>JAVIWB010005051.1:0-677148 GCA_031893035.1 Dermolepida albohirtum
GATATTTCTAAAGATAGTACAGACTTGTTCATGATTTTTTTACCCTGGCTTTCGATTTAACAAAAGCGTGTAGTTTCCTTTTCGAGGTAAATGTGTTAAAATATAAGTAGAAACACTTATGGTTAGCGGTTTGTTTGTCTGATGTATTCGTTGAGATACTGTGGGGTTATGCAGTTATCGAACTTTGATATGGTTGTTTATAACAGATGTATTTATGCATTTTATACGTAGTGAAACTAGCACTTAGTGCAAGATATGTGAAAGACATTTTTAAGTAATGAAAATTGTTTATACATTATATCAATAAAACCCCAAGGCAGTGTGTTATTGTTTGTAACCTTTTTATTAAACATTGTTTCATTACAATGTGATAACCTTATTAATTTTTGTTTACATTCCGGATTCTTTTAGATCTACTTATATACACTACCGTCCATATTAGTTTGGACACTCAAATAAATTTAAAAAAAGGAAAAACAGTTAAACTAATTTATGTCAAAACTTAAAATCTTTATTGCATTATTGTTTATTAATGTTTATAAAGTATAATAATAAAAATTGAAGTAATTCTAACGTTAAATAAACAAAGATATCTTAAACATCTGGTACGTAGACTTCCGTACTATCTTCTTCTGGGCTTCCGGGCTGGAACCGCGTCACTAGTATAACTACCGACGTTTCGCCGCAGTTTCAGTGCAACAGACAGTAGCAGTAGTTGAGTCCTGAAGATGTCCCATACGAGTGGGTACGAAACGCCGGCAGTTACACCAGTGACGCGGTTCCAACCCGGAAGCCCAGAAGAAGATATCTTAAACATCCCGAAGAAACCCCCTTTTGCGCGAAGAACAGCCCGTACAATTCGAGGCATCCGTTTCACAAGTTTTTCAAGGATTCTATTCGGTATACTATTCCATTCTTCTTGCAATATGTTCCATAAATGATTCGTTGAAGTAGGATACACTTTTCGGACTCTCCCGTCCAATTCATCCCATAACAATTCTATGGGGTTAGGTCCGGGCTTTGTGGTGGCCATGTCATTATTTGTGAGGTATTATTGTTTTGTTCGTTATTTAAGATATTCTTACATATTACTCCTGCGTATTTGGGTCGTTGTCCTGCATAAACACAAAATTTTCGCCGATTAAACGTAGCCCCGATGGTATTGTAATTTCTTACAATATTTCTAAATAACCCTCCTTTCGCAAAATACCCTCGATTCGCTTCAAGTTCCCTGCACCGGCATAGCAAAAACAAACCTAAAGAAGCAAAGAACTCCTTCCTTGTTTAACGGTTGGTACTATACAATTTGGGAGCATTCTTTGGCCATTCGTTCTGCTTACAAAAACGCGCCTTGATTGTCCAAACACTTCAAACTTAGATTCATCAGTCTATAAGACATAGTAACAGAAATTTTTCTTGTGCGGTCGCGATTCATTTTTGCGGCGATTTAGTGTGCTGTCAGTTTCCTATTTCGTTTACTCAGCAATTTTATACGCTCATCATGGGCGTGAAATGTTATTCATTTACGACCTGAACGTGACGGATCTTATGTTAAAAAGGAATCATTCTATTATTAATAACACCCTATCAACTACATATGTTTCACCGATATCACGGATCGTCAGGTTGATTTGTGTTATTAATGAACGATTCCTTCAGAGTGTATTATCATATCTTTCGATACAGAAAATAATGAATAATATCATATCTCCCTCTCTCGACCAATACATAAATGTATTGACCGACAAAGCAAGAACGCTTCTATCTTACAGATCGGAGACTATGTTTCCAGTGTATAATAGACAGAAACTTACATCTAGGCTTTATGCCAATTAAAGAATGTTAAAAAGGAATCATTCTATTATTAATAACACCCTATCAACTACATACATATGTTTCACCGATATCACGGATCGTCAGGTTGATTTGTGTTATTAATGAACGATTCCTTCAGAGTGTATTATCATATCTTTCTATACAGAAAATAATGAATAATATCATATCTCCCTCTCTCGACCAATACATAAATGTATTGACCGACAAAGCAAGAACGCTTCTATCTTACAGATCGGAGACTATGTTTCCAGTGTATAATAGACAGAAACTTACATCTAGGCTTTATGCCAATTAAAGAATGTTAAAAAGGAATCATTCTATTATTAATAACACCCTATCAACTACATATGTTTCACCGATATCACGGATCGTCAGGTTGATTTGTGTTATTAATGAACGATTCCTTCAGAGTGTATTATCATATCTTTTGATACAGAAAATAATGAATAATATCATATCTCCCTCTCTCGACCAATACATAAATGTATTGACCGACAAAGCAAGAACGCTTCTACCTTACAGATCGGAGACTATGTTTCCAGTGTATAATAGACAGAAATTTACATCTAGGCTTTATGCCAATTAATTATTAATGTTATTAATAATAGAATTATTCCTTTTTAACATTCTTTAATTGGCATCAAGCCTAGATGTAAGTTTCTGTCTATTATACACTGGAAACATAGTCTCCGATCTGTAAGATAGAAGCGTTCTTGCTTTGTCGGTCAATACATTTATGTATTGGTCGAGAGAGGGAGATATGATATTATTCATTATTTTCTGTATCGAAAGATATGATAATACACTCTGAAGGAATCTGTTCATTAATAACACAAATCAACCTGACGATCCGTGATATCGGTGAAACATATGTATGTAGTTGATAGGGTGTTATTAATAATAGAATGATTCCTTTTTAACATTCTTTAATTGGCATAAAGCCTAGATGTAAGTTTCTGTTATTATACACTGGAAACATAGTCTCCGATCTGTAAGATAGAAGCGTTCTTGCTTTGTCGGTCAATACATTTATGTATTGGTCGAGAGAGGGAGATATGATATTATTCATTATTTTCTGTGACGGATCTCTTAAACTGCCCGTGCGTTGATGTCGCCGAATGATATCACTAACAATCGATTTATTAACATGTGTCTTTTCGGAAATTCGACCCACTGAATAACCTTGTTGATGAAAAGCAAGAATTACAGAACGTTTTTCTAAACTTGTTCGTCTTACTCTCGGCATTTTAAGAAATTCGTATAAAAAATAGTGCAGGTAAGATTCGCAAGCTTTTGGCTTGCAATATTACCTCAAAAATAGTCGTATTTATGGCGGTACGGATTATTTCAGGAATTGCCGTAGTGAGTCACAAAATATAATAGTTATTTGTAGGTACTCTAATAGATATATTTGCCTGCAGTTAGTTACAAATCTCGTAAAGGACCTAATGCTACCTTAAGTATTTTAGTGAGAAAATGTTTCTGAAGTTGATATGAACTTAAAACATGAACTAACAAAGAAAAAGTGACACCAAGCTTAACTAAAACAAAGTTTTGTTAAAAATAAATCGATACAAAGATGATGAGAATGTTAACCTTGACTGACGTTTTGACGTTAACATATCATGAGAAACATGAGTTCGTATTAAAAGACAAAATTGTTATGTTCCTATTGGAAAACCTTTTACAAAGAATTTGCTAAATATTCACCTAAAGCTTTCATACACTTCATTTCTATTAGATACTAGCTAAAGCTGGCTACTCTTCACCGTGGCTCAGTCTGATATGAAATGAATGGGAAAGTAAATAAAAGTATTCTAGCTAACATAGATTCACTGAGAAAACACACGATTCAATTCAATACACTGCCTTGCGTTGCTGTGGCTATGTGGAATGAGAACAAAGGAAGAAAAGAGATGTTTTTGACAGAAAATCATTTTTTATTATAAAGCTAGTGGATTGACTACATTTTTTGTTTGTCTGTTGTCTGCATAAACATAAAGACCAGACGGTTTAATGACTCTGGAGCATGCGACGTATAATTACCCGAGAGAGTAGCAATCGTTTTCTAAATTTAAACCGCATACTTGCAAACATTGCCCTTGCGCTTTATTGATAGTCATAGCGAACACAAAGCGTATTGGAAATTGAACTCAAACGTCATGACAGTCGAAATGAGGGGTATTCTTGGAAGTCGAAAACACGCGCGTATTCGAATGCAACGTCGTGTTAAAATTTCAAGTTAATCGACCGACTACTTTTCGAGTTTTGCGAGCATGAACATGCGCTGGCCTTTATATAATATATAAGATTTCTCTATTATAAGCCATAAATTTAGAACGAATCCTTTTCATAGTATCATGTATTTGTGAAAAATATACATTTGATACTTTTACAGAGATGAGTTGTAAAAGAAAAAAAAATATTTAAATATCCTGAACTGTTGAAATTTTACCGAGAAATGGGCGTCCAAAGATTCTTAATAAGCGCGGTCAGACAACTGTTACATGTGCAATGATTTAAAATTCATGAGTAAGTGCACTGAGGACAACAGTCGTACGAATAGAATAATAGAATTTGATATTCAAAAGAAGTACATTAAGAAAACACAAAAGAGAATATGAAAAAAAGGCGGCTATAAGGGAAGAGTACCACGTAAAAAACAAACTTTTCATGGGCGACGCTAACACTTATCTACATATACAATAGGTAACTTATTGACCGCTCTCAATGAAAGGTCTTTTACGTGATATTCTTCCGTTGTAAGCAGTTTTTCTTGAAATTCTCTTTATATTTTGTTATACATAAAGAACGTATCATATATAAAATATTTTATTGGGAGCATTAAACATAAGAAAAATACAAGAACCTGGGGTGATGTAGCAATTTATTATATTTTAACAGAATGCACCGGCTAACAAACTGGATTAAATATACGACCTTACAATTACATAAAAATGATACTTCCATTATAAGCAAAAAAATCTTAGGATGATTCAGATTATGAAGGGAATGCACATATATAAACACCACCTTTATTTAAATAGCGGAAAAATAAAATATTTACGCGTTCAACGAGAATCAGAATCGCTTTAGAAGGATATATATATATATATATATATATATATATAAAATCACAAACTATTGCTTTTTGGCAAATAATTAACCGATACGCTTCATATCAGAAGACTCACACACTCTGAGAAGAATGGCCTGCTTGCAGGTCTAACTCTACCTCTTAAATGTCTCTTCTTTATCTGCTTTGATGCTCAATTACCTTCTGGAACTCTTAGACGCAACTCTCTCTTGTGAGCTCTCAAGCCCCACTTACTCTTGTTAAAATTCCTAGACTATTTAAAAAATTACCAATTTCTTTGACGCACTCTAAACATAAAGGGATTATCCTCTTCCACCAACTTGGGTTATTATTTCTAAGTGTATATCATAAACTCAGACAATATACATAATACATTCAATAACTAAATTGTAAAACTAAAACATTTCTGAGAATATACTAAAGAAAATGCATAATAGATTCAATACCTGAAATTAAAAGTGTAGGATTATATAAATTAAACATTTTTTTCAAACAGACCCGACAATATACAAAATAGAAAAATATATAAGAACCATAAATATATCAATAAAACTTTTTGCGGATTGCGTTCAAGAAAATACAAATATATATATACTTAATACCTAATAGGTATAAAAAATACCTAAAATGAATATCAGCTGAATTAAAATGATTAACATTTATTACTCGCTTAAAATTAAGTCTATAACACAAACATAAATCGTTTATATATATACAATACATTTATATAATATAATTTAATCCTTTCTAAGAACTACATTAATAATACATAACGGAAAATACTTAAATATTCTTAAGCTAAATTAATATAAATACCATAAAGTATTAAGACAAACCTCCCTTTTGAGAATTATCATAATGCATTTACATGTGGAAATACCAATTAGGTAATATTTTTATTTAAATGAAATTAAAATTAAAAATATTCTATCAAAAAAAATTATGCGTACGATTACAGTTTTCTGTACTTTTTGTTATCGAAAATAGTTTTATTGCTTTTCAAAATATTCTCCTTGAAAATCAATGCAGTTTTGCATTCATTTAAACCAATTTGAGAAGCATTGCTGTCAATGTGAAGGCGGTATCTCCAAAATATGAGTTTTGAATGCCTCAATTGCCTCTCCCGGCGTAGAAAACCGTTGACCACGAAGTTCATTCTTCACGTGTGGGAACAAAAAGAAATCACAGGGTGCTAGATCAGGGCTGTACGGCGGATGGCTCATAAATTCAATGTATTGTCCGGTGAAATATTCAATTGTTTGAACCGACCTGTAAGAGCACGCATTGTCATGGTGGAGAATGATCTGTCGTTTTCGGTTTGTTTTCCTTATTTCTTCAAAAACTTTTGACAAACAAATAGTTGTGTTCTACAACTCTCTAAAGGCACGATTGCAACGTCACCGGTTTTTCCGAAAAAACAGTTCAACAGTTCAAGATATTTTGAATATTTTTTTCAATCTACACTGCAAAACACGCTCTTTCGATAATATTTAGCCTAAAAGGTTTTTTTTCTTTATGTAGTGTTGTTAATTCGCCCATATTACCAGACATGTGTTTACTTTTACAACTCATCTTTGTATGTACCGAATTCGTCCTAAATTTATGACTTACAATAGAGATATATCTAGCACATCTACATTAGCTCGGAATTGAAGTCACCGCAGTGTCAATGTGGAGAGAAAATTGTGGACTATAACCATATATTGTTGAACTGTTCCATATTTAAAAAGATAATAGATGGACTCGTTTTTAAATTAATGTTGGAAGGAGTGCAACTTCCTACAAGCATATAACCTTAATGCATAGTAATAATAATAAACATGTGTACAACTTGGTTATCGAGTCTCTCATTCAGATGAATTATAAAGATATGAAAATCGGATACAATGATGTTTCCATCTTAAATTTACCTGTGTGGACTAATCATTTTACCGATTTGCGAACGCATGTAGTATGTATTGGGTTGGCAACTAAGTACTTTCGGTTTTTACTGATAGAGAGCGTTGCTTTATTTTTTATATAACGTATGTTAGTGCTGTACTTTACCGTTTGTCGCGTGATACTAGGCACATTGACGTAACTTCAGAAGCAAGTAGTGCGTGATTTTTATTAAAGCTATTAGTTGTGGGTTAATTTTAAATGGAGTGCAGAAACGAACATTTTCGACATATTTTACTATTTTATTTCCGTAAAGGAAAGAAAGCTGCTGCGACTCACAAAAACATATGTGAAGTTTATGGTGCTAATTGCTTAATAGAGCGCACGTGTCAGAATTGGTATAAAAAATTCCGTTCTGGAGATTTTTCCCTCAAAGGTGAGCAACGTTCTGGTCGGCCTACTGAAGTTGATGATGACCAAATCAAAGTCATAATTGAAGAGGATCGTCATATAACTGTTCGAGAGGTTGCGGAGAGGCTACATGTATCGCACACAACAATTGAAAAACATTTAAATTGTCTTGGGCTAGTTAAGAAGCTTGATATTTGGGTACCTCACGAATTGAAAGAAATTTATTTAACACAAAGAATCAACTTTTGCGATATGCACCTTAGACGAAATGAATCATCACTGGTGATGAAAAATGGGTCCTGTACAGCAACATAGTTCGAAAACGATCATGGAGCAAACACGATAAACCAGCTCAAACCACATCGAAAGCTGAATTGCATCCAAAAAAGATCATGCTGTCAGTTTGGTGGGATTACAAAGGGTTGTGTTTTTTGAGCTGCTTCCAAGGAACCAAACGATCAATTCTTATGTTTACTGAAAAAAATTAATAAAACTGGATCAACAAATCAAAGAAAAACGGCCAGAATTGTCAAATCGGAAAGGTGTAGTTTTCCACCAAGATAATGCAAGGCCTCACACATCTTTGGCAACTCGTGGGAAACTATTGGAGCTTGGCTGGGAAGTAATGCCACATTCTCCATACAGTCCTGATCTAGCACCATCTGATTACCATTTATTTCGAAGTTTGCAGAATTCTTTGAATGGTAAAACTTTCACAAATGACGATGACCTTCACTCGCACCTGGTTCAGTTTTTTGCTGATAAGGACCAGAAATTTTATGAGCGCGGAATCATGCAGCTGAAAGAAAGATGGCAAAAGGTCATTGAGCAAAATGGAAAATATATAATTGATTAAAAACTATTCTTTGTTTAAAAAAATGTGTTTTATTTTATACTAAAAAACCGAAAGTACTTAGTTGCCAACCCAATATTAACTGTCATAATAGTCATCCCGATAGGCCTCGCGATATGAAATGTGTGTCCCAATTTTACACCTAGTAATTCATCATGTCTGATTTTAAAACGTTTAAAAAATATCCCGAAATATTCTATTTCGTTTTTTTATGACACTAAAGCGAATTGATTGAAATCCCGAGACGCTATATAATTAAAAAAATAAATAGAGAAATACCCTATAAAAACGAAGTGTACGAAGACTTTTGTGTCTGTATAAAAATAGTAATTTAAAATCTATAAATAGACTGAAAGTAGGTCTTATCCACTCTCCTCTTTTAAGAAATACGAAAATGACTTGCGAACATTCTAAATTCGAAACAAACGGTATTCTTTCATTTGAAAGTATTGCAGTTGTTTGTTCTTCATCGCAACTAAATTATGCACGCAGCTAATATATAAAGAAGTAGGTATGCATATAATCTTCCTTTCTTTGAATTGAAACAATAAAACAAGTTTAAAAATTAAAATTTGTTTTCAAATAAGTAATATTAAATGCGAATCTGTTACGTCTTCACTTTCTCAGTAGGTGTTATGTAAGTAACCACTTACTTTCTGTGGTTTATTTAGAAGGAAAAAACCAGTTCTTTCGCGTCAGCAAATAGAATAAATTGTTCACAATTAAGTATTTGCAATAAATAAACGCTTGTACACTACCTTCTATAAATTTAATCGCACCATATAAAAGTAAAGTGTTACTAAGAAATAAAATAGATGC
Source organism: Dermolepida albohirtum (assembly GCA_031893035.1). NCBI lineage: Eukaryota > Metazoa > Arthropoda > Insecta > Coleoptera > Scarabaeidae > Dermolepida > Dermolepida albohirtum. The sequence continues at coordinate 8,895 of JAVIWB010005051.1, forward strand.
TTCAGTTTTACTCAAAAAGCTTGCAGAACAAGAACTACATACACTAATTGTAGCACGGCGATTATGGATCGTTTTATTATAATTTAATTAATACATTTTGATATTCTCTTTTTAAATTGTTTTATTTATTTGTTATACGAGACCTAAGAAGATGGACACGATCTACTTATAAAGGGTAACCATACATGACTAAAAAATAAAAAATGTGTATAAAGAAACTTATCCTAACTAAACATGTGTATACTTTATATATTATATATATATATATATATATATATATATATATATATATATATAAATGAATGTTTGTTTGTATGTCCTTTATAGAATCGTAAACTATGCCTTTGATCATGTAATGATCTTTAGAAAAGTTGTTGTGCATAAGCCCACGAAGGTTTCTAAGTTGGTACGACCAATTTTCGACATATGACGCCACTGCCATTCCAATTGGAAATTTTTTAAAACAATTAATGAATATTGGAAATGGGCTAATGCAAATCGATGAATCCACGCAATGTATCCCCTTGCCAGCAAACTTCTGTAAGATCACAGAAAGCATAGACGAATTGGTGCATTGCACAGAGCTACAAAAATCATTAGTGGCTAAGTACGCGCTGTATTAGCGGCCAAGATCATCGATGTCAATACTATCAACTTCACCATTAAGAATGGAATACTCGGCGAGACGACAACATATAAGTCCATCGATGGTGAATCAAGATGAAGTTGTCAACTATCCAACTGAATTCTTGAATTCGCTTGATTTGCCAGGCATGCCACCGCACGTTCTTACATTGAAAATTGGCGTACCCATCATTCTTCTTCGAAACATAAATCCACTACGACTTTGCAACGGAACCAGACTCTCAGTCAAGAAAATGATGAACAATGTCATCGAGGCAACAATTTTGACTGGAAAATTCAAAGGTGAAGACGTACTGTTGCCACGTATCCCAATGATCCCGACAGATATGCCATTCGAATTCAAACGTTAGCAGTTCCCGGTACGACTCGCTTTCGCAATGACTATCAACAAAGCACAAGGACAATCGTTGCAAGTGTGTGGATTAAATTTGGAGAATCCATGCTTCTCACATGGGCAGCTCCATGTGGCCTGCTCGCGCGTCGGAAAACCTTCTGATTTATTCGTTTGCGCACCAGATGGAAAAACAAGAAATATTGTGTATCCCACAGTACTTCAATAAATATCGAATTGAAACGAAACGCTGCAATGTCACAATTTTTTCAAAATGAACAAAATCAATAAAATGACTCAAAATGAATTGAATATTTGTGTAATGTCTTTCCTTCAAATTTATTTTAGTTGGTGGCGTAGCAACATATATTTATATACAATATATATGAGCGCCTGGCCTACAGATGTTTTAAGTGATTTCGATGAAAACCTTTTTTTATTACGCCGAATGGAATTTGGAATTTTTATTGCATACCTAATAGATAAGTGCAGCTGCATGAAATTATAGATAAAAACAATAATATATAATAGAACCCTCATCATTTTTTTACTATTGTATTGATTAAAGATATAAAATTGGAACACTAATAAAACTTAATCATAGAATGTAGATATGTTTATGTGCTAATATATAAATTATATATTACTTTCATCAAAATAACTGCTTTTTGCCTTAATGACAGCGTCCCAAATGCGCGACAAACAGTCTATTAATTGTTGAAAATAGTTTCTACTTTATTCTAAATGTTTTATAAGGTGGTCCAAAGAGTCCCCTTCCTGCTGGGTAAAATTTTAGGTCATTATTGTCCAAATATTTCCATAAATATCAAACAATGTTCTGTAATTACATGTACTAGGTGTACGGACCATAAGTCGAACAATATCTATTCAATACAGTATGGGGATTATAAATATCCGTTGCTTATGACCCGAACCGCCATATTTTCAAGAAAGTTTTAAAATAATCTGCAAATACTAACACTAGTCATCCTAAATTATGTATTTACGTCTAAAATTATAGTTTTTTTAGTAAAATTGTTGTACGTAGGATGTCTTTTAAGTTTTGCATAGTGGAATATAGAGGATACCACTAACCAAATGTCAGTACTAAAAATTAATCTCCATCTTTCGTTACTATAAATTCAAAGTTTCAGTGTGATACGTATAGTATTGTAGCTACAACAAACTGTCAAAGTTGACAAGTTAGTTGAAAAATGGAATTAAACGGAGAACATTTTCGCGGAATAATTTTTTATAATTTTCGAAGACAATTATCTCAACAAGAATACATTACCGAGTTGGTTTCTGTTTTTGGCAATGAAGCACCACATCAGTTAACAATTTCTCGTTAGTATGGAGAGTTGAAACGTGGACAGATAAGTCTCAGCGACGATGTAAGAGCAGATTCACTCAGGAAAACGTCGATGCTGCGCGCCAGATCAACGAAGATCTACATGTGAGATATCGCCAGATTTATTTGAGATTTCAAAGACCTCTATTCAAAAAATTTCGCATAAAGAATTGTTTGTAAAAAAAAATGTTTTCTGTTGGATACCGCATTTGTTGACCGAAGAACAGAAACCAGCTAGCGTGAATTGGTGTCAAAAACGTGTACAACACCGTGGTGATGAATCTTGAATTTAATCATACGAACCAAAGAATAAACGCCAGTCGTCCGTTTGTGTTCTAAGGTGAAGAAAAGCCAAGAAAAGTTATTCGATCTCGAAGTATCTCCAAAAAGATGGTCGCGACATTTGTCTCGAAAGCAGGTCATGTAACAACAATTCCTCTACAAGATCAAAGAACTGTTTCTGGCGATTGATATATAACCATTTATTTGCCGCAAATTATCGCTGAGCTTCGAAAAACCAACCCCGAACGACGAACCATCCTCCGTATAGTTCGAACCTAAGTCCCAACGATTTCCTTACCTTTTCGAAAATCAAGAACGGACTGCGTGGTCAAAGGTTCCAGACTTCAGAAGGAGCAGTCGATGCCTTCAAACACGCAATTTTGACTGTACCAACAAACGCGTGGGGACAACTGCTTCCAGAGTTGGTTCGAGTGCTTGCAAAAGTGCATTAATTTTCGTGGAGAATACTTTGAAAAACAATGAAATCTTTAAAAGTAATCTACTGTTTTATTCCAGTTTTATATGCAAAACTTAAAAGACAACCCACGTATAATTACCTATTTCTTTTTATAGTAAATTCATAGTTTTAAGTTACGCGATTAAATTTAAAAACAGTAGTATATGTACAAACATAAGAAGTGTAGGTATTCTAGAGTTAAGAGATGTTGCATTAAGGTTTTCATCAAATGATTCGTTTTAAATAAATTGAATTCGTTATAATTTCGACTTAGTTAATGGATTTTTTTTGTTTGTGTTACATAATATAAAATATGAGATCAGTTTTTATCTCGAACATTTAACAATGGTATCGCTGTCTTTTTTTCTGTGTTTGTTTTACTATCAAGCTGTAAAACACTTGATACTATAGAAAAATTACGTTAGATTACGTATACAGATTAGAAATATATTTCTAACCTACATACGTAGAAAGGGAAAGCTATACAAATAAAAACGTAAGAGCGGGCGACATTTCAGGATATCGTAGTGATATAGTCTGTCACAAAAGTGTTTGTAAACTCCGCGAATACTGAAACATCACACATAAGGTCATTGGAGCACCGTTGGAATAAATGTATTGCTCTTTTAGGAGAATATATTGAAAAATAAAATTATTTTGTATTTAGAAAATTCGTTTTTCTTTCCATTCTCAATACTTGTCAAACTAACCTTATTGGTTATGTGTTATAAGAATCAACCTGTATAAAATGAGCAAATACTTTTGAAACTAACTGTATGTAATACTTTATTTAGAATTTGACTTTTTTAATACCTTTATATGTCGTTAACGTAAAATTGTAGTTGTTTAATCATAATTTTATGTCATTTAATGATAATACCTCTATTTTCTATGTTTTCTGATAATTAATGTATACATAGGATGTCAATAATTTCAACATATTTTCTTCCTTTTTAATTGGTTTGTTTGCAATACAAAAGAATACTTGCAAAACAATTATTTGTAATTTGACCTTGTCCGTAATAACAATGTAATAAATAATGTTGTTTTGCGAGTCTTGTAATATACGTGGTCGTTCAATAAAATTGAATTGGTAAATCATAAAGACAGAAATAATTAATGCGTGTATCAAAATAACTGAAAAAACTTATTTCTTTCTTCTTTTGGTTCTGTTTTTGAATTTTTTTTTACCGAAAATACGTATACCGTTGAAGTAGAGGGTACAGAAACATATGATAGTTCCTGGTTTTCTCTGTAGGGAAGTAAGTTTCCCAGAAATGTAGGTTTGGAGGACCATAGGTCAATTTAAAAGTAGAAGGGTTACTGAAGTACTTAGAGCGAGCCAAAATGTAATTTATAAGCATTGAAATCGCATTTTGAAAACTATAGAGCTCGACAAAGCCAAGGGCGAAGTCGGCTAACGCCACCACTAAACATACAATCAATACCTGTTGCAACTGGCAAGTAGAGATCGCGCTCTTAAAGCCACCCAACTTAAAAGTGAGTTTGATGCTACTACTGGAAAACTACTATCAATGCAAACTACAATAATTCATATGCAAACGCTTGGTTTATATGCTCGAAGAAGAATTTTTAAGAATTCGGTTATTTGGCGTTGCGATGCTCCCCGTTTACTCTAGTTAACAATGCGTCCGTGTGTAGAATCATCTAAATCCGCTCTACCTTGTAGTCGTGGCATGGTTGTAGCAACAGTAAACTCAGACTAAACCCTCTTAATATGTTTATCCTGTTTATACAGAAGCAGATGTTGAACATTTCATTTTAATCTCACAGTTTTTGGGGTAGCTCAATGGTAGTGAATCCGCCCGGCAAGTAGACGACTGGTGTTCGATTCCTCACCGAATAGCAGAATTTTTCATTAATTTCTGCGTTAAGTACAACGATATAATATGCAAAAATTTACAAGTTTACATTAATTTGCCTCGTGTAATGCACGTAATTGTTTTATGACTAGATAAGTGAATAAATATTGACGGAATGCTTATTTAACAAATAAAGATATACTAAAGTGCATTTTGTAAACTTTGTAAACAATTTAAGATAAATCTACATATGTTGTACTTATGAAACTTCAAAATGCCAAAGTATTTTTCTAATGTCGTTATTGAAACAAACAATACACAACATTCTCTGATTCTGTCAGAGAGCCGTGATTAAATCGTTTGCTCTGGGTTTTTAATTCAACTGTAAGAACCAATAGAAAGGCAGTTTTAAAAATTACGTAGTGATCACTTGTTTTTTGTTACTCTTTACGTTCACGGACTAAGATATGAAATAGAACAAATAATATGGGCGAATACTTTGTGACTAACTGTATAATAACGTCAGACTTACGTAACAAAAATTTATCATTTGCTTTAGAATCAACTAATGTAAAACGAAGTACAAAGTACAAGAGAAACGGATCCTACGTACAATCATTACAACAAAAAGGTTTACGATCTAAATCGCAATCGTTTTATATTTTTAGGTCGAGCCGTAGCGATATCAAAGTAGAAGGAGGGCTCTTGTATGTTTTATTTTAAAAAAACGAACAATGGTGTGCATAATGTGCAATACAAACACGAGTTTATTTACATTTTCGACCTGATAACAAAAAGCAATTACATTTTGTCTCTTACCGTTGGAGCAATATTTAAAAATATATATAAAGGGTGTTTCAAATTTCGCGGTTTTTTTGAAGAATAAATAAAACACATAATTTGCATTCACTTTCAAAAACTTTTTATTGGTAATTCAAGTATCAGTTATGACATTTATATGCGAAAAATAATATCTGCCAAATGGCTTGCTCTTGCAACTCCACAGACAACCACTCTTTTGTTAAAATTTTCAATGACATTTTGACATAATTGAGGCTCTATCTCACCAATGACACGAATAATTTCATCTTTCAAAGCAGTAATTTATTGTGGATTGTTTTTATAAACCTGACTTTTCGCAGAACCCCAAAGAAAATAGTCTAACGGTGTCAAATCACATGATCTTGGTGGCCAATTAACATCACCGTTTCTTGAAATTACACGTCCAGGAAATTTTTCTCTCAATAAATCAATTGATTCGTGTGCAAAGTGAGGTGTAGCGCCATCCTATTGAAACCACATATCCTCTAGATCAATATTCATTAATTCAGGCCACAAAAATTCGGTTATTATCCGACGATATCGATCACCATTGACAGTTACTTCACCAGCAATATTTTCAAAAGAGTAAGGTCCAATTATACCACCTGACCATAATGCGCACTAAACAGTAACTCGTTTAGGATGCACAGGTTTCTCATGAATAATTCGTGGATTTTCCTCACCCCAGATACGGCAATTTTATTTATTAACATAGTCACCAAGTTCAAAATGTGGCTCGGAAAACATTATTTTTTGAGAAAAATCCGTTGGTTCATTGATGAAATTGACAAACGAACGACGTTTTAATTGATCTAATGGCTTCAGTTCCTGTGTTATTTGAAACTTATGTGCCTTCAGAGCTAAATCCTTGTGTAAAATACGCCATGTTGTTGATCCACTAAGTCCAAGTTCATTCCGTAAAATAGGGAAGATTTGTGGAACGTGAGGAACGAACTTTCTGTTTTCTATAGAAATTTAATTTTGTTAACCTAGTTTTAATTAGATAGAGATATAATATAATGTTTAAAGTAAAAGTTTCGACGACATACTTTTTGATTTTTTTAAAGTTCATGCCGGTTTAGAATGCTTGATGAAGATGATGGAGTTAGTAAATTTATATTATAGTTACAATTATTCTCCTAATTTGAAAGCCTAAAATGATTTGGTGCAAAACTTTTTATGCCAATCATCATATCAATAGTTTAAATGCAACATCATCACATCAAACATCAAAAGATCATTACATTTTCATAGAAACATATGGTAATTTTGATGGAGCCTGTGCTTGATTAACTTAATCACTGAAGGTTGATATATAACCCCTTTTCACATTAATTTTCGTGTTCTAAGTTATCATCAGCAGACTATCTCTGTAGATAGCAACTATCAAGTAAATGTCCTCGCGATGAAAAGAGCTATCACTTCGAATACAATTATGCTGGCTGGTTCCGCACCCAACTATCCTTACGGTACAATGGATGATATCGAAGCCATTTCTGAATTGGGTTTAAACTATAATATTCCCGTGCATGCGGACGCGTGTTTAGGAGGTTTTTTAACTGTGTTTATGAACGAAGCTAGTTATCCAACACCTCTAACTGATTTTAGACTGCCGGGTGTAAAATTATCTGCTGATGATGACAATTTAGTTGTCGAAATACGTATACAGAACACGAAAATTAATGTGGAAAGAGGTTATATATCAACCTTCAGTGATTAAATAGAAATATATATTTATATATGTACGTATTCCAACGGTGCTCCAATGCCCTTATGCCATGTCTAAAATACGATTCCGGAAGGCTTGCAAAGTACTCATTTACGAAGATGATAAGCTCGTCGTTAGACGAAAATTTCTTTCCACCTAGTGCCGTTTTCAATTTTGGAAAAAAGTGGAAGTCGGAAGGGGCTAAATCCGGCGAATAAGGTGCATGCGGTACTAATTGGAAATGCAACTCGTGAATTTTGGACATCGCAACTGTGCTGGTATGCGAGGGAGCGTTGTCTTGGTGAAACAGAATCTTTTTCTTTGCTATTCCTGGCCGTTTAGCACGAATCTCAACATTTAATTTTTGTAGAAGTTCTGCATAATATCGACCGTTTATTGTGGCACCTTTCTGAAGGTAATCAATGAGCAAAATGCCCTTTGAATCCCAAAAAATTGATGCCATCACCTTGTTTGTCGATAAAGTGGTTTTCCCTTTCTTTGGAGGTGCAGAACCACGTTCTAACCATTGTTTCGGCTGTTGTTTAGTTTTAGGTGTACTGTAGTGTATCCAAGTTTCATCGCAAGTAACAAATCGCCTACAAAAATCAACCGGATTCCACTTATAAAGGTCCAAACACTCATTGGAAATGCGCAAACGAGTGAACTTTTGATCGGTCGTAAGCAATCGCGGCACCCATCTTGCCGAAAGCTTGGAAAGGCCCAATTCTTTCATTAAAATGTGGTGTATGTGTTCTGTTGAAATGTTTACCATGTCTGCTATCTCTCTCACTTTGAGTCGTCGATCTTGCGTAATAATATTATGGATTTTTATAATCATTTCCTTAGAAGTCACGATTTTTGGTGCTTCGGAGCGCGCTTCATCAACACAGCTTGTTCTACCATGTTTAAATTCATTTACCCATCTACTTATTGTGGCGGATGATGGAGCAGATTCACCTTGTTTCCCGTAACTCATCTTTTATTTTGGTAGCTTTCATACCCTTAATTACGAAGTATTTAATCACCGCACGATACTCTGCTTTTTCCATTTTAACAAAACGACGTGTTGCTTCTTTTTCAATCAGCTGTCAAAAATAAACTAATCAACCGATTTATCTAAATATCGGAATGTAAACATATAAATAGGCAACCTAAATTACAGTGCATTTGTTTTACCAATTAGAGCGACACCTATGCGTCATTCTCACTACTTGTCAAACTATCCTCGTACAATAATGTCTTCTAGTTCATCCGGAATTAGATCTTGTTGCTATTTATCTCGTAGTATCTATTTTGGTAAAATTTTTAAATGCATAATTTTAAAATTATCTACATAATTTCATCACTTTAAAAAGCAACTTTTAGGTACTTGATGTCTATCTAAAAAACAAATAAATAAAAACGGATCGCTGTTTCCCAACTTTTATATGAATGACCTTTTCACACATTCAGAAAAATAACTTGTTTACCTCTACAATATTAAAATGACACGGCAATCTTGTTTTCGCGTTCAGACGATTGCAACATTTGAAATGGATATAAAGTCTAACTTAATATGAACATTTATTTGTTTTACAATAACCCTTATATTTACTTTTATTTCTTTCAGGGAAGGAGATTTTTGACTTGGTTGTATTAATTTTTTATGTACGTATTGACAACAATGGAAATATACGAGCATTAATTTTTACTTTTAGGAAAATATTCAAGCTGTTAATTATTATTTCTAACACAATAAGATCTAATTGAAGTGTTTGCTTTTTAAATAACATTAACGATTTAAGTAAATAATATGTTAAAATTACATGCAAGAATATGGACATTATTGACTAACAATATTGGGTCTCTTAGAGGGTTATACAACATATAATTGCATTAATGTAACTGACCGCTGTTAATAATTACAGTACTGTGTAAAAGAAAGGAGCACCTAATAATATTTTCCAAAACTTATTTATTATTATTATTGTTTTTACTATTAGGTGCGCAACTAAGTTCTCGCTGTTTTTTTTGATGAAAATGCAACTTTATTGTGAAAAAATGTTTACAAATGAATGATTCAAAATATTGCCCATCGCTAGCGACAACTTTTTCCCATTTTTCTGGCAGAGCTCGAATACCGTCACGGTAGAAGTGTTCGTCTTTTGAGGCTATCCACGAATCAAGCCACTTTGAGATGTCTTCATATGAGCGGAACTGCTGATTAACCAGACCATGTGCCATCGAACGGAACAGGTAATAATCGGACGGTGCAATATCTGGGGAATATGGCGGGTGGGGTAGGACCTCACATCTGAGCGTTTCTAAGTAGATTTTAACGGGTTTGGCAACGTGAGGCCGAGCGTTATCATGCTGCAGAATCACTTTTTCGTGCCTCTGCTCGCATTGTTGCCGCTTTTCGCGCAGTGCTCGGCTCAATCGCATCAATTGAGTTCGATACCGTTCCCCAGTGATTGTTTCGTTCGGTTTTAACAGATCATAATAAATAACACCTCCCTGGTCCCACCAAATACACAGCAAAACCTTCGCAGCGTGAATATTCGGCCCAACCGACGACGTAGAAGCATGACCGAGCAGTTCCCATGATTTTGTTCTCTTTGGGTTGCTGTAATAAATCCATTTCTCATCACCTGGAATGATACGATGAAGAAAACCCTTCCTTTTTTGCCGCTGGAGCAGTTGTTCACAGGCGAAAGAACGACGCTCAACTTCTCTTGGCTCCAAATCATAAGGAACCCAGGTTCCTTGTTTTTGAATCATTCCCAACGCATGCAGTCGCTGGGAAATGGCTTGGCGGGTAACTCCTAATGCTGAAGCAAGCTCTTTTTGCGTTTGGCACGGATCCTCATCGAGCAATGCCTCCAATTCAGCGTCTTCGAAGGTTTTTAGTCTTCCTTCACGCGAACGGTCGTCGACATCGAAATCACCGTCTTTGAAGCGACGGAACCAATCACGGCACGTTGTTTCAGTTAGAGCAGCATCTCAGTTCTCGATGTGCCGTTTTCTTCGAATGAAAGAAGAAAAGCAACACTTCCCGCAAATGACGATTATTTGGCACAAAATCAGACATTTTCACACAACCAAAAGTATATGACGCAAAAACAAAATCACTAATGTATCAAAGCGGTTTGTTTACCATATGTCTAAGCTTGGTTCAAGACGTTTTGGTTAGGTCACAATCGACTAGCACTTACTACTGGAGCCATCTCTTGAAAAACAGCGAGAACTTAGTTGCGCACCTAATAATAATTATTGGGTTAATTTAATTTATAATACTTAATACATCTTTTCAAGAACGATTCACTTATTGGTAGAAATATAATCACTGGAAATTTCCAAGTTTATAACATCATACTTCCGTATAGGGGTGAGATCGACCGCCTAATAAGACGATTAAAGTAATAAATTTGACTGCACCACAATGCTCTGCAATAAAATTTCAAGGGAGAGTTATTTATCTATTTTAGATTTTGTTTTTAGTTCAGTGGTAGAAACGATACAGAGCGGTTCCGCAATAGAATTTATTTAGATTCTTAAAAAACGCGCCGACGAGTGAAATTTTCATTTTAAGAAAAAATTGTGAGCTGCAAATTTTCGTAGTAGATAGAAAATGCCTAGAATAGCGTTACTAGACAGAAATAAAATTATTGTTTTACACCAAGAGGGTTATAGTCAAGTGAAAATATCAAATATACTGAAATGTTCCCGGTATGCCGTGCAACAAATAATGAAAAGAATGACTGAAACCGATAGTGTGAGTGATAGACCAAAGAGTGGACACGCAAAAAAAGCTCAGTAAAGTTGATGCACAGTTTTTAAAAGTTTGTTCCTTAAGAAACCGTAAGAAAATTAGCGCAGAACTAGCTCAACATCTTGCACGAACATCTGGTACTTCGGTACATGCTTCAACAGTAAGGCGATACTTGCTCAGATCAGGCTTGAGGGGATGCGTGGCCGTGATAAAACTCTATAGATGGCAATGATTAAAATATGCCAGAGACCACGAGTATACCTCAAAACTTGTGGAAACTTATTTAACACGGCAGAATGCAAGTGGGGTATTGCAGACTATGATATGGCCACTTCCTGACTTAAATGTTATTGAGCATGTGTGGGATTATCTTGACAGAAAAAAATGTGAAAATGAACTGTGGAATATACTACAGGAAGAGTGGTACAATATTCCTGAAAATTTAATTAATTCATTAATGGAAAACCTACCAAGAAGAATGCCTACCATAAAAAATAAAGGTGGTCATACAAAATATTGAACATGGAAGTTGTTTATGTTTAAATATCGATATGTGTAAGTTTTTATACATTAAAAAAAATTTCGTCTTGTGTAAGATTATTATTTGTCCTTTTATAATAGTTTCTTGTAAAATTCAAGAAGGTGCTCCTTTCTTTTCCACGGTACTGAGTATATAATTATATAATTAAGTTTTTTACAATGGTAAATTAATGAAAATTATTAATTTCTGCTATTCCATTGTTAATTAAAATCACAGAAATGAATTAAAAATTTCTGCGCTGGAGGACTCAAACCTCTATATGCCGTTTGCTAGACGACTGCTTTACCAATTGAGCCACCAGGCAGTATAGCTTTGAGTCCTTTAACACGCAATAAATCGTATAATGGAAACAAGTCTAATATGTATTTAAAACCCGCATTCAGGTTATTTTGATGTTAATATTATATATAAATATATAATAATGTTCTTTACGATGGGAAATTAATGAAAATTATTATTTTCTGCTACGCCGTCATTACTTAAAATCACAGAAATTAATTATCTCTTAGAGCAGAAATTTTTAATTAATTTCTGTGATCGCAACGGCATTAGCAAATAATGTAGTCGGAGCACCGTCAGTCAACTATCGTTCATCGGGCCGAGCATATACCTCGTTTATATGATTGCCTTTATTGCGTTCGAGGTTTCATACGATTCATTTTAATTATGAACGTCGAATAAGCTACCATCGATTTACAAAGTAAAGAAGTTTATCAGTGAATTTCTAGATTCAATACATGATGGTGTTAAAATAATTTGCAAAGTTTGTGACAAGCTTTCATGTCCCGAAATATATTTGAATGTAAGAAACACAAAAAAAAACAACGTGTTGAACAGTCAATTTATATTCGATCTAGAATTAACATTAATTATGTGTAATCTACCGTCTAATTTAGTACACAATGAATCACTTTGTTCTTTCTGGAATAAATACTCAAAGTGGAAATTATCTATTCGGACACCTTACCAGACATTAGTGCGCGACAAATTGAAAAAAAAGCATTATATCAGAAATAAGTCGAATTGTAGTATCAAAAATGACTGAGTGTTTTCAGAAATTGTGGAAAAATGAATTTCAAACAAAATCGTTATCTCGTACTGAAGATTACAAATGATTTAAGCGCTTTCAAAACGGCTCTGAAACAATTCTGAGCCACGGAAACTCCGGCTTTTGGAACTAAACTGGAGTTATTCTTCACGAAAAGTCTAACTTTTGGGACTAAATTGGTGTTATTCTTGTCGAATACATACCAAAGAGGTCTATGGAAATAGATTAACAAAATAACATATATTACAAAGACGTACTCATTCTTCATATTCACAAGACCAAACTCTTAACACATCGTTCGCGATTGCAACGAGTGCAACATCTTTGAGTTGGACCACCCAGCATATAATCGGATAAGGTTCCGTCAGACTTTTTATTTAGAAATTTGAAAAAGGAATCTCAGAGGACGTCATTTTGCATACTCTAACGAACTGAAAGTGGACATTGATGCTTATTTTAAAGATCAATAGAAATCGTTTTTTTCTGATGGAATAAATTCGGACAGGTGGCACAAGGGCGTTTAAATTAAGGGAGATCATGTTGAAAAATAAAATTATTAATAAATCATAGATCTTCTTTTCATTGTTAGGCAGAGACTTTATTAGATCACCTTGTAATATTATTATTATTGTTATTATCTAAATTAAACGTTTGCGTAAACATGTCTAGTGCAAAAAAAGGTGATATATAGCATCTCTACCACAACCTATAAAATAAATACTGTACCAACATACCATAAACTCGTGACAAGGATTTAGAAATTTACAAACATTTTTACGGCATGACAAGCAGCATATTAATTACATAGTTTTTGTAGCACAGCTATGACTTCATATTATAATTGATGTTCATTTGGAATGTTTTATTCATAATGAGTAATTTAACATAAATTAATTTTTATTATTACTGAAGTTCCATATACTTTTTTTTATCTCCTTTATAGATTTTAATGAAAATTTATTGGCTTTAAATATTGACAATTGTCGTCATTTAAAGATTATTTTTGTATATTTGCGTGAATTCTATATTGAAAGTTGCCAACTACGCTTTTAAATGCACATTTCAACAGTATCGCTAACATATTTGGTATATCGGAAAATTTCGACGTATTTTTTAGGGTAAAACAAATGGAACCTACATTTTTTAAAAGTAATCACTAGTGTTAACCAATACGTGGGTTGTCTTTTAAGTTTCACATATAAAACTGGAATAAAACAGTAGATAACCTTTAAAGACTTCATTGCTTCTCGACGTATTCTCGACGAAGATTAATGTACTTTTGCATACGATCGAACCAACTCTAGAAGCAGTTGATCCACTCGTTTGTTGGTACAGTCAAAATTGCGCTTTTGAAGGCATTGATTGCTCCTTCTAACAATTGGAACCGCAGTTCATTCTTGATTTTCGGAAAGGTAAAGAAATAGTTGGGACTTAGGTCCGGACTGTACGGATGATGGTTCAAAAAATTGGACCTTTCGTTACGTTATAAATTCAATTGTCTTGCGTGCTGTGCGAACGTGCATTGTCTTTGTGGAGGATGATTCGTCGTTCGGCGTTGGTTTCTTGTAACTCGGCGATGACTTGTGGTAAACAAAAGGTTGTATTCCAATCGGCAGTAACAGTTCTTTGATCTTGTAGAGGAACTGCTGTTCGAGACAAATGTCACGACCATCTTTTTGGAGACACTTCCAAAACGCATGAGTTATGTCGGCTTTTCTTCAACTTGGAATACCTAAACAGACGACTGGCGTTTTATTATTTACTCGTATAAGGAAATCCTAGATTCATCACTACCGACGGTGAAGCGATCTAGAGATTTTTGACACTAATTTAGTTTAGCTGCTTTCTGTTCTTCGGTTAACAGATACGGTGTCCAACGAGAAACTAATTTCTTTACACACAATTCTTTATGCAAAATTTTTTGAATTGAAGTCTTCGAAATTCCCAAAAATGCTTCAATGTGGCGATATGTCTCATGATTGTTGATCGTTGATCTTGCGCACAGCACCGTTTTTGGTGAACCTGCTCTTAGATAGTCGCTGAGAATAATCCGCCCGCGTTTGAACTCTCCATACCAACGAGAAATTGTTGACTGATATGGTGCTTCATTGCCGGAAACAGAAACCAACTCGCTGAGGCATTCTTGTTGAGATAATTGTCTTCGAAAATTATTCCGCGAAAATGTTCTCGGTTTAATTCCAGTTTTCAACTGACTTGTCAACTTTGCCAGTTCGTTGTAGCTGCAACACTACACGTATCGCACTGAAACTTTGAATTTAGGTTGACTTAATATGGAGGTTAATTTTTAGTACTGACATTTGATTAGTGGCGTCCTCTATGTCCCACTATGCAAAACTTAAAAGACATTCCACGTAAGTATATTGCGACGGTAGACCCAATAAGAAAGTGAAAGGAAAGAAGGGGTGATAAAAAGGATCGTCAAGAATTTAAAGAAAATCAACAACGAATAAATACAGCTAGAGGTGGAGTAAATATGAAGGCGCATCATAATTAGTGAATTTAATGAAAGAGGACAGCAGTAATAAAAAAATATTTATCTTTCAACTTCTCAATTTGTCAAACCATAATTGTCAAAATTCGCGTCCATTCTAAGCGTAAAATCACTTGTTTGAAAAGAAAATGAACTGGTTTTTGCTTATTTTGAAACGTGAAGAAAGTGGAATACCGATCAGTGATTATGTTTTTATTTTTAAAGAACAGTACGTCAAAAGTCAAAGCTAGGCAGAAGTCTGTTTTTGAAGATCAATCTCCATCTACTACAACCATAAAGCGATGGATATCTAAGTTAAACGTGACCGGACCAGTATATTTAGTCGACAAATGTTTTTTTTAATTATCTGGTGATGATGACAACTTAGTTGGCGAAATACCTAAACAGAATACGAAAAATTAATGTGGAAAGGGGTTATATACCAACCTTATGTGATTAAGTTAATCAACTACAGGCTCCATCAGAATTACTTTTAATAAAATAGTGGTCGCCCAAAAGACGTGTGTACTCCAGAAACTATTTAAAAAGTGAATGATACGGTGCTACATGACCATCAAATAAAATTACGCAAAGTACCAGAGGCTTTACACAATTAACGTGGCTCAGTGGTTTTGATTTTGCATAATGAATTTGGTATGAAGAAATTACACATATGCAAGATGGGTGCTGCGTTTGTTGACTGTGGAACACAAACGTGAACGCTAGTAAAATGATAGAAAGTCAATAAAAACTTACGCCTTTATTTGATATCTTGTTTTTAAGAATTTGGTTGTCAACTCTAAAAAATCTGAAATTATTCGCAATATATTCTTTTTGTAGAAAAAAGATATTTGAAATTTATTAGAAAAATATTCTTTTTGCAGAAAAATTATTTGTATTTTAACTATACACATAATACTTAAGCACTCTTTAGCAAAAATATTCTTTGAGCTTCTTTAAATGTTATCATAAATCTCCTTTTACATTCAGTAAACTTGTATTTTCAGCGGAGGTCTATCCAATCTTCTCTTTTACATCTCCCTGCCGGACTCAATGATGAAATCGAACAGCAAACAGGATTCGGAACCACCGAGCAACGTGCTGATACGTATCTACGGACAGACGCACGGTGACAGGGATATTGAGCATATTCTAACAGAAAGTGTCATCTTTACATTGCTTTCTGAAAGGGGTTTGGGTCCAAAATTATACGGTTTGTTTCCAGGAGGTAGAATTGAACAGTACATCAACGCCAGACCGCTACTCACCGACGAACTATGCGATCCCAAACTATCTGTTCTGATAGCCAAGAAGATGGCGGCCATTCATGGAATGGAGGTAAGTTTAATTACTGAATTATTCATTTGTTTTTTAATTTTAACTGGTTTTTAAGCCATTATCGATATTGAAAAGGCTTAATCACTTAAGGTTGATATATAACCCCTTTCCACATTAATTTTCGTTGTCGAAATACGTATACGGAATACGAAAATTGATGTGGAAAGGGGTTATATATCAATCGCGAGAGATTAAATTAATTAACCACAGGCTTCATGAAAATTACGATTGGAAAGAGAATTCAATTCATTTATACTGAAAACGTGTTTTATTAAATTTTCTATTTCTGCATATTACGTTGTATGTACATCTTCGGCCATAAGTTCGAGTACATATTATATTACAATAAAACCGCTAAATACTTGGAATACATTAAAATAACATCTAATACGTTTTTAAAAATAATGTATTTGTCACAATGTACACTAAAACCCGCCCAAATTACCACATTTGTTAGGTAAATAATCACATTCTATTAAGTGTAAAACGATCACCTCTCGAAACGACCACATTTTTCTGGATCCCTCGACGGTCAGTGTACTATATATACGTAACATACAATGGGTACTAAGAAAGTTTTGCACTACATCTTTGTTTATTTAATTTTTTCGAAGTAATTTCCTCTACACTCAATACACCTCTCCATCCTCCGAAACCAATCCTTAAACCAGTTCTGCCAAGTTTCACTAGGGAATAAGGCACACTCGTTGTCCCAAACCCGCAAAAGGTCCTCATCACTGGAAAACCGCTTCCTCTTTAGCTTCATTTTCACATGCGGGAACAAAGTCGCAGGGAGCAAGATCTGGACTGTAGGGAGGGTGCTCGAGAAGTTTCAATCCTGTCGTGGTCAAACATTCGGTGCAGGCTTTGGCACGGTGAGCTGGAGCATTATCGTGATGGAGAAACCAGGTGTCCATTCTTGACTTTGGCCGCAGGTTCTTCATAGATCCAATGACTTTAGGCAGGCACTGTTCAGTATACCACTTAGCTGTGACTGTCTTCAGTGTATCCAAAACGAGGCATTCCACAATTACAATCGATTTGAAAAATACAGCATTTTCTTCTTTACAGATCGGGATTTTCTGACAACTACGGGTGTGTCCTCATCCTTAAACCCCCAAACTTCGTTTTGAGCTTAGGTCGGCACATCGTAATAGTACAGCCAAGTCTCGTCACCTGCCACGATGTTGTTCACACACCGAGATTGTCACTTATTAAACTTTTTTAGCATCTCCCGGCACCAAGTCACACGTCGTGTCATCTGCTCTTCAGTCAGTCGATGCGGCACTCAGAGATAACAAAATTTCTTCACGTGCAAATGATCATGCAGAATCGAACGAATTGCTGGTGCATTTAGGCCTGATGTACCCTCTATCTGTTGGTAGGTCACTCGCCTGTTCTCGCCAAGCATTTTCCTCACTGTAGTAACGTTTTCCTCCGTAACTGACGTTCGTGGCCTTCTCAGCATCCTCCACAGTTAAATTTCCCCTTTGGAATTCTCTATACCACCTGAATATCGTTGTGCGATGTGGACAAACATCACCTAGTGCAATCAAAAGTCATATTTTGGAGATACCGCCTTCACAGTGGCAGCAATGCTTTTCGGATTGGTTTAAACGAATGCAAAAGTGCATTGATTTTCAAGGAGAATATTTTGAAAAGCAATAAAGCTATTTTCGATAATAAAAATTTTTTTTGTTTGCTATTTCCGAAATATTGGGTCTGGGAAAAAGTTCGTGGCGTTTTTCCCGATAGATGGCATTGGTTGCCGATAACTAAAGAACAACAAGTCACAGCGACACCACCGAGGGCTCGTTTTTTAGATGACCTTCCGAACGTTAGTTTGAGCGTAGAAACATTGTAATCGGTGCAGTGGTTGGAAAGTTATTCGCACTTGAAAATGGAGAAGAATAATGAGAAATTTCGCTATATTCTGCAATATTATTATGATAAGGGGAAGAACGCTTCGCAGGCTTGTGATAAAATTTGTGCTGTGTACGGTGAAGGTACTTTATCGAAATCTGTTGCGCGGAAATGGTTCGCTCGCTTTCGTTCTGGAAATTTCAATGTGAAAAATGAGTCACGCTCCGGTCGTCCAATCACTGAAAAATCTGATGAAATTCTTGAAAAAGTCCAACAAGATAAGCATATCAGCAGTGTCGATATTGGCATGGAGCTAGGCATTGACCACAAAACTGTTTTGAACCATTTACACAAAGCTGGTTACAAAAAAAGCTTGACGTATGGGTTCCTCATGAGTTGAGCGTGAAAAACATGATTGACCGAATTAACATCTGCGATGCGCTGCTGAAACGGAATGAAATCGAGCCGTTTCTGAAACGTTTAATAACCGAAGATGAAAAATGGATTACGTACGATAATCGGAAGCGTAAAAGATCGTGGATAAAGGATGGTGAGCCGTCACAAGCGTTCGCTAAGCCAACATTGACGCCAAAAAAAGTGATGCTGTGTGTATGGTGGGACTGGAAGGGAATCGTCCACTACGAGCTACTTCCAACTGGTCAGACGATTGATTCTCAACTCTATTGTGCACAACTAGAGAGATTACGCCAGGCGATTGCCCGAATTGATTAATAGGAAAGGTGTTGTCTTCCATCATGACAACGCCCGACCACACACTTCTTTGATGACCCGTCAAAAATTGAGAGAGTTTGGTTGGGAAGTTTTGATGCACCCACCTTACAGTCCGGATATAGCACCCTCTGACTATCATCTGTTTCGATCTCTGCAGAACTCTCTCAATGGAATTAAGTTGGTTTCAAAAGAAGCCTGTGAAAACTACTTGATTCAAAGAAACCACAGAAGTTTTTCACCGATGGGATCATGGATCTACCAAAAAAATAGCGAAACATTGTCGATAATAATGGAGCATATTCGGTTTAGAATCGTCCACGCGCCATGCGGGGACCAGTTGAATTTTACTGAAAAAACGCCACGAACTTTTTCCCAGACCCAATATAAACGGCTGGTTACTCTCGTATTTGCTTGTGAAACGGAAAAAATATTCAGTGTGCCCAGACTTATAATCGATAGTGTAGTTATAAGAGCGACTTTTTTATAAACTTTGAATTAGAAATACCACGACGTTGCCATAATAAAATTAACATCAATAAGATGGAGATTGCTAATAAATTATGTCAATACTAAAGTGACTCCTATTATTTATTTAATCCTCCAACGTATTTTTATTTGAAATGCAGGAATGCGCAAATGGTAAAGTAATATAACAGACCCAGACGTCTAATAATTAAAATAAAATCTACATAACTACAAATATTTACATATTTACTGGGTTAAATCGTATATTCATTACATTATTGTGTTATCTTGTTGACATTTGGACTTTAATCTAATCAATATGATCTAGACGACGTACGATATAATGTTCTCAAAGTTTGAATTTCGTAATTGTATTTAGTCTATATTAAATTGTCTGCTCGTCGAACCTAAACAATATCGTAAAAATTGCAAAACTTTCCATGCATTTAGATAACGATACGCACGTAAATATGTGGAAAAGTTGCTATTAATTATTCACTATCTCAACACAGATAAATGAATATACGATGCCAGTTTAACCATTATAAATGCGACTTAATTATATCCTGATTTCATTTCTAATTAAAATTGGAGCAGGTGTTTGTTTTATTCTTGTTAGTAAAGTCTAGTTAATAATACTGTATCAGCCAACAGCAGCCTAACTACGAATTACAGGATAATGTATGCTTACAACAAAAAATTTATATGATCCATATGAGAGACATGTAGAAAACAGAAAAATATACAAAAATTCTATGAGAAATAAAGAAGATCAATAATAAACGGGAATAATATTATAAACTAAGTAATATCCACTGAAAAATTCTATTGTTAAATGTCATAGTTTGTACAATGGGACCACTTAATCTTGAAACTTACTAACTTCCAAAAGAGTACAACAATGTACTGCAGAAATCATTTCAAAAGTGGTGTTAAATGTATTGGAAGAATTTGAACTTTTGAGAAATCAACTCTAATAATAATAATAATAGTAATATATATTTGCCCAACAAATATACAATCCTATTATAGGACAACACAATGTCTAATTACAAAGGGTACTAGGGAAGTTTTGCAACATGACGCAACAGTGAATTGTAAAAAGCTTCTTATTGCTGCATGTTCAGACATGTTCATACGTGTATAGTAGCCGCCGCGCTATGTCGATGGGCTCAGTTATTCATTAGCAATGAGAGTGTAAAGTGCTTGCGATGGCATCGTGGTCACGAAATTAACATGCGGCATCAATACATCTTCTACTAGATATTGTCTTTGGTTTGTTGTTCATTCGCAAAAGTATAGAGATTCCAGACCTTCTAACGTTATGCACAACCAAATCATTACCTCCTTTAATAATGACTCATGCTGAAGTTTATAATGTACACACTTATATAATTTTAGCTTCTCTCTAGATTCGACTTATATTTTCTCGCAATAATGTCGTTAGAACTTTCGAATTTAAGCCAGAACTTATAGACTTTCAAATAAATCGTCTCCATCGTGGAACTTCTTGAACCAATGTTACATAGGTCATTCATATATTCATCATATACTTCACTAAAATCTGTTTATCTTACGAGTTTGATTGATTCTTATTTTGTGTCGCTGAAAAAAAAATATATTTATGTTTGTACTTGAACTAAATAGATATTAATCTCATATAATACACACATACAAAGGCCAGCTGACTCATACATATTTCATATTTGCCTTTTTATCATAAACGTCTTATAAATATTGTCTGTTATTTTTGCGCAAACACAAAAACTGATCGAAGTTAGAAAAATTGAAGGGTTAAGTGTTTTTTTTATTATTATAACGAGTAAAAAATATTGATTGCATTATAATTTATTTGATATAAATCAAGTAAAAAAGCCTTTGTGCATTAATACCATCAAGATAACACCGGGATAGTGCATGTGGTAAAAGCACTTCAGATATTTATTTAAAGAAGACGGTTCGAATCTCCTTCTGAGCGGTGATAGGTAATTTTGGAGCCTGTGGCTGATAAACTTAATCACTGAAGGTTGATATATAACCCCTTTCCACATTAATTTTCGTATTCTGTATACGTATTTAGACAACTAAATTGCCAAAACGGACACTGTGTCGTTTTTAAATCGTTTCTAGTTTCAGAAGTGATCAATATCTTTCTCGGTAGCTTTCAGTGTGTAGGAAGAATAATCAAAACTGTTTCCCCTCCTATGCCGTTGAGGGATTAGTAACAAAAACATGGACACTTTACACACACCAAATACATACCATCGCTTCCGTGGTTGTGACAGGTCAGGAAGACTTGTGGTCAATTTATTGTTCACAAAAAAAAGAAAATTAGCTGTGAAAATTTCCCTTAATTTGATTTCATAATTCCTTTGCACTTCTTTTTCAATGACTTCCGCAGCTATTATTCATGGTACTGATCCTAGTTTCCATATTAAACTTTCGCACTGTACAATTGTGTTACATTTTTTTTATTTTCTTTGGCGTATTGTCCCAACTTTGTGTTATTGACAAAGATGGGTCTATTTTCAAGGATACGATTTTGTTCGCGCGAGCCTTAATCATTCCCCCCATCTCTCTTACTAAGAAGATCATGCCCAACCCTAAATTCCCTCCATAAACATTTTTACTACAGTTATCTTACCATTTTCAACCCATCTAGCCAATGTAGAGTTTGAGATAGGCCTTTGTTTGAGAATTTGCTGTGAAAATTTCCCTTAATGTGATTTGATAATGCCCTTTCACTTCTTTTTCACAGACTTCCGCAGCTATTATTCATGCTACAGATCCTAGTTTCCATTTTAAATTTACGTGGTATATAATTCTGTTACATTTTTTAATTTTCTTTGGCGTACTGTTCCAGCTTCGTGGTATTGACGAAAATGGGTCTATTTTCAGGGATACGATTTTGTTCGCGCAAGCCTTGATCATTCCTCCATCTTTCTTATCAAGAAGATCTTGCCCAATCGTAAATTCTCTTCACAAACATTTTTGCTACAGTTATCCTACCATTTTTCAATCCATCTAGCCAATGTAGAGTTTGAGATAGGCCTTTGTTTGAGAATTTTCTGTAAAAATTTCCCTTAACGTGATTTGATAATACCCTTTCACTTCTTTTTCACAGAGTACTGTACAATTCTATTATATTTTTTTATTTTCTTTGGCATACTGTTCCAGCTTTGTGGTATTGACGAAGATGGGTCTATTTTCAGGAATACGATTTTGTTCGCGCGAGCCTTGGTCATTCCTCCATCTTTCTTATCAAGAAGATCTTGCCCAATCGTAAATTCCCTGAATAAACATTTCTGCTACACTTATCCTACCATTTTTCAACCCATCTAGTCAATGTAGGGTTTGAAATAGGCTTTTGTTTGAGAATTTGCTGTGAAAATTTCCCTTAATTTGATGTGATAGTTCCCTTTCACTTCTTTTTCACAGAGTACTATACAATTCTATTATATTTTTTTATTTTCATTGGCGTATTGTCCCAGCTTTGTGCTATTGACAAAGATGGGTTTACTTTCAGGGATACGATTTTGTTCACGCGAGCCTTGATCATTCCTCCATCTCTCTTATCAAGAAGATCTTGTCCAATCGTAAATTCCCTTCACAAACATTTTTGCTACACTTATCCTACCATTTTTCAAGAGAATTTGCTGTGAAAATCTCCCTTAATTTGATTTTATAATTTTCGAACTTTATCTCTGCCACTTCTTTTTCAAAGGCTTCCGCGGCTATTATGCTGTTGCTTCTAGTTTTCATTTTAGAATTACATACTATACATTTCTGTTGTTATTACTCTTATGAGAACTACAAAGATCATCATTCACCCTTTTCAGTATAAAAATTAAATATTTTCTCTGCCGTAGGTACCACTACATAAAGAACCCGGCTGGTTGTGGGATACAATAGATCGCTGGTTGAAGACGTGCGAGAAAAAATTGCGCGGTGATTTGCCCGATATAGTTAAGGATTTGGGAGCGATCGATCTGCGCAGCGAAAGTAAGTGGCTGAGGAAGCGTTTGGAAGAGGAAAATTGTCCCGTTGTCTTTTGTCATAATGACATGCAAGAAGGGAATATCCTAATTAGGCAAGATGATTATGATAATAACAACGAAAATACAAAATTGGTCCTTATAGGTGAGTAAATATCTATTTTTAGAAAAGAAAGAATATAAAAATATTGAAAAAAAAACAAAAAAGAATAGTGAGTCCATTTCGTTTTTCTTATTTAATAATTTTTAACATCGATTTATTTTATGCAAATGACATACAACCGATAATGTTGAAGTTTAAGTTGTTCTATCTCTGCGGGAGATATAAATTTTTGAACTGATGAAAACGAATTTTCAAACGATGCAGTTTTTATTTTGATTATTGTCAGAGATTGATATCACTGAAATTTAGTGATTTAAGGATTATTCTTTATGATTTATGGGAAAAAAAGTATAGCTTAAACCAAAACTGTCACATTTATATCCAACTTAGGAAACACAGATTTCTTTAAATGTTGTTGGGAAGGTGTTAATTTCAGGGTTGTATAGTGTTTGGGCGCTAAACAATGCCGGGGCGCCAAATTATACTTTGACATCAAATTTGCAAGTAGTTATTTTTATATTTTAAATATTTTTTCATTTATATTGTCAAATTATTAAGATACCGATTAAGTTTAATCGTGGTAATAGAACAATACAAAAATCAAATTAATATAAAAAAATTCCGAATTATCACTGAATATCCGCGAATTTTTACGTTTTTTTAAATTAAGACTCTATAAACGCGTTTTTCATTGCTTATAAATTTGGTATACCCAATTCTAAGCACAGAATTCATGTATTTGTATTGCCTACGATACTAGTTTTTGATGGCCGTTTATTATTTTAGATATTTTTCTTTTATTGAATTATATATTTTCTCAGAATAAGGAGTGATCCCAAATATCTCGTTAAAAGCTGAAACACAGCTTAAAAATGTAACTTATAATAAAAATTAAACGTAAGCAGTTGTGAATGCAGTAATTTGTCAACAAAATTAAATTTCATTAATTGTTCTAAGTGAAAATAATTTGTTTTAATAGAATTATGATTGTACAAAACTTACTTTTTGGATCAATATATACAATCTATTCAAAATGAAGATTAAATATTATGGTTGGCATAACATATTTCTGGTAAATTCCAGCTCATAAATATTTCATGGAATTTTCTTTTCAATAGGAAAGTAATATATTTGTAAACCATAAATTATTGATATTGTCATATTTATTTGTGAAATTAAGGTAAAACGTATGCTACTGTTAAAATTTATTATAAAAGTACATCAAAAATATAATAAAGAATATAAACATAGAAACATTAACAGCATAAACTAATCCAATTCACTTGTGTTGGACAATAATAAATCACTTCTACTGTCACTATTTCCATCACAAATAATAAATGGTTCCACAATATCATCCATTAAGTCATCCAAGTCCCACATTCTTTTTTTCTACTTTAATCGCATAGTTGACACAATTTTTCCAATTATCCACTGTAGCATTTGTAATTGCTTCCGTTAAAAGTTCTCGTAGATTTCACATTTTAAATGTAGTATTTGCTGAAGCAACTTCACTTTTTATTTGTGCCCAAATCATTTCAATTGAATTGAGCTCACTATGAATGGTGGTAACCTCAATACAGTTTTATTTGCAGCAGCTGTCATCTGATCAGTTACATTTATATTATATTGTTCCTTATGAAGACGTATTAAATGCAATTTTTTGGGAACGTAACCAATCTTGGATTGCGGCTTTCCTCCATGAAGAAGTTGGAAGACTTTCCACTCTGCGTGAATGATATGATGCATTGTCCATTATGATAACAGCATTATCTGGCAACCTAGGCAATACTTGTTCAAACCATTCCTCAAAA
This sequence comes from Dermolepida albohirtum, assembly GCA_031893035.1. Taxonomy (NCBI): domain Eukaryota; kingdom Metazoa; phylum Arthropoda; class Insecta; order Coleoptera; family Scarabaeidae; genus Dermolepida; species Dermolepida albohirtum. Next base: position 34,455 of record JAVIWB010005051.1, read on the forward strand.
ATAATACCATTCATGTCATCATGGTAGTCAGTTATTTTTCTATCTTCAAAAAGCTACAGTCTATCCTCCACAAATACGAGTTCATATTCTATGTGAAGTATTATTAAGTGCCTACTTTTATCACTGAATTTTTTTAATCCTGTTGATAATCCTTCAACGAAAGCATATCGTGCGCCTTCAACAAAAACTTGTCATGCACTTGCTATACTTGTATTAATTAAAACTCTTTCCTTTGTGTGTCTTTCCTTTAACCACATTTCGTCTAGGTAAAATATTGGGCGACCCTCATCTCTGTAATGTTTTATCGTTAGATATTTTCTTCTCCACCTGATAACTTCATCCCTTTCTATTAGCATATTCTTATTGTTACGCTTGACATATCTGAAATATAAATTAAATATGAATATGTTGGAATACGATCAATTTTGCATTAACCCTTCATTGAAATTAATGAGTTTCAAGAATCTATGTAGAGTTGCTCGGCTCATTCGTGGTGTGGACTCATCTCTAGTTACTTCTTGCCATCATTTTATCAAGGTTGGAAGTTCGTTTTTAAAAAAGAAACCGTGGACCATCTGCAGTACAGTAATTTTGACATATACATACATCAAATTCTCGAAGCTTCGAATGCCGACCTATTAATTTTTTAGGAGGTCTGTGTTCACCTGTTTGTTTATATTTTATTATTTTATTTTTATTCTCTACAATACATTCTTTATAATATATTGTTATGGAAGTAATACCTACAATTTACTTAGCGTTTCAGAGATGTTCATATATGTACATATTCAAAGCTGGGCAATAATGCGGCAGGAGTCCCAGTCGTTAACACCTTTTGGATGGTGATGCTAACAGCTTGCTCGAACCTTGGCGATCGTTTATTTTATTGTTGTACTTAAAAGTATATATTTTATTTAATAATACAGTAAAACATAGTAAATAAATGCAAAAATGTAATTAAACATTTACAGATTATGAAAAATGGCGGATATTTGGTTTTCCCCCTTGTTAAACTTGCCTATTCAAGGACCAATGAAATCTCTTAGAAATATATTCTATTTTGGCGCAATATTTGAATCACTCCTTATTCTGAGACAAGGTGCATACCTTTTATTTAAGCAGCGCTATCTCTCAAAATATAATCACAAAAAGGATTTCTTCAAAATAATGTAAATTTCTCCTCCGTAGAGGCTAAAATTTTTAAATGTTGCCAATAGATTATTTTTAATGTTCCTACTCACTTAAAACGATTTTAACTTAACTTTTGTGAATTATTACCACCAACATATAAAATAATCTTTTGCTACAAACATGTTACAATTCAGTATTGTAAACAAATGAAACCTAATGTCACTAAATCTTGGTGATTTTTTTCGGTTCTTTTTTTTAACAAAAGGAAATGGTGCTTGAATTGGTTGTATGTCATCATGTGTTATTTTGTTTTAATTTGGAATTTAATTCGCAGATTTATCAGGTTACGGTTGAGGTTATATTCTCCAAAACAGGTAGCCAGGGGGATCGGTGCCAAACAGCCGAGAGAATACAAACCGCAACAAAAACATGACACTCAAAAAAAAACTGTCAATGCTCAAAAAAAAATCACGTACTACTATCATGACATACGGTTAACATAAAATATCTCAATATAAGTACTTTAAAATGAAAACCGTTTGTTATCAGATTTCTTTTATTTTTCTTTGACAGATTTCGAATATTGTTCCTACAATTACAGATCATACGATCTGGCCAATCATTTTATTGAATGGACGTATAATTATTCGGTTAAGGAGCATCCGTTCTACACCGATACCCCAGAAAATTATCCGAGCGAAGAAGAAAGGTTAAGGTTTATAGAGTCTTATCTGGAAGACATGGGTAGCAAGGAAAATCCGTTGAAGTTGCTAAAGGAGGTGGAAGTTTTTACGATGGCCACCCACTTTTTCTGGGGTTTGTGGAGTATAGTTAACGCTGGAACAACACTCATACCGTTTGGATATTGGGTAAGTTGAATTTTGTTTAACCTTTTAGGAATACAGGTGTCTAACATTTCCGGAAGAGATGAAGATCTTTTTACTTTCATTTTTTGACATTTATATTCAGTAAAGTTAAAAAAAATTACATCTTTCATAATGTGTCTAAATTATGGAATTTCATCATCAAAACAATCTTTTCTAAAGTTCCATAGGCTTTCACGGTTGCTATCACTTGTAACGGGTCTTTCATAGCGGCCATATTGTTGAAGCTACATCTGCCGAATTGGCTGTCATTTATTCAGTCTGTTTTGCCAAATCACTATAGCGTTCAGCAACACGTGCAAATGATAAAATTGTTTTATCAAAATGGGTGTTCTATTCGGGCAACCTTCCGCGCGCTTCGCTCATTTTACGGTCGCCATAATCGTCCTACCGAGAGGACTATTCGCAGTGTGGTGGATAAATTTGAGTCTGCTGGTTCAGTAAACAATGAACCAACACCCGTACGATGACGAAACGCAAGATCTGCCGAAAACATCGCCGCTGTCCATGAGAGTGTGCAGGAGAATCCGAAGCAGTCGATTTCGCGTCGCTCACAAGAACTCGGCGTGACTTGGACCTGCACCCGTACAAAATTCAACTGACCCAGGAGCTGAAGGTAAACGACCATAGAGAGCGACGTGTGTTCGCTGAATGGCCCTGGAGCAATTGGAAACTGACCCTAAAATGAAAATCATCAAAAAATCATTTTCAGCGATGAGGTACATTTCTGGATGAATGGGTCCGTCAGTAAACAAAATTGTCGAATTTGGGACGATATCAAATCCACATGAGATCCAAGAGCGTCCAATGAATCCTGAAAATGTTACTGTTTGGTGTCGATTTTGGGCTGGCGGCGTCACCGATCCGTATTTCCTTGAGAACGATGATGGCCAGACAATTATCGTCAACTGCAAGCGCTATAGGTCGATGATTACCAACTTCTTTTGGCTTGAATGATATGATTACGAGCAAAGGGAAAAGTCCAAAAGTTGAGAAAATGGGTGCCACATCAATTGAATGACAGACAAATGGAAAATCGAAAAATCTTCTGTGAAGGTATGATCGGAAGTTATTTCTGCATCGAATAGTGACGGGTGATGATTGATGGATTTATTTCGAAAAAATTTGCAAAAAAAATGGTTATCACCTGGCGAAGCCGGCCCATCGACTTCAAGGCCAAATCGTTTCGGTCGCAATTTTCTGTCTGTGTTTGGTGTGATCAGAGTGGCGTCGTGTATTACGAACTGTTGAAACTTGGTGAAACAGTTAATACAGATCTCTACTGACAAGAAATTATCAATTTGAATCATGCATTGATAGAAAAACATCCAGAATGGGCCCGAAGACACGGTAAAGTGATTTTACAGCACTACAATGCGCCGTCTCATACAGCAAAACCGATCAAGAAAGCGTTGAAAAAAAACTGTTCAAGGCACCGTTGAAAGCACTTGGATGGGACATTCGCACCCACCGTACTTGTCCCGTTTGACTATCACCTTTTCGCATCAGTAGGACACGCGCTTAGAGAGAAGCACATCGCCAATTTCGAAGAAGTTAGAAAATAGCTCGATGAATGGTTTTGCTCAAAGAACAAAACAGTTTTTTGGGATGACATCCATAAATTGCCTGAAAGATGGGCAAGATGTGTAGAATCAAACGGCCAATACTTTGAATAAATAAATGTTTCCATTTTCTTGAAAATTAAGTAGTTTTTTTTACGAAAAAACCGGTAATGAGTTTCCGGTATACCTGGTATATATTCAGTTCTGTACTAGCATGTGTAATCTAGAAGTATACGTTTTAAATTTCGTTTTTTTTTCGTAAAACTTTAAAATCATAAACTAATTTAATTACCAGGTATTATAAATAAAGATTAACGAAGTAACTCATGTACAATATGTTTTGTCAACTTTAGGATTATATCGTCACTTTTGGAAAACCTCTTGTAGCGTAAATAAATATATTTGATTAATCGTGTGTCTTAATTTTCCGTTTTGTTGTTTTTCACTACTTACAATGGAAAGTGTTATGTGTTTATGTAAATTACATAGCGCCGTCTTTGTATACTATATATAACTTGATCTTAATTAACAGTAATTTATTGAATTTTAGTTCTAATATAGGTAATGATAACGTACGAGTATAAGTACTCTTTAAATCAAACGTTATCGAATACGTTGCTTCATGATTAACATATCATTTCCATGTCAAATATAAATCACTTTTGTTGCCGGGCCATTATGTTAGTTGAAACTTCAGCGTTTTATCTAAATGAAACGGTGTGCTACCAAAAATAATATTTAAATCATTTATTTAACAATACAAAAATATTTTTATTTTACTTTTAGATATTATATTGTTTTTAAATTTGCTGCTATATGTATTTTTCATTATTGTAAATTATAAACTCCTCTTAGAAACTTAGTATTCATGAAGTGAAACCTATAATAATCTGAATTGAATATGCATTTAGCACAAGGTAAAACATTGGCAAATTGTAAAAATATACACATATTGCGTCGAACTTTCATTCGTTCATTATTGAAAATACATTATTCCGGAATAAAATATGAAACACGTATTCTGTATATCGTATTATGTATCATATATTGGTATATTGGGGTAGATACGATCCATTCTTCTTAATGTAGAGCATAAAAGAGTCCGTAGAATTTGAGGTAATAATTCAGTGACAAATACAGATTTACGATTAAGCCACAATTTGTTTGAGAAAGCCACAATATACTAGGTGTACCGGAAAGTCATTACCGGTTTTTTCGTAAAAAAAAACTACATAATTTTCAAGCAATTTATTTATTCAAAGTATTTCTCATTTGATTCCCCATATCTTGCCTATCTTTTAGGCAATTTATAGATGCCACCCCAAAAAAACTGTTTGTCTTTTAAACAAAACCCTTCATCGACCCATTTTCTAACTTCGAAACTGGCGAAGTGCTGCTCTACAAGCGCGTGTCGGACGGGACAAGGTCTGGAGAGTACGGTGGGTGCAATATTATGTCTCATCTAAGTGCTTTCAACGCTGTATGATACGGCGCAGCGCGTTATCGTACTGTAAAATCACTTTACCGTGTCTTCGGGCTCATTCTGGATGTTTTTTCTATCAACGCATGGTTCACATTGATAGTATTATATATAACTGTTTCACCAGGTTTCAACAGTTTGTAATACACCACGTCACTCTGGTCCCACCACCCACAGAGCATTGTCTTACGACCAAAAGGATTTGACTGTGGAGTCGATGTCATTCTTCATCATCCGTCACTATTCGATGCAGGACTGACTTCCGATCATACTTTTGAAGTAGCATTTCATAGACGATTTTTCGATATTCCATTTGCCTGTCATTCAATTGATGTGACACCCATTTTTCCATCTTCTGAATTTTTTCCATTGCTCGTAATCAGTCGCTAATAGTTTCTTGGGCCACATTTGAGTTTGGGTTGGGTCTACATGTAGTTTCGCATCTTCAAAATTTTCGGTCTTCCAGAAAGTTCTTTGTTTTTCACATCGAAATCACCACTTTTTAATTGTCAAAACCACGCCTCACATTTTTTTATGGTTGTAGCGTCCTCACCGTAAGTTTCTACCAGCAAACGATGACTTCCAGCGGCTTTTTTCTTTTGATTAAATAACAAAAGTAATGCAGAATTCGTTAGCAATGGAACAAAAACACATTCGAATACGATTTTCTCAACAATATTTGAAGCGTTTTAGAAAGAATAAAGTATTAATATGGATGAGACTTAGGTCTACCACCATGATCCTTAATCGAAATAAGAGACTAATGAGTGGTGTGAATCCGTTTCTGCGGATCCATAGCGAGTTAGGGTTCAGAAATCGGCCGAGAAGGTGTTAATATGAGTTTTTTGGGATGCAAAAGAAATTTTGTTCATGGATTACCTCCAAACTGGTAAAATAATAAACTCAGATTATTATTATAACCTGTTAGACCAACTGGATTTAAAAGTTCGTCAGAAAAACCTGGTTTACAGAAGAAAAAAATCATTCTTCATCAAGACAACGCTTCCTCTCACACAGCTCAAAAAACCATCGGAAAAATCAGTGAATTAAAGTACGAATTGTTGCAACATCCACCCTATTCACCAAATTTAGATCATTCTGACTTCTGGTTGTTCCCATATGTTAATAAAAAATTCATGCGTGGAAAACGATTCGAACGATGAGGTAATGGCAGTCGTAGAATCGTATTTCGACAATAAAATGTATTTCAAACCATGAGATCGTGTTTTCTTTATCGAACGACAAAACTTATTGAACATCTGGTATTTAGTCTTACGACTCATTTTTCTAAATGCGCCGAATTGTCGCCGTTGTCACAAACACGTGACACTATGAAAAGGATTTACCGAATTCGTTGTAAATTTATGACTTACAATGGAGAAATACCTCATGAGTGTACCAAAACTTTTGTAATATTCAATGCCAGAATATTAACCAAATTTACTTATAGTTTTATATATTAATAGTTTTTACATTATCATTAGAGTTTTTTTCCGTTACTAAATAGAAATTAATACGCTTTATAATAATCGAGTATTCATGTTTGATGGCTTTCAGAATTCGTAAGCGTACAAAAATGTTCGTGACTGCCTATCTTTTACCTTGGCAACGAATTTAAGTTGTAACTATTTTTAAAAACAGCTCTCAAGGTTCTAGGTTATTAACTAACCTAGGTTACATTAGATAACATTGATAAATATGTATTTTTTGTAGACCACTTTATGGCCCAATGTCTCGATCTTAATCTGTAGAGATTTTATGTTATATAACAAAGTATGTCCATTATTCATTCAACACGTACTAAATTTCTGTGTATTTAGTATTTAATATACAATGGAAGACTAAAAAAATAATCTTCTGTCATGTTACACAAAAAAAGGTATTGTAATATGCTAGATTCTGGAGTTCTTTGTGTACAGATAATAAAACTTAACAAATTTCACTTTTATTAAATCTTAGTAAGTAAATGCTTATCCACAATATTTAATAATTATGAGGAATTAAGTCTAACAAATAAACGTTCCGTATTTCATATAGTAAAGTGTATTTATAAAGAGGGATTAACATCTTGATTTATGAAAGGTCACAATCAACAAAGCACTAGCTACGACACGCTGCGTTAATTGAGAACAAATCATCTAGTCGGTGTTTAATCGAATAACGAAAAACGAAGAAGAAATGAAAATGCTATACTTCCATCTCTTGGATAGAAATACAAACTATCCGAGATATAAAAGTACAGGATGTTTCAAAAAGAATATACGTACTTCGAATGCGTATATTTATTAAACTTTAAGACATACGAATATGAAACTTTACACACATATTTACGAACCTCTCAAGTTCAGATTACAGATGTTCAATATGTACTCCATCAGCGACACGAACAATATCACATCGATACTCAAATTCCTCCAATACTCGGGCGGGCATGTCCTTCGTCACTTATGTTATGGCAGTGCGGATCCGGTTCTTCAACACTTCCAGCTTCTGTGGGAGTAGTGGTACATAAACGTTGTCTTTAACGAAACCCCACAGGAAGAAGCGACAGGGTGTTAAATCCGGTGATCGTGGAGCCCAGCTGAGACATGTTAAGTCGCCAGCTCCTTGACGGTCAGTTCAACGGTTCGGTAAAGTTTCATTCAGATATTCACGCACTTGACGACTCCAGTGAGGAGGTGCCCCATCTAGTTGAAAAATGAAGTTGTCTTCGTACAGCCTCGGAAACAACCAGTTTTGTAACATAGCGAGATACCGTGTTTTCATCAAAGAAGAATGGATCGTAACCAGATGATCGGAATATCGCACAAAACACATTGACTTTAGGCGAATCTCGTACATGTTCAATGGCTGCATGTGGGTTCTGTAGACCCCAAATTCGAACATTGTGTTTATTTACTAGACCACTAACATGGAAAGTTGCTTCATTATTGAACACGATGCGTTGTGCGAAAGTGTTATTATTGTCAATAGCATCGTAAATCTCGTTACAAAATGCCACACGTTTCCATTTGTCATCAGGACGCAGAGCTTGTAACAACTGTAACTTGTACGGCTTCATAACCAACTGACGTCTCAAAACACGCCAAATTGTTGTTGTAGGCAGTTGTAACTCCCGACTGGCAAGACGAATTGATTTTGAACGATTACGTTGGAAAGCAGTTTGAATTCGTGCAACATTTTCTTCAGAAACACGAGAGCGGCCGAGACTCTTTCCTTTACATACACATTCTGTATCTACAAACTGTCGGTACCATCTGTGAATGTTTCACCCATTCGGAGGATCAATTTGGTAGCTCAACCTGAAACGTCTTTGCATTGTAATCACGAAATTGCACTTCGCAAACTCGAGAACACAAAATGATTTCTGCTGCCGAGTAGCCATTTTAAACATATGACGGTTACCAAGAAAAACAGAAGACAACCGACATCTAGCGACTATTAAATAAACTAGACTATCTATTCGTTTCTCTAATAGCCGAGCCGAGGCGCAGCGATCGATAGTTTGAACAAAATAATACTTTGTAATACGTATATTCTTTTTGAAACACGCTGTATATCGAAGTCGATTTCATTCTTCATTATTCGATTTAAAAACAGATTAAATAGTTTATATATAGTCGACAAAGCGAAGTCTACCTGAAAACGCGGCGTAGTCAGTACTTTGTTGACTGTAGCCTTTCATTAATTACTATATATCTTCTTCCGTATATCCAAATTAAAAACCTAAATTTGCTATAAATTTTATATTGGAACAATTAAGAGAAATCATACATATCATATAGACGTAGTTCCTCTGACGTTGAATGCAAGTATTCCACCGCTTTAGATGTGCATAGACTCTAAGCTTAAAGATTCCTTTTGATGATGGCTTCCATTCGTGCACCTCGATTTTATCACTTCTGAAATGCTCGCTCCGCATTGCTTCTTTAAGTGATCCGGTAAATAAGGCTGTATGGTACGTTCAAATTGCACATCTTGGATATCCAGAACTATTAAACGGGATGTATGCAGTCGGGCGTTGTCATACTGTAACAATAGACATGAAATCAGAAGTCCTCATCGTTTATTCCTGATTGTAGAACGAAGTTGATTTTTTAGAATTTCCGAATAAGAAACATTGGCTATTGTCACTCTCCTATCCGTGTAATATTCTAAAATTATCCCTTTACATCCCAGAAGAGAGTGAGCATTATTTTTCCAGTAGATGATTGAGTGCGGAATTTTGTGGTTTCGGCGGTGAGCTAGAGCGCCATTTCTTATTTGACTTTTTCGTTTCCGATCAGTGATAGTGAGCCTAAATAATGCATCACTTTCAACGTGGAAACGACGCAAAAATTCTTCACAAGCATCGATGCGACGGTCTTTCAATTCGGCAGTCAACTGATGTGCCACCCATTTTGTAAACATTTTATTAAATTTCACTACAACATGGACAATATTCTGCGCTGATTATTTTCAAAGCTGTGGCTATTTTTTTTTCAAATTTACACTTGTTTTCCTTTATAAGGTTTTCCACTAATGTTTTCGTCCGTCACTACCCTGTATGACCGGCTTTGGGGCATCATCCATAAAAGTAACGCTGTTTTTAAATTTACTACACCACTATTGCAATGTAAAACATGAATCATTATGCTATGTTGTCATTCTGCTATGAATTTCGATTGGTTTGACACCTTCACTACTCAAAAAGCGCATGACAGATCGCTGCTTTAAGGTGGTGCATGTTGATAGTGGAGCACACATCTTTTTACTGAGGCTGCTGCCTTCTGTTGTGCTTTAGCGTCAACGTACACCTTTGTGAAAGTCGAGGAACACTACTGTTCCATGCCAAGTCATTCATATAACTTTTCGGATTTTTATTGCATTTTAAGGTTTTCATTTGATACACCCTCGTACTTTCAAATTTTATTCTAAAACTTAAGTGGAAAGACATTTAATTAAAAACATTTATTTTTAGAAAAAACTAAACAGTTTTTATTACTAAATACTAGAGAAACATTAAATATATCTTTAATAACAAAAATTATTTTTTAAGATTGTCGAAGTTTTCTCCATATCTCAATTTACACAAAAATATAGAATTTATTCTAAATCTTTTATGTGCAAGTTTTCTGTGTCCAGTTATCATAGGAACCGTGCGTTTATTATGTACAACAAACAAGTATAAACTATAACAGCATCATTTATTTACAATATCAAAGCTATTTACCGTTCTATATGTGTTTTCAGTATACCTAGTCAAGTCATAAATACTGGTACACAGAAAAATCAATGCCAAATGAAAACGAATTAATATTTAAAAATTTTTTTATTGTTTTTATTGAGTTATTCAATGGCTACAAATCTTAGAACAACAACTTATTCGAAATGACTTCGATTTGCCCTCCAGCACGACTTGAGACGGTGTGGCCACTCATCGATCGCGAGACGCACTTCATGTATGGGGAAATTGTCCACTGCACGGACAAGGCCTCGCTTTAACGACTCAATATTTGGGTGTCGAGTAGAGCAAGCCATGCCCTCTAATACGGACCACAACTTGTAATCCAACGGGTTGAGGTCTGGACTACCAGCTGGCCAATCATCCGTTGATATGTTCACAGTTGAATCGTTTTTGCTTTGTAAGCTGGAGCAAAGTCTTGTTGGAAAGTCCATGGCTTATTGGTGAATATTGATTGGTTGAGAGGCTTCACAATGGGTTCCAAAATGGTCGATTGATGTACTTTGGCCGATGTTTTTACTCCTTTCTCGCAAAAATGGAGCTTGGTAACGCCATCGTACCTCCCTCCCCACCATACCATTACAGACGCGGGATGGTGGCCTCTTTGAACGCTCGGGATGAGTTGGGATGCTTCTCTGGATGACCGATCGTTCTGTTTATTGAACGATTCTTCTACGGTGAAGATTTTCTCGTCAGTAAACAGAATTTATGAGCGTTCTTCGCATACCGGCTGAGTAACGCTTTCGATTTTCGCTTGCGTTTTTCCTTCAATGCGGCCGTGAACAGGTGTCCAGTGTGTCGTTTGTACACGCTGAGTCCCAAATCTTCTTTAATAATGCGAGACATGGATTTTTGCGTAATTTGCATTTCCCGCGTCAAGATTTTCTGTTTTCGCAGCGGTTTTCGGTCGATTCGTTTCTTCACGGCTTTGATCGCTTTCGGAGTTCTCACAGTGCGCGGACGGCCGGATCATTGACGGCCTCGTACTCCACCAGTATCCTCAAACAACTTCACAGCGCGATATACAAAATTACGAGTGATTCCAAGCGGTCGCAACGTCCTAAAGATATCGCCATTTTTTATGTTGCATTTTAGTAGGCCAACTACAACAATACGATTTTCGATGTCGCCCCATTCCATTATTGCAAACAATTAATGTCAAAAACTTTTACGTCACAATGAAGCATAAATGTCAACTGTCAAATCGCAATCAATACGAAATGGAAATTGCATTCGTAATGAGTGCGTTCAGTTGTGTACCAGTATTTATGACTTGACTAGGTAGCTAAGGGTAAGTCGGGACTTACATAATGCAACTGAATAGGACAATAAATCATATTTAAAATTGAGCGACTCCTTTGACATTTTCAAGGCTATGAGGAGCCGAAGTCTTTTTTTCTCAAATCTGATTTATAGTACAATAATATTAAGAACCGTTTGTTTTCGACTAAGATATAAGAAATGTATATAGGTATTTACATATTTATTTTTTTTCGTTTAACAGGAATATGGGCTATCAAGAATGAATGGTTATTTCAAAGTAAAGAGAGATACAACAAAATCGACGACAAAGAGGAAATCCGAAGAAAAATAGACAACTACATTATCGACACCATATCTCCTTTTGTCTATCTACGAGGTTCTTTCATAAAGAAATCAACGTTCAACGACAATTCTTCATCTTTTTCTCCCCTGATTTTCGATCGTTTTACACATCATCAATCCACGAGACTTCTTCATAAAATTGACATTCCACCATAACCGTTCGTAATTTTTCGAGAATTTTCAACGGCTTTCGCGATGATATTATTAAATTTAAGTGTACTTATTTTTAAATTTACTTAATTTTATATATTTTTAATTAAAACTAAACGTTTATGTATAAAAAAATCAAAAATTCGTATTTATTGCTAATTATAATTTTTTGTACTATTTTAGAGTTTGTAAATGTAATAAAAGTATGTTTTTGAAGATACGAAACATTAAATACTACGAGATTCAAAATGATCATTCCTGTTTTCTGTAAGCTTTGTACTAGAACTGTATCTCAATTTACCACATGAATATAGTCACAATATTTTGTTTGTTAACTTATTATGTATTTGATTTTTCATTAATAGTAAACTTGTATTAATTTCACTAAAAAGTAGTAGTTGGTTTTTAATTTTATTAGATGTACAGTGCTGTAATAAACATAAACAGTATCAAAAAATAAAAACAAATAAACGCATACCATCACTGAATAAGTTTGAAACATCATTGGAAAAAGACACATGGATGTATGTGTTATGTCATTTTTAATACGAGCTGCAGTGACTATCTTTTTGAATCTCTCTGTAAGTTTTAATTATATATCTATATTTATACGATTTTTTACTTTGAAAAATATTGATAGAAAATATTAAAAAATTAATCTACATTTACATCAAAGGAAATCGAATGTTCAGTTTTAATTTTTTTTGTATAATATTCATAATGATTTTACAAATTCTAAAATGGTATTTTTTAAAAATGAAATTAAAAATTGTGATTTCTTTCTTGTCACTTATTAGAACTATCGTATAGTCTGTAATTGTGATATTAGTGTAATAATAATGTATTAATGATTTGTTGATAATTTTGCAAATCAGATGTTTACATTTTTTATGCATTTATTTCAGTCTTGTTTTTGTGATGTTCTTGTTTTTTCTTTTAAAATATGTGTATTTTAAATGTACTGTTATTGAAGGGACATAAACATTTTAACAATAATAACATTGATAAAATCTTTAACACTAATAAATTGTACTGATTCTCTTGAGCTTATATTTAATAGGGTAAAGAAGTCAAACAGACTCGTTGAAAAATAAAGTATTATGTATGTTCATCGCTTCTTTCTTTTATATATATATATATGTTCGTACAAGGTAGATGTATAAATTTTTTGAGTCAATTAATCTTAAAATAATGCCTAAACCATACAAAAACAACATAATTTTACTAATAATTTTTTTTTTAATAATATCGTAAAGTATCTGTTACAAGGAAATTTCTTGCGTAGCCATTGGTAGGGTGTGATAAATATATCAAATTTGGATAAATAGTTTCTTAACCTCGTTTTATTTTGTATTAGATTTATTCAAACAATTTATAATTGTTTAGTTTCGGAGTGACGATTAAGTTCTGCTTGAATTATTCTTTTAAATTCCCTTAAAGTAACTTTTTAAACTGATTAAGAAGACTATATAATATAAATAATATGATAAAATGATTCTTAAATTATTGTACAACAATCACTGCATTGAAGCCTCAAATCTGAAAATGCTATTAGAAATTTTATCAACAAGAGATGCACGTGTAATGTGAAAAGGTATAACTGAATAATCTCAAAGTCGAAGTATAGAAAACTCAAAAGAAATTGGACACTATAGTATGAATAGTTGGTCAACTATAAACTGTAAGAAAAGTTTAAAATAAATCACTGCTTCTGCCAAAGCACCGGATTATAGTTCTTATTTATTTACATTTTTAGATTGAATAAAAATGCTTAAAAGTTATATATTTTTAAATGATATAAAAAAATTATTAAATCAGGACTTCGTCATGAAGATTGGTAAGTTGAGAGACTATAAAATTTATAAAAAAATTTAAATTTTCCCCAACATTGTAAAAATGTATGCTTCTGAATTTAATATAGTAATATTAATTATTATTGATACTCGAAAGACTGTTCTCAAACATGTAGCACAATGGATGCACTATATCTTAGAACATGCACTTTTATTCACATTTACAATTAATTTTTTTAATTTTCTTTCACTTTATCTATACACTTTTACAAGCATTTAAACAATTACGCATATATATTCTATTTTTTATTATAATTTTATATATGTAATTAAAGATTATATGTAAATGTATATATTGTATTAATATTTAATAAAAATATTTGTTACAAATATTTGATGTCTTTACAATTTAATAGGCTCTTAATTTTTAAATGATAGACTTGAAATTACATAAGTAATGCAGCGATACACATCACAAAATAACTTTTACACATTTTTTATTTAAAAATGTAAATGGTTACAAAATTCTATTTTATGAAATGAATTGTTATTTGTGTGTATTACATAGCTATCTATTAAATGATTGTCAATTAAGTATTAATCGATATGTTAAGTTTCAATAATAAAGTTGTTTTAATTATGGGCAGTTTTTAAAAAAGTGGTGCAATATGAAGATAGCCGCTTATATTTCGGGAACTGGCAACACTGTTAGTGTTGGCTCCGATCTGGTGATTGCATCGTGAAGTTTGTCATTTTTGTCAATATATTTACCTTTACAGTTTTATTATCCCGTCGCTATTTCTATTGTTAACAGTAACTTGAAAATTTTGTCAGCGAAAAAATGGAATTAACTGATAGTAAATTTAGAATAAATATGACCCACATTTTATAAATCTAATACAGTATATTTAAAGGAAAATACGAAATTCAAATTTTCGGCGTCCTCTATAATAGAGTATCTAAACTTTAACCAGTGATTTTCGAAACAAATATCGCCTAGGTTTGCAACTCAAATTGATTTGAAAAGAACTTTGTGCAATGGCAAATAGATGACCCAAAATATTTATTCTAAAATATTGCATAAATTCTTAAAAATTACAATTGATGGCGCCACAGGCAAAGTAAAAAAATTTTGTCGAATATTAAAAAAATTGGAAGTTGTACTTATAATTTAGAAATATGTCAAAGGTAGTGATTAAAGCTTAAAATAATTATATTTTAAAAATATAGCCTAATATGAAACAAAATTATAAAAAGATGATATAGAGTACGTTTTAACCTCTCTGATACAGTGCCTGAACATCTAACGATAAATTTTTGTAAGGACAACCTCTAAACTAAAAGTGTAACCAATTCAATGTCTCTACAATTACTATTAGATGGTGTGAAAGAGTAAGTAATTATTTTCTAAATAAAAATTACAATTTATTTATAAATTCAATAATAACCCATACGTTGTGATCCAAAATTAAAATAAATATTTGAAGAATATAATCTAACGTGTAGCACGGACAGAGTATATAATAAAACGTAAAGAAAAAAGTATAGCAAAATATTTAATAATTTTTGCAAATATGCAAATATTCCATTTTTGACGCCAACTCTTATAAGATGTTTGAACTATTATCGAGTTTAGTGAATGTCAATACCGACAGAGATTTAAATATCTTTTTCTGTTTTAAACAAAAAAATCACAGCTGAACAGAATGCAGGCGTATGACGAAACTTGCAAAAAGTTTTTATGAAGCGATAGAGAATCACGATATCTCGATATTAAAACTCTAAGTAGAAAAGGATAATGTACATTATCTTTTTTATATTTACAGATTAAAATAAATAAACTTTGTATTTATTTATTTGCAGCATCTATCTGTACATTAATTGAAAGAAGGGAATGAAACTTTTACTAAGGAAATTGATGCTGAAGAATTTCTGGCTTTTGAAGGAAGTAAACGAACATGGACCACCAACATTCAAAACTGGGATGTACATTATCTTTTTTTATATTCATGAAATTCATTCAAAAGTAAAATCAGCTTACTGGTGTGTATATATATTGGTTAAATAATATATTACAAAAATATTAGTCACTAATGCCAGCTTAAGACCAAATTTGTTTGAATACAAAAATCAAAGCTTTATTCAATTTCTTTTCATTATTGTATATAGCTAATTTTTGCTAATTCATATATTAAAAACATTTAATTTGAAACGGAAAATCTTATACTATAGCTTGTTTTATTTTCATAAGTTCTTATTAGCACTTTATTTTATGTTCAAATGTAATAAATAGGTTCCTTTCAAATATAATTTTTCCCAAAAATAAATCTATGTATTAATTGCATAACTAAACTGAATATTAAAAGCAAGCTGACATTTTGCCAATCTATTAAAAGCATACCTTTTGGTTTTTTTTTTTTAACAATTTTGTAGTTTGTGGTTATTTGAAATTGGGTGTTTCTATAGACTTGTATTGTACTACAATATCATTGTTTTTACAGCATCAATATTATCCAGGATTAATATACACAGAGCTCCACAATTAACACTGAAATAAGCAATATTACTCTCAAATGTGAAACAAATTCCTAAAATGGCATGAGCATATAAGAAATGTTTTCGATACTAAAAGTTTTAAAAATTCATTTAAAAATAGATGAACGAGAATTTCTAAAAAACGCTCTTAAATATTGTATGCTAATAATGTCACATTCATGGGCAACAAAACGTGACATGTTTACACAGCTATTCCATGTAATATTGTTTAGTTTACTTCAGTTACTTTACTGATACAAACATATTTTCGTATCGTTGATTTTGCAACCATGGAAGATGCGATCAAATTACAAAAAGTCATCAATGTCTTTCAGAAATCGTTCAGTGTCTGTAAGATGTATTTAGAAAGTCTGCAGAATGTAAAAGCACTGTTTATCAACGAGTCGATGTTTTCAAAGTTGCTAAAACATTACTAGAAAACGTCCAGTGGACGCCCGAGCATCTATGTAAATGAAAGAAGCGTTGCTGCCATGGAGAGAGAGAGAGAAAACCTACTCAAAGATGATAGGCGAGTAACTATTTGTGGAATTAATATTAGTCTAGGAATAGATACATTACAAATTAATGAGATTTTACACGAGCGTTTGAGTGTGAATAAGGTTTCTTTCTAACAACCAACGTTGTTGGCATTGGAACAGAAAGACACATGTCGACAATTTCAAGAGCTCTTAGCTCATTATCGCGACTAATTTTGGCAACGGATAATTACCGACGAAACATGGATACTTTAGTTCAATTCTGTGACTATAAATCAGTCCAAAGAATAACGCAAACCCGAAGAAGGGTCTCCCTTTAAAGCAGCTATAGTTCGGTTAGTTGGAAAAGTAGTATTTACTATATTCAGAAATTGTGAGGTAATTATTTTTATTTTTATAATTAACGCAGAATATTTTTCCAATCTTTTATCAGGCCCTTTGCAAGAAACGGTTGGAAAGTTGCATAAGCGTCCGTTATTGCAACAGGACAAAACGAGATTTTATGTTGCACGAAGAACGAACAATGTTTTAAAAAAATTGCTTCCATATTCACCTTATTCACCAGATTTGGCTCTTAATGATTATCATTCGTTCCAAAATTTGAGAAAACCGCTGCAGAGTGTTCAGTTCCAGAGCTTATGTCAGGTAAAATGTATTATAAATAGACGGATTGCGGAGACTCCAAAAAAATTCTCTGAGGACGATTTAAAAAAAATTACCTTCACATTAAAATAAGTGTATTCAATTAACTGGAGGTTATATTATTGAAACACTGCATTGTCATTTTGATGCACATTGACGAAATAAAATATTATTGTCAAATTTCTAGAACTTTACAAGGAATTTAAAAATCGCAATTGAATTATGTTAAGAGAACTTTGAATATTTTGATATAAGTTTTAAGAAAGTTGCAGATGTAAAAGTACTTAAAATCGTAGTTATTGATTCTCCACAATAAATAAAATATTTTGGATGGCTCAGCATTTTATTTTTTATTGTTAAAGAATTTTAAAATAGTTGCAATTCTATACTACTTTTGTAGAGTGAAAGATACGTAAATTTATACTGAGAAATTTAGTTAGTTTTAGCTATTGTAGGAAACTGGATAGAATCACGAAAATAAGGGCTCGCGATGTCCGAGTTAGGTCTATTCATACACGGTGTCTTCTATACTGCATTAACCATTCTTGCTGAGTATAAAGTTAAATAAATATAAAGGTAACTATGGCTACAAATAATTAGCAAGTGGTGATTTATTTCACTACTATGAAACATTGTGAAACTGCAGGCTATATACCGATAATATGCAAATATTCAATTTGTGTTCTCTAAAAGAAAATAATAAAAAAAAAGAAAATTTCATCCGCGAGGCGCTATCTGCACCGGTTTAAGACATACAGCGCTTTAAAGTTTTTGTCTGCGCATTCGCCCGTGTTGGAGTAAATTTGCTTATTTGACACATGGCATTAAGGCACTGTAATGTCGAAATTATGTGCGTCGTACAGCGGCGCCGATTGCAGATTTGGATAGAAGCTAACGTTCACTAAAAGAGAATAACCAAGAGCAAAGAAAATTTCAGCCGCGAGGCGCTATCTGCAACGGTTTACGAAATACAGCGTTTTAAAGTTTTTTTCTGCGCATTCACCTGTGTTGGTGTAAATTTGCTTGTTTGACACATGGTATTAAGGCACTGTAACATCGAAATGAAGTGTGTCGTACAGTGGCGGCGATTGCAGATTTGGATAGAAGACAACTTTCACTAAACGAGAATAACAAAGAGAAAAGAAAATTTCAGCCGCGAGGCGCTATCTGCAACGGTTTACGGGATACAGCGCTCTAAAGTTTTTGTCTGCGCGTTCGCCTATGTTGGTATAAATTTGCCTGTTCCACACATGGCATTAAGGCACTGTAACGTCGAAATGAAGTTAGTCGTACAGCGGCGGCGATTGCACATTCGGATAGAAGGCAACGTTCACTAAAAGAGGATAACAGTCACGAGGTGCTATCTCCAACGGTTTACGAGATATAACGCTTTAAAATTTTTGTGTGCGCGTTCGGCTGTATTGATGCAAAGTTGCCTGTTTGACACATGGCATTAAAGCACTGTAATGTCGAAATGAAGTGCGTCGTACAGTGGCGGCGATTGCAGATTTGGATAGAAGGCAACGTTCACTAACAGAGTATAACAAAGAGAAAAGAAAATTTCAGCCGCGAGGCACTATCTGCAACGGTTTACGAGATAGAGCGGTTTAAAGTTTTTGTCTGCGCGTGTACCTGTGTTGGCGTAAATTTACTTGTTTGACATAAGGCATCAAGACACTGTAACGTCGAAATCAAGTGCGTTGTACAGCGGCGGCGATTGCACATTTGGATAGAAGGAAACGTTCATTAAAAGAGGATAACAGCCGCGAGGCGCTATCTGCAACGATTTACGAGATACAGCGCTTTAAATTTTTCGACTACGCGTTGTAAATTTGCTTGTTCGACTCATGGCATTAAAGCACTGTAACGTCGAAATGAATTGCGTCGTACAGCGGCTGAGATTGAACATTCGGATAGAAGGCAACGTTCACTAAAAGAGAAAAGAAAATTTCAACGCTTTGAAGTTTTTGTCTATGCGTTTGCCCGTGTTGGTGTAAATTTTCTTGTTTGACACATGGCATTGAGGCACTGTAACGTCGAAATGAAGTGTGTCGTATAGTGGCGGCGATTGCAGATTTGGATAGAAGGCAACTTTCACTAAACGAGAATAACAAAGAGAAAAGAAAATTTCAGCCGCGAGGCGCTATCTGCAACGGTTTACGGGATACAGCGCTCTAAAGTTTTTGTCTGCGCGTTCGCCTATGTTGGTATAAATTTGTCTGTTCGACACATGGCATTAAGGCACTGTAACGTCGAAATGAAGTTAGTCGTACAGCGGCGGCGATTGCACATTCGGATAGAAGGCAATGTTCACTAAAAGAGGATAACAGTCACGAGGTGCTATCTCCAACGGTTTACGAGATATAACGCTTTAAAATTTTTGTGTGCGCGTTCGGCTGTATTGATGCAAAGTTGCCTGTTTGACACATTGCATTAAAGCACTGTAATGTCGAAATGAAGTGCGTCGTACAGTGGCGGCGAGTGCAGATTTGGATAGAAGGCAACGGAGTATAACAAAGAGAAAATAAAATTTCAGGCGCGAGGCACTATCTGCAACGGTTTACGAGATAGAGCGCTTTAAAGTTTTTGTCTGCGCGTGTACCTGTGTTGGCGTAAATTTACTTGTTCGACATAAGGCATTAAGACACAGTAACGTCGAAATCAAGTACGTTGTACAGCGGCGGCGATTGCACATTTGGATAGAAGGCAACGTTCACTAAAAGAGGATAACAGCCGCGAGGCGCTATCTGCAACGGTTTACGAGATACAGCGCTTTAAATTTTTCGTTTGCGCGTTCGCCCGTGTTGTAAATTTGCTTGTTTGACTCATGGCATTAAGGCATTGTAACGTCGAAATGAATTGCGTCCTACAGCAGCTGAGATTGCACATTCGGATAGAAGGCAACCTTCACTAAAAGAGAGAAGAAAATTTCCGCGCTTTGAAGTATTTGTCAGCGCGTTCGCCCGTATTGGTGTAAATTTGCTTGTTTGACACATGGCATTGAGGCACTATAACGTCGAAATGAAGTGCATTGTACAGCGGCGGCGACTGCCGGTTTAGATAGAAGGCAACGTTCACGAAAAGAGAATAAGAAATAGGAAAGAAAATTTCAGCCGCGAGGCGCTATCTGCAACGGTTTACGTGATACAGCGCTTTAAATTTTTTTGTCTGCGCGTTCGCCCGTGGTGGTATAAATTTGCTTATTTGACAGTTGGTATTAAGGCACTGTAACGTCGAAATGAAGTGCTTCGTACAGCGGCGGCAATTGCAAGTTTGAATACGCCGCAATGTTCACAGAAGTAAAATTTCAACCGCGAGGCGCTATCTGCGAAAAGGTTTACGAGATACAGCGCTTTAAATTTACTGTCTGCGCGTTCACCTGTGTTGTTGTAAATTGGCTTGTTTGACACACTGTAACGTCAAAATGATGCTGATGCCGAGTAAAACAAAATTTTTTTAGGGTGATATTGATGAGTAGCATAAAATTTTTTTTAGGCTGATACCGATTCGGAGCGAAACTAATTTTTTTTTTAGGCTCATACTGATGCGGAGAAAAACAAGTTTTTTTTTAGGCTGATACTGATGCAGAGTAAAACAAAATTTTTTTCAAGCTGATACTGATGCGTTTGTTCTATAACCATTAATAAATAATCAATCCTTTCATCAGCATGTAGAGATCAAATAAGAAAAGATAAAATGTCTTCTTTGCTTTTACCTTCCCAACTTTTGGGTTTGAAACTAGAATTAGGTCAATTCGAAGTGTGGATATTGTTTATTAGATGGCGCGAGAAAAATTAATTTGAAACGCTAAAAACTACAATTTATTCTAATTGTATTATAAACATTTTAAAAATGTATTGGCTCGTAACGTTCATGTAATTCCAAGAATTTTTGTTAATATAGGATGGAGAAGAGCCCTCTCTTCTTCAGAACTACAATGACAGAAACCGGTTTTGCAGCTTTTAAAATTTTTTTAGAGCAAGAAAAAAAACAATCAGAAAAATTTGTAATTACACAATTTATTTTTAACAAAAAACTTGAAATATTGCAAATTTAAGCTTACATACACTATTTACATTGTTCAATATGAATTCAAGAAAATAAAAAGTAGTGTAAGAAATGTTAATTTTGGATCAAATTACTAAGTCGTTTAAAAAACACATACAAGCATTAAAGTTCAACACCCTGTAAAAATAAATGCAAAAGAATAAACGTCTTTAAAAAATTCAATAAATAAAAAACTTCTAGAAAATGTTAAATAAAATAAATCAGAGCAATTGGACATTTTGAAATTTATATAATAATTCATGGTTCTGACTTGCACTCAGTTGATTTGGTTCAGAAGTAACATTTCTTTTCTACTGTTATAATAATAAAATAACAGAAAAATATATATACTAGGTACACTCTGAAAAAAAAACGGAAACAACAGTCGTACAAGTCACACCTGCAATAAACAACAAAAATAGCAAATAGACTTTCAAAATACATTGCTGATCGATCAAGATTATTCTTAAAATTCTACAAAATGTCATGACAAAGTTTTGAATCGTCATTACAAAAATTCTTGTGATTCGTGTCATTTATCGAATCAAATAAATTTTATTAAATAATTTTAATCGATACAAAACATTTTGGTGAGAAAAGGAAAAATACTTCATAATCGTCTGCATATTTTAAAAGTGTTATCTTGTATTATGAAACTCGTCAATTTTAAACTCAATACATACCATATCATACCATATGAAACATAAAAATACTTAATACGTAATAATTATAATAATAAATACATCGGTGCAAGATAATAATACAAAAAATAATATATTTATGTATTGTCGACATTTTCCATCAGAAACAAATTAAAAATACTTCCTAACAAAATTATTAAATATATACATACAAAAAAATTAAAGCTCTAATTGTCCAAAGGATATATATTGTTAATTACAAGGTGTTCTCTCTCTTTTCTTGTACATTGAACTTACTTATTGTCCTCTATATTTAAATTTATCCGTCTTTGTTTCAATTTCGAATTTTAATTTTAATAAATAGCACTCTCTTTTCTAGTAATAATAATACATTCTTTTTGCAGCTCATATATGTATATAAATCCTATAATATTCTTTTAAATGTACATCATTTATATTACTTATCCAGAAATATTCCTCAAAAATAGCAATAGCACGAAGTAAAAAATTTATGCAGTTTTTAAGGTCAATCGATGAGATACAATTTTATTTGTTCATCAAAAATCTTATTAGTTTAAATCGTAGAATATATTTTGGTGCTTCTTTCTCTAAAAAAATAAAATACATAACGTGTTGATAGTAATGAGAGATTTGCAATTTATCTCGGAATATGATTGAGGGTGTTGAAAGTTTTATAAAGATAAATTTCTTTGGTTTTCAAACAAAATATATACGTATGTAGATGAATTCAAGATAGAATATGATATTCTAGGAGGACATATCGGGTGTTTTTTTTAGAGGTATAGAACTTTAAGTTGGCAACACTTTTTTAACTGGCGGCCATTTTGTCAGCTGTTAAGTGATTTATATTTAGTTTGGTTTGTCATTTCAACGTGAATAGACTGACGCCTGAACAACGCTTGCAAATTGTGCAAATTTATTTTGAAAATCATGGTTCTGTTCAAATACGTATCGCGCACTTCGTCAATATTACGGTCAACATAATCGTCCATCAGAGCAATTAATTCGATTAACTATGGAACGTTTTCGCACCACGTATACTCTAAATGATAACACGCATCCAGAGAGATGTCGTACAGTGCGTACAGAAGAAGTCATTGCTGCTGTAGAGCGTAGCGTAGAGGAAGACCCGAATCAGTCTATCCGCCATCGTGCACAGGAATTGGATATGTGTCCATCCACTTTATGGAAGATTTTGCAGAAAGATCTAGGTTTGCGTGTTTACAAAATCCAACTCGTGCAAGAATTGAAGCCACACGATCACCTAGCAAGGCGTAGATTCGGTGAATGGGCCCAAAACAAGATTGCCGTTGATCCCGATTTTCATAATCGAATTTTGTTTAGCGATGAAGCTCACTTTTGGTTGAATGGATACGTCAATAAACAAAACTGCCGTATTTGGAGTGATGATAATCCTCAAGTGTATGTTGAAACACCGTTATATCCAGAAAAACTGACTGTTTGGTGTGCTTTATGGGCTGGTGGAATAATTGGTCCGTACTTCTTTAAAAACGAAGCTGGCCAGAACGTTACAGTCAATGGTGACCGCTATAGAGCCATGATTACTGACTTTTTCGTTCTTCAATTGAACAATCATGATGTGCAGGAGTTGTGGTTTCAACAAGACGGCGCAACATGTCACACAGCTCGTGCCACAATTGATTTGTTGAAGGAAACGTTTGGTAACCGCATAGTTTCACGTTTCGGACCCGTGAATTGGCCTCCAAGATCGTGCGATTTAACGCCGCTTGACTAATTTCTGTGGGGATATGTGAATTCGCTAGTCTAAGCCGATAATCCCGAAACGATTGACCACTTGGAGGACAACATTCGCCGCGTTATTGCCGATATACGGCCACAAATGTTGGAAAAAGTCATCGAAAATTGGCCCTCCAGATTAGACTACGTCCGAGCCAGCCGTGGCGGTCATATTTAAATTATAATGCCAGAAGTCATATTTAAATTATAATGCCAGAAGATTATCTTTCGAATAAAGTAAATTTCATGTCAATTTAAAAAAATCATATTTGTTTTATTCCATTTCAAAGTTCTATACCTCTAAAAAAAACACCCTATACTTGTAAATTTGAATTGATGAGATTTGCAAACAGAAAAAAATCCTATTTAATGGTAACATTCCAATTTTTTTTCCTCTTTAGAAATCATTTGAATGCAATTTTGATCGTTACAAATAAATTCAAGAAAATAATTAAATTTTAACAAAATAAAAACAAGTATAACCTCCAGGCAAGATCTTTTATGAAATATTTAAATTAATTTTAATGGGAAATCTAAAATAATTGTTTGAATATTTTTTAATAAACTTTAAACCAAGTACTTTTTAATAAATATTGAAGAGACATAAAAATTGAGTAATGTATGAGTCATGGGTGATGTATCTTTTTTTTAATTAATAGAAAATTCATGTACAAGTTAACATAAAAAAATCTTTTTTAATTGAAAGTCTTTAGTGTTCAATTAATAATGATGAATTTTTTATAATTTCTCTTTCATCGATTTGCTATGTACTAATATTTATATATTATATTTTATACTTACTATTTATATATTTACAATATCAACTAGTTAAATACTAAATAAAATAAAAACAAACACTGGTTTAAATTTTTTTTTGAGTTTGGTCAATATTGGAATTTCTTTTTCTAATTTTAAAAATTTTCATAGGAAAAATATCATCATTGTTGAGACTTCGGTTCGAATATCGCTTTCATATCTTTTATGCAGAGTGAAGGTGATGTCTTTTCTTTCCTGTAAATAAAAAAAGAAAATTATTTTCTTTATTCTTGTAGCTATACTTTAATACATTCTATATCCAAAAAGAAATCAAATCTTCGTTAATGTCGTGTGAGGTATTCCAAATACTTGTTCGATTAAAGGCCTAGTTTTAGTCTCAAAAATGACTACGCGTTTTAGCAAATGCCTGGAAAATCACACAGCTGCTACTAGCTATTATATAAAAGCTGGTAAACACAATCAAAAAGTGATGAAAACCTATCCCATACTTAAGTTTATTGGTATCAGGTTGTTACAAATGTAATGTTCGTTTTTTCCTTCAGTCTGAATTGAATCGCACCTGTGTGAAGAAGTGTATGTTTTTGGTGAAAGTTATTATTGTATTTGTAGAAAAGGGTATTGATTTTGAAGTGTGTACCTGTTCCATTTCTTGGAAAGATTAATACACCTGTCCTTGTCTCGCCTATGGAAATGGTGTCGGCAAGAGATATTCGGGCAATTTGCCTCTTTCAATTTAAAAAGGGATTAAATGCAGCTGCAGCAACGCGAGAAATTAACCAGACGTTCGGTGAAACCACGTGTAATGAACGCACATTACGGCGATGGTTTAAAAAATTCAGCGAGGGAAATTTTGATTTGTAAAATGAGCCTCGCGGATATGCGCGTAGCACCGTTAATGACGACGAGCTGCGTGTAGAAGTTGAAAGTAATCCGTCGACAACAGTGCGTAGCCTTGCAGAAACATTTCAAGTGTCCATTGCCACCATTAGTCGTCACCTTTCTTCGATTGGCAAAGTGAAGAAACTTGATCGATGGGTGCCGCACCAATTAACGGAAGCCAATAAGCTCCGTCGATTAGAGGTGGCTACCTCTTTGGCTAATCGACAGAAAGTTGAACCGTTTCTTCATCGAGTGGTAACGTGTGACGAAAAGTGGATACTTTATGATAATCGGAGACGGTCAGAACAATGGTTAGATCGAGGTGAAGCACCAAGACAGCTTGCACGAGCATCACTTCACCCGCGAAAGATTATGGTGACTGTATGGTGAACCAGTAAGGGTATTATTCACTATTCATTTTTGCAACCTGGTGAAACCATCACGGCAGCGTCCTATTGTGCCGAACTGGAAACTATGCATGGAAAATTGAGCCGCTTGCAGCCCTCACTAGTCAATAGACATGGACCCATGATAATGCAAGACCTCATGTTGCACGACAGACAATCCAAAAACTTTCGGAATTTGGTTACGAAATTCTACCTCACCCACCTTATTCACCTGACCTTTCGCCAACTGATTTTCATTTTTTCCGAAGTTTAGACAATCACTTAAAAAATAGGGACTTCCCTGACCGGGAATCTGTAATAGCAGTGTTTGAGCAATATGTGAGCCGTCAAAACCTAGATTTCTTTTCAAAGGGAATTTTTCAGCTTCCAGGCCGTTGGCAACAAACTATTGATGTAAATGGAGACTATTTCGCAGAATAAATATTTATATTTTTTTAAATTTAGACTTTTTTTTATTCCTTACAAAATGGACATTTCATATGTAACAACCTGATAGTTTCAAACTAATCTGTAACGTAACGTCCCGAAAGTTGCGTGACGACAGGGAAGTACCTAGTTTACATTTCCCTGTGAACATTCAGATGCAATCCCCTCTTACTTAACTTTACTTGGTCAAGCAGCGCTGTGGTCGGGCGGAATATTATTTTACTTGCAGCTTGTGGAAATAGTACAAAGGGTGCTAGGAAAGTTTTACAATAAGACGCAACAATGAATTGTAGGAAGCTGCTTGTTGCTGCATGTTGAGACATGTTCATACGTGCATAGTAGCCGCCGCGCCATGTCGATGGTCTCAGTTATTCATTAGCAGTGAGAGTGTAAAGTTATTGCGATGGCATCGTGGTCACGAAATGAGATATGGGCAGTTTTGTGTTATAATCTCGTGCGTGGTTTAAACATAGACCAGTGCTTCGAAGAAATGACTCTTGCACTAGATGATGTTTGTCCAAATCGTACAACGATATTCAGGTGGTATAGAGAATTCCAAAGTGGCAATTTAACTGTGGAGGATGCTGAGAGGCCGGAAAGGCCATGAACGACGGTTACGGAAGAAAACGTTACTACTGTGGGGAAAATGCTTGGCGAGGACAGTCGAGTGACCTACCAACAGATAGAGGGTACTTCAGGCCTAAATGCACCAGCAATTCGTTCGATTCTGCATGACCATTTGCACGTGAAGCAACTTTGTTCTCTCTGGGTGCCGCATCGACTGTGACTTGGTGCCGGGAGATGCTAAAAAAAAGTTTAATAAGGGATAATCTCAGTGTGTGAACAACATCGTGACAGGTGACGAGACTTGGCTGTACTATTACGATGTGCCGATCAAAGCTTAAAACAAAATTTGGGTCTTTGATGATGAGGACACACCCGTAGTTGTCAGAAACTCCCGATCTGTAAAGAAGAAAATGATAGCTGTATTTTTCAAATCGAGTGGAATTGTGGAACGCGTTGTTTTAGGCACACAGAAGACAGTCACAGCTAAGTGGTATACTGAACAGTGCCTGCCTAAAGTCATTGGATCTATGAAGAACCTGCAGCCAAAGTCAAGAATGGACACCTGGTTCCTCCATCACGATAATGCTCGAACTCACCGCGCCAAAGCCTGCACCGAATATCTGACCACGACAGGATTGAAACTTCTCGAGCACCCTCCCTACAGTCCAGATCTTGCTCCCTGCGACTTTGCACTGTTCCCGCATGTGAAAATGAAGCTAAGAAGGAGGCGGTTTTCCAGTGATGAGGATCTTCTGCGAGCTTGGGACAACGAGTGTGCTTTACTCGCTAGTGAAACTTAGCAGAACTGATTTAAAGATTGGATTCGGAGGATGGAAAGGTGTATTGAGTGTAGAGGAAATTACTTTGAAAAAATTAAATAAACAAAGCTGTATTGCAAAACTTTCCTAGTACCCTTTGTACTGTTTAATTTCGTCAGTTACTGACTTAGGGTAAAAACTTTGTTTGTCAGTGTTTTTACAATGAAGTTTTGTGTTAGTTAATGATGGATCACTTAAAAATTAACTCTAGTGTGCCATCCGTATAGACATAACGATTTGCATCTATATTCTCAAGCAAAAAAAGATCTCAAAGCATGGCGGTTTCAAACATAATTCGATTCTGTTACAGCTTTCGGGGCGATCTTGAAGTTGATCTAGAAATGGTCTATTAGAAAATAAATAAACAAATTGATCAAACATCAAGAAATGAAAAATTTGAATAGAGTACGTAACCAAGATCCCAATGAGGCTATATAGAAAAATTAAGCACAGCGTTACGATATTAAAAAAACTTACCGAGGACTTTTTGGTTCTAAACTGACTCTTCTGTTACGATCGGCGTCATTTTCACGCTCCCTAAATTCATTACTAGTATGTCTTCGTCGTCCGCTCTTTCCCAGCTCGTCTTTCCTCCTATTCCTCAACAGTTCGTCCATCAGTAAAGTATCTTTAATCATGTCACTTTCTGTATCGTCATTGCAAAATATTTTACTGCGATTCGCCAATTTCAGCAGATCGTGTTTTTTGCCGTGATCCTTAGGAGGTGGTACGTTTTCGTGACGCTTGAAATCCTCCGGTTTGTTTTGCTGTTCGAATTTCGCAGCGATAGATTTTAAATTGACGTTTTCGCATTTTTTCTGCGTCTCTTTCGGATTTTCTATTTTATTTTGTATCACCGCATTGTTTATTTCCACTTCTAAACTATCACAGGACAATTCGTCGCCCTTCTCGGATTCCTCGCTCTCGTTGAAGCTGTTTTTTCGTCGATCCTCTTCGGTTTTTCGCCGCGTCGAGTCTATTCGAGTAGATTTTCTAATCTCGTCGTCTCTGGGTTTCAATTTCAAACGCAAAAGTAGTATATCTTTGTCTTCTTTGAATGATTCTGATCGAAATCTGCAAACGATTAAATTTATTGTAATCCCCGAAGATTGATATTGGGAGTGTTACATTTTCCAATTTTTCTAGCATTTATAGTAAGTAACTAATCTCATATTTTTGCTGTGACAGAAGTCAATGTTTTCGAAAGCGCGGGTGAATAAACTAACAAGGTTATTGAATAACGATAAAATTAGGACATATTTTGCCCTAATTCTTTCTCAGCATTTGTTAGAATAAAATCAGTTTAATTAAAGTACAATAGAAAATATAAGCGTAAATAAATTGCTCAAGGTCTACCTTTAGGACCACTAAACTTTCTAATTATGATAAATGATACTGAACATAAATATGACAAATTTTGCTTTTGATATTTAAAAAATTTGGAAATAAGTAATCAAGTAATAAAAGATGTTACTTTTAAGAATTTTAAAAAAATTGCCCTAGGTTGATATCGTTGTATATAGTTCGCTTCGTTAGAGAAGAATATACAATGCCATCAAAATATGCGTAAAGTATGGCGTAGCAAAAATAAATAGTATAAAAAGTATTTACGTGGCACAGCAATCTACAGTAGAATATTGAATGTATTAGTATTAATATAGCCTTCAATGCGCGTAGCGATTCACGTTTAATGTCTTCAATTGACTCAAAACGGTTTCCCTGGAGCGGTCGTTTGAGTTTGCTGAATAGCCAGAAGCCACACGGAGCTAAGTCAGGCGAATACGGTGGTTGCGACACGATATTGGTTGAAAATTTGGCGGAAAACTCACGAAGGATTAATGCAGTATGCGACGGTGCATTATCGTGGTGCAAAAACCAAGAGTAATCGGCCCATAATTCTGGCCTCTTTTTACGAACAGCATTGCGCAAACGACGCATAACACTCAAATAGTATTCTTTGTTGACAGTTTGGCCGGTCGGAAGGAATTCGGAGTGCACCACACTTCGATAATCGAAGAAAACTATCAACATAACCTTGATTTTTGACTTGCTTTGACGTGGTTTTTTGGGCTTCGGCTCACCTTTGATACGATATTCGGCCGATTGATCGTCTGTTTCCGGGTCATAAGCGTAGATCCAAGTCTCATCTCCAGCTATGATGCCTTTCATTTTGTCTTGATAGTCGGAAAGCATTGTTTCACAGACGTCAACGCGACGCTGTTTTTCGAAAAAATTGAGTGATTTTGAAACAAATCGTGCTTTCACTTTTCTTAGGCCCAAATGATCTTTCAAAATGGTTTTCACTGATCCTTCCGATATTCCAACGATGCCAGTAAGGTCTCTGACTGTTAATCGTCGATTCTCAAGCACCAATTCCTTGGTTCTATTGACGTGTTGATCATCAGTTGATGTTGATGGCCGTCCTGGACGTGGTTCGTCATCAACGCGTTCTCGACCCTCTTTGAATAATTTGTACCAATAAAAAACACTTGCTCGTGACAAACAATTATCACCGAAGGCCTTTTGCAACATTCTGAACGTTTCGGCACCAGAAATTTGATTCCGTACACAAAATTTAATGGAACTTCTTTGTTTAATAATTTCACTCAATGTAAAAATCGCCGAATGCACTTTTTGTACTTCAGAAAGACAAGCGTATACTAAACACTAATGATTATTTTGATGTGACATTTGGCACAGATGTCACTGACAGTCATACCAACCTAGAAAAAAAATATTTCGACAAATGGGTTTTCGCGCGAAATTTAAATTAAAAAGTCTTACTATTTTTTGCCCACAGTAGTATAGTTTAAAAAAAACTGCTTAAACAATAAAAAATTGACGAAATGAAATCACCTAGCGATGTTCTAATGACACCCTTATCACAACAAATTGTAACTACTAATGAAGGCGACCAGAGACACACCAATGTAGATGGTGTCTTGGTCGCCTAGCAACAACTCTGTAGCCAAAACTTTTACACAGTCTCTGTGATGTAATGTATTATTCTCTTTTTCTCTGATGAAATTAACTATATACTCCTCGGCATAATGTTGGTTCTTGCTTTTGGGACGCGAAGTACCACCCCATAACAGGTTCCACAGGAGGAGGTAAGAAAGTAAATATTAGAAAATAATGACGGAGAATCAATAATATTGTTGATTACGTTAAATGCGAAACTGCTTTACCTGAAGGAATTATTTTTTTATAAAAAGAGCATTACAAATATACCTATTCATAAAACACATCACAATGTGTCTTTAGATAACTTGAAGAAGGGCGAGAATCCCCGGAAACGTCGTTAATTTTTAACAATTTGCGAAATAATTTTTTATTAATATTTTGACTGCTATGACTTAAATGTTAAGAATAATATTTATTCCATATACCAGCTGTACCTGAAAGTCATTGGGCTTAAGTATGCAATGTTATGATTTGACACATGTCATTTTATTCTACTAACATCCAAGCTACAAAGACATAGATGTTATATTTTGCGAAAGTAACACTGTCATAGATTTATACCTCTTTGAAAATGTCGAGTTTCGTGCCTGAAAAAGTGCATTTGCGGATTGCATTACTTTTTTTCTTAATTAAAAGAAAAAAGGCGCTTAAAGTCATCGTTTGCTAGTAGAAACTTACGATGAGCATACTCCAACCATGAGAACATGTGAGCCGTGATTTCGACAATTGAAAAGTGGTGATTTCGATGTGCAAGACAAAAAACGTTCTGGTAGACCAATAAAGTTTGAAGATGCGAAACTGCAGGAGTTATTGGATGAAGACCCATCCAAACTTAAAAACAATTGGCAGAAGCGTTAAATGTGGCACAAGAAACGATTAGCGACCGATTACGAGTATTGGGAAAAATCCAGAAGATGGGAAAATGGGTGCGATATCAATCGAATAACAGGCAACTGGAAAATCGAAAAATCGTCTGTGAAATGCTGCTTCATAGGTATGATCGGAAGTCGTTTCTGCATCGAATAGTGGTGGGTGATGAAAAATGGATTTATTTCGAAAACCATAAGCGCAAAACATGGTTATCACTTGGCGAAGCCGATCCACCGACTCCAAGGCGAAATCGTCTTGGTCGCAAGACGATGTTCTGTGTTTGGTGGGACCAGAGTGCTGTGGTGTATTACAAACTGTTTAAATCTGGTGAAACAGTTAATACTGATCGCTACCGACAACAAATTATCAGTTTGAACCATGCATTAATAAAAAACGTCCAGAATGGGTCCGAAGACACGGTAAAGTGATTTTACAGTACAATAACGCATCGCAAAATCGGGCAAGGAAGCGCTGAAAGCACTTGGATGGTGCATAATATCGGACTCGCTGGACTCTCCAGACCTCGCCCCATCCGACTATTACCCTTTCGCATCAATGGAACACACGCTTGGTGAACAGCACTTCGCCAATTTCGAAGAAGTTAGAAAACGGCTCGATGAATGGTTTCGTTCAAAGTATAATCAGTATTTTTGGGATGGCATCTATTAATTGCCTGAAGGATGGGCAAGACGTGTAAAATCAAACGGCCAATACTTTGAATAAATACATTTTTCCATTATATTGAAAATTATGTAGTTTTTTTACGAAAAAAAACAGTAATGCCTATAGGAAAAATATTAACGACTGGATTATTCTTTAGCTTTGGATATTCCACGAGACCATTCGTGTATGTGCATCAAATGGAGCTTAATTTAAAGGTGGCCAATCAATATTTAGTATTTTAGTTAACAATACACGATATTTGTTTAACAGAATGTACACTTTATAATTAAAAACTTACCTTTCGTTCAGCTCTTTTCTTCTCTCTTCCTTATATTTCTCGATTCTTTCGCGATTCAATTTCTGCTCATTCAGTAAACCAATCGAATGCGACAGGTGTATATGTAGTTTGCCTTCGTCCGAAGGTAATTCCTTAGGAGGATTAAGTATTTTTGGATTGTTGATGTTATAACCTAAATTTTCATCTAAAGACTTTCTCCTTAAACTCTGCGAAGATCCGCATTCTTTGTTAAATTCTTGTTCATCTAAAGATCGCGTTTTAATTGTGTGCTTTAAATTCCTCAAACGAACACAAGGTGGCAATGAATCCCTATCGTAACTCTTTTTGTTGTATTCAATTTCTTTGGATTTCTCCTCGACCAAGTTACAAATTTTTTCAGTAAAACTGTTCCCCCTACTTCTCTGAGTGATATCGTCGCTGCTTTTGTCCGCTCTGGGAGAAATCGCGGGTTTATTTTTTATGTTATAGTTTTCGTAATTCGATATTTTCTTCGAAGATTGTGGTGATTTCTCTTTATACTCGAATATATTCGTTAAACTCTTTACGTCGACTTTTTCACATGCATCTTGGCCATCCTCGATTATTTGTTGTGGGGTTTGCGTCACTGGACTAATTTTACCATGGTCGACGTTCTCGTAAATATGAACCTCATTCTCTAACGAATCGAAATCAATCAAATCTCCTTCACGACGATTTGCATTGTACCTACAGTGATTCTCATCGAGACTGTCTACGACATCTTTCGTTTTATTTTCCAAATCTAAAAGAGCGTTGATTTCGTGCACCGATCTCCTGAAATACTTCACTTGTTGATAAATTGAATTATCGTCTATCGTTTCACTCGATTTTCTCTTGTCCATCCGATTCTCTGTCTCGTTAGGGCTGAAATGTATCAGATTTACGCTAGCGGGTCGCACGATATCATCCAGCTCTAAAGAATTGGGTTTTGAGACAGCGTTCTCGGAATTTTTCTCGTCGATCAAACTGCTTTCCGAAGTGTTCCTGGTTTTGCTAGTATCGTTACCGCTTAATAACTCGTGGGATATTTCGTGGCTTCCTAACCCGTGCGTTGGACTAACGTTCGGACTCAGCGAATTTTGCGTCGGCGTCGCCGGGCAACTATACTGGTTCGCGCTCAGATTCTCGGAAGATGTTTGGACTATTTCGCTTAAACTCAAATCCGTCGGGCTCAGTTCGTTGTTTTCTATGAAATGATAGGGAGCGGCCGAAGTACTCGAAGTATTACTAGTGTTGGCGAAATCCGACGAAACGGATGAATTCAACGTCGTCTCTGAACTTTTACATAAAGTTTCATTATTTGTGCTGATGGATCTCGCCTCGCTTCGCGAATTACAAACGGCACTGGTACTTAAATTGGTCTTCATGTGATTGTTCTGTTTCGCTTTCAACTCCTCCAAAGCACTCAGACTTTTCGGTCTTTGATCGCTCGGCGTCGACGAGTTCATTTCGTTTATTTCGGGTTGATTAGCCTCTTGTGTCGGTAACACTGCCGGCTCGGTCGGTACGACTGCTTTTTCGATATTTTTCGTGACGTCCTCGTATATGGAATCAGTGTTGGTGGGCGATAACGATGAATTTGAGAATCTCTTGGTGGGTGATTTATACGTTATGCTAATGGTGGTCAAGACGTTCTCGTAGGTCGGACTAGGTTTAGGTTTCAGCGGTGATGGCACGAAGTTTTCGTAAATCGAAGTATCCGTTTTTCTGTTCTCGTCTGTTACTGAAATATCGAATTACAAATTCTAAGAATCAATGTTATTTTGATATTTTCTGCGAGTTTAGGTTTGGATATGTATGAATTACAAATTTATGACTTGAAAACTTCCGCGAGCATTGTTCATAGTTTCTTTTGGACTTCCGGGCTAGAACTTCTTCTTTGGCATCGCTTTTCTATTTGTTAACATTTCGTCCACTTTTGCAAGAGACATTTTCAGTGCTGCTTTATTTAAATTGTAATTTAAATGAAGCAGTTTGGGCAGTTCCTTACAAGAGTAGACGAAACATCGGCGAGTCAAGCAAGAATAACAGACACGCGACTGCAGCATGGGAGCCGAGACGAGCTATACAAATTTATGAACTTAAATTGTTTTTAAACATTTCACTTTCAGTGTGACAGACAGTAGCAGTAGTTGAGCCCTGAAGATGGCCCATACGAGTGGGTATGAAACGTCGGCAGTTATACTAGTGACGCGGTTCCAGCCCGGAAGCCCAGGAGAAGATTTCACAAATTCTTTTCTAAATACATAAAGTACTGCTTTTGATAGATTTGTTACGGATACAAGTAATTTATTCCGATGCCAATAATGGTTCTAAACGTGTAGAAGCTGGAATTTACAGACTCAAATGAAGGATGATAATCCAACACAACCTAAGTAAAGATACCACGGTATTTTAAGGGAAAGTAATTGCGTTACATCATCCCGTTGGAAAAATTAATAGAGCGGAATGCGTCAGTCACACAGTTGACATTGTCTCCAACAGTTAAACAATATTAAAGGCACTAGCTTCGCTCGAGGTTAATTCTAAACTTGAGCTCAGTAGTCATGAAAAGTAACACTAATAAAATTACACAGGCTTTCACGATCGATGTCACTTGTTGTATAATCTTCTTGGGGGTTTCGCCGTGTTGTCTAAGTTCCTATCGACGCTTCGCTACTCCTACTCCCAGCTTCTTCAAGATCTGCTACTAGATTAATTCTCTCGGTTATGGTTCATCCTTAAATATGTCTTCGGTTCAGTGTGTGTCCGTCATGTTCCATTGGCCATGAGGGATTCTCGCAGACTTTTCCCATGTATTGCTGATTCAATAACCGCTGTCGCGGATGAAATTTGGATATTTCTCTATCTTAATGGTTTCTCTGATGATTTTGCGAAGGTAGTTCTTCGTAGTGTAAAGTGTAAAACTATGAAGAACTACAATCAAAGAATTGCCAGAAAAGCCATCGAGGTAGGGAAATATGCAAATTTCAACAGTGAGAACAATTGTAGACTCAGGAACATATGAAAGAGCCTACTATAAGAATTCCTCACGGCCAATAAAGGACGACGGACGGACACAGCTAAGCCGAAAACATATGACAATGGAGAGAATTAAACTAATAGCAAATCTTGAAGAAGCTGGCAATATGAATGGTGAAACGTCGATGAAAATTATGATAGAAAGTAAAAATAGCCTGAGTTGTACAGCACAATCGCTATAGGGCAAATAAAAAAGCCTTTTGCGATTTTGCAAAAACGAACAGCAAATTAGACACAGAAAAAGTAGACTACAAATAGATTTCGGGAAAGGTGGAAGGACTCCCTAGGTCAGAAACAGACGAAACAATGCGTAATTGAATGGTGCCCAAGTATGTAGTAGATCTACTGATCCGGTATAGTGCGACAAGCGGAGCACCGGATTTTAGAACAATTATTGTTAGTTATTTAAGTTTCTTCTAAATAAAGAGTAGATCTACTGAGTAGGAAAGAAAAGTCTATTTTAGGGACAGTGTTTGTAGATTCAGAAGAAGAAACCGCGATCCATTTAGTGAGGGGACTTGACGATAACGCAATTTCTATAAACAGCTGTGGCATTTAGAAGTGGCATGCTAAGTTGTTTCATCATTTGAGTGCTTTGGACAGGTACACGCATCCGGCGTAACTTATCAGCAGGGACCAAGTTACCAATATGGGCTATAGATTGTTTGTAAACTTCTTCAGACACCCGCGGTTCTCAGAGAAAAAATAGAAGTTCTTAACGGAAGCAAATTTATAAGTCGGAATAAGAAATTTTGTTTGGTTCTGAGACTCATGCGAGAACGCGTCTATCTCAATGTTCGAGAACAAAGTTCCCAGAACGTGTATAGACAGACACTTGCTACCTCGGCGATTTTCCGAATAAATGATTGTTAAATGGAATCATTCAAATGTTAATAACACCCTGTCTACTACTTAAGTCTCAGAGATTCACTCTGGTCGTTCAATACATTCTTCTGTTGGACGAAAGAGGGAGGCAATGTTTATTTATTATTTTTCTGTAACGAAAAGATACGATAAACTCTACAAAGCAATCGTTCGTTAATAACACAAGTCTACCTGACGATGAGTGAATCTCTGAAACATATGTAGCAGACAGGTGTTATTAATATTTGAATGATTCCTTTTAACAATCACTTATTCGGCAAATCACCGAGATAGCAAGTGTCTGTCTATACACGGGAACTTCGTTATCGAACGAGATAGACGTGTTCTCACTTTGTCGTTCAATACATTCTTGTGTTGGACGCGAGAGGAAGACAATGTTTATTCAATGCAATCGGTTCTTTATCAATTAAAATGTCTATTATTTCTTATGAAATAGTATAACTTTGTAAAGTACTTCTTTTCAAATTTATTACCAATCACATTTTAGGTATTACAAGTACTTATAAGTACATTATAGTCTTATAAGTACATTAACCCTAGAAAGATAATCTGCGTAAAATTTACGCATGAGCTTTCAAAGTAATGTGGTTTCTCTTTATTGAAAACGAATTCGTCATTGTGCTCTTCAGACATTTCAGTCGTTGTGCAGATCTTACGTGTCACACATGCGTCGCTGCTGTAAGTATTGCCAATTTCGAAATATAACGAGCATGTGAGTCAAAATTACGCATGATTATCTTTAATGGGACTTTCACGCTTTTTATTTATATGGATATTTGTGTTAATTATTTTTTGATAACTAATTTTTATGCACATAATTTTTAGGTTTTATATGGTAGGCTGAAATTTGTTAATGCCATAATAGAAAAATAAAATGGCACGTCGGACTTTGGACGAAGATGCTATCCTAGCTGCCCTTTTAGAGGATGATGACGAGATCGCTTTTGAAGAGACGGATAGCGAGATGGAAAACCACGATAGCGGAGATGAAGTGCAGAGCGACGTTGAAGAAGGTTTCGAAGATTTAGAGAGCGAAGAACAGCAAACAGCTATCGAAAGCGAGCCCATACTCGCAGAGAATATGGAAGAAGCGGCTTCTTCGAATGTTAAATATAGCATGTATTAATGCTTATATTAATTATAGCCATAATGTCAAAAGCAAAGGTGACAAGCCTCTAAGCCGCAAAAATTTCATGAAAAACCTAAGCACTGCATTAACAACACCTCTTATGATGAAGAGATTAGAAGCACCTACTCTGAAGAGATATTTACGTGAAAATATATCCACAGCATTATCAAAAGATAATACGCACTCACCAAATGATATTATGGAACCAGAACCAAAAACCAAACGTATTTACTGTACTTATTGCCCCTCTAAAATAAGGCGAAAGGCAAATGCATCGTGCTATAAATGCGAAAAAGTTATCTGTCGTGAGCATAACATTGACATCTGCCAAAGTTGTACCTGACTGATTTTTAAAAACTTTTATATATGTATTTTATAAAAATACCTTACCTATTTAGTATATACTTAAAAATGACTGAACACAAGCCCAGAAATGGTGATAAGTTTTCAATGAAATATGATCTTTAAGTTTTATTTGTTAATGAAGTAGTTGTTTCGTTTTTGTTTTTTTCCGATAATAAATATACAAACGTATTCTAAATTCTGGTCTTTTTATTTCATTTATATTTATACAAAACTAATCAAGACTACTTTGTTGTAATTAAGTCATCATAATGCCAAAAATAAGCTTCCTGAAAAGCATGCGTAAGTTTTACGCATAATTATCTTTTACGTGTATTAAAATATGATTATCTTTCTAGGGTTAAATGTACTTATAAGAAAAAATGAACTACATACATTTAAGAACTATAACTCCAAATCTAACTTTATTTATTTCCTTTCAACCGTACATATCCAAACCCAACACTTATTAAAGCGATTTAACAATTCTTATCGGAAAAAGTTGACTAACCTGCATACTTATTTAACATGTGATAGTAAATTTCCGTAGGTGGACTCAAATCACCCGGCGTTGTGGCAGTACTGCTATCATTCAAGGGTCTATAGATCGGAGACTGAGGTGTCGGACTCGCGAACGTGTTCGACTGCGTCAAAACGATCAATTTATCACCGATATTGACCTCCGTCAGAGATTTGGGA
The DNA here is from genome assembly GCA_031893035.1 of Dermolepida albohirtum. Classification (NCBI taxonomy): domain Eukaryota; kingdom Metazoa; phylum Arthropoda; class Insecta; order Coleoptera; family Scarabaeidae; genus Dermolepida; species Dermolepida albohirtum. Next base: position 73,188 of record JAVIWB010005051.1, read on the forward strand.
ATGCCGACGGGTTTCTTACACTCCTCCAAATTCAATGATTGCCGTTTATTCTCGACCTGCGAGTTGCGAGGACTCTTATTTTTAGGTTGGTATGATTCGGCGAGCCTCTCTTCGGGTATTTTACTTTCGGGAAGTTGGTGTACAACCGCTGTTGTCGAGATAGTCGTGGGATTATCCGGAGTGTTGCAGTCTATGTATTGGATGTCGGAGAGTTGGTCTTCCAGTCTTGTTCTCTTTCGCGACATTGAGTCCGGCGACATGACTACTCTGGGTTGTTTCTTGGGCGATGGATTCGCTGAGTTAGCAGTACTGCCGTAATCTTCCGGTCTTGTCCGAGCTAAATACTTACGGTAACCCTGAAATGAACAATTACAGGATTTATGTAATTTGAGAGGCTATTTACAATTAAATAAGTATGTATTAAAAAATAAGCACTGCTTGTAGATAACGAATTTTTCAAATATTTATATTTAAATAAAATCGTTTCGAAATCTAAAAATAAAAACTTTTTCAAAAAAAAAGGAAAGAAATCAATTACAAAATATTTAAGCTTACAATACACAGGTGACACCGAAGTTTTCCGTAAAGGCACAAATAAAACACTAAATTTTGATCATTTGGGTTTTAGTGCTTTTATTTAAGTATTCATCTAGAAAATCTATGCATTTTTAATTTAATAGAATCAGTCATCGAAGCACTGGATCCAAAGTTGTAGAGACCAGCTTTTCTCAAACTATAACCACCATTACACTGTTGAAGAAGTCGTGGAACTTCAAGATAGAACCGTAAGTAAGTGGATACGGCATTAGTGATTGTCTGACTTGTAGTGTACACAGATAGGATGTATCAGTACAAGATAAAATATCTTCAAGACCCATTTAATTATACTTTTTCGAATATTTCCCAACAAATAAATCATGGTGTATTCATTTGACACTCACCGGACAATGATTCTCCCCAGAAACTGTAGCTATATAATTCGATCGACTAAAAAAGCAGATGATTTTCTTACCAGGACGTCCTGTTGGTTTAATTTTCAACGACTTATTCTGTGGCTTGCTTCTAGGCTTGTAGCAGTAAGTCTATTTTCATCACTTACTGTGATGTCGGATACAGCATTTGATGGTTTGCGTTAGCATTTGCACCAATATACAAGTATTTTTTGTGCTACTGTCAAATTGTGTGTAATTCAGTCACACAGAATATTTTGCATTTGACTTCTACCTTTGTCTAAGAATGCATGAATGCTCACGTAAGTGATTCGATTGTCCTCGGTGACGAGACGTAGAGCATCCACATGTTTGTCAGTGACAGTTATAGCAGACCGTCTCTTACGGAAGACATCATTAGTTTCTTTTCGGTTGCACTGAATTTGTTTTAGTACAGCAATAGTACCTTTGAAGATATTTCTTGTACAAATTGAAACATCGGCAGAAAGTTGCTATTTGGACTATTTCCATTCAAAATCCATTCTTCTCAGGACTACCTTGATGGTGGCAGTATATAAACTACTGAAACGTGGGATTAGATAAATCCTTCAAACGAAGAAAAAAGCGAAAAATGGCAAATCAAATATATGTACTATTGGTTTCATAATGGTCTAGGAGTGTGCCTCTTTTGATATTTTATGTGGTGACACCAGTCCGTAAGGACACATTCACCACATCCACCAATGACAGTGGGATTGAGATACGCTCAATCAGCGCGTTCGCACGCAGAAACGAAACGAGCTACCTGTACGCTCCAAATTTTACAGGAACCCTACAGGTGGAGGGAGGACCTATCTAAATCCCTACTGACTCTGCAGGTCAGTACCCGAGCAGATACAGCTGCTCACTAGTCGAGGGAAAATACACCTCTAGCCCGCACGGGCTTTTAACCACTACCCCCGCGAGTCCAACCTCAAACAGTCGAACCCAGATTCTCCGGGGGGCTCTCGACTCCCGCGGTACCAGTCTTAACCGTCACTGGTGGTACGGTTCGATATGTAAACATATCTACCAATTTCGTCGCCTGCCAACAGTGGCTTGGTGAGCCAAGCTCGGGTTCGTGGGATCGCTAAGCCCAAAAGCACTACTAAGATGCACGCCGGGCACTTAGCGTAAACTCCCCTGGTCTAGGAGAGTTCAAAATTTTTATATTAAAATGAATTTTTCCTAATAGTCTTCGGGCAGTACAACCTCGTCGCGATAGAACGAACTGTTTGGCCGCCGCAATAGCTTGAATTTTTGCAAAAATGCGTTTGTTTTTTCATGAGCAATTCCGGTTTTTCATCTATAACTCCGGAATGTAGCATTCTCGGTGGGATGCGCTTTAGACAAGACGATTCCAGTCGTCAATATGCACATGTAGGAACTATGACCTGGAACCCTTCGGTTCGCAAGATTCGGCGATGGGCCAAAATCGAAGATCAAAAATCGCCGCGACTTTCTAAGCTTTGGGAAATTTCTGTTCCCGAATCTCCACCAGAAAACTACCCAAGGATTTTCTGGTATGTTTAAGAACATTGTGGGTATGATTTTCCGTCAAGAGTTCGCCTTTTCCCTCGGTGTTTTTAGACGATTTCGTGTTTTGAGACGGTTTTTCGTCAATATCTCGGAAACCAAAAGGGATACGATTTCGAGTACAGGATGTGTCTTGATCAGAAAATCAAAATACATTAAATAGGCATATCGAATCGTCGAAAATCGACACTTGTGTTTTAGGTTTTCACCGACTCGCAGTTTTTTCGCAAATATCCCGAGAACTAGGAGAGCCATCGCGTTGCCGTTTTATTTTTCGTAATCAGCGGGACCGAATACATAAAGTAGAGCCATTAAAACGTCGAAAATTCATCGCCTGAGATTCAAAAAATTCGCAAAATCTTCAAACGCTTCAAAGTTCTACATTTTTCATCCGATCGTCACGATCTTTTCACCAGATCAAAGTACTCTACAAGACAATTACAATGTGAACAAGCTTGTCACGATAGGAAAAACCATTTGGCCGCCGCGACAGTTTGAATATTTGCAAAAATGCGTTTTTTCATGAGCAATTCCGGTTTTTCGTAACTCCGGAACAAGGCGTCACATTTAACATATAGGATTAAGTAAAGTCACGTTCACTCCGAAAAAAACATAAACAGTAGCACCACACCAACCTTGCTGTCCTAGACTATTATGAAACTCATAGCATCTATAGTGAATGACAATTCTTTTCTAATAAATTCTCTTTCTTATTCTTAAGTTTAATCACGTCCCGTTCATTTTACTTAACACGCCTGTCAGTGCTTTCTCAGTCTTTCTCCCTTCCATGCTGTATTTCATCACTGATTGTTCTTAGTATTCTATTTACGGGCATTCTTAAAATGTTCCCGAACTACAACAGGCATGATGTCAACGTACTTATAAAGTCCTTTAAACTCTTGGTGCTTTTTTTCTAGGAATCTTTCATTAGGCTACTACAAAAATATTTCTTAAAACCTCTCCCACACTTCGAACACACTTTCTTCCAACTTCGATAAGTTTCTGCTTAGTTTTATGATTAACAAAGAGTAATTTTCTCGTTTTGCTAAAGTCAGTTGTTTTTCAGAATATATATTAGATATTACATGCTTAGACACCTAACTCCATCTTTAGAAAACTTTCAGCGTCACCTTTGTATGCGTACAAAAATCATGTAAATCTAATTAATGCTCATAGTGTCAACATAATGTATTTGTAAGTGTTCCTAATTTAATCGCATGTTTTAGGACCAATGCTTTTTGTAATTTCAAAATAATTTTTCTGAATTATTTTTTTACGACTTACATCTTTTTGTATCCTAGGTGAACTGACCAAACTTTCGTCTTCCGAAAAAATTCTCATTTCCGATTCTTCCAGATCGAAATTCAATTGGATTTCACTTAAATCTAAGAGAGAGCCTTCCGAATTGTTTTGCGAATTTTGTATCATGTCGAAGTAAGAATCGTGAGATACAGATCTGTAAAAAAAATATTGCTTTGAACGAACAAAATTATAACATGTGCGACCAACCTGTTATGTCCTGGCGGTTTATGTAACGTTTGCAATGGTCCCAGACCGTCTATTTCGTTATTGGGCGCTTCCGAAATGCCAGACGTTAGACTTTCGGCCGATTTTACCGTCCTCAATTTACGTTTTATATCGGCTAAATTCGATTCGGTAATGCATTTTTCCTGCGTTTCAAATAATGTGATAAAACTAAATGAAGCTAAGGCAGTTTTCAAACTTACCGCTACTATTATTCCCGGTGTCGATGCTTTTCTACTTTTCGCAAGAGTATTCTGTGACGAGTTTCTGCTTTTTGAAAAGAAAGACCGCCAGCCAGAAGAATGTCGTTTTCTACCTAAAATTTTGAGAAGAATAACGTTTGAAAATTAAATAATCATAGACACATGGACATAATATAAACAGGTAAGCGACTAAAACGTATAAAAACTTGTAACTTTACAACGAACACTGCTTTTAGCAAATAAGATGTACTTTAGTTATTTCATCTTGGCTTCCAGGTTGGAACCGCGTCCTCGGTAGGCCTGTTATCGAAACGTCGGCAGTAGAAATACCAAGGACGTGGTTTCAACACACAAAAGTAGTGGCAACTAATATGTTTTAAATTTCGACGATAATTTAACCCTAATCGGACTACGATGCACTGTGAGCTCCCTGTAGGTCATAATTCCAAAATATTTATGTTAATATTCATGCGTGTAATTATGCCTGATACCCCACAACTACCACTACTTAAAGCAGGTATAAAAATTAACCCAGTGAAATGGGTCCATCATCCGAAGTGACCACGTATCAGTAGAACGCAATCGTGTTATCTTTGTGAGTCATTAGCAACCCTAATTACCTTTTGAATTACTCAGAATTGTTTGTTTTTCTGATTCTTGTGCAATTGAATTCTAGGAAGATGTATTCTATTCTAATTTACTTTTTCAATGATAATATTCTATAATATTTAAGTAATGTGACTGCTACGAACGTGAATTTTGATTTTTTTCATGTATTTCTCCTTTTCTGAGACTTTTAACTACTCCCCCCCCCCCCCGTGATTCCCCGTTTATAATATATATGGATATAAAGCTTACAGTCTCTAGTATGAAAATCATAAAAGTTTTGTCGTCCATAAATATCCTCCGCGCTTTTTAAACGACTTCTACGCTGTCGTAGGGCACCCCGTCTAAAATGCAACATTTGTAATTATATCCTTTAAAATTTATTTCAGGCAATGGTCACACGTGTTTATTCAGTAGAATGCAGTTGTTTGACCTCTGGCTGTCAAATTATGGGACGGATGAGAAAGAGCTCGCCATGTGTTACACATAATGCTAGAGCTACAGCGTTTAGTAATTGTGACCGCTGCACACAGTACATTATTACGTTGCACAGGGGAATATGCACATTATAAATGAACCTTTGTCGAGACATGTTCTAACTTGCATCCAATCATGTGGGAATTATTATAGCTCCACTGCACGTACATGCGCAACATGTATGTGTGTAAGCACACAAAAACAAAAGATGTATTCAATTAGTTCAACACATGAGAAGCTTATGTTTAGTTGATATTCGTTGTGATAATAAATTGCATCTCTATTTATCGATTTATTTCGTTTTCTGCGTTTGTTGTGCCTTACAAAAAATTAACTTCCGTTACAAGCCCTTTCTATAGAAGTGGTTAAACGAAAGAGGAAGAAATTCGCCGTGCTATAGATGAACTCAGTGATACTGATGATAATGAGGCTAATCTGGAAAACAATGAAAGTGATTGTTCAGAAAACAGAGTAAGCGCTGCAGAAAATAATTCCGATGTTGATGATGAGCTTTTCTTTGGGTAGCAGTGATGAATATGATGAAAAAGAGAATGAAAGTCCTACATTCTACCTTGGAAAAGGTGGTACGGAAAGCAAAGCGCACCGAATACTCAACATTCGGCCCATCACATTAGAGGTGGTATTCATAAAGTAAAAGTAAAGTTACCACCGAGCAAACATATTGTCTCAATGGTGGACGTCTTTTATTATTCTTCAATAAGGAAATTACCAAAATTATTGTCAAACAGGACAAGGACAGAGAGTGGTCGCTGATAAATGAAAAAAAAAAACAGACCCAATGGAAATACAAGTTTTTATTGGCTTTATTATAAATGCCGGTCTAAAAAAGAAGGCATAAGTGAATTTGGGGAATTTTGAGAACCTTTACACGGCAACCCATTAATCAGAGAGTACATGTCAAAGAATAGGTTTGTGCGACTTGAGATTCGACGATAAGAGCACACCGTCAGTTGGCAGAGAACGTGATAAGTTTGCGCCACTTCGAAATTTTTGAAAAATAATCAACAGAAATTTATTGAAATACTACATTCCTGGACCAACTTTTTTTGGATACGCGATAGCAGTAATATTTATCCATTAAAAGGACAGCAAGGACCCAAGGACAAAATTTAAGACGGAAATGCGCTGAGGAGCTAGCTGTGCATACCATTTCAGAACAGTAACTGCAGTATCACATTTGATCATTTCTTTACGAATTATGAACCGATTCATGGTTTATTAAAAATGAGGTTGACGTCCATTAAATCTCTACGTAAAAATAAAGATGCATTCCGCCCGCATTTTTACCGCACAGACAGCGCGAAGTGGAAACCAACATATTTGGCTTCAGAAAAGATATTACGTTAGTAAGCTATTAAAAAAATAAGGCTGTCCTTTTATTATCAAAATTATACTACGATGCAGAAGTGGATGTGAATAACAAAAACAAATCTAAAATCAACACATTTTATAACCCAACAAAAGGTGGAATTGGTATTTTGGATCAAATGGCGCATTCATGTTCTGTAAGACGTAAAACTAATAGGTGGCCAGTTGTCCTAATTTAAAATTTAGTTGACGTGTGTGCAATAGCGGCGAAAGTCACTTGGCTAAATATCTATCCGAAATGGAATCGTTCGAAATTAAAACCATAACGCAAGTTGTTCCTAAAAAGTTTGGTTTAGGACATGGTAGTACCACACATATAGCGCCGCAGCACTCGATACTTGAATAAGTCTGCCGTTGCAGGCATAAATGAAGTGCTTGACACCACACATCCACTAGCATGAAAGTTGATTTCCAGCCAGATGATGCATCAACTAAAAGCGATATTCAGCGTCACTGTTACATGTGCCTACCCATAAAAAAGCAAGATGTCAAAAGTGTTGCAGCTTCTACAAAAGAAAATATATGCTCCGAACACTCGACAAAGATAATCATATGTAGAAATCGCATCAACAAATAAATTTTTTCTTATCTTTTGAGCATATTTTTTTTATATAATTAGGAATTAAAAAATGTATGTTTATATACTACTGTGGGCAAAAAATAGTAAGACTTTGTTCATAATTTTTAATTTATTCTTCCAAATCCATTTCGTCCCCCTCAAAGTAATCCCCCCTGGCCCCAATACACTTGTGCCAACGTTTCTTCCAATTCTCGAAACAGTTGTTAAAGTCAATTTCAGGAATAGCCTTCAATGCGCGTAGCGATTCACGTTTAATGTCTTCAATTGACTCAAAACAGTTTCCCCGGAGTGGTCGTTTGAGTTTGCTGAATAGCCAGAAGTCACACGGAGCTAAATCAGGCGAATACGGTGGTTGCGGCACTATATTGGTTGAAAATTTGGCGAAAAAGTCACGAAGAATTAATGCAGTATGCGACGGTGCATTACCGTGGTGCAAAAATCAAGAGTTGTCGGCCCATAATTCTGGCCTCTTTTTACGAATAGCATTGCGCAAACGACGCATAACACTCAAATAGTATTCTTTGTTGACAGTTTGGCCGGTCGGAAGGAATTCGGAGCGCACACCTCGATAATCAAAGAAAACTGTCAACATAACCTTGATTTTTGACTTGTCTTGACGTGGTTTTTTGGGCTTGGGCTCACCTTTGATACGATATTCGGCCGATTGATCGTCTGTTTCCGGGTCATAAGCGTAGATCCAAGTCTCATCTCCAGTTATGATGCCTTTCATTTTGTCTTGATAGTCGGAAAGCATTGTTTCACAGACGTCAACGCGACGCTGTTTTTCAAAAAAATTGAGTGATTTTGGAACAAATCGTGCTTTCACTTTTCTTAGGCCCAAATGATCTTTCAAAATGGTTTTCACTGATCCTTCCGATATTCCAACGATGCCAGTAAGGTCTCTGACTGTTAATCGTCGATTCTCAAGCACCAATTCCTTGATTCTATTGACGTGTTGATCATCAGTTGATGTTGATGGCCGTCCTGGACGTGGTTCGTCATCAACGCGTTCTCGACCCTCTTTGAATAATTTGTACCAATCAAAAACACTTGCTCGCGACAAACAATTATCACCGAAGGCTTTTTGCAACATTCTGAACGTTTCGGCACCAGAAATTTTATTCCGTACACAAAATTTAATGGAACTTCTTTGTTGAATAATTTCACTCATTGTAAAAATCGCCGAATGCACTTTTTGTACTTCAGAAAGACAAGCGTATACTAAACACTAATGATTATTTTGGTGTGACATTTGGCACAGATGTCACTGACAGTCATACCAACCTAGAAAAAAAATATTTCGACGAATGGGTTTTCGTGCGAAATTTAAATTAAAAAGTCTTACTATTTTTTGCCCACAGTAGTATAGCTTATTTGGATAAATAAATGAATTTAAACTATAAACAAAAACAATAACATTTTAATTATTCTTATGATTTTTAGGAGTCACATCCTGCTATGAGAGTTACATCGTTGTACGATTCTTTATGAAACCACGTGGTACGATTAGGGTTAAAGAAATGCTTCTATTTAATTATCGTTTTGCAATATATACTTTTTACGTCGTCTTCTTGTACGGTATATATTTAATCATGTGCAATTTTACGACAAAGATATATAAAGTTTGTAATTGGCAAATAATACGCATTATTGCGCAATAGTGCCTAACGTTATGCACGTAAGTACAACATACATATAAAATGCACCGATCCGGTTGGATAAGACCATTATTTAATATTAAGCTACCGGATGAGTGTCTAGTTACAACGTGTATCCGGATAAACAAACATTTTATTGTGCAACGATGGGACGACAGAAGTGCTTGGAAGTTTTTTAAGGGTATCAAGGGCTACTTTCACACAGGTTGTGAACAAAAGATCCCGAGAATTATGGAAAACGTTTTAAAGGGCGAACAACATCCGTTACAACTAAGAGAGAACGTCGAGCCATATTACGCGAAGCATCGAATTTTTAACGGCCGCGAATAACGTTGGAACGAATGCATCGTTAAGAACTGTACAGAAGTTACTGAAGACCTGTCCGCATTTAAAACGTTTGAAAATTAAACGACGGCCTCCTTTAAGGGAATTTCAGCGCACTGCACGTCTTATTCAAGCAAAAATGGGGTGGACAAGAGAATGGCAAACTGTTATTTTCAGTGACGAGAAAAGTTTAAAATGGCCCTTCATATTTCCACGATATAAAGATGAAGTGATTCAGCCACGAAGGCGAGCCGATGTTGGTTCAGTCATGGTATGAGGAGCTGTTTCCTATAACGGACCTGTTGATTTAGTAATAGTGAAGGACAGACAGAATTCGGAAAAGTACGTCCAGCTGCTGCAACAGGTGAAAGACAAATTTTCCAACGTTATGGCAGGTGGGCCATTTATTTTCCAACAGGATAATGCCAGTTTCAAGAACAAGGCATGGAAGTTCTCGATTGGCCATCGCTCTCCCCCGACCTGAACATCATAGAAAATGTTTGGGGATGGTTGTCGCGTAAATTGTACTCCAATGCTACCCAATTCAATTGCGCTGACGAACTAGAGCAGGCGCTGAAACGAAGTTGGGCGGAACTTCCCGTTGACTACTTAAGAACCCTGTATAATTCCATTCCATCCCGACTATTCGAGGTTATAAGAAATAATGGCAAAAGTACTCATTATTGAACAATAAAGTATTTTGTTATTGCAAACGAATCTTTTATTTTGTAGATTGGTCGTATTCAAGTGGCGTTTAATTACTCTACTTATTGTCATTAGTAACGTACATTTGCACTGACTTTTACAAAAATTATATTTGGTACCTACATACATCTTTTTATCAGCCCTCTTATTTTCGAAAATAACAATTCCAGCGCGCTACCATGTTTATACCAACTACAAATGTCATATATGCAGTTGGTCCTATTCATGTTGCGCGGAGTGTATATAAAAATTGATAACAAACACGAAACAGACTTAAAGCAATATCACAAATTTTAAATGATCTTGTTTTTTAATACTATTTACACATAACAAAGCCTCAACATGAAGTTCATCTCCAACATTTTGCACATGTATACCTACATATTCAAAAAAAAAAAACTTACCATATTTATATATGTATAAAAAAAACAAAAACGCCATAAATTAGAATTTTTGATAAAAGTTAGAATCTGTTTTAAATGGCTACGAAAAACTCTGACTGTTTCGCGTCTGTCTTCTGGTTATTCGTGTGACCTAATCGAAATGTTCATTCGATGAAAATTAGAGAAAAAAAAACTTGTAAATTTACAAACAGAAGTTTAAAATATTCACCTGAAGGTAGTTCGAGAATTGTGTGGTACTTTTTGGGGAGATTCTTAGGTCCTCCACCCACTTCGATATATCCGCATTCTTCACCTTTAGTAATTTGATGTTTCGTACGAGCCTCCTCTAATGTTATGAGTTTCGTGGGGGTGGAAATGGCTAAACTTTTAGGCCTGGATCGCTTAGGCGATGGCACCAATTCGGAGTTCACGTAGGTGTTCTCCAACATCGGAAGATGATCACAGAATATTAGGTCGGTGTAGCATATCAAAAATTCCGTTACCACAGCCTAAATTGAAATTAAAATAATGAAAAATTTGTAAATTACAACAAAAAAAAATCCGAAAAGTTTATAAAATTCAACGTTTATTACTTGTACGCCTACTCCTTGTAAAGCAGCAACCCCTCCGCCCTCCAATTCTTCAGATCTAAGCAAGTTAGGTGCCCAAACAATGGCAACGTTTCTCGTGGTCATACCCGTTCTACTGCCGTGTTTTGCCACCTTCGCTAAGTGCCTCATCAGATATTCTAGCGTCCTGTAGTGGGGTGGTGGTAATTTTTGAACGGCCTCTCTCATTTTTAGTAATTTCTCACGATCCGTATCCGAGTTTCTTGTTGATGGGTTGCAACCTTGTACAGCATTCACAAAACTTTGATAAAGTTGATAAGTGCAGAGTGGGTTTGGTAATTCCCTAAATAGAAACGAAGTTGAAATTGAATATAGGAAATTATTTTAAAAGGACAAATACACTGATTGATTTTATTATTAAAAAAAAACTAAGGAATTTACAAGTTTTTAAAGTAAAAACTGTCTGTGTTAAAGACATTTATTTAAAGAAATTTAAGAGTTCAAAATTGGCTGTTTTATACAAAGAGAACTAGGAATGTTTTGCAAAGCACCTTTAACCGTTTCGCTACTACAAGTGACTATAGTCACCGGCCACAAGATGCCACCTATACAACACGGGCGACTGTAGTCACCGGCCACAAGATGCCACCTATACAACACGGGCGACTGTAGTCACCGGCCACAAGATTCCACCTATACACCACGGGTGACTATAGTCATCCGCCGCGAAGAGAGAGCCAAAAGTGCAGTCAAGTGCTATCGATTTGTTTCCTCTGTTCGCAATTGCAAGCGCTGTTGCAATGTTCGTTTGAATAATCATAATCAGTCAGTCGGGTGACTATAGTCATCCGCCACAAAGATGGAGCCAAAAGTCAAGTCAAGTGCTATCAATTTGCTTCCTCTGTTCGCGATTGCAAGCACTGTTGCAATGTTCGTTTGAATAATCATAATCAGTCAGTCGTGAGTCAGATGTGTCATAAGATAGGGACGAAATGTATACGTAATAAAACTGCAGCAAATTTATATAATATAGTCAATTGTAGTACAATTATTTTAAATTTATATAAATAAAGTATAAGACGTTTATTTATTCACAGTGTTGGCCATTTGATTCAACACATCTTTCAGTCATTTTATGGATGCCATCCCAAAAAAACTATTTATCCTTTGAACAAAACCATTTATTGAGCCATTTTCTAACTTTTTCGAAATTGGCGAAGCGCTGCTCTGCAAGCGCGTGTACCATTGGTATGAAAAGGTGTTAGTCGGACGGACCAACTTTTGGAGAGTATACCGGGTGCGATATTATGCCCCATCTAAGTGCTTTCAACGCTTCTTTGATCGGTTTTGCTGTATGAGACGGCGCGTTGTCGTGCTGTAAAATCACTTTACCGTGTCTTCGGGTCCATTCTGGACGTTTTTCTATCAACGCATGGTTCAAATTAATAATTTGTTATCGGTAGCAATCAGTATTAACTGTTTCACCAGGTTTTAACAGTTCGTATAATGATACACCACGCCACTCTGGTCTCACCAAACCTAGAGCATTGTCTTGCGACCAAAATAATTTGGCCTTGGAGTAGGTGGGCCGGCTTCGCCAGGTGATACCCATGATTTTTGCGCTTAGGGTTGTCGAAAGAAATCCATTTTTCATCACCCGTCATCTGCATCACTATTCGATGCAGAAGTGACTTCCGACCATATCTTTGAAGCAGCATTTTACAGACGATTTTTCGATTTTCCATTTGTCTGTCATTGAATTAACTACCCATTTTCCCATTTTTTGGATTTTTCCCGATGTGAACAACAAAAAGAAACGAAAAAATCCAATTAGGGAACATGTTTTGAAAAATTTCATACAGAATATTATTCTTAAAAATTATTGGTCAATATTATGTTATAATTATTATTTTGTTGTGTTGTAATGTAAAAATAAGAATTGTATTGTTGAATTAAAAATCAGTTTACGGAAAAGTTATGAACACAACCCATTTTGCTTTTAAAAGTAATGCCACAAAAATCATTTTTGAGAAAAAAGCCTTAGCCCCGAAAGCTGAAGAGCGCGAGCGCTTCATGTTCCCACTTTCGGCACGACGCTCCGTTCCACACGAGGCACTCCGCGGCGAGATCCGCCGTAACGAAAGGCTTAAGTTTCATAATCGTTCGAAATAATTTATACCACATTCTATGCTCTTTGTCTATTATTCGGAACCAATCATGAAGCAGAGAAGTCGTCTTCAAACACATCAATATTCAATCTACAAGCAAAATTGTCTCGTACTCAGTTTTTAGACAAAATGTCAAAGTAAACTGTCTACGCTTGCATAGTTCGAGATTAACTAACACAGAAAGACTGAGCCGTTGGTTCGAGTGTAGATTACATAAGATTTGTCACGGCACGGAATAATAGATTGTAACATGTTGCAAAACTTTTGTAATGCCCTTTGTATAATTTACACATCCAAAAGTATAATATTCATCAATGGCCACGTAATTGTAGCAAATCTTTGTAAAAAAAACTTGTAAGAAAAAACATACATTTATTAGTTCTTCTACAAAGAGGGTATTTAAAACTTACTTTTTATATCATGTATTGTTCAAAAAGTAGAATAAAAATTATACGTTTTGCATGAGAATTTTCGTAAAAGTAAACATACCTAAAATACATTTTCAACAAAGATGCTACAGAATGAATATCTTGTAGTATTTCTTCAGTATACAAATTGGGTATCCTATCTTCATCGAAGGCATTCCTTAATTTTTGAATATTCGAGGTAACGCCGGATAATCTACAATTTGAAGAGGTAAGTTTAAAAAGTAACAGCTTGTTCGTGGGAAAGCCAAACAAACCTATAAATACCGTCGACAATTCCATTATTTTCTATAAATTCAGCACAACATTTCAGCACCATTGGTATATCATGACCTGAATTCAATAAATGTTCCCCCAAATCACAGCCAAAAACTCTCTCCTTCAAAATCCCGGATTGTTTCAGCCTCCTCCTCGAAGGCCTATTCAATATAAAACTTCTAAAAAACGCTATCAATTTTCCGTGTTTCCTGAGCACTGGTTTGATCGGACTCAACGCTAGAGATCTGCAACGAAAATAATGTAAAAATAAGACGCCTGGCAATTCGTTTTAAAGTCAAAATGTTTACCCCACAACCGGTGGAGGTAAAGGCATGTTCCTTGGCACCTTGTCGCCGATGATATGGACGCAGTGTTGGGGGAAAAAACCCACTTGAAATCCTCTCTTTCCGCGCCACCACATCGACTCACTAGGATTCGCCATATCTATCACCGAAATCATATCGCCCACCTCCAAGTTCAGTTCGTCTCTAGCCTGCGAAAGAATAATTTTGGAATAAATGCGCTGACCTAAACCTTTTTATCCAGTCTTGAACGCTGGCCAAATATGTTACTGCGAGAAAATAGATGTATACAGGTGCACGTGCTTTTTGTCTAACGGTCAAGGTTACACAAACTTTTTAGGATTCCACGAATGCAGTTTTTTTTATAATAATTTTGCTTCATTGCAATAAAATAAAAGTTTTCTTATAATCTGCTACGTAAATAGAGATACTTAAGAGTAATTATAAGTTCACAGAACTCTGTTACAAATTAAATTACTTAAAATGAAAGCACCTATTTAAATCCAAAGAAAAATACGGAAAAAACTTGTAAGTTTTTGCGTAACGGTTGAGGATCAAGAAACTTTTGAAATCGCACGATTGCAAATCTTTTCAAATACTTTTGTTTTATTAGAATAAAAAATGTAACTCTGAATTGACAGAAACTCAAAAGTTAAATTCATTTGATTTAAAACAATTACAATGACAAACAGTTCCTAAAAGAAAAAGTTTAAAAATAATTACTTTTAGATTAGGTATTATAAAGCCTGTTTCAAATTTCGCGGTTTTTTTAAAGAATAAATAAAATACATAATTTGCATTCACTTTCAAATTTTTTTTATTGGTAATTGAATTATCAGTTATGACATTTATATGCGAAAAATAATATCTGCTAAATGGCCTCCTCTTGCAGCTCCACTCTTTTGTTAAAACTTTCAACGACATTTTGATAATTGAAGCTCTATCTCACCAATGACACGAATAATTTTATCTTCCAAAGCAGGAATTGATTGTGGGTTGTTTTTATAAACCTGACTTTTCACATAACTCCAAAGAAAATAGTCTAACGGTGTCAAATTACATTATCTTGGTGGCCAATTAACATCACTGTTTCTTGAGATTACACGTCCAGGAAATTTTTCTCTCAATAAATCAACTGATTCGTGTGCAAAGTGAGGTGTAGCGCCATCCTGTTGAAACCACATATCCTCTACATCAATATTCATTAATTCAGGCCACAAAAATTCGGTTATCATCCGACGATATCGATCACCATTGACAGTTACAGCTTCACCACTACTATAATGCACACCAAACAGTAACTCGTTTAGGATGCATAGGTTTCTTATGAATAATTCGTGGATTTTGCTCACCCCAGATACGGCAATTTTGTTTATTAACATAGCCATCAAGTTCAAAATGTGCCTCATCGGAAAACATTATTTTTTGAGAAAAATCGGCTGATTGTTCATTGATGAAATTGGCAAACGAACGACGTTTTAAATGATCTAATGGCTTCAGTTCCTGTGTTATTTGAACCTTATATGCTTTCAGAGCTAAATCCTTGTGTAAAATACGCCATGTTGCTGATCCACTAAGTCCAAGTTGTTGTGAACGTTGTCTAATGGACATTTCAGGATCTTCAGCAACACTTTCACGAACCAAACCAATATTTTCTTGTGAACGACCGCTGCGACTGTATTTTTCACCTTTTTTGATCTTCCACGGAACCAGTCTCTTGAAATTTTTTAATAATTCGACCAATAGTGCTTTCAGATGGACGATTATGTAAACCATAAAATTCACGTAATTTTCTAAAAACTCTTTTTACAGAACGCTGATTTTCATAAAATAATTCAACAATTTGAATGCGTTGTTGTACCGTGTACGAAGCCATTTTTATAAATGTCATACATCACACTTTTTAAATGCCCACATACCCAGACAAATTCAGTACGCCATCTATATTTTATTTATTCTTTAAAAAAAACCGGGCAATTTGAAACAGCCTTTATATAAAAAATAATTCTAGACCCCCAATAAAACCATGTGTGTTAAGAAGTTAATGTGTTTTAATTCTTTAACAAAATAATTCAAATAAACATTCCAGTAGAAGACGGTGTGCAATTAAAAACAATTAAAAGAACATATATAAAACTGACCTGAGATACGTATCTTCTAATACTGTAAGCAGCTGCCACGGCTGGCGTATTGATGGATCTACTTTCTTCGCTTGGCACCAAAAGCCTATGACCCTTGTTATCCATTTGAAGCCAGTTCAGAACTGGTCCGCAGTTTAACGAGTTGTTCACGATACTGCATAATTTTTCGAGATACAATTTGAGGGTCATCTATAAGAGTACATTAAAGGATAAAAAGCAAATCGTTTTTCAGGATAAGTAGCATTTTTTAACGAGAACTGTATACTCAAGTTTTTCTTAAGCATCCAGTCTGAAGCTACTGATAATCAATTACCTCAACATCATCACTATTGTAACTGGACTGACTAGATAGATCCGGCAGCTGGGATATTTTCCTATCGTAGATGCACTGGTGTAATTGGGCGTCGAGCATTTTGAAATTTTCTATGTTCCTCTGCAAGAGCCAGCACTCTTCCCCGGACGTCACCTGGACCATGTAGTATTCCTCGTCGTTATCATTGGCTAAATTTGATTATGAAATTGTTTACTATAAACAAGAATGTACGGGCGAAGTGTGTGGGATGTGAAGTAATGTTATTCTAGATATTATATAATCATAACAGATAGTCTGTGGTAAAAAAATGTAAAAAAAATAAACAAAACACAAGGTTTGTCGCTATATTATGACATATTATTTCAAATTATATAATTATATTACAAAAAGTAATCGCACTGTGGCGAAATAGACCACAATTTACGTTTTTAAATTACTAAAACAAGCAACTAATGCAATACTAATAAAATTCAAGAGTTTAAGTTTCAAAATTGTATTATAGACACTACGTATGTTTCATGATATAATCTCTTCATCACATATAATAATGGACTTTCAACATGTATTTCCCTCGGCAATCATCAATTAACAATGCGTATATTGTATACACCTAATTTATATTATATCAGCCCGTAAAGAGACTTTGCTTGTAGGGTAATAAAGGATATTATTACTATTGTTAATAAAAATGTACGTCACTTGGGCCTTTAACATTTATAAACAAGATATTCAGCAAATTACTGAAAATGAAATTATTATTCGGTTGTTCGAAAAGTCACGACGTATTTTTTCTGTTTCTCATAGATCATATGCACTAGCCACTTTAACCAGCAAATATGGGCCATAGTTTTAGCGACAGATTTTTATGCCTATGCTTATTTGCTGATCCTCCATCTGTATCGTATCTGGATCATAAAATATACAACAAAGCAAAGCTACCTGATGGGTTCTGAATGAACGAAACACGTAGCAGTCAGTGTTTTATTGACAGTAATTTTCATTGATTACAATATAGTCGGCAAGGATCGTTGTTCGCATTGGAATAGATGTTCTATTCACTGTGATTTAAAGCAACATAGCACTCTCCGCCGTACTTCCACTCATTGGATAGTTTTCTTTTCTGTCCTAGAAATGTAGGCAATTTGCTCACAACTTCGTTTATCATTAAAATGCACCCAAGTTTCATCTGCAGTAATAATCGTCCTTTATTATTCTGCACTTTCTTCTTGAACACATTGTATCCAGTACTTGCAACAAATGCTACTTTATTTGGTCTTTGATCTGGTGTCAACAAACGTAGAGTTCAATGATCTCAAACTTTGGTTAAATTTTGTGCAGGAGGGTAAGAATTTAAGAGCTGCGAAATATTTGAAGAAGAATGTTATTGTAAGTATAATACAGTGAAGGAAATAGAATAATTACTTCCATTTAATAAGGGAGAACTACCTCAATTTGACACCAAAAGCCTGTATAGACTTGAGTGTAGTGGAGAAAGATGCCGAAAAGCAAACAGAGCATCTGATGTATAGGAACACCAGCTAGGTTCCAGTCATGGGGATATGAATAAATGTGAGGTAGTAGATCTTGCCATAGACGATTACTTAAAAACCGCCATTACCATGGAAAAAGTTCCTGTTGCGGATTTTTCCAGGCTTCACGATTTTCATAGGCGCCGTAACAATATCGCGTAACTATCGAGCTGTACCAATCTCAAATAGTATGTGACAATTGCCATTTAACATGCAATAGACCTCTACTTGCATAATAAATGCTGATTTTTAACATATTTATAGCTCGGTATGTTTCGAAGTGTGTATCGCGGAACCCTAGAGTTCCATCAGTACCTGTCAAGTGTTCCGTAAGTCTTCTAAAATACTAATAAAATATTTTTATATTTTTTGTTAGGCATCGTATTTTGTGTTGTAAGCTAGTGTATGGTTGTGACGTCAGATTCTGAATTGAATTTGCATATACGAGGGTGGTCTGAAAAGTTTCCGACCTAACAAAGATACAAGACATTTTTTCTTAAAATTTATATTTATTTTTCTACATAGTCTCCTTGTTGTAACTCTACACACTTCTCTCAGCGATGCTCCCATCTCTTTACCCCGTCCGAATAGTACTCGGCGTTTTTCCCTGCAAAATAATTGTTCATGAAAGCGAAATCTCTGCGCAATTTTTGGATGAGAGAGCAAAAAGAAGTCGCTTGGGGCTAGATCTGGCGAGTAAGGCGGATGGTCAAGCAGTTCAAACCGTCATTCGTGGATTTTCGCCATAGTGTGAAACGGCGCGTTGTTCCGGTGAAACAGGGTTTTCTTTTTCTGCAAATGTGTCCGTTTTTCCCCAGCCTTCAGCTTGTCAAGTAATGATGCGTAGTATTCTCCTTTAATAGTTTTCCCTTTTTGAAGATAATCGACCAATATAATTCCATGATTATCCCAAAAAACAGTCGCCATCACTTTTCCAGCCGAAAAAACTGTTTTAGCTTGTTTTGGAGCCGGTTCCCTTTGCAAACCACTGTTTTGACTGTATTTTTGTTTCGGGCATATAGTGGTGTATCCAAGTTTCATCTACAGTAATTAATCGGCGCCAAAACTCAGATTTATTGCGCCTAAACTGCGCCAACAGAGCGTTGGAAATGTTCATTCGAACAAGTTTTTCGTTTAACGTTAGTAAACGTACGTTAGTAACATGTGACAAACACGTTCTTTAGACATATTAATAGCCTTTGCTATCTCTCTCACTTTCATTCGACGGTCGTCTAGCACCAATTGGTGAACTTTAGCGATGTTATTGTCAGTGGTTGCAGTTTTTGGACGTTCCGAACGTTTATCGTTTCCCATGCTCTTACGGCCACGTTTAAATTCAGCTGCCCAAAATTATACTATGGTAAATGTTGGTGCAGAGTCCCCGTACACAGACTCCAACTCATCTTTAATTTGTGTAGGCGTATTGCCTTTCAAAAACAATTATTTAGTGCTCGATACTCACATCGACTTACTCAAACGACTGTCAATAACAACTGCACGTCCAAAATGGCTGAAACTTTGGTGAGTACCTGACAATAGATACACAACTACATTCACTAGCTTTTATTGATGAGTGCTGCCATCTTCACATTGAGGTACGAAACTTTTTAGACCACCCTCGTAAATTCGTTGCGGGCATGGATAGCTATGACACGGCGGGGTATAATTGATACGAGTAAATGCTGATGCAGTAAAAACAAATTCATTTGTAGTTCAGTTGTTGATAGTTACACATTTTTCGAGTTAGTTTATTAGTTAAGTGAAAAGTAAATGCTGATGCAGTAAAAACAAATTCATTTGTAGTTCAGTTGATAGTTACACATTTTTTGAGTTAGTTTATTAGTTAAGTGAAAAAATGTTTGACAAAAACACTGTTGTAGCTAATCAATTGTAATAAATTTTCTCTTTCCTGCTTTTGGTAAAAGGTTCTCGTAGATTTAAAAGTACCAACTAAAATCCACTTTCATCCGTTTGACTAACCGGAAAGAGTGTTCTGTAGATAATACCCTTGAGATCGTATAAATAATTCAACATATTCTTTACATCTAACTTTTCACTTTAATAGCCTCCAGTCAGACACTTTTCTTCAGGCTCGTACTCAAAATAATACATTTCCTTACTATTAACGAATATCAAGGAAGTTTGGATCTTTAGAAGCGAACTCAATGCTGGTGTGCACTGCTTAATACGATAAATATCTGGGTCAACTAGTGTACCGTTTAAGAAAGATATTTACTTTGATAATAAACGCGTAAGAGTAATACGAATGTTAATAAGACACTGTTTAGGACGCGTTTCGAGTATATAACTATCATCAGGCAAACTGTGGCCTTATTAAAGAACTTATTCTTTGTGGGTTAGAGAATCGTTTACGATACAGCAAAGAATGAAAAAACAATACCTCCCTCTATCATTCAAACATGCAATTGTCCGAAAGAACGAAGTCTACGATAGCCTACAGAGAATAAGTTCGTTAATAACATCAGTTTGGCCGGAGAGAGTTGTTATACTCACAATCCGTCGTAAACGTAGTGTTATTAACATTTGAATTACTCATAGACGTTCACTAAATGGCGAATGCCAAGTTTAAAAGCGTTGTAGTCTATATACGCATCGTGACGACATCGTCGTAACAACGATATCGTACATTTGGCGGGACGAAGACGAACTTCATTCTTTCGTACAATTGCATGTTTTGACGATATAAGCAGGCACTGCTTTGAACACTTTGATAATATTTTTCGCTTTTTAACGTTTTGCATCTCATCGCACCGTAATAAATTCAGCTTTGGTCTTTGCTGAAAGCTCTTAGAATGATAAAGAGAGGAGAAAAAAATGTTCACTCACTGTGTTGCGAATGCAGCGATTGATCCATGTTGGTCTGCAAGGTGACGACAAGGGGGGGCAATTGGACCCTTTCATAGTGGAAATGAGCGCATTCCTCTAGTTTGGGGAAGCGACAAGGTTCCGCCCCCGCCTCCGGGGCGCCTCCAGCTGCCTCTGATATTTGCATATCGTATACTTCACTGCATAGTGCCTAGAAAGGAACAAAGAATATCCATTAACTACCATGAGTGCAATTAATATATTTTTGACATTTTATTGTGAAATTTCGTCTAAAAAAAAGGAATTTCTCACGATTTGGTGGGTTTGGAGAACTGACCATGGTTAAACGTTACATATACGAGAAAACTTGTAAAAAGAAAGGTGTAAAAAAACATAAACTTAATAATATTTACCGCCCAATAAATAAAAACATTTATAAAATAAAACATTATAAACAGAGTTGGAATTCTAACAAAATATATAATATACTACTGTGGGCAAAAAATAGTAAGACTGTTCATAATTTTTAAATTCTTAATTTATTCTTCCAAATCTATTTCGTCCCCCTCAAAGTAATCCCCCCTGGTCCCAATACACTTGTGCCAACGTTTCTTCCAATTCTCGAAACAGTTGTTAAAGTCAATTTGAGGAATAGCCTTCAATGCGCGTAGCGATTCACGTTTAATGTCTTCAATTGACTCAAAACGGTTTCCCCGGAGCGGTCGTTTGTGTTTGCTGCATAGCCAGAAGTCACACGGAGCTAAATCAGGCGAATACGGTGGTTGCGGCACGATATTGGTTCAAAATTTGGCGAAAAACACACGAAGAAATAATGCAGTATGCGACGGTGCATTATCGTGGTGCAAAAACCAAGAGTTGTCATATAGTATTCTTTGTTGCAAGTTTGGCCAGTCGGAGGGAATTCGGAGTGCACCACACCTTGATAATCGAAAAAAACTGTCAACATAATCTTGATTTTTGACTTGCTTTGACGTGGTTTTTTGGGCTTCGGCTCACCTTTGATACAATATTCGGCCGATTGATCGTCTGTTTCCGGGTCATAAGCGTAGATCCAAGTCTCATCTCCAGTTATGATGCCTTTCATTTTGTCTTGATAGTCGGAAAGCATTGTTTCACAGACGTCAACGCGACGCTGTTTTTCAAAAAAATTGAGTGATTTTGGAACAAATCGTGCTTTCACTTTTCTTAGGCCCAAATGATCTCTCAAAATGGTTTTCACTGATCCTTCCGATATTCCAACGATGCCAGTAAGGTCTCTGACTGTTAATCGTCGATTCTCAAGCACCAATTCCTTGATTCTATTGACGTGTTGATCATCAGTTGATGTTGATGGCCGTCCTGGACGTGGTTCGTCATCAACGCGTTCTCGACCCTCTTTGAATAATTTGTACCAATCAAAAACACTTGCTCACGACAAACAATTATCACCGAAGGCCTTTTGCAACATTCTGAACGTTTCGGTACCAGAAATTTGATTCCGTACACAAAATTTAATGGAACTTCTTTGTTGAATAATTTCACTCATTGTAAAAATCGCCGAATGCACTTTTTGTACTTCAGAAAGACAAGCGTATACTAAACACTAATGATTATTTTGATGTGACATTTGACACAGATGTCACTGACAGTCATACCAACCTAGAAAAAAAATATTTGGACGAATGGGTTTTCGTGCGAAATTTAAATTAAAAAGTCTTACTATTTTTTGCCCACAGTAGTATAAGTGAATGAACTACTGTGCTCGAACAGTTAATAAGTATTCTATATAATTAATAACAAAAAATAGTCCCACACTTGGAAATATTTCTATAAACTAGTTTCAACGTTTTTAAACAACTAAAAGAACGCACAGATGCATCTTAACGTCTTGATGCATCTGTTATTTGCCGACGATCTTAAACGTTTCAACCAAGTAACACAGGTTGGTGATTGTGAGTTCTTCGAAAATCAGATAAATATTGTACATAATTGTTGTAATAGAAATAAGCTGTAAATGAATATTTTTAAATGTGAGGTATTTTAAGAGGGGTTCTACTGATATCGAAAATATTACCAACTCCAGTTTGAAAATTTTGGATTTGTTAATTAGAAGTACGCGTAGTTTTGATTCACTAGATGCCATTTTCTCCGTATATGCACAGTCTATCGCAAAAAAACCGAATTTTTTAAAAATAAAAACAAAAGCTTACTATTTTGGTAAAATTCATTTATTTTATTCAAAGTAGTCGCCCTTGGCAAATATACGGGCAAGAATAGCCCGTACGATTCGAGGCATCCGTTTCACGAGTTTTTTAAGGACCCCCTTAAGGACCAATTCTTTTCGCAATATGTTCCATAAGTGATTTGTTGAGGTAAGACACAATTGTCGGACTCTGCTGTCCAATTAATTTCATAACAATTCTATGGGGTTTAGATCGAGGCTTTGCGGTGGCTATGTCATTATTTGTAAGGTATTATTGTTTTGTTCGTTATTTAAGAAATTCTTCATATTACTGCTGAGTGTTTGGGATCGTTGTCCTGCATAAACACAAAATTTTCGCCGATTAAACGTAGGCTCGATGGTATTGCATTTTCTTGCAATATTTCCAAGTAACCCTCCTTTCACAAAATACTTTCGATTCGCTTTAAATCCCCTGTGCTGGCGAAGCAGAAACAACCCCAAACAAGCACAAAATTTCTTCCTTGTTTGACGGTTGGCACAATCTCACCGCATTCTCTGACCACTCGCTCTTATAAAAACACGACTTCATTGTCCAAACACTTCAAACTTTGATTCATCAGTCCATAAGACTCTTTTCCAATCATCCAGTGTCCAATCTTTCTGTGTTTCTGTCCATTGTTGTCATTTTTGATTGTTTCCGCGTCGAAGTAAGGGTTTTCTTACAGCAATGCAGCCGTGAAGATTTGCAGCTTTTAGTCTTCTTTTTACCGTAACAATAGAAATAGAAATCTTGCACGGTGCTGTCGGTGTCACTAACAGTCGATTTTTGAACATGTGTTTTTCCTCTCGGCATTTTAAGAAGTTAACATAAAAAATACACTCTTATCATTGATGCGCACGTTAGCAATGTTATTTGAGAACCAATGCATATTTTGGTACACAAGACTCTTTGAGGTGAGGGAAAGTAAATTTCGCATGTTGTGAATGATATCGACGCTTTAAAAACGGTGACTTTAGCGTTGAAGACAGACCGCATCCAGGTCAACCAAAAAAGATTGAAGACGAGAAACTGGAGACATTACTGGATGAAGATTTATGTCAAACGCCAAAAGAACTTGCAAAAACGTTGGAAGTAACTCACCAAGCTATTGCGAAAGGTTTAAAAGCATTAGAATTCATCCAAAAGCAAGGAAATTGGGTACCACACGAATTGAAGCCAAGGGACGTTGAAAGATGATTTTACATGTCGCAAATGCTGCTTGAACGCCATAAAAAGGAGTCGTTTTTGCATCGAATCATTACTGGTGATGAAAGATTGATTCATTACAATAATCCAAAACGAAAAAGTCTTATGTAAAGCCTGGCAAGCCAGGTAATGTCTATTCGGTGGGGTTCGACGGGTGTTATCCATTATAAGCTGTTAAAACCTGGTGATTCTATTACGGGTGAGCTGTGCAGACAACAATTAATTCGTTTGAAGAGAGCAATCGCCGAAAAACGACCAGACGTGAGTCTATAATATTCCATCATGATAACGCTCGGCCTCATGTTGCAAGACCAGTTAAAAACTATTTGGAAAACAGCGGCTGGGAAGTTTTACCTCACCCGCCTTATAGCCCAGATATTGCCCCTTCTGACTACTATTTATTTCGATCGATGCAGAATGCCCGTATTGGAATACGCTTCACTTCAGTTGAAGGAATCAAAAATTGGCTTAGTTCGTTCTTAGCCTCAAAGGATGAACGGTTCTTCAGGGAAAGAATTCATCAATTGAACGAAAGATGGGGAAAAGTTGTAGCTTCCGATGGGCAATACTTTGAATAATATGTTCATTCTTTTGATTATAAAATAAAGGCATTTTTTTTACAAAAGAAGTAACCGAATTAAGTTGCACGCCCATTATAATATTTAACTAAAATACGAATAAATGTAAAATAAGAAGTGTTAGAATATACACTACAGGCCATAAGTGAGGGATCACTTATCATAAATAACAAAACACTTGTATTTTAGACACATCTCTTAGACTTTTACCTGTTTCAGTGAGAATAATTGAAATAACAGTTGTAAATGTAATTCTGAGGAGGATTATTCGGATTATTATTATAAATTAGATAAATATATTTGTTTCTGAAAAATATTGTAAATCCTTTTAATAGTTTTATGGCGTCTAATAGAAATATTTTATATACCCCAATAAATTAAATAGGGTTTACAACGTAATATTATTATAATGGTATTAGGAATTCATAGTAAACTATTTAGCAATTTAAAAATTAGTTTTCGTGCAGCATTTGTTCGAGTAAGTTGCAATACGAGTATTTGAGAACAGACGTAAAAGTAACTTATAAAAATGCCGAAAAGAAATGCAGAAACTCGTAGTTCTATAATAACGCTACATGGTGAAAAATTTTCACTGCGGCAAATAGCCCAAAAGTTACATTTATCTTATCAAGCGGTGCAAGGAACAGTGAAACGATATTCACAAAGTGGATCATTACAACCAATAAAATGTTGCGGAAGGCCAAGGGTAACTACCAGACAAGAGGATTTGCGCCTAAAAATACTATCAAAACGAAATAGGCGCCTCACAGCTCCTCAGCTTCGAGCAGAGCTGAATGAAGGCCGTCGAAAGCCGGTGTCACTGACTACTGTAAAACGACGTTTGACAAAGGCGGGGCTACATGGGCGTATTGCAGCTCGAAAACCATTATTGAATCCACGAAATCGTAAAAAACGGTTACAATGGGCCCAGGACCATCAACACTGGGACATGGAAATGTGGAAGCAGGTGTTATGGACAGATGAGTCAAAGTTCCAAGTGTTTGGTAGTATCGACGAGTTTTCGTTCGAAGACAAGTGGGTGCAAGGATGTTATCCGAATGTGTAGTGCCAACTGTTAAACACGGGGGAGGTTCTGTGCTTGTTTGGGGATTCTTTTCCTTTGATGGTGTCGGAGATTTGTACCGCATTGAAGGCATTTTAAAAAAAGAGGGGTACCTGAAGATTTTGGAGGAACATGCAATTCCGTCTGGATTAAGGTTAATTGGTGAAGGTTTTGACCTACAACAAGATAATGATCTCAAACACACTTCCCGACTTTGTAAAAACTATGTGGATCAAAAAGAGGAGGAAGGGGTGCTGCTAAATATGATTTGGCCACCACAATCACCCGATCTCAACCCTATCGAATCACTGTGGGATGAATTAGATAGAAACGTGAGAGAAAGCTGTCCACAATCGCAGAAACAGCTTTGGGAGCAACTTACAAGGGCGTGGAATAATTTATCAATGGATACGCTCCAGAAACTTGTATCGCGGTTGCCTAATATTTGTAAAGAAATCATTAAGCGCAGAGGTGGATACTTCGACGAAAGTCGAATATGATAAGAAATTCTACAGAATATGTTGAAATTATTTTATTTTATAAGGAAAACTGTTCATTTGTCTCGTCGATATAGTTTTGTAGAAATATACGTTTTGTTTCACTAAGCGTGCATGTTTTTTTTAAATTTCATCTACTGATCCCTTACTTATCGCCTGTAGTGTATATAATATTGTATACTGCATATACTTGATGCATGATGTGTCAAAATCAAGATATAATAATAAATATTTTGAACGCTACTGTATATATGTACGTACATATACATATATCAATTGTATATACTCAAGTACCAGTGTTCTAACGTTGTTATTTGTAACTATAACGAAAACATCTCAATGTCAAAAAACAGTCATTAAGTATTAATGCAATAAACATTTTTTTATTAAGCCCTTCCTCGCTGTAAATGTTTGGTTTGTAGGTTGTTGGCTCTAAATTTAGAATTCATCAAAGAACGCTATGATAAATATTAAACATTTAATGCCAACGGAACAAAACAAACATTTAATGGTTCCAATAATAATATCGAATTTTCTTTATAAAATATATTTTCTTATAATAACGCATAAAGTTTTAACGGAAGATATTAAAGTTATTTCCTACGATTTTGTTATGATGAAAAAGTCGATAACTTTTTGTTCAATTCACGTGAAAGGAGCATCATTTTCTGTAATCGTATAACTGTCGATAACGCAATATAATGATACGTATGAAAATAAAACCGGAAAAAATCAAGGTTCTATAAGGTAAATTGACACGAAAGCGATTACAGAAATATAATAAATCATTGAAAATGTGCGAAGAATCTTATTCATAAATTACTCGTATTTATTTGCATATACAATAGCTCTCTGGGACCATTTTGTAATTTTCGTGTATTTAAAATAGTATAATTTACAAATATCATGAATAAAATTAGGCAATATGATTGCTATTGTATTTTATGATAATTTTTTTTGTTTATTACTTAATTTCACTGTTCAACAAATTTCAACTTTTGGTTTTGCCATCAAGTGGTATACTAATTTCTATACAAAGCATAGAAACATTTTAATAAAAGGTCAACTTAGTCCAAATTTCGTTTGGATTTTATTGAAATGATTTTCAGTTTATAATTTACTGTAATGTATACGAGGTGTGGCAATTAAATAACAAGATTGGCGTGAGAAATGTTATTTATTTCATATAAACTTGCATTTAACTTTTATCCTTTTCTACATACTTTCTTACGCTATCTATACACTGCTGTATGCGTGTCTTCCATTGTTCAAAACAATGCTGTAGTTCATCAGTTGTCAGCCTCTTCAATAACTCTGTCATTTTTGTGCTTTTATATGTTCAACAGACTGAAAATGTGTTCACTTTAATGCAGTTTTCACTTTTGGGAACAGGTAGAAGGCACGCCAATGAGCGCAGATAGGGAATTTTTGCAGAAACTTTTGTAATGTTTAATCCATTATTCAAATTGTGTCTAACTGTTTCTTTGTTAATGTTTACCATATCGGCAATCAACTGAATGCTCAGACGTTGGTCTTTCCGCACAATTTCATTAATTTTCTGAACGTTCATCATCTTCGACCTCTTCCCGACCTACAGAAAACCGTTTGTGCCATTAAAAACTCACGCACGTCACATAACATTATCACCAAACATCTCCTTTAATATTTTGTAAACATTCTGTTGATGATTTTGTTGTTGACCATTAATCACGGCACTACTAAGTAACAGTGTCCTCTACAATTAAAGCTCCAAAGTAAACTAAAGCAAACATAGAGACGAAACTATGGGATATTGCTTGGGGAGTGTTAAGGTAAATGAAATTCCAATTACAGCCTCGCCTGATGCGGCTGCGAGATTGAAGGAGCGCAGTATCGTTATTTAATTGCCGTACTTCGTATTTCACATTCTTACAATTACGAATGTGAAGTCTCTTATAAAAAAACGTACACAGCCTCATTTCTTAACATTCATCAGTAATCTGTTAATTTACTGGATTCCATTTGCTCTAGTATCGTTTTTTCATTACGAAAATGGCCTGGTCGAAGCGCTCGCCGTGCTTATTACTAAAGTTGCCCATATTTTCCAGACAGAAGTCTAAATGAGAATGTGCACTGTAAGGAACATATTGTAGCCAGCAACGTGAAATTCTTGTATCAAGTTCATTACCAAAGTTTTGTAATTTTCTGCTTTTTCTGCTTCCAAAAAATCCAGTAACTTATACTATGGATACCCACGCAGCTTTTTCTCGCGCTGTTAATTTGATTTCAAATTTTCTATGGCTTACGATTTCTTGTATTTGAGATCCAACAAAAATACCTTCTTTTAATTTTCTTTCTATTACGTTTTGGAAACTTCTCTCGAAGATATTTAAAACCGTCTTGATCTAGAGTATTAATAAAGTCTTTCATGAGACCTAATTTAACGTACAGAGGTGGTATTATGATCTTCATTTATTCCACTAACGGCTGATATCATACATTGTCTTTTCCTGGTATAAAATTCCGCCGTAGTGGCCACTTTTGCTTAATATAATGGTTTATCCTGTCGTAATTATCTCAAAGATATTAAGATCAACAGTATTTGGTGTAACCTGATTGCATATCCCAAATAACTGCAATAACTTTAAAATCCGCACAAATATTCCAGGAATAGTTTTCATACTTTATCTTCTCCAACACGGACTACTGATATATATGGAATGAAAGTAAGCATACTAAAAAACAGTATCGATTATATAGCTGCCCCAGTAACAGACATTTTCAATGAGTGTTTGGTTCGGGGGCTATTCCCGGACCCTCTGAAAATAGCAAAAGTGCTTCCGATACACAAGGGAGGATCGACTGACAAAAGGAATTTTAGACCAATCTCCATTCTGCCCGTGATGTCTAAAATCTTGGAAACCATGATCAAAAAGTGATTAATCCAGTACTTTGAGACACACAGACTCATAAATGTGAGTCAGCATGGCTATCGAAGGGGCAAGTCCACGACTACCGCGATTGCGGAGGTCCTGGAATATATAGCGGATGCTCTCGATGCTAAAGATGCGGTAATTCTGGGATGTTGCGACCTGAGTAAGGCTTTTGATACAATAGATCACGGGATACTTCTGGGAAAGTTAAACATGTATGGAGTGAGAGGACAAGCAAATGAGCTGATCGGTTCGTATTTGGCAAACAGAAGACAGAAGGTATACTGGAATGATCGACTCTCGGATGCAGCCCCTGTTGATCGGGGGGTTCCACAGGGGTCAATATTGGGGCCTCTTGTGTTTCTAATCTATGTCAATGATATGCCCCATAATGTCACCGTGGGTAGAGTCACCCAGTTTGCAGATGATACGTCCATAATAGTGCGTGCCCAGTGCAAGGAAGTTGCAGAGGTTTATATGGAGACTGCGTTGGGGGAAGCAAGTGAGTGGCTTAGTAGCAATCTTATGAAATTAAATCAGGACAAAACCCAACAGCTGGCAATAACAACTAGAGGAGTGGCGGACGAGCCCAAAGTGAATATCAAGTTTCTGGGCCTGCTTATTGCGAGCAACCTGACTTGGGAGTGCCACATTGATAACTTGTGTCGCAATTTGGCATCAGCAATATACTCAATACGAAGAGTGAAACTGGTGGCTACACCTGAGGCGGCTATGACTGTGTACTATGCAAATTTTCAGGGCAGGGTTTTGTATGGCCTATTGATGTGGGGAGCGTCTGGCGCGGCTGAGGCGGTTTTCAGGATGCAAAAGAGTGCAGTCAGAGCCCTTAGTGGTGTATCCAGTACCACAAGTTGTATAAACATATTCAGAAAACACAAAATACTGACCCTCCCATCCTTGTATATACTTGCTTGCCTGGAATTTGTTCATAAGTCGCCAGATAGGTTCTGCAAAAATGGTGATTTTCACGATTATGAAACACGAAACCAGAGCGGTTTGGTGATACCGTATCATCGCATTGGGAAAAGTCAGCTAAGTTCGAATTACGTGGCCGTGAAGATATACAATGCTTTGCCTTATAGGTTTAGGAACCTACCATGGATTAATCTAAAAATGTTAATAAAAACAGTGCTGATGGAGAACGTTTTTTATTCAGTAAATGACTTCCTGAAGCATAAATTTTGACATTGCCCTTTTTGTGTTTTTATATTTTAATTGGTACTCTGGTGTTTTGTTTTTGTATAGGTCTTGCGGATTTTAACGTGTTGTGAGCGCATTAATTGTGTTTTTATTTATCTATGACTATTCCATGACGTGTATATGTACATATATATCAATAAATTATTATTATTATTAAAATTATTTGGTTTTCTTCATATAAACAGCATGATCTATTGGAATGGAAGGGTTCCATTATTGACAAAATTACCTACGTTAGTCTTTGACGAATCTATGAATCATATCTATGAATTACGAACTGGGTCATAATGTATACAGAAAGCTTCAAAAAGTTTACAAATATTATTGCAGCAGACAAATCTGCAACCAGAGCTAAGCCAATACTAATGCTTTTCCAATAATTTGTCCTTTCTATATACAGTTTTATTTTGCCAGTTACTGACCTAGGATAAAAATCTTCAACTAGAATTTCTATCTGTTCTTTCAACGTCGATTTTTCATTATTGTTAAAAAAGCGGTTAATGAGAATATTCGATACAATTTTGACAATTAACACATGGATCAATAAGTCCCGAGACTAACAATGAAAACAACATCTTTTTTGCAAAATTTTTTTTTATTCATCAACATAATCACCTTTTAGGGTGATACAATGGTTCCGACGCTTTTCCAATTTTTCAATACCATGTTTATAAAAAAAATTATCTTTCGCTTTCAAATAAGCTTCAGTTTCAGCGATGACCTCCTCATTTGAGCCAAATCTTTTTCCCTGGAACATTTTTTTAAGATCAGCAAAGAGACAGTAGTCACTGGGGGCTAAATCTGGCGAATATGGGGGGTGGGGAAGCAGATCAAAACCCAATTCGTTCAATTTTGCCATTGTTTTCATCGACTTGTGGCAGGGTGCATTGTCTTGGTGAAAAAGGATTTTTTTCTCTGCATGTGCGGTCTTTTTTTGCGATTTCCTCCTTCAAACGCACCAGTAAGTCAATATAATAATCACTGTTGATCGATTTACCTTTTTCGAGGTAGTCAATGAAAATCACACCATGTGTATCCCAAAAAACTGACGCCAGGACTTTGCCAGCTGACTGCTGCGTTTTCGGACGTTTCGGACGGCTTTTGCCAGCTGTGCGCCACTCAGATGACTGCCGCTTCGACTCTGGAGTGTAGTGATGTATCCATGTTTCGTCCATGGTCACGTAACGACGCAAGAAATCTTTTTTGTTGCGAGTAAATAGCGATAAACAGCTTACTGAATCATCGACTCGTTGCTGTTTTTGTTCCATCGAGAGCAATCGCGGCACCCACTTGGAAAAAACCTTTTTCATGCTCAATTTTTCATGAAGGATAGTAAATACACTTCCATATGATATCTGTGTCATCTCAGCAATCTCACGGAGCTTCACTTTACGATCTTTCATTATAATTTTTGTCACTTCACTCACATTTTCCGGTGTAACGGCTTCCACAGGTCTACCCGAGCGTTCCGCGTCATTTGTGTCGGTACGACCACGTTTAAACTCGGCAAACCACCGACAAATCGTTGCTTTTGATGGACAAGAGTCCGGGTAACATTTTTCAATCCATTGTTTTGCTTGCGTGGTTTTTTTACCCATTAAAAAACAATGTTTTATCAGAACACGAAACTCGGTTTTTTCCATTGTTTAAACAAACTACAAAACGACTTTACTCCAACCTCGATAACTCAGCTGTTTCTGGTCCGATCGACTTAAAATTTTGACACGTTTCAAGCAAAGGTTAGTACTCTAGAAAGACGTGGTTACTGGTTTACTACGAGCGCCATCTATGGGTTAGTCTCGGGACTTATTGATCCATGTGTTACTTTCGTCAAGTTTCATTATATATTTTTTTATCAGTCGATAATAGTGACGTCGTAAAGAGATGCTTGGTATTTATATTAAGTCCACGTTTCTGCATTATCGATAAAGCGATCAAACAAATGAGTCAACAAATTGTCTTAATAAAGAAAAATATCTACAACAAATTACGGATAAGTGTTTTGCGCTAAACATAAGACCACTCCTACAGTAATTAGAATTATCGACGTATTATTATCGTAAAATAACCATTAAAAACTCTTATTGTTTAGTAAAAATATTACTTTTAAATGCCAGAAGAATGCCCAAGAAAAACACAAAATACCAGAATTAATTGATAACTCTTTCCTTTATTTCTCCTATCTCTATTTTTGTCTTGTAAAATTAATAGATTTTTTTATTATTTTCAATGGATTTCCGACGGCTACAAATAATTTTACTTTGATGTGACGGAGTACTTTGACCACGACAATCAGGCCGACATCGGCCGATTTTTATCTTTAGTTGAAAAATTTTACAATGCTTCTGTGTTTGTACTATTAAAACTGCCACTAAATATTGAAAAATTTTTTTAATTTCAACACCACCTTCGTCAAAAGCTGACAACACTAGATGTTTACAAAACATTACTATTTGTCACTGTTTTCATCGCTAGGGAGATTACAAAAATCTTCATTTCTAATTTTTTAAATCTAGGGTAACTCTCGTAGAACTTTTGAAAAGATTATTGAAACATACGATTGCAAACTAATATATAAAAACTAAACGTCGATCTTAAAAAAAAGCACATTTGAATAATGAAATTTCTACTTACTTATAAATGAATTAAAAGTAGAATATGGCACAATCTCACCTCAAATTCTATTCGAAATTCCTTTTTAAAAACAAACACTAAAAATTAGTATTAAAACTCACAAACACAAATATGCTTGTATATCATTTAAATATGTCGGAAAATATTTATGTAAAATTAAGGTTAATATTCACCATTTAATGATGGCCAACGAGGGCTATGAATGAGCAACACCTAGCTACTTCTGTACATGAATGATAAAAGAATGGTGATATAAATATACGGCATATACACATATTTTTTCTCAATATTGATATGTAATATTCATATACTTCGGTTATATACATAGTACATATATCGAATTCTAGATAAGTTTAGAATTACTGATATATATGTGTATACTAAAATACACACACATATGTACGTTAAAAGAAAGGTTAATACTCTTTTAGATAAAGATAAGAACTTGAATTTCATATAGATTACGTAAAAAATATGTATTGCTCCATGCGTAATCAGATAGTAATTTATTCGGGAGGATTTTATTACACCGGGCGTTTTCTTTATTACTAATTGTAAGCTTTATTCACTATTAAGTGACGTAGTATTAACTTTTAACACTGCTACAGGGCGTTTTCGAAATAATAGCGACGAAAAATTGGAGTTATATCGAAGGGAAACGATGTGCAATCGAAATTTATATATTTGAGTAACATTCTGAAGAAGAAGAAACCTTTTGGCTTTAACAAACATTGTAAAAATAAAACTATATATTACCAAAACGTTTTATTATATAATAAGCGAAAAAAACAAATTTTATTTATTTACATCCACTTATTTTTATTATCAAGTAAAAACTTTTCCGAAATTCTTTACTATTGATTTTGATACTGGAGCACACCATCGCGGTAAAAAACTAATGTTAAAGGGTTTCATTTGGTATATGTATTTGCCCAAAAAATGCCAAATGAGTCTGGGAATATGAACTTGTATGATATTTATTAAAGATGAAAAAACTCTCAATGTTTTGTAAAACCGTCAGCTTCCTGGTTGGAGATATCCTCTACATAAATGAGAAGAATGTTTTTCGTTGTCTTGCATGAATATAAAACACAAAATAATTGAGACATTGGGCTAAAGCTGTGTCCGGGTGCAGTATACAAGTTGCTTTTAACTCCGTCGATTTTCACCTGATTCATATGACCACCGTGATCCCCAAACGTTTGCAGAACCGCCACCATGATTCTGGGCACCACACATTGGGTAACATTTTTTCCGTAGCAGTTCTTCTTACACATATCCGGCCGGAACGTTAGCAACTTTGATTCGAAATTGTCTCAGAACTTCAAATGTTCTATTGTCCAATCTTTGGTAAAGCCCATTGTAGCCTTTTTATTTTATTTTGCGGACGTAACACGGTTTGCGAACTGCTACACGTCCCATCAGACTAACCGCTCTGAGCCGCCTTTTTACTGTGGTTAAAGAGATCCAGTAACCACGCTCTGTTAAACTCAACCGGATTTGCGAAGCCGTTAATCTTTATCTCTTTTCGACGTCAATATAATTGCTGATCTTCTGAGGAGTTGTAATTTTAAAGTCATTTTGTAGTTTTCTGTCCGTATACCCTCCAAAAAACTGGTATCTTTTAATTGTATTTTGAATCTCCCCGATTATGATGACTAATAATTTCTACACGTTTTTCTAGCGATATCTGCTTTGTCTTCGCCATAATCAAACGATGTTTACTGATTCTACACACTTTTATGTGTCTACACACTTTAAATGATACGAAGCAACTAAAATATTCTCATTACTTCAAAATGTATAAAAACTTATAAATATAAGAACTAAATGTAATTACAAAAGGTTTTGCTGAAGGATGCAATAAAATTTGTCCATTCCAGGTAATCGTTCAATATGCAGAAATATTACCTGCTGAATAAATAATAGCACGCAAAGTTTCCTTAATCTCTGGTTATTTTCCAACTATTAATGCATTTAAAACTAGCAATGTAAAGCTTTATAATGTACTTAAGAATAATCCTGTTATATCAAAGTAATACGAACGTAACATAATAAATTTTAATTTTTATGAATTTACTGGAACTGATTCCAAACTTATGGCCTGCAGTGTATACAGGGAAACGATGTGCAATCGAAATTTATATATTTGAGTAACATTAGAGAAGAGAAACCTTTTGAAAGAACTATTAATAAGCGAATAAACTCTCTATATTCACCGAACTTCTTCCGGGATAAGACGCGAGAGCATTTGAAGTGTTTGAAATTATTCGTAGGGTAAAGTAGAAAAGTCTCCCGAATCCTTTACTATTGATTTTGATAGTGGATGAAGCCATGAAGGAATTAAAAAACTGTGTTAAAACCTATGATGTTGGATACTGGAATAGACAAAAAATAAATGTCTCGGGAATATGAAATGTATGATATTTATTAAAGATGAAAAAACTCTCAATGAAAACTTAAGGGTTTTTCAATAAGGACATAATAATTTTGTATTTAAATAAAACACAATATAATTGAGATATTGGGCTAAAGCTTATTCCGGGTGCAGTACACAAGTTGCTTTTAACTATGGGATTTGATCTGATTCATATGACCACCGTGAGCACGTTTGCAGCGATTGATTCTTTGGAGACAATTTTCTACAGCTCTTTCACACATACCGGCCGGAACGTTAGCAATTTTGCATTCGAAATTGTCTCAGAACTCCTCTAATGTTGTTAGCTTGTTGGCATAAACCAACGACTTAACGTAACACCATAAGAAGAAATTCAACGGCGTTAAGTCGCATGAGCGAGGTGGTCACTCGACCGGACCATTTTTCGAAATTACACGGTTACCAAATTTCCTCTTCAATAGATCAATTGTTTGACCAGCTGTGTGGCATGTGTCACCATCTTGTTGGAACAACATATCACTGATGTCAAATCCATCCAATTTAACCCAAAATAATCTTCCAACATGGCACGATAGTGAATTTCATTGACAGTAACATAGCGATCATTTTCATCGACGAAAAAATATAGTCCATTCACACCTCCGGCAAGAATTCCACACCACACGGTCACTTTTGTGATTGTAATGAAGTTTCTTGAAGGACATGTGGGTTTGTTGCTGTTCAATAATATAAATCCTAGCACAAAATGCAGAAATAGTAATTTTCATATCTATACGATTTAACTAAAGACTAATTCGTATTAGTTTATGTCATTATCTAATTTAATAAAGTTGGAGTATCCGTAGTAAGGCTGCAGAAACAAGTGCTTTCGCTGTAGCGTAAGAACTCAGTTACTATCAATATTAAAAATAATAAATGTAATTACTTACTATTTAAGTTTTTTTGTGTGTTGATGTAGAATGACGCAAAAATTCGCTATAGTATTGTGTCATTAGTATGTCTTCCAGTGTTGACTCAGTCATACTCCTACGGCGAGGTGAAAATATGTTGGTGCATTTGGCAAAGGAGCGTTCTACATTTAATGATGTGATGTTCGCGAATTTAAAAAGGACGTTCGCAACATGTTCGCACTCTTGGTTTTCAGTTAAACTCTTATCTATACACACTATAGTTCGGAAATCGGGATTTATATTTATAATTGCACACAATTTATCAGTTGTTAATCTTCCTATACTATGTGTTAGATTTTCTAGCGAGGCTTTGAGGTGATATGTATACTATATTTAGCGCTTCATGTAATGACAGCTTGGTGTTCTCTAATTTGGAAATAATATCTAATAGAGTTGAATAAGTTTCAGAAATTTGCTCTATTTGAGTATGGATTTCGGTATCTGAAACTAGCCGCGGTCTTACTGAAATTGCTTGAGCAAGTTAGGGATTTAAATTTAAGATACAAGGTTTAATAATGTGTAAAAACTTCTCATAATATAAAACAGCTTTAAACCACGTTCCCCATCTCGTCAATACTCGCTGCAGTGGTTGAGGAATGTCCGGACGACCCTGTCTAAATTCACGAATGAGTTTTGGAGATTTAATAAAAACTTCTTTGGTATAAACTATAAATTGATCTACTTTTGGATAACTGTTTCTAATAAATGCAACTACAAGATAACGGGCATGGAGCAAACAGGTTACATGAAGCAATTGAGAATAACATTGTTTTAGTAACTTTCCAGCTTTAACCATATTCGGACCTCCATCTGTAACCAATATTACAAGTTGAGTTGCCGATATTGCTTTTATTTGATCCGTAATAGTGCTTTCACCCGAGGAAAATTATACTGTAATTGACCTCTTGATGGCAGTCTCCATTCCGGAACGTATTTCCCCAAAAGTTTTAAAATTCTTCATTGTCTTCAATATGTTGTGGAATGTTGCACACACTTTACAAAAATATAAAGTCATATAGAAATTTATAATATGGTACATCACGTTGCCGGTGTTCTTTGCTATTAACATGTCTTTTACACACAAAAATAATGTACGGAAAAATGTTGATATTGCAAACAATACGTTTAGTAATACTGCCAGCGTATTCTAATGTCGAATATCGATTAAGAAATCTATAGTACTCGTCGAACATAACAAAGAACGCCGTCGATTTGCCATCAATCTAATCCAGCATTCATACACATACCATATTCATACAAATCTCGGCTTCGGGTATACCCGACTGTTTTCGAAATATATCATCACCGCCAAGAAATGCGCACTCATTTCTGCAGGCTTATTAATCCGTAGTTATATCAGATGTTATCATTAGAAGAAGAAGAAAATTTTGACACTAACAGTGCAAAAAATGAAAGTAAGATCAAGCGCGCTGGATGGTGCAAATCTTCAGCGAGTAAAGAAACAATCGTGTACAATT
Organism: Dermolepida albohirtum; assembly: GCA_031893035.1. Lineage (NCBI taxonomy): Eukaryota > Metazoa > Arthropoda > Insecta > Coleoptera > Scarabaeidae > Dermolepida > Dermolepida albohirtum. The sequence continues at coordinate 111,231 of JAVIWB010005051.1, forward strand.
TAGGTAGACAATTTAAATTTATAAAAAATAAGCTTATAGATAATGAATTATATAATAAGTTGATTCGTTTTTTAATTAGTTTTTAATTTACTTTACGCGAAATAGAATCAAGACTTTCGCAACGATATAATATTGCACTTCAAAATTCAGTTTTAAGAACCAATCGAATCCTCCTCGCGAACGTACTAAAATAACTAAAAAGGGCAAATTAATAAAATTACGATTTCTGTTTGTTATCTTTGATGTCACCCTACAAATGATTCACTATTTTATAGCGGAAATATGTATCTACAAACTTGTATTGTATTACGTTGAACTGTTACAAAAAGACAGTTCAAACGCATTTTAATAGACCATAATGGTTTTCATATGGAGTGCATTTGTTATTAAAATAGCGCTAGCACATAACACCGGGTCCTTCTAATGTTACAACTACTTACATACGAACATATGGGCAAGTCTTGTTCCATCTGTACGAGATCAAATAATAAAAAGAACAAATTTGGAAAAGATTAATAATAATCTTGATTAGAGTTCGTAATTTATTGAGAAAAGAAAAAAAGGAGGATATATTCCACTTACTTTAATGAATCTATTCGATTGTGTTATTGTAAATTACACGGATTGCATATTAAACAAGGTAAACAGTGACCTCAAAATATTTGTGTTATGAGTCTTTACATGTGTGTCTAAATAATTGAAAGAACACGAAGGTAAAAGTGGAGATACGTGTAAAGTAGCAAAAACAAACTGTTTATCAAAAGAAACAAAAAAGTCAGCATAGAAGTTTAACTTGTAGTGCCACTGTTAATAAAAATGTTTCGATTTTTGTGTTTTCTTTTCATATATTATTGTAACTTAGTGGTAAGTTTATATTCGACCAAGGGCCTCATATTTGGATCGAATTCGAAGACCGCTGTCCAGGAAGGTTTTTTTGGTTTGCATTTTCGTTTGAGAAAAATGCCAATAGTCGAAAATCTTAAGTTGTATCACGGGCACGTGTGTAATACTAACTCATAGCCTACCAATGCCTCCTTTATTCAATTACGTTATTGGAGGATGGGAAGGCTATTCCTAGCATAAAAATAGAGTTTATGTAATTCAACTCTATCATCCTCTTCCTATATTTTTCCATTTCGCTCTTTCTCAATTCACGTCTTCTTTGGATTTAAGGTAAGTTAGCCATGTAACTAATTCTTACGATAGGGTATTTGATCTGGCCTTCATTGATATTATTGGGGTTAAAGTGTATGCGTTTCCGTTTATTCTGTTTGCGAAATAAAGGTTCTTCATCGCAATTCGTCCGTACAAACTTGCTTTGTACAAGCAACGTTTGACTGTAGTTACGCTTATTGACTTTCGACGGGCTGCATTGATTTTACCAGCGATTTCTGGGGCTGTTTTCCGTGGATTTCTTTTGCTAGTTACCACTATTGCACGATCTTCTGGAGAAGTTGTCGCTTTAGGTCTCCCACTTTGTGATTTATTCAGAACACTGCCACTTTCTCGCCAGCTTGATGGTGCAGAATAAGAGCACGCGTTTCTAGGTTTAACTCTTTTCGTTTCGGTATGTTTAACAGTCTTAACAACAGTAGTCGTACAGAAATATCTCACAACGAATACAGAGACGTAACTGAGAGCAATTTCGATAATCTAGCCTGAAGCTTGTCCGAAGTAACTAAAACATCATTACTAAAAGTATCCTTAACAGAAAGACAATTACGAGAACTTCGAGAAACTTTATTGCACCAAAGTAGTGCCAATAACCAATTTTGGTTTATTGCAGGTAATAAAGTAACTTATATAATGCTACTCATGCAGCATTTCTGTAATTTTAATGCTTTCCTTTCAATTTTGCAAGAATCCTCACCTCCAATGTATCCCTTCAACTGGTTCAGCTGATTCACTCGCATCTATCCCAAAGATCGTGAAATACGAGAACTGTTTATCCAACCTCAGGTCGATCCTTGCAGGCCTGCCTCAAGGATCAGTACTGTCTCCTATCCTATTTATCATATACCTGCATGAAATCTCCAAACCACTACCTGATGTCCAGAATGCGCTGTACGCAGTCGACACCGCAATCTTTACACAAGCACGAAGGCCACTTCGTGCTGTGAAAAGATTGCAGGACACAGTTGACACATTTGCAGATTGGTTCTCCACATGGAGAATCAAAATAAGCTCAAATAAAAGTTCTGACATTATTATCAGAAACTTTTCAAGACCGGAATGTCCGAAAATTCAACTCCATCTTTCGGAATTCCCATGGCAAGAAAAAAATCACATATCTAGGTGTCATCATGGACTGCAAGCTCACCTTGTGTTATCACGTACGGGAACTTGCTATCCGTGGCACTGCAGCCTTGGTGCAGCTGTACCCGCTACTACATTATAATAACAAAGTCAACATGCGACTCCGCACTGCTATTTGCAAATCTGCCATGCGCTCCAGATTCATATACGCGGCCCCCAATTTTGGGTTTCGCAGCCAATTGTCATCTGAATAAACTTCAGGTGATACAAAATAAAATTCTCCGTATCATGATAGGAGCTCCTTGGTTTACAAGGAACTCAGTCATACATTGCGACCTGCAAATCCCTACTATTCTCGAATACATTTAAGAATTAGCGGCGAACTACTATTCATATCTCCAGACTCACGAAAGCCCGCTCATTGCAGGCATCGATATTAACCGGCACACCGGTGTTGACAGACGGCCACAGTCAGTGCTACTTCTGTAACTGACTAAAAACTTCCCCGCAAATCTTCTACTGAAGATTTACAAGACTTGTATTAGCAAGTCATGCTAATTTTTGTTTTAAGTATGTTCACAGGTTCAAATAACTAAGAAAACGACGGAGTTATGAACCAAGTTAAGCTCCACTACAACAACCGAAGCAAAAGAAGAACAGAAGATTTTCTAGAAGCTATCTTGTATAAATAGTTTTATAAAATATGGGCGCCTGAATACTTTTGAACAGTATTGTACGATGACTTTCAATTATTGGTGTATGAGTAACTACAGATCCTATTTACCAAGTGAATATTGTTAATGCGTAAATATGAATTAAAACAGGTGTACTTTCTAAAAAGCCTAAATTTCCAAGAGAAAACTAAACAAATATAATTTTCTCTGTTAAATACGCGCAACATATGTCTAAACACGTGTTTGTTAAATATGCAAATATCGTGTATTTTAGAGGTTTATTTGTTTAACGATTTCTGAAAAGATGCATGAAGTGTAAAATTTCAACTAATATATTTTTTATTTGTTATTTATTAGATTAAATTGGATAAAAAAGTATGTACAGGTGTTATACAGAATTTTTTCATTTTTATCGGTATCAGTGTGACTCAAATATATTTTAAGAATGAAATGAAATGTTTTTCAAGTAAAAATATAATTTATAGATGGTAAGATCAAATTAAACGAAGTTAAAAATGGTTGTTTTGAAAAAGCCAACTTAGTTTTGTCCAAAGCATTTTAATTACAACAGAAAAATATTTTTAGAATAATTCTATATTTTTAGATTATTATATCTCTAGCCTTTCTAATTAAAATTTATGATTCTTAATTTCCACATTACTTTTATTCAGTAAAATAATATTTTTTTCCATAAATAAACACTATAAATTAAGCATTGAATTTAATGGAAATTACTCAAAGAAAAGCGATAATATATTGCCCAAATTAATGATACATTTAACAGGCATTCACAATTCCATTTATCTATGGTATTATCTAGTATTCCCAGTCTAACCTAAGAAACAGTTTTTGTTTAAGAAGCATTTATTTTTCTAAATACACAGTCTGTCGCAGAGACAACCCAACTTATTTCAAATAAAAACAAAAGCTTACTAATTGGGTAAAATTCATTTATTTTATTCAAAGTAGTCGCCTTCGGCTTCAATACAACGTTTTACACGGTCAATTAACATGACCAATGTATTTTTAAGTTCATCTTTAGAGATGTCCTTCAAGATCGCTGTCAATGCTTTTTAAATGGCTTCGACGTTAGCATAACGCTATCCTTTCATCGGTAAATGTACGAGGGAGCGTTTTTATATTCGCGGAATGGGGGACAAGGGGTGGAAATAAAAAAACCAAATTATTTTTCTTTTTCAATATATTCACCTGCAAGACGGATACATTTTTCACATCTTTCAATTAATTTATTTATACCCTCATTAAAATGATGTCTCTTTATCTGCAAAATACGCCGAAACTGCCTCCTTGACTTCATCATCGGCAGTAAATTTTTTACTCCGCAGCTCTTTTTTCATTTTCGGAAACAGGTAATAATCACTCGGGGCCAGGTCTGGGCTGTAGGGTGGGTGACTCACAATTTCGAAGCCCACCTTATGCAGGGCAGCTAAAGCAACGCGGCTCTTGTGGACGGGCGCGTTGTCGTGCAAAAGCAGAACACCTTTTGTCAATTTTCCCCGTCTTTTCTCTTTAATGGCTTCTTTTAGTCGCTCTAATATTGAAGCGTAATATTCTCCGGTTATAGAAACACCTTTATCTTTATAATCAATCAACAATATTCCTTCCGAGTCCCAAAATACCGTTGCCATGAGTTTCCCAGCTGATTGTGACACTTTAAATTTCTTGGGAGGTGCTGTGCCCTTTTTATGCCACTGCATGGAGTCTTGTTTGGACTCAGGTTCATAATGATGAACCCAAGTTTCGTCTCCAGTAACAATTCCACTCAATACACCATCCTTGCCTTCATTACAGAGGTCCAAAAATGCACGCGAACACTCTACGCGCTGTTGTTTTTGCGGCGGCGTGAGCATTCTCGGCACCCATCTTGCGCTGACCTTAGACATGCCGAGATGATCGTGTAGGATTTTAAAAATTGTTGTATCGGATACTCCAACCATTTCTGCGAGTTGTTTCTTCTTTAGTCGAACATCTTCGAGTACAATTTGTTCAACTTTTTGGATAAGTGCTGGCGCGGCCTCGGGTCGTCTTCAAGGGATTCCCTTCCTTGTTTAAATAAACTATGCCACTTGTACACCATGGTTTTTCCTGGACAAGAGTCGCCGTAAACCAATGACATCTCATTCATTATGGTCGCGACTGATTTTCCTTGCCTGGTAAGGAACTTTATAACGGCACGATATTCGATTTTTTCCATATTTCACTTTTCACTCCTGATTATGTTACTTGGTTGACGATAGCTCAAAGACTAACTGTCTAATAACAATGAAACTTCGTATTTATACTAATCATGAGTCGCTGCACAGGCCACGCCCCCAATGCGCCTACTCACCCCTCTACAACCCGCTCATTCCGCGAATATAAAAACGCTCCCTCGTAGTTTGAAGAATAAATAGAAATCACAGGGGGTGAAATCCGGTGAATGGTTGATGGTTAAAATGTCATTTGTAGTTAGGAAATCAGTGATGAGGTGGTGCATTATCATGTACCAAACGCCAGCTACAATTTTCACGATGTTGAGGGTGCACACGACGAATACGCGCCAAAAGACACTTCATAACACCAAGATAATATACAGCATTGACTGTTTGATTAATTGGTACAAATTCTTTGTGCACTATGCCTTTCGAATCATAAATACATATCAACATAGTCTTCACTTTTGACTTCTCCAAGCGGCTTTCTTTCGGTCTTTCTTCGCTTGGATGTTTCCATTCAGCGCTTTGATGCTTGATCTATGGATCATATTGTAGTAGTTGAAGAAAGAAAGGGCGCACACGTTTTTCTAATAGAGTTACGCGCTACGTCTTGTCAAGAAATCGTGAAAAAATAGAAACAGACGTATACAGAGCATGTGTATTATGCACGCATGTGTCATGTATTAATACAGAAAAAATAGTGTTTGACTTCTGACTTATGAAGTTTGCTTTTCCACCGTTCCGATACTGTTATCTTCCTTGTACTTTACCGCTGTTATTTGTTATTGTTCTAACAGATAATTTATCATATTTACTTCATCATCGTTGTAAGTTTACAATTAGGTAACCGACAGCTTTTACATTTGTTATTTATGGATTTACAGGTAGGTACATATATATTGGGTCTGGGAAAAAGTTCGTGGCGTTTTTCCCGATAGATGGCATTGGTTGCCGATAACTAAAGAACAACAAGTCACAGCGACACCACCGACGGCTCGTTTTTTAGATGACCTTCCGAACGTTAGTTTGAGCGTAGAAACATTATAATCGGTGCAGTGGTTGGAAAGTTATTCGCACTTGAAAATGGAGAAGAATAATGAGAAATTTCGCTATATTCTGCAATATTATTATGATAAGGGGAAGAACGCTGCGCAGGCTTGTGATAAAATTTGTGCTGTGTACGGTGAAGGTACTTTATCGAAATCTGTTGCGCGGAAATGGTTCGCTCGCTTTCGTTCTGGAAATTTCAATGTGAAAGATGAGTCACGCTCCGGTCGTCCAATCACTGAAAAATCTGATGAAATTCTTGAAAAAGTCCAACAAGATAAGCATATCAGCAGTGTCGATATTGGCATGGAGCTAGGCATTGACCACAAAACTGTTTTGAACCATTTACACAAAGCTGGTTACAAAAAAAAGCTTGACGTATGGGTTCCTCATGAGTTGAGCGTGAAAAACATGATGGACCGAATTAACATCTGCGATGCGCTGCTGAAACGGAATGAAATCGAGCCGTTTCTGAAACGTTTAATAACCGGAGATGAAAAATGGATTACGTACGATAATCGGAAGCGTAAAAGATCGTGGATAAAGGATGGTGAGCCGTCACAAGCGTTCGCTAAGCCAACATTGACGCCAAAAAAAGTGATGCTGTGTGTATGGTGGGACTGGAGGGGAATCGTCCACTACGAGCTACTTCCAACTGGTCAGACGATTGATTCTCAACTCTACTGTGCACAACTAGAGAGATTACGCCAGGCGATTGAAAGAAAACGGCCGGAATTGATTAATAGGAAAGGTGTTGTCTTCCATCATGACAACGCCCGACCACACACTTCTTTGATGACCCGTCAAAAATTGAGAGAGTTTGGTTGGGAAGTTTTGATGCACCCACCTTACAGTCCGGATATAGCACCCTCTGACTATCATCTGTTTCGATCTCTGCAGAACTCTCTCAATGGAATTAAGTTGGTTTCAAAAGAAGCCTGTGAAAACTACTTGATTCAGTTTTTCGACCAGAAACCACAGAAGTTTTTCACCGATGGGATCATGGATCTACCAAAAAAATGGCGAAACATTGTCGATAATAATGGAGCACATTCGGTTTAAATGAATTCGTCCACGCGCCATGCGGGGACCAGTTGAATTTTACTGAAAAAACGCCACGAACTTTTTCCCAGACCCAATATTATCGCATCTGATAGCAATATATAGTATTTTATTCGACATCCTCACTTCATGTGGACATCTTATTTCATACGACAGTAATCACGTGATCGGAAAACATTCCTGATTTAAGCTTTAGAGGGGATTATTCTGAAAAACAATTAAATAATTTTCTTCAAAAATTTCTGTAGATTTTTTTGGCGACTAAAATTTTTCAGACCACGCCTCGTATTAACCTTTTAGCAAACGAAATTGAAAAATAATTTTGTTTCAGATATCCTCTTTTTTTTCTATATTGTAGACAATAATCCGTAAACTACCCTCACACAAATGGAACAACAGATAACTCTGTTACTCGTCCTATTTTCTTAAAATTTCCCTTCGACATGTGCACATATCCTTTCTCATTTCGCGTTGTTCTTTTTTTCAATATCCATTTAGCCGTCGCTAACGGTGCAACGTCTGTCGCTAATAAATTATGCATGCATGATAAATACATCCATATCCACTCTTGCTATAACTAAATGTAACAGTTAAGGTATTGTTTGCTGCTTATGTATCTGTTTGTCTACGGACATATGGGGAACACAACGTCTCGACATACAAACGAGATTGAAATGGAAATGTTTTTTTCGAAAATGGGTCTTTTAACCTTATTGTTATGTTCGAAATGCATCTGATGGGTACATTGTGAGACGTGGATGTTTAAATAAAGCGTAGAAAGACTGCAATCTAATTTAAACATCGTCGGGATATGATAAGAAAGTGAAACGAATATTAGTTCGAAACACAAAAGGTTATACAGTTAAGGAATAAAATATTGGCACGGTTGACGATTTCTTTCCCATTTACATATGAGATTTATATTGTAGATAATCCCTATTAAACTACATTAATTTTACAATAACTAAAAACAGGAATTTTGGATTAAACGGTTATACAGCGTCGTACACAAATAAAAGTACAATGACGATGCGAACGCTATTAAAATAATGCATCATATACGAATAAACTAGTTACATAACATGAATACATGAAAACTCAAATATTATGTAAACTTACACTCTCATACATAATCTCTTTCTAATGTTTTGAATGCATTAAAGTATAATACATAATGAAAAATTACAATCGACGAAGCACTGATTACGACGCGTTTCGATTATTGAGAACTCATCAGGTAGTCTTCGTTTTGTGTCCTGTATGTTAATCACGAAGAAAGGAAGAAATGAAGATGCTGTACTTTCATCTCTCGAATAGAAATGGAAATTATCCGAGAAATCATTGTGTTATAAATCGGCATAGTACTCTTCGTTCTAGTTTCGCTTGTCGAATAGTTTTCATTTCTGTCCGAGGAGTTCTTCGTTTTTCGTTATCAAGAAATGTCTTTTTCTAGTTTCTACTTAAATGTTTTATTTAAATTTGTTTTCGTGTTCAAGTTCTGTTTATGCAATCATTCGTTCAGTCAAGTTTCTTCTATATGTTATTACTTATATTAATAAAGTTACAGATAAATAAGTTGAAGTAATACAGTGTTGAACGGATATATGTATGTTTATAGTCCCGCCGTTATACATCCAAGAGAAATTTCACTATGTCAGAAATTACATAATATTTTAGGAATTTCTCGCGAATCAGCAAGTGTTCACATTAGCATATCCTCGTCCGATTAGCACTACAACGAACAATATAAATAGTAATATTATTTGAAATTAGTACTAAACTAGTACTAAAAAAGGAAAACTAGCCCTAGAGGAGACAGAAACATTATAGCTTGTGCAAAGAAAACACCGTTCATAAGTTCAACCGCAATTAAAAGTGAGTTACACCTTTGTATAAGCACCTCTACTGTTAGACGAAGATTGATTCAAGGAAAGTTGTGTGCAAGAAGGTCTAGGAAATTATTAAATCAAAGACAAATACAAAGCAGATTGTCGTTTGCTTATGAATACGTACAATGGGACGAAAAAAAGTGGCGAATGTGCTGTGGCCCGATGAACCGAAAATAGTTTTATTTAATTCTGGTGCATACTAACAACACGTACGGAGACCGCCACTGACAGCATTTCAACCCCAGTACACTAAAAAAACGGTAAAATTCGGAGGCTCAAGCTTCATGCTGTGCGGGGTGTTTTTCGTGGTATGGCGTAGGCCCTTTGCACAAGACAGAAGGCATAATGAATGCTGATGTCTATGTGAACATATTACAAACTGTGCTACTACGAGGGTAGCCGTTTATATTTCGGCAAGTGGCAACACTGTTAGTGTTGCCTCCGATCTGATGATTGCATCGTGAAGTTCTATTATTGACAGTAACTTGCAAATTTTATGTCAGCGAAAAAAATGGAATTAACACGCGAACATTTTCGCGCAATTATTTTTCATAACTTTCGGCGTGGATTATCTCAACAAGAATGCATCGACAGGCTGAATTCTTTATATGGTGATGAGGCAACATCGAAAACTACAGTATATAGTTGGTATAGTTAATTCAAATTTGGATGATGCTCTTTAGACGATGAATTTTGTGAAGGTCGTCCCACAAATGTTGTGTCGGAAAACATTAATGCAGTGTCTGAAGTGATAATGCAATACCTTCATGTGACATACCGTGAGATCGAGGCATCTCTAGATATTAGTAACACTAGCGTGCATAAGATCCTGCATGAACATTTAGCCGTTAAGATGCTATGTCAAAGTTGGGTACCACATAATTCGACAAAAGCTCAAAAAAGGACTTGTGTCGAGATTGGTGTCAAGAAATGCACAAAAAATAAAATGGCGGTGCTTCAAAGAATATTTAGAAAGTCGTCACAGGTGATGAATCTTAGATCTATACGTATGAGCCCGATAGTAAGCAGCAGTCGACTGTGTGGGTAGTCCAAGATGAGCCAAAACCAACAAAAGTTGTTCGCGCTCGAAGCACATCAAAACAAATGGTCGCCTGTTTTTTCGGAAATAAAATAGAGAATTGTAGAACGGTCAATTTCGAATGGTACATAACTATTTGTTTGCCAAAAGTTTTTGAAAAAATAAGGAAAACAAACCGAAAACGACAGATCATTCTTCACCATGACAATGCGAGCTCTCACAGGTCGGTTCAAACAATTGAATATTTAACCGGACAAAACATAGATTTGATGAGTCATCCGCCGTACAGTCCTGACCTAGCACCCTGTGATTTCTTTTTGTTACTACACGTGAGGAATAAACTGTCGTGGTCAACGGTTTTCTACGCCGGAAGAGGCAGTTGAAGCATTCAAAACTCATATTTTGGAGATACCGCCTTCACAGTGGCAGCAATGCTTTTCGTATTAGTTTAAACGAATGCAAAAGTACATTGATTTTCAAGGAGAATATTTTGAAAAACAGTAAAACTACTTTGGATAATAAAAAATTTTGTTCGCAAAATATAAACGGCTACCCTCGTATAAGAGTTTTTTAAATCGCCTTCTTTCATTATCATAAGAATGTATAATATTAAATTGAGATATATAAAACCTACATTGATTAACTAGACTTGATTTTATTGAGTAAAATATCCATGTCAAATACATATATATCCCTCATATTTACACACCGTATCTCGTAACCTAAAAATCGATTTATACACTAACCCGATTTAAAGTGTTTTAGGCACGTCTCCAAAACAATAGAAAACACAGTTTAACAACAAACAAAAGTGACAAACTTGTCTCGCTAGACGAGTCGGTCGCGAATTTAAATATTTCGAATTAAAATACCATTCGTCATATTGGAGATTAGTAGCAAGGGCAGAAAATCGAATCAAAGGTAAAATAATGAATCACTAATAACAGTAGTTCCTGTTTGGCGAATTAAAATAAAAGAGGTCGAGAATTTATTTTCATTGGTCGTTTGTTTCTGTTTCGTTTTATATTTGTACGCGACCAAATTTGTGGGTCATCATGTGGTACGACTTAATACGACCCGCATGTGAACTTACGCATATGGTTTTTTGTGTGTGTCTCTGTGTGCGTGAGTGTATTTTATAGTCATTTGTATTCAGCCAAGCGTGCAGACCACAAAAAATATCGGAGTTGCATTTCTAATAACAAACACGGAGAGGAGAAAAACTGACAATTAGAAAAAATTACATGCACATATGTAGTGCGTCAGAAAATTTCGACAATGCATTTTGAAAAAGATGTGTATTTTACGTAAAACTAACCTCGAAAAACTCACACAGTTTCATATAAAGGTGTTTCAAATTTCGCGGTTTTTTAAAGAATAAATAAAACACATAATTTGCATTCGCTTTCAAAAACTTTTTATTGGTAATTGAAGTATCAGTTACGACATTTATATGCGAAAAATAATATCTGCCACAGACGTCCAAAATTTTCAATGACGTTTTAACATAATTGAGGCTCTCTCTCACCAATGATACGAATAATTTCATCTTTCAAAGCAGAAATTGATTGTGGATTGTTTTTATAAACCTGACTTTTCACATAACTCCAGAAAAATAGTCTAACGATGTCAAATCACATGATCTTGGTGGCCAATTAACATCACCGTTTCTTGAGATTACAGAGCTAAATCCTTGTGTAAAATACGCCATGTTGTTGATCCACTAAGTACAAGTTATTGTGAACGTCGTCTAATGGCCATTTCATTATCTTCAGCAACACTTTCATGCATTAAATCAATATTTTCTTGTGAACGACCACTTCGACTGTATTTTTCACTTTTTTGATCTTCCACGGAATCGGTCTCTTGAAGTTTTTTAATAATTCGGCCAATAGTGCTTTCAGATGGACGATTATGTAAACCATAAAACTCACGTAATTTTCTAAAAACTCTTTTCACAGAATGCTGATTTTCATAAAATAATTCAACAATTTGTTGTACCGTGTACGAAGCCATTTTTATAAATGTCATACATTACACTTTTTAAATGCCCACATACCCAGACAAATTCAGTGCGCCATCTATATTTTATTTATTCTTAAAAAAACCGCGTAATTTGAAACAACCTTTATTTGAATACAGTTTACAAAAAAAATTTAAAGCAAAAGCAGTGCTGTTCTCCTTTTATTGAGCCTAGTAAATAATACGTACACAGTTTTTTTTCCAAAACACGTTTATTTATAATTCTCCAAAGTACTCTTCTTCACTAGCAATGCGTTTTTTCATCCGTAGAAGCCCCATCTTTAAAACATTTTCTCCAACCTTCTCACGTTAGGTTGTTTATTGCGATTTCAAATGCGTTGGCTGCCTCTTTTCCGTCCGGTGTAAAACGTAAGCCTAGTAATTGATCATTTATCAAAAAATCAATAGGTGCCAGATTAGGACTATACGATGAACGACCCATTATTCAAAAGTTTTTGGTCAATCAAATAAAGGGTCTTCCAATAAGAGGTTTCATTTTGATATGAAAAAAAAAAGAGTATTTTTAAGCGAAATCGTCGGATGTTTATTTAATTGTAAAGAGGAGGGCATACCATTAATAATGGAAAACAATATCAGTCTAATGACCGCCACGGCTATGCTTGCAGGACCATATCCTTTTCATGAAATTTTCCATCACCAAATCGTACATTTGCGGCTGTATGTCCTCGATAACTTCACGAATTCCATTTTTAAGGTCTTGAATCGTTTGTGGGCCATTGGCATAGACCTTATCTTTCACGTAGCTCCAAATAAAAAACTCTAAAGGTCTTAAATCACAAGATCTTGGTGGCCAATTGTGATCGCCTCTTCGAGAAATCTCACGGTCACGAAACTTTTCACGCAAAAGAGCGATGGTATCGTTACTTGTGTGGCACGTAATAAACGTCGTCCACATCAATATCTTCTAATGCCGGCCATACAAAATCGTTAATCATTGTTCGATAGCGCAATCCATTCACCGTAACAGTTACCCCAGCCTCATTTTCGAAAAGTAAGGTCCAATAAACCCCGCCAGACCAAAAACTGCACTAAACGGTCACACATTGAGGATCGGGAGGCTTTTCTACAATAATTCTTGGGTTTTACGAGCCTAAAATGCGACAATTCTGCTTGTTAACGTAGCCTCAGAGGTGAAATGGACCTCATCACTCAAGATGATTTTCCGATGAAATTCCAGATCAGTTCGATGCATTTCAAGGACCCAATCAGCAAAGACGCGACGTTGTTGATGGCCGGTAGGCGTGAGTTCTTGTGTCAACTGAACTTTGAAAGCCTTAAGACTTAAGTTTTTATGCAAAACACGGTGTAATATCGTTTGTGGAATGGCCAATTCCAAAAATCGACGAGAAATGGACAAACCTGGGTTTTCCGCAACACTATGGGCTACAACAGCAATATTCTCAGTTGTTCTTGAGCGACGTGCATGAGTTCGATTCTTCACATCACTAACTTGTCCCAACAGCTCAAATTTTTCCACCAATTTCACAATTGCTGACCGAGAAGGTGCTTCACGACGACCCAAAGTTGCTTTAGTTTTGCGAACTGTGATCGCGAAATTTTCACTATTTTTGTATGGATTTTAATAATTTCAATGCGTTGTTGAAGCGTACATCGTTCCATTTTTATTAATGGCGTAGTTTTTACTTGTCATTTGTCAAGTAGTTGCAGGTTGAGTCATGACAACTGTTAAAATGGAGGAGGCTATTGAAAATGAAATGTCTTATTGGAACACCTTTTACTTAATCGTTTGAACAGTAATGTGGGCCAGAATGTTGTCATAATGCGAGATGATCCCTCGTAATGGAAGATTTCCGCGGACACTTTGGATTTAAGGCAAACCAACTGTAGTATATCATTCTGCACTAACAGTACGATGACCCTATAGTGCCGCTAAGGAACATGTCTATTAATTCCAGAAAATATGTCCACCATTTTCTGGTTTTGACTTCTTTTCTCGAACAACTGTAATTTAAAACTGATTCATCTTTAAAGATCCAAATTGCCGATAGTTACGATTCTTGTTCATAGCTGTATATTCAAGTTTTATGGCATCGAATGATAATGAACATAGGATGAGACAAACCATTGTCAAAATGATCCAGTTTAGAAGGATGGTTCAACAATTAACTGGGTTCGGATACTAAGATGACAACGACATTTGCATGTGTAGGCAGAAAACTTCATTTCTATGGATGGAACATCTATAGTCACAAGTCATTCTGACAATAGGTAATTTTAACAAGCTTTTCGAGTGTAAGTGAAAAATGGATAAAATTAGAATTCGAAATGTAATTCAATTCTTTTTTCTGAAAGAGAAGAAAACGAAAGAAATTTTGAGGAGTCTACATTAGGTAACCCATGCCCTTCATATGAAATCATAAAACTTTGGGCCGACAAATTTAAACGAACTAAAATAAGTAACGAAGACCCACCACGTCCTGGTGTTCCAAAATCTGCTGTTGACAAAATCCACGATATTGTTATAGCCGACAGGCGGGTGAAAGTGCGTGAGTTAGCAGAGGTCACAAGCATCTCAAAGACCGAGTACGTTTCATTTTGCATAATGAATTGCATATAAAAAAAACTGTGCGCATTATGGGTACCGCATTTATAAATTCCGGAGTATAAACGAAATCCTATGTAATATTATATTCGATATGAGCTGCTCCCGCATTCAGCCTATTCGTCTGATATTAGAACTATGCCGTCACAATTTATATTTATATCTACAAATAAGTTTCTGACCATCCTTAACAGTAAACGATCGGGTTTACCTGCTAGGAAGGTAGCAAACAAATAGTGAGTTCTTTGTTATATACCAAACAAACAAGAGCAATTGCTCAGCAATTTGCTTAACAGTATTTTTATATAGTTAAAGTGTTTTTATGTGTACGAATCTCCCCACAAATTTACAACATGTAGCTCGCTAAAAATTGCCAAATCCAGCGCACAAAAATGAAACTGTTTACAGTTATATTTTACTTGATACACCCGTGTATATAGACAAGCAGTAAATACTAATCATCGTTTATCTTTAAAATAAATAATCAGTAAACGAGTTGCGGTTTAAGGAGAAAATGAACGCATACTACAATAAAATAGTACGTATATATGTACACATTGTCCAAGCGGGCCAGCTCAACATCTGGTCATATTCAGTTCGTCTCACACGCATCTCATATAACATATGCATTCACTCGTGTGTATGTGTGTGCATTTTATTGCTTTTGTAATTGTAGCGTATTGTAGTTCGTGAAAAGCGACTGTTCAATTTAAATGTATTACATGTACCTTCGGTGGTAACAGAAGGTGAATGGAACAATTACTGTTAAAGAGATTATAGTACTAATGATGATAATAACACCAATAATAATGATAATAATACTTGCCGATATCTGTAAAATAAAACATAAAGATGGTAAATTTTAATGGAAACTGTCGTTGATTGAATTAATCAAAAAAGGTAAATAAAACCCCTTGCCACATCAATGTTCGTATTCTGCATATTTATGTCGACAACTAAGTTGTCATCGTCAGCAGATAATTAATCATATGATCCGCGATAAAACTCGCACATAATAGTACCATACAGCCATAAAATATAGATTGATTTATTTCACACAATTAATATATTTCATAGTCTTAAAACTAACCTTATACTAAAGTACACCCCCGCTTCTACGTATGGACCCTTTTTAACGGACGTCTTTTCCAAGAAGTCAAAACGGCAAGAACATGTTATCGGACCCTTATCGTTTACGCTAATTGTTTATATTTTTGATTAAATGTAGACAATCCGATTATTTTCTAGCATGTGCTTCGCTAAACTTGATTTCTCAGGTCGATTAAACTTGATGTGCGCCATACGTTCTTTATACCAGATTCCTAATGAACGTTTAATTCGACTGATGTATTGTTTTATTACAATCTAGGCATTTTATTTCGTAAACCTCTGATTTCGGATTTAACTCAACTTTATCTTTCGCATTACGTAAAAGAGATTTAATACAGTTCCTGGCCCGAAACGTAACCTGAAATACGAGTTCTTTAAAAACCCTATTTAAATTTTCTGTTACTAGGTAAAACGGTAAGCACATAAATTGGTTATCTCGATTGCTTTGAGGTGACAAACAAGTGGTATCTCCCATTGTCTTTTTTATGTTAGTTTTCTTAGTTAATATATTGATTATTTCCCAATCAAAACCATTGTATCTCGTAATGTTCTTAATAAAAATTTAAATCTCTTTCGTATCTCATTTTTATTAGTGAAAAACTAAGCAAACGATTGATAAGAAAATTGAAGGAAGCCTTTTAAATTCTGCATAGTGGGACATAGAATGTCTGTACTAAAAATTAACCTCCATCTTTAGTTAACCTAAATCTAAAGTTTCAGTACGATACGTGTGAACTGTCAAAGTTGACAAGTTAGTTGAAAAATGGAATTAAACCTAGAATATTTTCGCGAAATAATTTTTTAGAACTTTCGAAGACAATTATCTCAACAAGAATGCCTCACTGAGTTGATTTTTGTTTTCGGTAATGAAGCATCACATCAGTCAACAATTTCTCGTTGGTATGGAGAATTCAAACGTGGACGGAATAGTCTTAGCGACGATCCAAGAACAGGTTCACCAAAAACGGCAGGAAAATGTCGATGTTGTGCGCAAGATCATCAACGAAGATCGACATATCGCCAAATTGAAGTATGATTGAGGATTTCGAAGACCTCAATTCAAAAAATTTTGCATTGTGTAAAAAATTAGTTTCCCGCTGGCTACCGCATCTGTTGACTGAAGAACAGAAAGTAGCTACGGTGTCAAAAAACTCTAGATCGCTTCAACGCTGGAAACTCTAAAAACGTGTACAACATTGTCAGTGCTGGTGAATCTTGAATTTACTCTTACGAGCCAGAAAATAAACGCCTGTTTGGCTATTTCAAGGTGAAGAAAAGTCATCCGTTCTCAAAGTGTCTCCAAAAAGATGGTCGCGACATTTGTCTTGAAAGCAATGTAATAACAATTCCTCTACAAAATTAAAGAACTGTTACTGCCGATTGATATACAACCATTTGTTTACCGCAAGTTATCGCTGAGCTTCGAAAAAACCAACCCCGAATAACGAATCATCTTCCACCAAAACAATGCGAGTTTGCACACAGCACGCAAGACAATTAAATTTTTAAGGCAATAAAATGTCGAATTGTTAGATCATCCTCCGTACAGTCCGGATCTAAGTCCCAACGATTTCTTTACCTATCCAAAAATCAAGAACTGACTGCACGGTCAAAGGTTCCAGTCGTCAGAAGGAGCAGTCCATGCCTTCGAAAACGTGTTTTTGAATGTACCAACAGCAAGTGGAATAACTGTTTCCAGAGTTGGTTCGAACGCATGCAAAAGTGCATTAATTTTCGTAAAGAATACTTCTAAAAACGATGAAGTCTTTAAAAGCTATCTACTGTTTCATTCCAGTTTTATATGCAAAACTTAAAAGACAACCCACGTAAGTCTAATAATATTCATTTCTTCGAGGAATCTCCTTTAACAACGATGCCGCGATTGGTTTGACGATTGCTTCACCTTTAAACCACACATTTCTTCTGGGGTGAAATCGAACAATTACCAGAACCTTGGGAGACAATCATAAGTAATTGAGGAGAATATATTCTTGATTAATTCCATGTAACGGGTGTTTTTTTTAGAGGTATAGAACTTTGAAATGGAATAAAACAAATATGATTTTTTTAAATTGACATGAAATTTACTTTATTCGAAAGATAATCTTCTGGCATTATAATTTAAATATGACTTCTGGCATATGACCGCCACGGCTGGCTCGGACGTAGTCTAATCTGGAGGGCCAATTTTCGATGACTTTTTCCAACATTTGTGGCCGTACATCGGCAATAACGCGGCGAATGTTGTCCTCTAAGTGGTCAATCGTTTCGGGCTTATCGGCGTAGACTAGCGACTTCACATATCCCCACAGAAAATAGTCAAGCGGCGTTAAATCGCACGATCTTGGAGGCCAATTCACGGGTCCGAAACGTGAAACTATGGGGTTACCAAACGTTTCCTTCAATAAATCGATTGTGGCACGAGCTGTGTGACATGTTGCGCCGTCTTGTTGAAACCACAACTCCTGCACATCATGATTGTTCAATTGAAGAACGAAAAAGTCAGGAATCAAGGCTCTATAGCGGTCACCATTGACTGTAACGTTCTGGCCAGCTTCGTTTTTAAAGAAGTACGGACCAATTATTCCACCAGCCCATAAGGCACACCAAACAGTCAGTTTTTCTGGATATAACGGTGTCTCAACATACACTTGAGGATTATCATCACTCCAAATACGGCAGTTTTGTTTATTGACGTATCCATTCAACCAAAAGTGAGCTTCATCGCTAAACAAAATTCGATTATGAAAATCGGGATCAACGGCAATCTTGTTTTGGGCCCATTCACCGAATCTATGCCTTGCTAGGTGATCGTGTGGCTTCAATTCTTGCACGAGTTGGATTTTGTAATCACGCAAACCTAGATCTTTCCGCAAAATCTTCCATAAAGTGGATGGACACATATCCAATTCCTGTGCACGATGGCGGATAGACTGATTCGGGTCTTCCTCTACGCTACGCTCTACACCAGCAATGACTTCTTCTGCACGCACTGTACGACGTCTCTCTGGATGCGTGTTATCATTTAGAGTATACGTGGTGCGAAAACGTTCCATAGTTAATCGAATTAATTGCTCTGATGGACGATTATGTTGTCCGTAATGTTGACGTAGTGCGCGATACGTATTTCGAACAGAACCATGATTTTCAAAATAAATTTGCACAATTTGCAAGCGTTGTTCAGGCGTCAGTCTATTCATGTTGAAATGACAAACCAAACTAAATATAAATCACTTAATAGCTGACAAAATGGCCGCCAGTTAAAAAAGTGTTGCCAACTTAAAGTTCTATACCTCTAAAAAAAACACCCGTTACTTTGTTACTTTGTTCATTTAAAAAAAATAATAAATTTTGAAGTTCACATTACGAACTTATGCATCAACCTTATTTATGAGCGGCAGTGTAGGTTCTGTTGCATAATTGTACTATGATAGCAAATTTGTCGACCAGCTTTGTCCTTTGCATAAGATATTCACAATAGGTCTTGCACGTGGCACAATAATTTTATTTTGTTCAAAGTATAATAAAAATTATAATTTTATTTTATGAAAAGTTAAATATTTTTATTGCATATGAATAAACGAAAAAGAATGCATTTTTTCTCAACGTTTTACTTTATCTAAATCCCACATCCTATATACTATTTCCAACACAAGTTACAATAAGTTAATCAACTTAATCACTTAAATATTGTGTATTAAATAATCATTTATATACAAAACCGAAAATCTAAATAAAAATATTTACATAATTTTAATAGCATGAATCACTAAGGACATAATACACAAAATAATATAGAGATTGTATTTCTAATACATTTGAGTATACGTACAGAACATGCATTACAACAAATTCGGTAGTTTAAATGAATGACAACTTACAGCGCAGACCAAACTCTCGGCGAAGCCGCTCAACACTCTTTTCATTATAACCATGCACATTTAGGGATATAAATTCACATACGCCACTGTCAATTCACAATGAGGTAACAGGTTGCGTCCATTTTTAAAGTACCTTCGATGTTAAAAGTCATTTCAACGGTTTAACTGTTATGTTTAATAAAAATTTTTAAATTTCATTTTGATTTTTTTTTAAATACAGTCCACGAAATGCGAAACTATGAGAAGAACCTTTTTTTTTATTGTTATTATTTTGTAATAAATGTATTTTATAAAAAAATATGCTTGAAGCAAATTTCTTCTTCTTTAGATATATAGGGTGTTTAAAAATTTGTTTTAAATTTTACTTTTAAACTATCATTCAAAAACCTATTATTTGAAATACAAGTTTTTTACATAGGCAAAATTTTGGACAAAATTATTAGCACATTTCACACATTTTCTGCTCTTTTTTTTAATGTTTCACACATCTTAGGTATGATCATAGTAAAACCATTAAGACGTTCTGGTTTTTCCATTTAAATATTTCCAGGTCATGAAATAGGTAGACGAAAAAAATGTAAAGTTGCGAAACTGCAGAAGTTATTGGATGAAGACACAACACAAATTCAAAAACATTTGGCAGAAGCATTAAATGTGGCCCAAGAAACGATTAGCGACCGATTACGAGCAATGGGAAAAATACAAAAGATTGAAAAATTGGTGCCACATCAATTGAATGACTGGCAAATGGAAAATCGAAAAATGCTGCTTTAAAGGTATGATCGGAAGTCATTTCTGCATCGAATAGTGACCGGTGACGAAAAATGGATTTATTTCGAAAACCCTGAGCGCAAAAATCATGGTTATCACCTGGCGAAGCCGCTCATCGACTCCAAGACCAAATCGTTTTTGTCGCAAGACAATGCTCTGTGTTTGGTGGGACCAGAGTGGCATGGGGTATTACAAACTCTTGAAACTTGGTGAAACAGATAATATTGATCGCTACCGACAACAAATTATCAATTTGAACCATACATTGATAGAAAAACGTCCAAAATTGGGCCGAAGACACGGTTAAGTGATTTTACAGCACGATAATGCGCCGTCTCATACAGCAAAACCGGCCAAGGAAGCGTTGAAAGTACTTGGATGGTATATTATATAGCACCCGCCGTATTTTCCAGACCTTGCCCCGTCCGACTATCACCTTTTCGCGTCAATGGGACACGCGTTTGCAGAGCAGAACTTCGCCAATTTCGAAAAAGTTAGAAAATGGCTCAATGAATGGTTTTTCCCAAAAGACAAACAGAGTTTTTTTGGGATGGCATCCATAAATTGCCTGAAAGATGGGCAAGATGTGTAGAATCAAATGGCCAATATTTTTAATAAATAAATTTTTCCATTTTTTTGAAAATTATGTAGTTTTTTTTACGAAAAAAAAGGTTTTGACTTACGTTGGAACTGAGAACAAGGCGCAAAACCGTTTAACAAAATGAATGTCCTATTTATTCAACAGTTTTTATGAAGCCATAGTTAATAGAGTATTTCAGTAAAATATGACTGGCTCTTTTTTTTGTTGTTTTAGTATAACTCATAGTTAGATAGAGTTTGATAACCTACCAGAATAACATATTGAGCGAGTAAATTTTCTGATCACATTTTACTGAAATATTTAATTAACCATTCCATCATTCCTGCTGAATAAGCAGGACATTCATCTTGCTAAAGCGTTCTGCGCCTTCTTCTCAGTTCCAACATACATTTTTAAAAAATCATTAATTGTATTTTAATTATTCAAATATATATGGTAATGCGGCAAACCAACCATGCTCAACTTTTCTGTTTTAATAAATCTTATGGAAACGCTAGAATAATGGTGTGAGGTTTAGTGACGCAGTGAGTAATATACAGGTCTAAATTTTCCTGTCCATAACTCACCAAGCAGCTCTATTAACGATTGCATTACCATTCCATAACAGTCGTAGATGAGTCAATATGGAAAAGGAGAAATTTAATTTTTCTGAGACCTGCCGAAGGCTAATCCACAGATGCAATACTACTTGAAGCCTTCCAAAATTGTTAGATAAACAGGGTATTCGTCATAACAAATGTTATTTTCGATTTTTTATGACGTCAGGTTATTCAAATATTTTTCTAAATTATTCAAATAAATTAAGACGCATGGACGATTTCAAAAATTTATATTAACTTTCTTATAACATTGACTTCTTTTATGAATTGCGTAATGTAGATTTCGAAAGCCTGGTGAGGAATATCTTCAGAAGAAATATTCATTAGTGAAAAATATATCTAAGTCGATGAAAATCGTTGAAAAAAAATTTGTGAAATCTCCGATCTTAAATTTCTTCATCCATTTCTAGATTTTAACACATATGTATTTGTTTAGTTTTTAGTTTAAACAGATTCACCTTACTTTCTTTATACGAGAGATGTTTCCAAAGTTCTGGGAATTACATATAATTTTTATAATTTTGTTAATTTTCGTCAATATTGCAATGTCGTTTTTCAACATAATCTCCATTTAACTGAATACATTTATCCCAACGATAAACTAATTTTTTTAAGCCGTCCTCAAAGAAGTTTTTCGGTGTTTTGTCGATTCACCTATTTATGGCACGTTTTACGTCAGTTAAACTTTCAAATCGAACAACCCCGTAAGGGTTTTTTCAAATCTGGGAACAGATGGTAATCACTGGGTGTAAGATCCGGGGAATAAGGTGGGTGCGGCAGCAATTCCCATCGTAAATCGTTCAAAACATCCTTCGTTTTTCTTGCGGTGTGTGGCCTTGCATTATCCTGTTGCAATAACGGACGCTTATGCAACTTTCCAGGCAGTTTTTTGACTAGTGCCTGTCGCAGTGGTCCGGATAATAAATTTGAATAATATTCTGCATTAATTGTAGCACCTCTCGGCAGATAATCCATGAAAATAATCCCTTCGCAATCCCAGAATACAGTAAGCATTACCTTTCCAACAGATGGAACTGCAAGCACCTTAAGTGGAGGCCCTTCTTCAGGTTTGCGCCACTCTTTGGATTGACTTTTCGTCTCAGGATTGAAATAAGGAATCCACGTCTCGTCAGTGGTCATTATTCGTTGCAGACGACTAATAATTTCTAACGTTTTCACATCTTCTTTCCACAAAAAGAAAATTATCGCTCTTTGAGATTTTGCCGCGTGTTCCATGGTTACAAAAACAGTGCTACTAAAACGCGTCTACATCAGTCGAAATCTGAATCAGACTGAACAATGTTGCACTAGATAGTTGCATAAACATGTCAAGACTTGTCTGGCATCAATAACATTGCGTATAAGTTCTGCGTTATTTAATTATAGCACCAATTCCCAGAATATTGGAAAGAACCCTCGTAAATGCCTTGTAATAAACTTGTTTTTTGAGCCTCTCTGAGTATTAATCAGAAAAAAATTTTAAGAACTCTACAATTGCCTTTATAGTATACAATATAGCTATAAAATTGTCTTCATTGTATTTCACTGATTTTTTCACGTCTGTCACTAAACCAATTCGACCAACTTTTTTCCAAAGTTTGTTCAGTTTTCTATGATACCATAATATTGGAAAGTTTTCCAAACTAAGGATATTTCCAAGTCCATAACGTTTCGTTAAAAAAAACTTCTTTAGTCAACATTCTTGTTAATAATACCAATAGAGCCATAACAGTAAGTAAACAAATCGAATGAATGTCAAAGGTGTTATTTTTTAAACATTTTTTTTTCGTTAATTTCAGCCATCTATCAACACAGATTGTATGTAATGTGTATTCCATTCAATATTTTTTGTCAATACTTTTTACTTTGCATTGAAATTTCACACATTTTATATTAATATTATAATTTAATGTTTGAGTACAGTTTCTGGGGTTTTTTTGTAATCAGAATTTTGTATAAAGTTTGTACAAGAAAAACAAAATCGTTAATAAAAAAATATTTCTTCTCTGTGTGACTCAATTGCAAGGAAAATATTATATTTTTTTATATAAAAGAACTGATAAATAATGATTAATCACTTATAGAATTTTAAAATGTTAAGGATATGGCGTTTTAAATAATTTGTATAAATTTGAATAAAAAACAAATTTAGAAACTTAGATAAGATCGCAAATGGAAAGTAATTATATTACTCGTATTTCTATTTGCCAAGAGGGATCTATTACGGGAAATATTAATATTTTATAAATTACGTGACGAAATACATTTACTAAATTATCACGAACTTTACTCAATGCAATAAATAGTGAATGAAAATGAAGGGCAGTTGCTTTATACACAGTCTGTCGCAGAAAAAACCGAACGCTTTTAAAATAAAAACAAAAGCTTACTAGTTCAGTAAAATTCATTTATTTTATTCAAAGTAGTCGCCTTCGGCTTCAATACGACGTTTTACATGAACAATTAACATGTCGAATGAATTTTTAAGTTCATCTTTAGAGATGTCCTTCAAGATCGCTGTCGCCACCTTTTTAATGGCTTCGACGTCGGCATAACTCTCTCTTTCATCGGCAAATGGAGATTGGCTAGAAATCACACGGTGTGAATGGTTGAGGGTTAAAATGCCATTTGTAGTTAGAAAATCGGCGATAGGCGTCGAGCGATGAGATGGTGCATTATCATGTAACAAACGCCAGTTACCATTTTCACTATATTGAGGGCGCCCACGACGAATACGCGCTAAAGGACGCTTCATAACACTAAGAATATACAGGGTATCTGCAAAATGCTTGGACATGGCTTAACCACAAACTCCTTGCAACAAAATAAGATGATTTAACCAAACTTACCTATATTCAAAATCGCATCGTTACGCCGGTATTCAGCTTTAAAGTTTTTCGAAAAAAACAAAAAAATTCTTATTAAAACATAACACTTTGATCGATTTTAATTATTTTTGGTACAACATTTCAAGTAAGTGTAAGTCATGTTTTGAGATGATTTGGGTCTTTATAAGTAGACCGCAAGTGTATGAAACATCGATGACGTGGCACATTTCTGCCTGTAACTTTTTGATATGAAGGTTAAGAGCTTTAATTTTTGTTTACCCGAGAAGATACATTTGTTAGTGACATTTTTTGTATCTTTGTAATTTTTGATATCTGTTACAGTTTAGTCACAAAAAATAATATCCGACTCGAACGTAATCTGCTTTCCTGGCAACATGTTTCATACACTTGCGGTCTACTTATAAAGACCCAAATCATCTCAAAACACGACTTACACTTACTTGAAATGTTGTACCAAAAATAATTAAAATCGATCAAAGTGTTATGTTTTAATAAGAATTTTTTTGTTTTTTTCGAAAAACTTTAAAGCTGAATACCGGCGTAACGATGCGATTTTGGATATAGGTAAGTTTGGTTAAATCATCTTATTTTGATGCAAGGAGTTTGTGGTTAAGCCATGTCCAAGCATTTTGCAGATACCCTGTATACAGCAATGACTGTTTGACTAGATGGTACAAACTCTTTGTGCACCATGCCTTTCGAATCATAAAAACAAATCAACCCCGTCTTCACTTTTGACTTCTCCAGACGGCTTACTTACTCTGAATCATACTGAAAACACAACGTCTCATCGCCAGTTACAATAGAATACCTGAAAGGTATTCTATTTTTTTTGCACCAGAATGTTCATCGTCATTTATGTCCGTTCGATCGCCTATAAATCGTTTATACCGCTCATACACACTCATACGTGATAAACACGCATCACCATACACTTCATCAAATTGAACGTTTCAGTAAACGATTTACCGAGATTAAAACAGAACTTGATATTTGTTCTTTGTTCAAAATTCATTTCACGACCAATGCGAAATAAACACTGTTACTTTATGCGCAGCTTCTCTGCTTCTAATGAAGCAAATATGATATTTTGACATAACATTGGTGAAAGATCTACCTTGCCGACGCACATTTTTTTTTAATAGATAGCGCCACTAAGAATTACTATTCTAAAAAAGTTCGGTTTTCTCTGCGACAGACTGTGTATGTGTAAGTTTTTAATTGACTGGATAGCTATAATCAGAGTTTTTTATATACTGTCTGACAAATAGAACGAATCGCCCAGTAAATGTATATATTTTTAAACAAAATTCCGTATATAAGTTATACTGTGTTGTGAATAATATACATGTAACTAAATTTTCACTGAAAAAGAAATATGTACATTCTGCTATTCGTTCGGACAATCTACAACTGTGAATTACTGTATTAAAATGCCAAGAGTTCGAAGACCAAATCATCGCCAACTAAAAGTATTTGAAAGGGGTCATATCGTAGGACTGCATGAGGTGAGCACTACATTTCCTGAAATTGCTAGACGAATGTAAAGAAATATTGTTAGTTATTCATTGTTGAAGATATTGGTCTTAAGGTAGGCAACATCGTAAAATAGGCTCTGGATGATTTAGAAGAACCATCAAACTCGAAATTAGAAGACTCCAATTGCTTTCACTTTGGGATTGGCATAGTACCCGAAGTGCTGTTTTGGCATAATAATGTGTTCCATATATCGTCGTATTCGTTTGTTTTCGTTTTGTTGTCTTAAATTAAAATAGCGTAATGTACGGGCAGATTGGGATGAAGAATGGAAGTATATCATTTTTCCAAGCGAATCTCGTGTTTGTTCGTGGGCTCATAATGGTTGTAAATGAGCTCAATATCGAAAAGGAGAAATTTGAATTTTCTTGGGTCCTGCGAAGGCTAATCCACTGATGCAATACCACTTGCAGCCTTCCACTTCCTATACAATTTAATTCGGTGTTTTGCATCGCTGTCTTCTAGTAGGATCTACATTGTTATCTTTAAACTGTAATTTCAGATCTCAGAAATTCTTTTTGGTACAACTTTACCATTCGTTTCCAGTTTAAATTACTGATCAACATAAAACAAAATTTCAACACTCCACGTGTTAAAGCAACCCCAAAGAGGGACCTTCACAAGGCATTATACAGCACGCTGTATAATACGTTATATGTTCCTTAACCATGCCTTTCTTCTAGGTGATTAGACCAAGGAAGATGATTCATCCGTGGAGACAACATCGGACTAATTTGTGCTGGAATTTTCTTATGCCCTGATCACGTGCGCCTGCCGATGTTTGTCGGAGAACAACGGTTTCATAATTGATTGATAAACAATATCGAGTTCATGTAATCTGCTTTTAATTGTCAGTAAAGTAACATTTATTTTTCTTGGCTACTTCGAATAAACTTATCTTTCCGTATTTTTGTAATGCGGGTTTCCTTGAGAAAGATTATCTACACTTTTCGCTTTCTGATGAATTTTTCCAAATTACATAAGTACCTAGCTGCCGCTACAATTCTCATTTTGAGACTTTTACGCTGCTCACGCAGAGATACTGCTTTTAAATGTTTTACGTATGCTGCACTCATTTCAACAAAAACTGTTGCTTGCGTTATATACAACGGATGACTGAAAGAAAACTGCCTAAGCGTATTAGAGAGAAGGTATTTCTACCTACTCTCTCAGTCACATTTTCCCATTAACTTTTTCTTCAAGGAATATTGGCATGCACTTCTTATATGTATGTATATACAAACTGTAGTTCTACAGTAACTACCAATTACGAGGGTGGTCTGAAAAGTTTCCGACCTCAACTAGAAGATGGCAGCAATCATCGATAAAAGCTAGGGAATGTGGTTGTGTATCTATTGTCAGGTACTCACCAAAGTTTTAGCCATTTTGGACGGGCAGTTGTTATTTGACAATCGTTTGAGTGAGTCGATGTGAGTGTCGAGTATCGAATTGTCATTAAATATTTGTTTTTGAAAGGCAATACGCTTACGCAAATCAAAGATGAGTTGGACTCTGTGTACGGGGACTCTGCACCATCATTTACCACAGTGAAATTTTGGGCAGCAGAATTTAAACTGGCCGTAAGAGCTTGGGATACAGTGAACGTTCGGGACATCCAAAAACTGCAACTACTGACGATAACATCGCTAAAGTGCACCAATTGGTGCTAGACGACCGTCGAATTAAAATGACAGAGATAGCAAAGGCTATGAATATGTCCAAAGAACGTGTTTGTCACCTGTTGAATCAAGATTTAGGCATGAGAAAGCTATCCACGAGTTGGGTGCCGCGTTTGTTAACGTTAGACGAAAAACGTGTTCGAATGAACATTTCCAACGCTCTGTTGGCGCAATAAATCCGAGTTTTGGCGCCGACTAATTACTGTAGATAAAACTTGGATACACCATTACACGTCCGGAAGGAAAATACAGTCAAAACAGTGAACTGCAAAGGGGAAACCGGCTCCAAAAAAAGCAAACACTGTTATTTCGGCTGGAAAAGTGATGGCGACTGTTTTTTGGGATAGTCATGGAATTATCTTAATCAATTATCCTCAAAAAGGAAAAACTGTTACAGGAGCATACTACGCATCATTACTTAACATGCTAAAAGCAAAAATTGTGGAAAAACGGCCACATTTGCAGAAAAAGAAAATCCTGTTTCACCAAGACAACGCGTCGTCTCACACCATGGCGAAAATCCACGAATTACGGTTTGATCTCCTTGACCGTCCACCTTACTAACCAGATCTAGCCCCAAGCGACTTCTTTTTGATCCCTCATCTAAAAATTGCGCTCGGAAGACAAACATTTTCGTCAAATGAGGATGCAATCATCTTCGTGAACAATTATTTTGCAGAGAAAAATGCCGAGTACTATTTGGACGGGTTAAAGAGATTGGAGCATCGCTGAGAAAAGTGTGTAGAGTTACAAGGAGACTATGTACAAAAATAAATATAAATTTTAAGAAAAAATGTCTTGTATCTTTGTTAGGTCGGAAACTTTTCAGACCACCCTCGTATTATAAAGAACTGCTGTCAGTTAATGAAGGATTACATCTGCATAAAACGACGAGAATAAATTGGAAAGTGGAAACCAGTATTGTGATAGAGCAGTAAAAATGTCAAGTACGTGTACCGTGGCTTCTAAATAATCTTAATATAGTTTCGAGTAACTTCCATTTTCACTGACAAGCAAAAAAAATCTAAGAATGGAGATTTTAAATAGAATTGGATGCTGTTACCGCTTTAGAGATTATCTTCTAAAAATTCTCAAAAAAATAGCTTTTATTATGTTTTTGAGTAATGGCAGCATCGTTAGGATAAAATTATTGCTCTTCAAAAGGACTATACAATATGTGATCAAAGTATCGTTATTTAAGATTAATAAATAAAGATTTGATTGTTCTAATCTAAGTCTCTGTTAAAAATCCATCGTATTACTCGTATATTTATTGTTATATTGCTCTTTTGGACTGTCATAATTTCCAAAGTTTAGCTGACAGGTGTGAATTGACCAGTGCCAAATTTTTTAATAATCTTTTACTCAATAAAATTGATTCTCCTTCCCTAGTTTTACAAATCCGTTTTCATGTGCCTGTGTGTGAAGCAAGAAACTTTATTATTTTTGCTACTTCAAGAGCTAGAACTAATATATTGTTAGATCGCCACTTTACCATATGGTGAAGAACTATAATAAACAGTACATTAACCCTTCCTAGTGCGGTGGAATGGAGGACAAGGACCAGTGCAAGTATTGTAAAATGTAAAATGCAAATTGGGCAAACTATTCGATATTTCTTTGTTAATTTTTAAGTTTATTTATATATCATACTGTACGATCGATTTCTTTTTTTGTATATACGAGGGTAGTTTGACAAGTAGTGAGAATGGAAAAGAAAAACGAATTTTTTAAATACAAAATAATTTTTATTTTTCAATATATTCTCCTAAAAGAGCAATACATTTATTCCAACGGTGCTCCAATGCCCTTATGCTATCTCTAAAATGCGATTCCGGAAGGCTTACGAAATACTCATTTACGAAGATGATAAGCTCGTCGTTAGACGAAAATTTCTTTCCTCCTAGTGTCGTTTTCAATTTTGGAAAAAGGTGGAAGTCGGAAGGGGCTAGATCCGGCGAATAAGGCGCATGCACTACTAATTGGAAATGCAACTCGTGGATTTTGGACATCACAACTGTGCTGGTATGCGAGGGAGCGTTGTCTTGATGAAACAGAATCTTTTTCTTTGCCATTTCTCGAATCTCAACATTTAATTTTTGTAGAAGTTCTGCATAATATTGTTCGTTTATTGTGGCACCTTTTTGAATGTAATCAATGAGCAAAATGCCCTTTGAATCACAAAAAATTGAAGCCATCATCTTGTTTGCCGATAAAGTGGTTTTCGCTTTCTGTGGAGGTGCAGAACCACGTCCTAACAATTGTTTCGACTATTGTTTAGTTTCGGGTGTACTGTAGTGTACCCAAGTTTCATCGCAAGTAACAAATCGCCTACAAAAATCAACCGGATACCGCTTATAAAGGTCCAAACACTCATTGGAAATGCGCAAACGAGTGAACTTTTGATCAGTCGTAAGCAATCGCGGCACCCATCTTGCCGAAAGCTTGGAAAGGCCCAATTCTTTCGTTAAACTGTGGTGTACGCGTTCTGTTGAAATGTTTACCATGTCTGCTATCTTTCTCACTTTGAGTCGTCGAACTTGCGTAATAATATTATGAATTGTTATAATCATTTCCTTAGAAGTCACGACTTTGGGTCCTCCAGAGCGCGCTTCATCAACACAGGTTGTTCTACCACGTTTAAATTCATTTACCCATCTACTTATTGTGGCGGGTGATGGAGCAGATTCACCTAATGTTTCCCGTAACTCATCTTTTATTTCGGTAGCTTTCATACCCTTAATTACGAAGTATTTAATCACCGCACGATACTCTGCTTTTTCCAGTTTAACAAAACGACGTGTTGCTTGTTTTTCAATCAGCTGTCAAAAATAAACTAATCAACCGATTTATCTAAATATCGAATGTAAACATATAAATAGGCAACCTAAATTACAGTGCATTTGTTTTACCAATTAGAGCGCCACCTATGTGTTATTCTCACTACTTGTAAAACTATCCTCGTATATATTATTGTTGTCCTGTAAGTGGTTATCTGTTGGGCAATAAAGTTATTATAAAATTATTATTATTATATTTAATATTAATCAAATTTATTCCTTACAATTTTAATTATTTTTTTTAAAGAATACTTTACGTAACATTAATGAATCAGCTCTCGCATTGTCGCTGCAAAAAATAAGGTTCCTTCTCTAATATCTAGTTAAAGGAAACAATTTCTTGATTTCGATGTATTAATTCGGCGCCTAACTTCCCAATTAGACTACACGTTTTTTTTTGCAATACAAATTTAATAGAAAATTAAAACAGTCTGCGTAATGATTAGAAAAAAATTAATTGGTTTCACACTTTCTAACCAGGATTACCGGCCAAGCTCAACATATTGGTCATTGTCATTACCTGGATGCTCCGAATTTATGTGTAGTGTTTCCTCTCTTTTCTCTTTGTGTGAAGGGGGGCATGGTTATTTAAAAAATTACGTTTCGATACCGATTCGAAATTCGATTTTTTTTTTTTAGAATTATTGAAAATCATAAATATACAGAGTGGAAGATGAAATAAGTTTTTATATCGAGAAAATCTCTACAATCTGTCCACGAACAGATAGATTAATAAATATGTGTAATCGGCACGTGATCGTTGTCTGATTGGTCAAACACATATAAACATTGCGATGTTGAAGACTTGCTTACTAACGCTATATGTGTCAGTTGAGTTTTGAATAAATTTGAGGTTATATTATAGTTTCTGTCATTATTTCTTTATCTGATTATTACTAGCGTTTATATTTTGTAAAGTCTCAAAGCATTGAAAAGTATAGAAAAGTGTTGGTGAGAAGTAAAGTAAAACATCTAAATTTCGCAAAAGGATAATAATTTCTTGTAGTTTTAGAGAACGTGCATATGTTACGTATAATCGTAAGGATGGCGGAGTCACCATTAAGAAAGTGGAAGAGAAGCTATTTTAAGGTGACCGATAAGCAATCGACGTTAAATACATTGCTCAAAACAATTATGAGGATATTTGAAAAAATAATAATAAAGTAAATAATAAGAGACACGCAAGTATTTTTATATTACAACTATAGCGCTTTTAAACAAGAAACAGAATGCATTGACAGGTTTCAACTTGTACAGCTCTTTGGTGCAGCCGTCACTGCTTGAGTGTATATATATGTAAGTAGTAGTATAAAAGCGCGTATGCGAGCGATCCCGACTACAGTTAGATTTTACAATTTTCTGTATCGCAGCTAATTTTTTTAACTGTAATTACGGGTAATAATGGAAAGGTAACGCGATTTTACTCATGCACAGGCTTGGAGAGCCTTAGGTCAATTGGAAGGTGAGCGGAGACAGCAAGCTGTTGCTGAAGTTTTTGCAGTTGGCTAAAGTATGATTTCGCGTTTGTGGAATCAGTTTTTAGAAACTGGAGATGTTCAGAGAAGACGATGACAAGGACGCCCTGCATCAAACAACATCAAAAAATGATAGATACCTAACAGTATTTGAACGTAGACACTGCACTCATAATGCAACGCAGCTTAGAAATGGCTTTGCTGCTGCTATGAGAAGAGTAGTATCAACTCAAACAACACTGGTAGTGTTGCTTCCGATCTGATGATTGCATCGTGAAGTTTGTCATTTTTGACAATATATTTACCTTGACAGTTTTATTATCCGGTCGCTATTTTTATTGTTGACAGTAACTTGAAAATTTTATGTCAGCGAAAAAATGGAATTAACTCGCGAACATTTTCGTGCGATTATATTTCATAACTTTCGGCGAAGATTATCTCAACCAGAATAAATCGACGAGCTGAATTCTTTATATGATGATTGAAGTACCATCGAAAACTACAGTATATCGTTGGTATAGTAAATTCAAACTTGGACGGCGTTCTTTGGACGATGAATTTCGTGAAGGTCGTCCCATAAATGTTGCTGTGGCGGAAAACATTAATGCAGTGCCTGAGTTAATAATGCAAAACCGTCATGTGACATACTATGAGATCGAAGCATCTCTAGATATTAGTAACACCAACGCGCATAAGATCCTGCATGAACATTTAGAAGCTATGTTCACGTTGGGTACCACATAATTTGACAACCGCTCAAAAAAGGACTCGCGTCGATTGCTGCCAAGAAATGCACAAAAAATACAATGGTGGTGCTTCGAAGAACATTTATTAAGTCGTCACAGGTGATGAATTTTGAATCTATACGCATCAGTCGACTGTGTGGGTGTTCCAAGATGACACATCAAACAAATGGTCGCCTGTTTTTTCAGAAAAACCGGTCACCTTGCAACCGTGCCTTTAGAGAATTGTAGCACGGTCGATTCCGAATGGTACACAACTATTTGTTTGCCGAAAGTTTTTGAAGAAATAAAGAAAACAAACCGAAAACGATAGACCATTCTCCATCATTACAATGCGAGCTCTCACACTTCAAAGAATTGAATATGTGACCGGGCGAAATATTGAATTGATGAGTCATCCGCCGTACAGTCCTGATCTAGCACCCTGTGATTTCTTCTTGTTCCCACACGTGAAGAATAAACTTCGTGGTCAACAGTTTTCTACGCCGGAAGAGGCAGTTGAGGCATTCAAAATTCATATTTTGGAGATACCGCCTTCACAGTGGCAGCAATGCTTTTCGGATTGGTTTAAACGAATGCAAAACTGCATTGATTTTCAAGGAGAATATTTTGAAAAGCAATCAAACTATTTTCGGTAATAAAAATTTTTTTTTGTTTGCTATTTCCGAAATATAAACAGCTGCCCTCGTAATATTACAATTATATTTAGCTTGAGAGCTTAAAATTTAATTGAAAGTAAAGCATTATAGATGGTAATTTTGATGGAGCCTGTCGCTGATTAACTTAATCACTTAAGGTTGATATATAACCCCTTTCCACATTAATTTTTGTACTCTGTATACGTATTTCGACAACTAAGTTGTCCTCATCAACAGATAATTAAACAGTGTCACATCTGGAAAAATTACGGCAAAAAACCGCACGAAACAAATTCCGTACACGATCTGTACCGTCGAAAGCCAAAACGCACACTCTAATATACAATATACAAGCTATGTGCTCTCATGAATAAATTCTTCGTGACGATAGCTTAAATCTTTTTGAATACAACCCCCTTCCACATTAATTTTTGTATTTTGTATTCTGTATACGTGCTTCAACACCTAAGTTGTCATCATCAGCAGATAAATTAAACAGTATCGCACCTAGAAAAACTATGGCAAAAACCCACACGCAACAAATTCCGTACACGATCTGTACCGTCGAAAGCCAAAACGAGACAAAAAAAGCAAAAAGCTGCTCTCACAAATAAATTCTTCTTTACGATAGCTAAAATTTTTTGAAAATTCTCTTGAAAGAATTAATTTTAATAATTTGTTTTATATATGGAATTGAAAAAAAAAAATAAATGTACATTTTGTTAACAAGATTAATACAAAATAATTTGTATTCATTTCCAACATTTAATATAAAATAAACCAGTTAAACTTTCACTATTATTGTTATTATAACAACCTCTTTTAAGGTTAATGAATAATAAAACTATAATTATGTAGGTGTAAATCAGACTTTCGCAGCCGATACTTTATGATGTCAAAAATATTCGCCTGATTTGGTCGTTATTAGTCTATCTATTCGTGGTACAGAGTCTAGCATTTCAAGATTAGTGAAGAGTAATGCAAAACAGTTTTGTTATCATCTTAAAATTTTTTTAAATAAAATTTTCTTTAAGAAGCCACAGGAATAGTACATTATCATCCATTTTGTTAAATTTGGAAGCAGTTAATAAACAATTACTTTACACGCAAATAGAGAAGTATATTTACTTATTTGATAATAAAAAAGTATGCGTAAAGAATTCCTTTCGAATTTATTGATTTATTACAAAGACATATGTAGAAGGTGAATAATATAACTACATTGTTTAAAACAATTAACGGATATTTTATATCATGTTCACGCATGCGCTATAGCGATCGTTATTGAAATGTAAAGCTCGTTTCAGTACGTTCTTAGGTCAATATTCAAAAATGTATATAAAACTTAAGCGTCACCAGCGTTTGAATAATTGAATATGGCATCAAAATCAAACTATTCTCAACAATTTAAATCCACTGTAATTAAACAATGGAATAGGAGAACTACCACACTTGGGCCGCATGATCGTTTATGCCACGAGTTCCCAAAGTATGCACCGCAAAGAGTCTCCAGGGGAGCCGCGACAGCCTCGCCAAAACAAAAAATATTGAAAAATATAATTTTATAAAAATGAATTTATTAGGAACGTAAACATTTTTGAAACTCTTATTGCTTGTACCCAATTACGTTTAAAATGATTCTCTGTTTTGTATTAATTAGTTACTATTTCTGTTCTCGAAATAAATGTGACTTTCTTTAATCTGATACGCAAACTTCCGCGGTCGTGGTCCATGCTATCTGCTTCTGGGCTACTGGGCTTTCGGGCTGGAACCGCGTCACTTGTATATCTGCCGACATTTCGTATTTGTATGGGACATCTTCAGTTTCAGTGCAGTAGTTCAGCCCTGAAGATGTCCCATACAAATGGGTATGAAACGTCGCCAGATATACCAGTGACGCGGTTCCAGTCCGGAAGCCCAGAAGCAGATAGTGACTTTCTTTATTTTTCGATTTATTTACGTTTTCCTTCTTCTTATTACAATTACTAAAAAAAACAAATTTACCAACAACTGTTCACAAAGTATTTAAACAAAATTAAAGTCTTATAAAAATTTAAAAGTTAAATTTGGAGGTCATAGCATAGAATTTATTTAATTTTAAAATTTCAGACTTAAAATTATCAGGTCTCCAGTTTTGCTTCATATGAAGGACGCCGTTGGTAATAATATGAACGTTAAGCGCGCCATGGCTTTAAAAAGTTTGGGAGCCTATGGCTTATGCAAATCCCTTGTTAATAAATACTTTAAAGCAAATTTATTGTAAACATAAATCTTTTATGCATGTAATAAAATGAATATTTTGTTGTTAAGCAGAAATCGTTTTTCTAAAATCTTGTAATTTGTAGAATGTATAAACACTTGTGACTAACAGTGGTAGTTTTTCTTTCGTAATAATAGTAAAGTAATGAAATTGTACACAATATTTCAATAGCACTCATTTTATACACGCAAAATAGGAAGTATTGATCGAAGAAATTTAATTAAAATGAAAAGAGGGTGTATTTTAATCATATGAAAAAAAACGAATGGTAAAAGCTGGGTGTAATAAGTTTTTATATAATATTGGAAAGTGTTTTGTTTTGCTTGATCGGTGTATGGTTGTCTCCAAGTGTCTTTTCCTATAACGGACGTGCATAATATAAAACTGGTCGCGATTCGTATAGATTTTTACAGTAATTTAGTGAAAGTACGAACGTTTTATAAGAACTTATCGAACGCGGAGAAAAGAACGATTTAAACAAAAGACAAATTAGTGATTGGACTTGCTTTTTTTCCTGTTTACGAAAGGATTTCGAACAGAGAACTTTATATTTATTAATAATGATTAATTTGCGAATTAAATCGTTTTTATTAACCAGATTTAATCAGAGGTAACCAATGAAAATAATGTTATTTAATTATTTGTTAATTATTTAGAATGGGAGACATGTTTGGATAATCTAGCAAAATGGCGAAAGAAAGCCAAAGGTCACTATAAAAGCAGCATAAATGAAGGAAAATCTTAAGAAAAACTTTAATAAAATATAGGGGGCAAACAGTCAATGAACTAAATATTGGGTCGTTGAGAAAGTAATTGCGTTTTTTTCTCAATAGATGACTTTCTTGTATTTTTCATACCCAACTTCATACTGAACCCAATTTTTTATTACATATTTTAATAGCTAACAAAGTAAGGATTATTTGTGAAAAAGTTTTTTTAATTCCGACTAATAGTTTTTGTGTGGTGCCCTTTCAAATACGGAAAATCAAAAGCAGCATTTTCGGCATATTTTACTTTATTAATATCGAAAAGGTAAAAATGCTGTTCCAAGCGAGGCAAAAGTTATGCGCTGTGTATGGAGAAGATGTGCTTTCAGAACGCCAGTGCCAAAATTGGTTTAAAAAATTTCGTGCCGGAAATTTGGATCTTGAAGACGCACCGCGTTCTGGAAGGCTAGTCGAAGCTGATGAGGATAAAATAAAGGCTTTGATTGATGCAAATCGACGAATAACAACACGTGACCACGCAAAGAGGTCACATTTGTCAAATTCGATCGTCCATGATCACATCAAACGCCTAGGATTAATTTCAAAGCTGGACATATGGGTGCCTCATATTCTTTCAGAAAGAAATTTGCTCCACCGTATTGACGTCTGCGATATGCTTCTCAGACGTCAAGAAAATGACCCGTTTTTGAAATGAATTTTTACTGGGGATGAGAAATGGGTTGTATACAACAATGTAAAGCGTAAAAGATCATGGAGCAGCAAAGATGAATCGGCTCAAAGCATATCAAAAGCCGATATTAATCAGAAAAAAGTAATGCTGTCTGTTTGGTGGGATTATAAGGGAATCGTTTACTTTGAGCTTTTACCGGACAAAACAACAATCAATACTGAAGTGTACTGTCAACAATTGGACAATTTGAATGATGTACTTCAACAAAAGAGGCCGGAATTGATCAATAGAAAATGGCTGGTATTCCACCAGGACAATACGAGGCCTCATACAAGTTTGGCAACTCGCCAAAAGCTTCTACGGCTGAATTGGGATTCACTGCCGCATCCACCATATTCTCCGGACCTTACACCTTCGGATTATTATCTATTCCGGTCATTATAAAATTTTCTAGACAGGAAAATTTTCACTTCAAATGAGAACGTTAGAAATACGTTAAATCAGTTTTTTGCTAGTAAGGACCATAAATTTTTTAAGAGGAGAATTATGCTGCTCACAGAGAGATGACAAAAAGTGTTAGAAGTAGATGGAGAATACATAATATAATAAAATATTTAAGCACTAAAAAAAATCCGCCTTAATTTTAATCAAAAAAAAACGCAATTACTTTCCAAACGACTAATATTACATCCTTACAAAAAGTCGAAAAAGAACAAATTCACTTTATTGATTATTTGGAATATTTATTAACTGATAAGGGGCTAATAATAATTGACAAATATGAATATACGAGGGCAGATCAATAATTAGTAAACTAAAACAAGAAAACAAACTTTTTTGAAAAAAGTTATTTTATTCTTCAACGCATTCTCCTTATAACCCATTAAACATTTACTCCACCGATATTCTAATCTTTTCATTTCTTCAGAAAAGTAACCTTGACCGAACTATTCGAAATATGAGTTGGTTTCAGTGATTACCACTTCATCCGACCCAAATTTTCAAGATGGGAAAAAAGAGAAAGTCTGAGGGAACCAAATTTAACGGATAAGTTGGATGCAGAAGCAGTTATTACAGTTCGTTAATGCTCTAGAAACAAAGCGAAATCGCGTTTCTTTCCACACATTTTTTGATAATTATATCACGTTTTTTAAGTTATTAGAAGAATTAACAGCAAGAGGAATAAAAGCTACAAGTTCACTTCGAGAAAATAGAAGTTCGGGCTGTCCAATAAAAAAATCAAAACCTTCAAAAATAAAACAAGGGAAAGTTATGCTATTATTGAAAATAAAAACATTGTTTGTAAACAGAACATGCTTGCATCCAATATATTGTCACCACTATTCAAACAATAAGTAAGGCAGCATTCCCAACAACATAAGTATATACTAACATATATATTGAACAACCTTTTGTTATTTAGATGTAAAGGATGTTTCGGTTTTTTTAAGAATAAATAAAATATAGATGGCGCACTGAATTTGTCTGGGTATACGGGCATTTAAAAAGTGTGATGTATGACATTTATAAAAATGGTTTCGTACACGATACAACAACGCATTCAAATTGTAGAATTATTTTATGAAAATCAACGTTATGTGAAGAGTTTTTAGAAAATTACGTGAATTTTATGGTTTACATAATCGTCCATCTGTAAGCACTCTTCATCGAATTATTGAACAATTTCAAGAGACCGGTTCCGTGAAAGATCAAAAAAGTGAAAAATACAGTCGTAGTGGTCGTTCACAAGAAAATAATGGTTTGATTCGTGAAAATATTGCTAAAGATCCTGAAATGTCCATTAGACGACATTCACAACAACTTGGACTTAGTGGATTAACAGCATGGCGTATTTTACACAAGGATTTAGCTCTGAAGGCATATAAGGTTCAAATAACAGAGGAACTGGAGCCATTAGATTATTTAAAACGTCGTTCATTTGTCAATTTCATCAATGAACAACCATCTGATTTTTCTCAAAAAATAATGGTTTCCGATGAGGCACATTTTGAACGGTAGCTATGTTAATAAACAAAATTGCCGTATCTGGAGTGAGGAAAATCCACGAATTATTCATGAGAAACCTATGCATCCTAAACGAGTTATTGTTTGGTGTGCATTATGGTCAGGTGGTGTAATTGGACCTTACTTCTTTGAAAATGCTGCTGGTGAAGCTGTAACTGTCAATGGTGATCGATGTAGTTGAATGATAACCGAATTTTTGTGGCCTAAATTAATGAATATTGATCTAGATAGAGGATATGTGGTTTCAACAGGATGGAGCTACACCTCACTTTGCACACGAATCAATTGATTTATTGAGAGAAAAATTTCTTGGACGTGTAATCTCAAGAAACGGTGATGTTAATTGGCCACCAAAATCATGTGATTTGATACGGTAAGACTATTTTCTTTGGGGTTATGTGAAAAGTCCAATCCATAATCAATTCCTGCTTTAAAATTATTCGTGTCATTGGTGAGATAGAGCCTCAATTATGTCAAAATGTCATTGAAAATTTTAACAAAAGAGTGGACGCCTGTGGAGCTGCAAGAGGAGGCCATTTGGCAGACATTATTTTTCGCATATAAATGTCATAACTGATACATCAATTACCAATAAAAAGTTTTTAAAAGTGAAAGCAAATTATGTGTTTTATTTATTCTTTTAAAAAACCGCGAAATTTGAAACACCCTTTACATTAGACTTCAGTTAAAAAAAGAATAAAAAAGAAATGAAACAAATTTCGGAAGTATTAAATTTTGCTGGTAAGTTTGATATTTTTTCGCAGTAGATTTTTAAAAA
The DNA here is from genome assembly GCA_031893035.1 of Dermolepida albohirtum. Classification (NCBI taxonomy): domain Eukaryota; kingdom Metazoa; phylum Arthropoda; class Insecta; order Coleoptera; family Scarabaeidae; genus Dermolepida; species Dermolepida albohirtum. The sequence continues at coordinate 151,203 of JAVIWB010005051.1, forward strand.
AATTGAAGAAAATCAAGTATTAATAAATTCTTAAACAAAATTTTATTACTGGTTCAACTGAACTACTTTTTTTAAATAATTATTTAAAAATAATGTTCCACCAATTAAGTAAGAGAAGCATGATTCATCTGATACTAAACTCGCGCCCCCTCTAAAACTAAACAAAAAAAAACTGTTAAATTCCTTAACAAAGTGTTGGCATAAATAATAAAAATGAATTTTAACATTTCATATCCGTTGACTGGCCTAATTGCGAGCGGCCTATACGCGGCGTAAAAACGCAATAAAAATCTATTTTTAATAGCGCACCAGCTAAAACGTTTTCGAGATAACATTGACGATTTATTTGTCAATAAACTTAACGTCTTCCTTTTATTTTTTTATCGGTTCATCATTCAACGTCACTTTATTTGCACCGAGCATTTGATAATTCGATTTGTCCTTTCGGTGTTGATACTTTTAGTATTTATAACGCACATATCGCGGGATGCGGGTACAGTTATAATCGCAAAGTGCGGTGATTAAACCGAAAGAACGCTCGCGCTCCGAAAAATAAAGTAAATAATTCGGTCCGACATGTGCGAAATGTTTTATTTGCATTGGAACGGATCAAAATGTACAGCATGTGTATGTGGTACAGAACAGGCGTGTGTCAGTTATGACGGAATCTAGAAAGGCATATTTCGAACAACTGACATAAAACGTATTGATCTCGTTTAAATACCCTTCGAACTGGAAAAAAGCAATTCAATTAAATATAAATAAATCGTGTATTGTGAGTTATTGTGAGTATTTGTTAAGGTAGTAATTCACTAAGTTTATTTTGCAATTACAAGGCGATTACTCCCAGCAAAATTTGTATAATTCCATAAAATTTTGTAATTCTCCAATGAATATATTTTAAAAGTCGAAATTACCTAGAAATGTACAGTTATTACCATATAAAGATTTACGATGTACCCAAAAATACGTCTGCCGAATTCATGTAGGATGGTCTTTCACCATAAGGACACAACATTGACAGTTGTAGTATTGGGTTGGCAACTAAGTACTTTCGGTTTTTACTGATAGAGAGCGTTGCTTTATTTTTTGTATAACGTATGTTAGTGCTGTACTCTACCGTTTGTCGCGTGATACTAGTTACATTGACGTAACTTCAGAAGCAAGTAGTGCGTGATTTTTATTAAAGCTATTAGTTGTGGGTTAATTTTAAATGGAGTGCAGAAACGAACATTTTCGACATATTTTACTATTTTATTTCCGTAAAGGAAAGAAAGCTGCTGCGGCTCACAAAAAGATATATGAAGTTTATGGTGCTAATTGCTTAACAGAGCGCACGTGTCAGAATTGGTACAAAAATTCCGTCCTGGAGATTTTTCCCTCAAAGATGAGCAACGTTCTGATCGGCCTACTGAAGTTGATGATGACCAAATCAAAGTCATAATTGAAGAGGATCGTCATATAACTGTTCGAAAGGTTGCGGAGAGGCTACATGTATCGCACACAACAATTGAAAAACATTTAAAATGTCTTGGGCTAGTTAAGAAGCTTGATATTTGGATACCTTACGAATTGAAAAAAATTCATTTAACACAAAGAATCAACTTTTGCGATATGCAAAAAGAATTATCACTGGTGATGAAAAATGGGTCCTGTACAGCAACATAGTTCGAAAACGATCATGGAGCAAACACGATAAACCAACTCAAACCACATCGAAAGCTGAATTGCATCCAAAAAAGATCATGCTGTGAGTTTGGTGGGATTACAAAGGTGTTGTGTTTTTTGAGCTGCTTCCAAGGAACCAAACTATCAATTCTGATGTTTACTGTCAACAATTAATAAAACTGGATGAAGCAATCAAAGAAAAACAGCTAGAATTGTTAAATCGGAAAGGTGTAGTTTTCCACCAAGATAATGCAAGCCCTCACACATCTTTGGCAACTCGTGGGAAACTACTGGAGCTTGGCTAGGAAGTGATGCCACACCCCCCATACAGCCCTGATCTAGCACCATCTGATTACCATTTATTTCGAAGTTTGCAGAATTCTTTGAATGGTAAAACTTTCACAAATGACGATGACCTTCACTCGCACCTGGTTCAGTTTTTTGCTGATAAGGACCAGAAATTTTATGAGTGCGGAATCATGCAGCTGAAAGAAAGATGGCAAAAGGTCATTGAGCAAAATGGAAAATATATAATTGATTAAAAACTATTCTTTGTTTAAAAAAAAAGTTCTATTTTATACTACAAAACCGAAAGTACTTAGTTGCCAACCCAATATGTTTATGATTCATAATATGATTTCCGACGATTTGTATTCGTGTGGATACAGTAATGGAATAACTATTGGGCAAATATACACAGTATGTCCCAGAGAAAACCGAACTTTTTTAAAATAGTAATTCTAAGTGGCGCCACTTATTAAAAAGAATATGCGTCGGTAAGTCAGATCTTTCACAAATGTTATGTCAAAATATCATGACATTTGCATCATTAGAAGCAGAGAAATTGCGCATAAAGTAACAGTGTGTAATTCTTAGTGGCGTCATATATTAAAACAATATGCCTCGATAAGATAGATCTTTCACCAATGTTATGTCAAAATATCATAACATTTGCATCATTAGAATCAGAGAAATTGCAGAGAAAAGCAACAGTGTGTAGTTGTCGATTTGATCGAAAAACGAATTTTGAACAAAGAGCAAATATCAACACGGTAAATCGTTTACTGCAACGTTTAATTTGATGAAACAAGTGTACGGTGATTCGTATTTATCACGTACGAGTGTGTATGAGTGGTACAAACGATTTAAAGACGGTCGTACAGACATAAATGACGACAAACATCTTGGTGCAAAAAATTTGGGGTTACGGAATATGATCCAAAGACCAGGCGTCGAAACTCTGAATGGAAGCATCCAAATGAAGAAGGATGAAAAAAGACGTTTGGAGAAGTCGAAAGTGAAGACTGTGTTGATTTGTTTTTACGATTCGAAAGGCACAGTGCACAAAGAGTTAATTAACCGTGCAAATGTTGTATTGGAGCCGAAGACGACTACTTTGTGTAAAATAAATGAATTTTACCAAAATAATAAGCTTTTGTTTTTAGTTTAAAAAAGTTCGGTTTTCTCTGCAACAGTGTGTAATACTGCCATAACTGTTGGGCAAATATATGTTATTATTATCATAAAATAACAAGCATTACTTCGATATTTATGCGGTAAAATTGACCCAAAACTTTTTGGAAAGCTGCCATTTTAGTGAGTTGATAACTTTTCCTAGGTCACCGGATATACGGTCTCATGAAGATTGAATTTTCGCTTTATTTTTAAACTAAATCGGTGAATCACTTCCGTAAGATAGAAGTGTGCGTTTTGTGGGTTATATTTCACAGTTACCTCAATATTATTATCTGCTTTTTTTAACAAAATACTCATTTAATATCACATACTCAATGAATATTATAAAAATTATATTTGTTTTGATATCTTTTCCTAAAAAGCATTAATGAAATAGAATACTTTTCCCTCTAACAATCTCTAATATTTTCTTAAATTTCAGATTTTAATATGCGGAAAATTACTTAAAAAGAAACCCTCGTAACGCAAATATAAAAATCAATGAAAATTTTCATATCATCTATACTAATTTTACTAAAGTATAGAAAAAAATTACTTAAATGGAATGAATTATCTATGAAATGTAGGGCATTACCCATTTTTTAAAATTAAAAATAAATTAAGATACGAGATCATGGAATAAAACAATTTAAAACAATACCGTGCAAAAGTAAAAGTTGCCGAACTCAATTTGTAATTTAATACGGTATTTTTTGCTTGTAAAGTGAATTGGAATGAATTAGGTATGTAAAAACGAAACAGGAAATATATTAATCAAATCATGGAACAATTTAATACTTTTAATTATAAAAATGGTAATTTTTTTACATTTTTTAGACTTTTAAATTAATTACTAGATATATATTTTTTTCTTGTTAAAAGCACACGAATTTGTGCCACTTTAATCGTGTCTGTACCACCTGCAGAATCAGTTATTTAAAATATTACAGAGTTACGAAAAAAGATTGTACACTGGATGAATATAAAAAATTCATTTGCTAAAAAGCGTCTTTTAAATTTTAAACTGCTTAAAGTTATTAACAGATACGAGGATAGTTTGACAAGTAGTGAGAATGACACATGGGTGGCGCTCTAATTGGTAAAACAAATGCACTGTAATTTAGGTTGCCTATTTATATGTTTACATTCCGATATTTAGATAAATGAGTTGATTAGTTTTTTTTTGACAGCTGATTGAAAAAGAAGTAACACGTCATTTTGTTAAAATGGAAAAAGCAGAACATCGTGCGGTGATTAAATACTGCATAATTAAGGCTATGAAAGCTACCGAAATAAAAGATGAGTTACGGGAAACATTAGGTGAATCTGCTCCATCATCCGCCACAATAAGTAGATGGGTAAATAAATTTAAACGCTACAGGATACCCGAAACTAAACAACAGTCGAAACAATGGTTAGAACGTGGTTCTGCACCTCCAAAGAAAGCGAAAACCACTTTATCGGCAAACAAGGTGATGGCATCAATTTTTTGGGATTCGAAGGGCATTTTGCTCATTTATTACCTTCAAAAAGGTGTCACAATAAACGGACAATATTATGCAGAACTTCTACAAAAATTAAATGTTGAGATTCGTGCTAAACGGCCAGGAATGGCAAAGGAAGCACAGTTGCGATGTCCAAAATCCACGAGTTGCATTTCCAATTAGTACCGCCTTATTCGCCGGATCTAGCCCCTTCCGACTTCCATCTTTTTCCAAAATTGAAAACGGCACTAGGTGGAAAGAAATTTTCGTCTAACGACGAGCTTATCATCTTCGTAAATGAGTATTTTGCAAGCCTTCCGGAATCGCATTTTAGAGATGGCATAAGGGCATTGGAGCACCGTTGGAATAAATGTATTGCTCTTTTAGGAGAATATATTGAAAAATAAAAATTATTTTGTATTTAAAAAATTCGTTTTTCTTTTCCATTCTCACTACTTGTCAAACTACCCTCGTATTCTAAATAATTATTGTCCGGTAAACATCAACAATATCAAGAGATGGTCGATGCCTATCACAATTACCACATATAAATCGCGCTTTTAACACAACCCAGATTCAAAGAAAATTTCCTGCTGCCACTGGAAGACCACAAGGCAAAATAATAAGGAATCGTTTACATACGTGTGACTTATATGCTCGAAGACAATTGATTTACATTCCTCTTCCCCGCAGAACATAAAAACGCCGTTTGAATATGGTCAAATAAGCATATTAATTGATTAGAAACGAGTATTACTCAGTGACGAATCAAAATTTACTTTGAGGCCAGATTAATAAGTACAATTTATTATAGAAAGGTCTCAATGTGAAGACGGCAGCGATATAGTATGACTCAGGATAAGGATTGAAAGGCACGCCAAAATTTGTTTCACAGAAAATGAAATTCCCACTGAACGGAGATAACAACTGTGGTTCCGCGTTGTAAGAGAAGCGGTCATAATTAGTAAAACGTTGCTCTAGCACTATGTGTAACAACTGGCAAGCCTTTTCCACATCCGATCTACTATTTGACATCCAAAGTTCAAACAAATGCATTCTACTGAATGAACACTTGTGAAAATTGCCTGAAATAAATTATAAAGGATATAATTACAAACGTTGCATTTTAGCCAGTTTGTAGACACAGTCTACGGGTACCGCACGATGGCATAGAAGTCATACAGAAAGCGCTGAGGACATTTTTGGACGACAATACTTTGTGATTTTCATACTAGAGATTGTAAGCTTTATATTCATATATATTATAAACGGGGAATCACGGGAGAAAGTAGCTAAAAGTCTCAACAAAGAAGAAATACATTAAAAATTCAAATTATATTATTCATGCTCATAGCAATCACTTTACGTAAATATTATGGAATATTATCATTAAAAAAATAAATAATAATAGAGTGCACACCTCCTCCTTGGAATTCAATTGCACGACAATCGCCAAAACACAAACAAATCCGATAAATGCAGAGTGATTAGGGTTGCTAAGGAGTCACAAAGATAACACGATTGCGTTCTACCGATATGTTGTCATTTCGATTGCCGAAATGGGAATGATGGACCCATTTTACGAGATTAATTTTTATTCTTGAGTTAAGTAGGGATAGTAGTGGGGTATCAGGCATTAATACACGCAAGAATATTAACATAAACATTTTGATTTATGACCTATGTACATGGAGCCCACAGTGATATATGGATGAAGTTTTGAGACCCATTGTTCTTCCGTTAACAATAACATTGGGGGAAGAGTTCACTTTTAAGGACGATAATAGTCGTCCCCATCTAGCAAACATTGCCAACCATTGGAATGATGAAGTTAGTATACAATTTAGTGACCAAACAACTCCCCAGATGGCAATCCAATAGAACACGCTTGGGATGCTGTAGGGACACGTGTTGCCTGCACGAAATATGTCACTAATAACGCTTCAGGTATTGCGAATGTTGTCAAAAAAAAACTGGGATGTGATTCTCCAAGAAGTATTCGACATACTAATCCAGACCATGCCCTTAAGTTGTCGAAGGATTTTAAATGTTCCTTGTAAGAATTATTCTAATAAAATGTCTGCAAAATTATATTTTTTTGTATCTTGTTACACTAAAGTGCTGTATTTTATACTCTCAACAAGGTTACATTAAGACTTGTTTAAACAAGTTTAAATACTTGTAGGTATCGTAAATACCTTATTTTATATTATGTTATCATCTAATTAAGCTTTGCCTGTTGGTTAATAAAGACTATTATCTTTATTGTATGAACTAATTACTATTTGTTGTTTTTATTAACGTCGCTATTATAAATTCTAAATTGGCAATTATGCATATAAGTAAACTATTGTATAACAACTATTTTTAGTGCCATATATAAAAGCAACAACTTTAAATTTTGATAATATTAAATTCTGTTCTAATGGGTGTTCTTCTTTGATGCAGAGAACTTTAAATTGAAATAAAACGCAAAAAAATGTTTTTAATATCCATGATATTGACTTTATTTAAAAGATAATTTATGGTATTAATGTTTGAATATGATTTCGGGCATGTGACCGCCACGGCCGACGCATACATAGCGTAATATGGAGGTCCAATTTTCACACACTCTTTGCAGTAAATCAGGCTGTATTTCGGCAATAACGTGTCGAATATTGGCTTGTAAGTGCTCAATTGTGTCAGGTTTATCGGCATAGATATGCAACTTTACATATCCCTAGAGAAACTAATGTAATGGAGTCTCATCTCATAAACAAGGTGGCCAGTTAACAGGTCCATTTCCTGAAATTAATCGTTCGTCAAATGTTGCTTTCAATAAATTAATTGTAACGCGCGTGGCACGTGGCGCCCTCCTGCTGAAACCACATGTTTGCAACATTAATGCATTGCGATTGAGGCATGAAAAAGTTAGGAATCATGTCTCTGTACCGTTCATCGTCCTAACCATCATCATTTTTGAAGACATATGGACCAATGATTCCACCAATCCATAAAGCGCACCAAACGGTGACTTTCTGGATGGAACGGTGTTCCGACAATAGCTTGTGGATTGTCATCGCTCCAATTGCGACAATTTTGCTTACTGACATAACCATTTAACCAAAAGTATGTTTCATCACTGAACAAAATCTTCAAATGAAATTGTGGATCAATAGCAATGTTTCCTTCGGCTCATTCACCAAATGTATGGCGCGAACGATGATCGTGTGGCTTCAATTCCTGCACAAGTTGAATCTTGTAAGCACTTAAACCAAGAACTTTTCGCAAAATTTGCCATAAAGTGGAAGAACACAAGTTTAATTGTTAAGCACGATGACGAATTGACGCTTTTGGATCATTATCAACAGTACGCTGCACACCATCAATCGCATGTTGTGTGCGCACTGTTCGATGTCTTACGGGACGCGTATTATCGTTTAGAGTAAACGTATTGCGAAAACGATCCATAGTTTCTCGACTTATTCGCTCTGGTGGACGATTATGAGCACCATAAAATGCACGTAATGCCCGATGAGTTTCTCGAATTGAACCATATTTTTCAAAATAAATTTGAACAATTTGCAAGCGTTGCTCCGGCGTGAGCGTGATGAATTGTCAAACCAAACTAACTCCAAAACAACCGAGAACTGTCAAATAGGCTGTCACAAAAAACAGTATTGCCAATTTAAAGTTCTCCGCCTCCAAAAAAAAACTCTTTATAAGTAGGTTACCGCTTTTCCCTAAATTTTCTCATTAATCCTTCTTTATACAAGTTAAAACGCGACCGTTCTTTCACTTATCTTCCGGAAATATGAAATGTACAAGTTTTGAAAATTTAAAATTAAAATTAATTTAAATATACTAAAACCAAAAAAAATAATGTTAAATTAACTTTTTTATTATCATTTTTTATAAAATATCCGTCAACTGTATATTCCCATTAAGCATTTGTATATTTTCAGAGATTTATTCGTTTGTTTTTTAACAGTATGTGAAATGAAATTGATCTTGATTTAATGCGAATACGTAATTATAAATGATAATATTTACTGTCAACACATATAAATGCATAATTACAATGTAATTCTCGGTTTTATATGCACATTTCTAGGTGAACAGGTGTTGCTTAATTTAAACTTTTGAATATATAAGACCTTACACCACGTAATATCCTAGAAGAATGAAGCAAGTCTTATATAAGTTCAGTATACACTACCGTCGAAAGGTTTAGAAACAACTCGATTTTCCTTATTTTTAAATTAAGTTTTATTTTTTAACTAGAATATTATTTAAAAAAGTTGTAAGAAATTATATAATATGGCCATTTCAAATGTTTATTCAAAAACAAAAAAGAACTTTGACAATAAATGCATAAAAATCTTAAAACAAAACAAAAACAAAATTTACAAGTAGAATTCTGAAGTAATTCGAAAAATTTTAAAAATATCAAAGACAAAATCCATAAGAGCAGAAAGTCCTGTAAGTTAATATATCTTACATGACCACGTGTTTACATTTGACAATTTTGCATTAGTCAAAAAAGCAAAATTTTCTCGAAAGTAATATTAGAAATAATAATAATATTTTGGGTTATACCAGGTTGTTCAATAAGTTTTGTCGTTCAATAAGAGATGGCGCTATTAGGTTCCTCGTTTTATTTTTGTAAAAATTGTACTACTTTTTTATGAACACATGTGAATTTTTTTCATTTTATATTTTCTCATTCATATACTACTGTGGGCAAAAAATAGTAAGACTTCTTTCATAATTTTTAAATTCTTAATTTATTCTTCCAAATCTATTTCGTCCCCCTCAAAGCAATCCCCCTTGGCCCCAATACACTTGTGCCAACGTTTCTTCCAATTCTCGAAACAGTTGTTAAAGTCAATTTCAGGAATAGCCTTCAATGCGCGTAGCGATTCAAATTTAATGTCTTCAATTGACTCAAAACGGTTTCCCCAGAGCGGTCGTTTGAGTTTGCTGAATAGCCAGAAGTCACACGGAGCTAAATCAGGCGAATACGGTGGTTTCGGTACGATATTGGTTGAAAATTTGGCGAAAAACTCACGAAGAATTAATGCAGTATGCGACGGTGCAAAAATCAAGAGTTGTCGGCCCATAATTCTGGCCTCTTTTTACGAATAGCATTGCGCAAACGACGCATAACACTCAAATAGTATTCTTTGGTAACAATTTGGCCGGTCGGAAGGAATTCGGAGTGCACCACACTTCGATAACCGAAGAGAACTGTCAACATAACCTTGATTTTTGACTTGCTTTGACATGGTTTTTTGAGCTTCCGCTCACCTTTGATACGATATTCGACCGATTGATCGTCTGTTTCCGGGTCATAAGCGTAGATCCAAGTCTCATCTTCAGTTGTGATGCCTTTCATTTTGTCTTGACAGTTGGAAAGCATTGTTTCACAGACGTCAACGCGATGCTGTTTTTCGAAAAAATTGAGTGATTTTGGAACAAATCGTGCTTTCACTTTTCTTAGGCCCAAATAAATGATCTTTCAAAATGGTTTTCACTGATCCTTCCGATATTCCAACGATGCCAGTAAGGTCTCTGACTGTTAATCGTCGATTCTCAAGCACCAATTCCTTGATTCTACTGACGTGTTGATCACCAGTTGATGTTGATGGCCGTCCTGGACGTGGTTCGTCATCAACGCGTTCTCGACCCTCTTTGAATAATTTATACCAATCAAAAACACTTGCTCGCGACAAACAATTATCACCGAAGGTCTTTTGCAACATTCTGAACGTTTCGGCACCAGAAATTTGATTCCGTACACAAAATTTAATGGAACTTCTTTGTTTAATAATTTCACTCACTGTAAAAATCGCCGAATGCACTTTTTGTACTTCAGAAAGACAAGCGTATACTAAACACTAATGATTATTTTGATGTGACATTTGGCACAGATGTCGCTGACAGTCATACCAACCTAGAAAAAAAATATTTCGACGAATGGGTTTTCGCGCGAAATTTAAATTAAAAAGTCTTACTATTTTTTGCCCACAGTAGTATGTATTTACAGGTGTTCATAGTTGACTTGTCACAGTATTTTTTTTACAATGGAAAAAACTTAATATCATGCAGTGATAAAATTCTGATTTTTGGAAGGTGTAGCACCAAAACTAATTCATGAACAATTATTAGTAGTATATAAGGACTCTTCACCTTCAACTGGAACAGTAGAAAGTAATCCCCTCTGGAATTAAAATTTCAGGTCAGAATTTTATCTTCCAACATGATAATGAAACACACTTCCAAACTATGCCGGGAATATTTTCAGAAATTGGAGGACAGGGGAACCATAAAAGTTATGGCGTGGCCTACCCAGAGTCACGATTTAAATCCCATCGAGTTGCTGTGGGAAGAACTTGACCAAGAGGTGAGAAAGTCGGCCCCCATATCTGCTGTTAATACATATGTAGAAGAACCTGCAAGAGGCATGGGGTAAAATAAAACCTAAGATATTACGAAAATTAATCGAAAGAATGCCTCAATTGTGTACTGTAGTGATTAAAAATAAAGGAGGGCATATAGACGAGTCTAAAATTTAGATAAATATATAACGCAACAATTTATTTTAGATGAAAAAATATACATTTTTCATATACGTAAATAATAAAATGATAGTATTTCAATTTTGATTTTTGTTACAATTTGCAGGTTAAATGCGAGTGACCAAATACTTATGAGCGATAGTGTACATTCTAAAGTAGCTGTTAATTATAAACAGATATCTCAATTACTTCATAATAAGCTCCGATATAATATATTAAAAGTGTAATCAAACCTCTTAATCTTTACCGAAGGTAGTTTTTATGTAAATTAAATATTATTTGAGAAAAGATAAAGGTTTGCGTGTCTCGAGTGAGAAAATTCAATGATTAGATGCATTACACGAAACAGCGCATATCATGTACTTGCCAATATAATATTCAATCTCACCCTGACCTAAATATGCTGCCCCTGTTTACATGTATATCAATGGATATCCGGATAAGAAGAGAGAGCGAGAATAAATGCAAAACCTAACACAATTCAAAAATCAATTCCTTAACGCAAGCCAATATCCATTTTTTAAAATATTCAAGCGTATCAGATAGACATTCAGGATAACTGATTGTCAAATACAGTGGCAATCGATCGTATAGTTAGAATAAATTACAACAAATATTTGTGCTTAAGAATTACATTGAGGTGATAATGTCGCTAGTTGTTTCCTCACTTGGCAAACAAGTTTATTAATAAAACTACTGTTTTGCTACTGTAAAAACGCGTAGATACTTTAGGAAAATTTTTTTTTTAAAAACTCGAAGTATTTATTTACAAAAATAGATGTACTTGGTCGACAAACACATATGGGATTGAAAACAGGATTATATAATGTAGAACAGATTACGATTTCATTAGGAGACTACTGGAAGGTAACAAATGTATAACTTTAATGAGTAAAATACCAAGAAAACCAAAATTAAAATACATAAAACTTAGACTGGTCCTCACACGTATGCAATGGAAGCAATTTCAATAAACAGAAAAACAAATCTGAAAATATTAGAAAAACAAATGAAATTGGAATTAAATATAACAGATGATAGACAGATAAGACTGAAAAAAAGAAGATAGCAAATTGTCTTGCAGGAGACAATATAACAAGATACATTAAAGGACACATATTAGAATGAATACGAGGAGAAGAAATTCCACTGAAATGATCAGAAAGATGTGGATTCCAAATACAGCAAAGGAACAGAGGATGTCCGAGAAAGATGCTCTGCAAGAGGACACAAGGGCGATGGAAGTGATAGACTTATAGGTGGAGTTGTGATCAAAATGCGAGGATGGAAAGGAGTGGAATAAAATATCGCAAATGGTCAGAATACACACAAGACTTAAATAAAAAAGAAAGATCATAAACATTAAGCCAAATGGAAATGGATTCTATAACGAAGTAACTATAATCCGCTAAAGACTAAACAACTATTGTTTGTGGTGAATGCTCAACTGCGTTGAAAGTCCTTCGACTTGTCAAAACTACGGGAGCGAATGAGAGTGTATGTAACGAGTTCCATAGCCTCTCCATACCTCTCAGTCATAGAGGGGAAGCAGTATCGATTTTATTCTTCCTTAACAGTGACGAGTATCGGAAGCGACCACCTGCGATGCGAGAAATGATTTAAAAACACGTCGCCCCAAACATGGTTCATCTTTAAATAATAATAATAAGTGCTAGACAAGAAATAACAGAAAATGTATAATACATTATTAAAGAAAATTGTGAATATAAAAGAAAAATAAACCTCGGGAAGAAGGATTATTTATGTTCCATAAGATCAATGATAAGTTTCAATCAATAAAAGGGGATATATATGGATGAACGCATTGATGAATTTAAAAAAAATTACTAAATTTTATAAAGAACCACACAAATTGGATTTAATCACTGAAGATTGATATATAACCCCTTTCCACATTAAACTGTAAACGTATTTCGACAACTAAGTTGTCATCACCAGCGGATAATTAAACAGTGTCGAACCTGGAAAACTACTACTTTTCTGCTCCAAAAGCGCGTGGATATTTTAAGAAAATTGTTTTTTAAAAACTCGGAAGTATTTGTTTACAAAAATAAATGTACTTGGTCAACAAATACTTATCGGATTGAAAACAAGATTATACCATTTAGAATAGATTTCATTAGGAGACTACTGTAAGATAACAAATGTATACCACAAATGTCACCCACACAAATTGGAGTCAATCGATTTGCGTTTCCAAAATATTTGTAAACAGAAAAAGACATTGTGGAGTAATGAAATCAAGTTAGATATTGCGATCTTTGAGAGCAAACTGGTTGTTCAACGACTTCCAATAACAAATTCCTCTAAAATAGTGTAGTTGCCTTCTGTTGACAAGGAATACGCATGATTACACGATAAAAGCATTTGCACCTGAACAAATTCTTTAGAAAATATGCTAAAGAATTTGTTCGAGTACAGCCAGATTGCACTATGCGAAAGAAAATATGCTGTCGAGACTGGTATATCCAAAGCGCAACAATTCGCAAAAACTTAATTCTTTTTTATTAAAATAAAAGCATTTACTGTCGTCTGCTTCACGATCCATCGAACTAAATCCTGAAGCAATCTTAGCGAGACAAAGGCGCAATTAACTGATATTGGATTAAGCTGGGATTATTGGAAATTAAAACAGTAAGAATCGAAAACAGCAAAATAGCAACAGCTGCTTAAATCTATATATGGTAGCTGTGAAGTATCCAAAATAAAAAGAGAAAAGACTTGGATCTTTTCTGCAATAGCCTTTTTCATTATTCTTAGGCAAACATTTTGATGTATTTATTAATCTAATTCATTTCCTTGCGTTTCAATTTTATATTTTTATTGGAGAGATATTTGTTACTCTTCACACAATGGTTCAATTTTAATGATCGCCACTGTATCTACTTTGGATTAAATATTCTATGTAAAGCAGAATCATTGAAGATGTAATAATAATCAAAATCCGCAGAAAAAAACTGTCGTCAAAAATAAAAAACAAACTGCAAAATATTGAAACATTTGAAATATGAAGACAGTTTGATAACTGTCCTCATATTTCATGTTTTTTTTTCTGCAATGCTCTTTTTCATTATTCTTATCCAAAAGCATTGATTTATTTAAGCCCTAATTCATTTAATTGTATCTCTTTCAATTTTATACTTCTTCGTTTCCAAAATAATTGTTATTTCTAAGATAATGGCTCAATTTAATTGTATGTATTTTGGTATTAGATAATTTATGTTAAAAGTAAATGATAATAAAGACTTAATACATAAAAGTTTCCATTAGATAGAAGAACTCATTAAATTTTATTTCATTTTAACTTATCACGTTTGAGAATCCAAATTTTTTGAGACCACCAAAAACTTCACTTAAGGTCCACGTTTAAAAGCACAGAAAGAAAAAAAAACACGATCTCCGGCACACATTTATAAAACAACTGACAAACGGCACGCCTACTTGACAAAAAAAAAAGACATTAAAAATAACATATACGCCCTTTTTTGCCCTCGAATATATAGGTTATGTTATCCCGTGGAAACGCGGTTTCGCGTACACTTGTTTGAAACACACCACCAGGATTTACATTAAGAGAAGAGAGAATCGGTTAGATCGGGGATGTTGGAGAGGGCTTCGTTAAAAGGCAGCCACGGAGAACGGCGACCCAAAAATATTGATTGTGTGTGGGGAAAATGGCGGGAAAATTGAAAATTGGAGTATTTTTTTTGAATTGAGTACTTAATATAAAAAGGGTTAAAATAGAAAATGGAGTTTTTTTCAAAAATAAAATTCAGTTTATTTATGATTAGAAAAAAAATAGAATAATGTTAAAAAATTAGATTATGATATGATAGATACACGAACTCTCCCTCCCCCCAACTTCTCCTCCAAATAAAATACAAGAAAACTTTAAAAATAGATATACAGAAGGGAGCAGAACAATTGAACCACATACTTCGTTCGATGTTTGGTGCTGAATACAATGAAGTAATAACCGATATTACGAACGCGTTCACTTTTCATTCAATTTTCGTCTCCTTTTGTTTTAATATTAGATAGAACGATAAACTCGTACTTTGTTCCCTAGGAGATTTGTCAAAAGTCATATTATTCGAATTTAATTGGTTCTTAGAATGAATATCTCGTTTACGAATAACTGATATCGAAACCTTTCTTTTTTCGTATTATTTACAACAGTTCACGGTGGTTTTATGCAGTTTAAAAATAACTGATAAAATTGTGGTATTATCAGTCGTAATATTACAAATTGCGTAAAATTTAATTTTGTCGAACGCTGATAAAAGAAATTAATAATTATATATAAACATATACAGTAGTGGACAAAAGTTAAGCAACTCTACAAAAATACTAGTTTTATTTACAATTCATAAAATAATCAAATTATAATAGGATGATACTATTCTGTATATATCACATATGTTTACTTTCATACAAAAATGTACATTTTATAACTATAAACATGAGTTGTGCTTTATCACTGTAATGAAGCAAAAAACTGAGACGGCAAAAGTTAAGCAACTTGATACACAACACTTCTGGGAACCCCCTATTTGTCTGTGTCGCGGTTGTCAGGCGTGTTATTTTGTTAGTAGGCGAGAGGATTGAGATCGTACGTGACGCATTTGTTAATAGCTTAATCAATTATGTCACGGAAAGTGTATTCAGACGATATAAAGGTAAAAATAATTGAGCAGTATAAAAAAGGTGTTTCACAAGCAAGTATCTCCGAAAGTTTCGACATAGACAAATCGGTAGTGTCCCGAATGATACAGAGATATGAAGCTAGAGGTACGGTGGCTACAAAATTTCGCTCTGGACGACCGCGAAAAACCACTTACAGAGAGGATCACCGAATTCGTCGCCTATGCAAGAAAAATCCATGGCTAAGTGCTCAGGAAATAAAATGTACTGTAAATTGTAATGTCAGCGCACGTACTATACGCAGACGTTTAGTAGAGGGCGGATTATACAGTAGAAGACCAGCGAAAAAACCTTTGTTAACACAAAAACAGAGAGCAGCGAGACTACGTTTTGCGAAGGAACACGCATCTTGGTCTGTAGAAAAATGGAAAACTGTCTTATTTAGCGACGAATCCAAATTTAATATCTCAGCGATGGAATTTGCTATATAAGGCGTCCTAAAGGAGAAAGATTAAATCCAAAATATTACACGAAAACCGTAAAGCACGGAGGTGGTAATGTCATTGTTTGGGGGTGTTTTTCTGGTAATGGTGTAGGTCCACTACATCGCATAGATGGTATTATGGATAGATTTGTATACAAAAATATATTGGAAAATACTATGTTGCCATTTGCCGAATGGAATATGCCACTTAAATGGTATTTTCAGCACGATAACGACCCTAAGCACACGGCTAGGATCGTTAAGGAGTGGCTAAGTAGGCAAAGAATTAATGTTCTTTCTTGGCCAAGTCAATCGCCGGATCTGAATCCGATAGAGAACTTGTGGGAGATTGTGGATAGAAGATTAAGGCTTAATAAAACGTATTGTAACGCAGATGAACTCTATAAGGCGTTATCAATCGAGTGGCAACAAATTGATCCACAAATACTTACCAATTTGATCGAATCAATGCCTCGACGGTGCGCAGCTATTATTGAAAATAAAGGTTATGCGACGAAATAATAATATTCATTTAAATACATTTATGATGTCATTTTCGTTACTAGTACGTTAAAGGTTGCTTAACTTATGTCACCTATAAATTATATGTTATATGGTATTTTGTAAGATTTTCATTATTTAGAATAAAGCATTAAACACCAATTAAGTGATTTTATCTTTATAAAAGTCCCAATTTTTCAATTTGATGATATGGCGATCACGTTCGTTTCCATTATGTTTCTGGCTATAATAGAGATATTTAGTAGGTACAGTTGCTTAACTTTTGTCCGCTACTGTAATTAAGTTCTTTTACGATGGGAGAAAATTGTTATTTTCTGCTATTCCATTGTGAATTAAATTCACAGAATAAATTAAAAATTTCTGCGCTGAAGAAGAACTCGAACCTCTACCTGTCGTTTTCTAGACGGCTGTTCTACCAATTAAGCCACCAGGCAGTACAACTTCCGAGTCCTTTAATACGCCATAAATTTCATTATGGAAACAGATCTAATATTTATTTTAAAACTAACAGTCAAGTTATTATAATATTAATAATTATATGTTTATATATTGGGTCTGGGAAAAAGTTCGTGGCGTTTTTTCAGTAAAATTCAACTGGTGCCCGCATGGCGTGTGGACGAATTTATTTAAACCGAATATGCTTCATTATTATCGACAATGTTTCGCCATTTTTTTGGTAGATCCATGATCCCATCGGTGAAAAACTTCTGTGGTTTCTGGTCGAAAAACTGAATCAAGTAGTTTTCACAGGCTTCTTTTGAAACCAACTTAATTCCATTGAGAGAGTTCTGCAGAGATCGAAACAGATGATAGTCAGAGGGTGCTATATCCGGACTGTAAGGTGGGTGCATCAAAACTTCCTAACCAAACTCTCTCAATTTTTGACGGGTCATCAAAGAAGTGTGTGGTCGGGCGTTGTCATGATGGAAGACAACACCTTTCCTATTAATCAATTCGGGCCGTTTTCTTTCAATCGCCTGGCGTAATCTCTCTAGTTGTGCACAGTAGAGTTGAGAATCAATCGTCTGACCAGTTGGAAGTAGCTCGTAGTGGACGATTCCCCTCCAGTCCCACCATACACACAGCATCACTTTTTTTGGCGTCAATGTTGGCTTAGCGAACGCTTGTGACGGCTCACCATCCTTTATCCACGATCTTTTACGCTTCCGATTATCGTACGTAATCCATTTTTCATCTCCGGTTATTAAACGTTTCAGAAACGGCTCGATTTCATTCCGTTTCAGCAGCGCATCGCAGATGTTAATTCGGTCCATCATGTTTTTCACGCTCAACTCATGAGGAACCCATACGTCAAGCTTTTTTTTGTAACCAGCTTTGTGTAAATGGTTCAAAACAGTTTTGTGGTCAA
The DNA here is from genome assembly GCA_031893035.1 of Dermolepida albohirtum. Taxonomy (NCBI): domain Eukaryota; kingdom Metazoa; phylum Arthropoda; class Insecta; order Coleoptera; family Scarabaeidae; genus Dermolepida; species Dermolepida albohirtum. The sequence continues at coordinate 169,413 of JAVIWB010005051.1, forward strand.
TGCCTAGCTCCATGCCAATATCGACACTGCTGATATGCTTATCTTGTTGGACTTTTTCAAGAATTTCATCAGATTTTTCAGTGATTGGACGACCGGAGCGTGACTCATCTTTCACATTGAAATTTCCAGAACGAAAGCGAGCGAACCATTTCCACGCAACAGATTTCGATAAAGTATCTTCACCGTACACAGCACAAATTTTATCACAAGCCTGCGCAGCGTTCTTCCCCTTATCATAATAATATTGCAGAATATAGCGAAATTTCTCATTATTCTTCTCCATTTTCAAGTGCGAATAACTTTCCAACCACTGCACCGATTACAATGTTTCTACGCTCAAACTAACGTTCGGAAGGTCATCTAAAAAACGAGCCGTCGGTGGTGTCGCTGTGACTTGTTGTTCTTTAGTTATCGGCAACCAATGCCATCTATCGAGAAAAACGCCACGAACTTTTTCCCAGACCCAATATAATAATTATGATATTAAATTTTAAAATAAATATTAGATCTGTTTCCATAATGAAATTGATGGCGTATTAAAGGACTCGAAGTTGTACTGCCTGGTTGGTGGCTTAATTAGTAGAGCAGCCGTCTAGAAAACGGCAGGTAGAGGTTCGAGTCCTTCTCCAGCGCAGAAATTTTTAATTGATTTCTGTAAATTTAATTAACGATGGGATAGCAGAAAATAACAATTTTCGCTGATAAAAGAAGTTATTGCAATATAAAAACATTGAGAAAATGATTGGATGAAATTGTAATTTATATTGCCTTACTTTAAGGTTTGTTAGCTTTGGACTACATAGGTTATTACATTAATTTAAATTTCTTCGTGATCTTTCCCAAATAACATTTAAGTAAAATAAAGCATGTCCGTCGCATTCACATCTAGAATTACAGTACATTATGCGCCAAAGTATAGAATGCTTATAATGGCTGAAACCCAAATATTGTATCAAGTGCGAAGAGCCGAGGAATACAAAGCGGAAGGATTATAATAATCATCTCTACTTTCTACTTTCTCACTACTAACACTTCGACGCTTAGCAGGGTTTTAATAATCTTTATTTTGAAGGCAAAGTAAATAGTGTGATACGAAATAAACTTGATGATGAATACTGATGAATAGAGCGGTCAATTTTTGTCAGCGCGACAGGCTAGGATTCGTTGTAGTAAGTATGTAAGTACCAAGAAACATGTAACTTATAGCCGACTGAATAGTGATCGACCTTAGAAGAGTTATCGTAAATATTCGGCACGTACAATCATCATAAAAAGGTTTACGATCTAAATTGCAATTTTTGCTTTATATGTTTAGATCATGCCGTAACAATATCAAACTCAATACAAAGAGAATTCTTGCATGTTTCATTTAAAAAAATGAACAATGGTGTGCATAGTGTGCAATTCAAGTATCACACAGGTTTGTTTACATTCGACCTGATAACAAAAAGCTTCAAATAAGTGCATTCTTCCTCTTGCCGTTTAGGCAATATTAAAAAGAAAATGTATGTATGAACTTACTCCGCAAAATAGCGAAGAATTGTGAAACGTGAGGAACGAACTTTCGCATTGCACTTTGCATACTGTTTTCTATATAATATTGAATTTTGTTAATGTAATTTTAATTTTAAGATTTAATATTATAAGTAAAAGTTTCGGCGACATACCTCTTGATTTTTTTTAAGTTAGCTTTGAATGCTTGATGAAGATGATGAACTTATTAAATTCGTATTAGTAATAGTCAAAATTATTCTATTAATTTAAAAACCTATGATAATGTAATAATCAAATGTAAAACTTTTTATTTTGCATTGTTTTTTAACATTAATATTATTATTAAAATAAAATTTAGATCTAAACAATTAGATCATTACATTTACTCAAAAACATAAGTATGTTACACGCTATTCATAAAATCGTATTATCAAAACAGTTATCTTATAAATTAATTCGAAATTCTGTTTAATTATTAGTGAATATAATTCTTACAGAATATTTTATATATACGAATATGTAAAATACTTCGTATATATTACATGAGCAATAAACAAAACCAAAGAAAAGAATTATTCGTATATATGTATGTACATATGTATGTATGTATGTATGTATGTGTATATATATATATATATATATACTTTAAATACCTTTATTCAGCAATCTGCCCGAAGGCAATACGCTATTTATAGCTCCATCCAATTTCCCCATGAACCAGTTATAAACCTGTTGTTATACTATATAGTATACTTCACTAATGTCATCTTAGATTAGTCTATTACACAGATCGGATTGCTTTACTTTTTTCACACGACGAATTGCACTGTTCACTTCAAATAGGACTAAGCTTCTTGTACTACTACTAATTCGTATATATATACAAAATATTTTCTTTATATACATATATTATAATATATAATCATTCGTGTATTACGGGCATTATTATAATATTTACGCGAATACAAATCTTCAGATTTGCGTAAATAAGGTGAATGGCAAAGTTTTGTTTACATAACAAGTTATAAAGACCACTGTATATGAATTTAGCAGGTATATTTTAATGTACATCGTAAACCTTTTTGTGGTACCTACTACACTTATTACGAATCTGGTGTGCTAACAAGTGTGACCACTCTACTGATGACAGTGAAATCAAGTAGCGTGAAGTTTATCTATTAGCATTTTAACTGAATTTGTTTTTTTAACGTATCAGATTTGGTTTTCACCTTATGTTAAAACAAATGAAAAAAGTACGCTTTGTGACCTGACCTGACCTGACCTGACCCGACCGAAGATACACAGAATGTGTAAGAAAAGCTGCTGCCGGGAAAATCAAGAAGTGTAAATAGCGCAAAGATATTTTCAAAAAATTGAAGAACATCAAAAACCTTTAATCGCGTCAATATCATCCGACAATATGCAAGGACTACATAAACGCTCTCATCACATTCTTTAGTAGCTATCTCCTCCTATCTAAACATCCAAGATCTTATATTCAGCGATATTCTTTCAACAAAACCACAATCATGGAGAAAACTTAACAGTCCTGTAAAAACTGTAATCAACTAAAAAATAGATGATGGAACAGCGAAGATCTTTGTCTCAGCTCCGGTGTGTCATTTCATGAAGAAAAAAATCATTTTAATGAAATTTGATTTTTGTCTGATAAGCACAAAAATCAAATTCCATGGATTTGGTTTATTTAATGTTTACAAATGGAAGAAGTATGATTTGTGACCTGAGATAAGAAGCATAGATTGTGTAAGAAAAACTATTACCAGAAAAGTGGAGAAGTGTGAATATAAAAGCGTATAATGTCTATAAAGACTAGTATCTGGCCAAAAAAGTTTTCACGCCTACTGAAGACGTGCTTCTTGAATATTTTCAAGAGCAAGCTTTTATTAGGGAACCTTCTAGGCTATGGACCATATTTTCAATGTTAAAATCGACACTTGTTTTGGAAAATAAATACGGATGTCTCAAAATATTTTTAAGTAATTGCATTATTAAAGTGCCTAAATACTTCACATAAACCTAAGAAGTTCTCCGTCTTTTCAAAAGACGAAACAACTAAATGTCTAACAGAAGCACCAGATAAAGTCCTTCTGCATATAAAGAAATTATATTCAATTATTGGGCAAAATTCTTAAATTTAAATTATTATAATCATTTGAATAGCTGGGGCTTGTAAAACTGACAAACTCTGTAATATGACCATGCAAGACGACGATGTTTACGATAAAAAGATTATTATGAATATATCGTAATAAAAGTGGGTATTCAAGGAGAGTTTGTATTGATAGAAACACTCTAGGTTGAAGTAACAAAGAAATCTCTAAATAACATACCCAGTCCAGCCATGCCAAATTTTTATTGGTCTCAAAACATACGCCACAACACCAGTACTAAATTACCAAAAATAATTGCAGTATATTTGAAGTTACAAAATCCAGAACGTTATAATATAGAAACTTCCACTGCGATGTACTTCCACTATATTACCGGCAGAAACTTATAAACCTATATTGTCATTGACACGACACGACGGTTGGAAATACACAATGTGACAGAAGGTTATATACAGTACCGTGCAATTAAGTTAAGGTCACTTGTATTTCCTAGAAATATTTAGAGGTATTTAGTAAGTAGAAATAACATAGTTTCTGTTGTTAAAATATCTTCTTTTATAGTATTGGCGATAATCCTTTACAACTATAAAATTCTTTGCATTCTAACCACCACTAAACATCTAAAACGAAAATGGGATTAAACACAATCATAGGGGGCTATTTTTATCTTCTTTTCGTCATTTTGAGTACAGCGTTGTATGTGTAAAATAAAAGTTTTATTGTAGATATGTAATTTGTGAAATATTATAATTCGTTTTAAAAGTTTAGGACATTTTAGTTTTGTTTTATGTTTTTTTTTTTTTGGTAGGTTGTGGGGATGGCAATTTTTGAACAAAGACATTACCAGTGCAAAAAAAATGGCAAATAGAGACTTTATTAAAAACTGGAAGGTGTTCTCGTCGAGAAATAACAAGACAAAACCCAATTCTCGTCAAGTAATGGGCAGGGTGGCAAAGTTAATTGCAGGAAACCTATCATCCGCTTTGAGCGACCGCATTCATTGTGGAAGAAAAAGAAAGACAACGGTTAATGAAGACAAATTAATTGTTAGAAGACCATTAGAGAACCTACAGCGACATATTAGAAGCAGATAACATCAAAATATCGAGACGAACTTTGCAATCTCGATTTTCGATAAAAATGTATAGTACCGACCAGCGAAAAAAACAAGATTGACCAAGAGAATTTATATATATTATAACACATAATCATTCGTATATTACGGGCATTACTATACTATATCTACGCGAATACAAATCTTCAGAAAATAAGGTTTGTTTACATAGCAAGTTATAAAGACCATTGTATATGAATTCAGCAGATATATTTTAATGTACATCTTTTTGTGATACTACTATACTTATTACGAACCTGGTGTGCTGACAAGTGTGGCCGCTCTACTGCTGAATGTGAAATCAAGTAGCGTGGTGTTTATCTATTAACATTTTAACGGAAGTTGTTTTTTGAATGTATCAAGAACTTTGCAATCTCGATTTACCGATAAAAATGTATAGTCGTCGACCGGCGGAAAAACAAGATTGAGTGACAGGGAAGAAAATGAGATTACAACGGGCAAACAGCATAAAAACCTCACGGTTAAGGATTGGGAATAGGTATGCATCATTATTTTATTAATGTTCATAAAATTTTACAAGTTCTTACTAGACTTAAATATTGATTGAATATTTTGTATTTTCAAGGTTGTATTCAGTGATGCATCGCGCTTAGATGGGGTAACGGAAAATTTCTGTGGCATTAAGAGAAAGCCACATGAGCATTTCCATGAAGCTGCTGTGATTAGAACAGTTAAACGCCTTCCAATTATTATGAATTGGTGTTACATATCAGTAAAGGAGGGTCTATCTCTGTATTACGTCAAGGGTACAATGAATCAAGTACAGTACAAAATCCGTAATGAAATCAATATTAACTCCAAACATTGTCTCTTTAAGTTTTGAAAATGTATGGAATAGTTTAAAATGGATCAGGTTCAACTCCAAATCCAACCTTAGTTGTTTTAAAAGAAAAAGTTGAAGATTCGTGGTTCAATAATCAGAATTTAGAGAAATATATCAGAAGCATGTCGAAAAGAATTACTTCATATTATTTAAAAATATATATTAATCTTTATATTATAATAAAAAATATTAAACAGTTGTTCACGTCAAGTCATTATTTTGTTTTATTTCTTATACGTGGTTTGTTCAAAAGGAAAGGTGAATTTTGAATTTTCGCGCGCTGTGTACATTCGATTATCGAAATTTTTTTTTGTTAAGTTGGTATACATGTGTTAGTCATATATTGGCATTATCAGCCAATTTGGATTAGTAGTTTGCTATTGACAACTGAAAAGCTTAGTCACGTTTGTGTGTTCTTCGATTTTTGACTTTTGAAAAAAATGGATTAAAGAATATGTATTAAATTTTGCGTTAAAAATGGAATAAAGTGCTTCAACGCACTTGAAATGTTGACTGTGGCATTCGGCGAGTCCACTTTGTCTCAAAAAAGTGTTTATAAGTGGTACGAGCGCTTTACAGAAGGCTGAGAAAATGCACGCCAATTTCGATCAAATGTGAAGGTTTTGCTCACTATTTTGCTCGATTACAATTGCGTGGTGCATCATGAGTTCTTACCAACAGGTCGTACGGTTAATAAGGAATACTACAAGGAAGTTATGCAACGTTTGCGTGAAGCAATACGGCTCAAACGATCGGAATTGTGGAAACAAAATCATGGACTCTCACGATAATGCACCAGCTCACACATCAATGCTTGTTCGTGATTTTTTAGCAAAAAACAACACCCTAATCATGCCTCAACCACCTTATTCACCAGATTTGGCTCCCTGCGACTTTTTCCTATATCCAAAACTGAAGAGACCAATGAAAGGAAAGCGTTTTGCCACAATTGATGAGATAAACTCAAAATCGAAGAACGAGCTGATGGCCGTACCGAAAAGCGCATTTCAGAAGTGCTTCGAAATAAATACTTTTCAAAAAAATTCAAAATTCACCTTTCTTTTTAAACAAACCAAGTATAAATGAAACCAACAAGTTGAATTTGTATGGTGACCTAATTTTATTGAACGGTACTGTAGACGAGCCTATTGCCGATAAAGAACTGCAAAAATGGTTCAAGAGACTACCTCACAATCAGCAAAAACTGGTGTCACTACTAGTGAAAATGATGATACAATGTTTACTATAACAGAAATTCTTCGTCACAATAACTATAACAAATTTTCCCATAGAAGATAATAATTATAGCACTTCGATACTTGACCGAGCACGAGTAATTGAATAATTCATATGACCATGGTACCATTAATTATTACAAGAAATAACTGTAATTAGCGTTTTATCTCTTGTGCATATTTGACTATCTTAATAAAAGAATCCTTACGTCAGCATTCTAGCAACCACAAAGTTTAAAACAATTAATTGTAATTTTGTGTAATATTGGGTTGGCAATTAAGTACTTTCGGATTTTACTGATAGAGAGCGTTGCTTTATTTTTTGTATAACTTATGTTAGTGCTGTACTTTACCGTTTGTCGCGTGATACTAGTCACATTGACGTAACTTCAGAAGCAAGTAGTGCCTGATTTTTATTAAAGCTATTAGTTGTGGGTTAATTTTAAATGGAGTGCAGAAACGAACATTTTCGACAAATTTTACTATTTTATTTCCGTAAAGGAAAAAAAGCTGCTGCGGCTCACAAAAAGATATGTGAAGTTTGTGGTGCTAATTGCTTAACAGAGCACACGTGTCAGAATTGGTAAAAAAAATTCCGTTCGGGAGATTTTTCCCTCAAAGATGAGCAACGTTCTGGTCGGCCTACTGAAGTTGATGATGACCAAATCAAAGTCATAATTGAACAGGATCGTCATATAAGTGTTCGAGAGGTTGCGGAGAGGCTACATGTATCGCACACAACAACTGAAAAACATTTAAAATGTCTTGGGCTAGTTAAGAAGCTTGATATTTGGGTACCTCGCGAATTGAAAGAAATTCATTTAACACAAAGAATCAACTTTTGCGATATGCACCTTAGACGAAATGAAACCGACCCTTTCTTAAAAAGAATCATCACTGGTGATGAAAAATGGGTCCTATGCAGTAACATAGTTTGAAAAAGATCATGGAGCAAACACGATAAACCAGCTCAAACCACATCGAAAGCTGAATTGAATCCAAAAAAGATCATGCTGTCAGTTTGGTGGGATTACAAAGGTGTTGTGTTTTTTGAGCTGCTTCCAAGGAACCAAACGATCAATTCGGATGTTTACTGTCAACAATTAATAAAACTGGGTGAAGCAATCAAAGAAAAACGGCCAGAATTGTCAAATCGGAAAGGTGTAGTTTTCCACCAAGATAATGCAAGGCCTCACACATCTTTGGCAACTCGTGGGAAACTATTGGAGCTTGGCTGTGAAGTGATGCCACATCCCCCATACAGCCCTGATCTAGCACCATCTGATTACCATTTATTTCGAAGTTTGCAGAATTCTTTGAATGAAATGATTCAATGAAATTTCACAAATGACGATGACCTTCACTCGCACCTGGTTCACTTTTTTGCTAATAAGGACCAGAAATTTGATGAGCCCGGAATCATGCAGCTGAAAGAAAGATGGCAAAAGGTCATTGAGCAAAATGAAAAATATATAATTTGTTAAAAACTATTCTTTGTTTTAAAAAAAAGTGTTTTATTTTATACTACAAAACCGAAAGTACTTAGTTGCCAATCCAATATTTTCGTTAATTTGGAAAATATCTTATTATTTTGAACAAAACTGTATGCACTAAATAAAAGAGTTTTACTGAAACCTTCAGTTTATTATAGACGAAAAACAAAGGAATTTCGTTAATACAAATACACGTCGATGAGTTTATTTTTTGAACTTGAAGAAAAAAGAAGAAAATCCGCTAATAGAATAAACAATTTACACGTTTCAAAGTCATTTTCCTTTTAATAAATTTATAATTTTATGCGAATATTATGTCATGATAATGATAACTAAAAAATATATTTTGAGTTTTCTTGTGTTTTTGTTTAGATATAATTTTCCATAAGAAAATTATTTTTGTAAAAATAACATGCATATTTTGCCATTATACAAAGTAATAATTATAAACATAAAAAACTTAATAAAATTATTGTATTTATATAAAGAAAACAGAAAAATCTCGAAAAAATAGGCGTATAATATTATTAGACCTTGCATAAACAAATAAAATAATTATTTATACAACACGTAGTCCTAGCAATAGTTAGTTATAAATAGACCTGGGCAGCTTCTCTCATTTCCAGGTGCGGTTCGTTAGTCGGCGTGTACAATATTTAAAATTAAAATAACAATTTTATGATATTGCAAATATGCAATTTTACGATTTTACTTTATTTATTGTTATTATTCCATACTAGGTAATAGATATAACGCATTCAAAATATCGTATGCAACTACTTATGAATTTATTTAACATATATATATCCACGAAAAATTTAATGCATGTGCTATACATATACATTCACATATATAAACATGAATAACTTCTTAATCTCACATAAAGATGGATGTGCATAGTTAATATTTCCATAGTATTTTTACTAAAAAAAATTGTATAGTTGCTACCACATAAAGGTTAATAACAAACACGAAAAGATATCTGAAGAATTCATGTAGGATGATTTTTACACCATATAAGCAAAACATTGGCAGTCGGAGCATGTCTATTGTTCGTAACATAGTAAGATTTGTATTCGAATGGATATAGTAACAGGTGTAATATATGAATAATTCTAAAAGTGATTATTCGTACATATATACACGATATATTTTATGTATTCATATATACAAAATATTCTACAACAATTATACGAGCGTAGCCGTTTATATTTCTGGAACTGGCAACACTGTTAGTGTTGCCTCCGATCTGATGATTACGTCGTGAAGTGTGTCATTTTTGACAATATATTTACCTTGACAGTTTTATTATCCGGTCGCTATTTCTATTGTTGACAGTAACTAAACTAAAATTTTATTTCAGCGAAAAAATGGAATTAACTTGCGAACATTTTCCTGTAATTATTTTTCATAACTTTCAACAAGAATGCAACGATGAGCTGAATTCCTTATATGGTCGGCACCATCGAGAACTACAGTATATCGTTGGTATAGTGAATTCAAACTCGGTCGGCGTTCTGAATTTCGTGAATGTCGTCCCACGAATATTGTTATGTCGGAAAACATTAATGCAGTGTCTGAATTGATAATGTAAGACCGTCATGTGACATACCGTGAGATCGTGGTGTTAGTAACACCAGCGTGCATAAGATCCTGCATGAACATTTAGCCATTAAGAAGCTATGTCCACGTTGGATACCACATAATTTGATAAGCGCTCAAAAAAGACTCGCGTCGATTGGTGCCAAGAAATGCACAAAAAATACAATGGCGGTGCTTCAAAGAACATTTATAAAGTAGTCACAGGTGATGACTCTTGGATCTATACGTATGAGCCCGATAGTAAACAGCAGCCGACAGTGTGGGTATTCCAAGATGAACCAAAACCAACAAAAGTTGTTCGCGGTCGAAGCACATCAAAACAAATGGTCGCGTTTTTTCGGAAAAACCGGTCACGTTGCAACTGTACCTTTTAAGAATTGTAGAACGGTCAATTCCGAAAGGTACACAACTATACATTTGCCAAAAGTTTTTGAAGAAATAAGGAAAACAAATCGAAAGCGACAGATCATTCTCCACCATGAAAATGCGATCTGTCACAGGTCGGTTCAAACAATTGAATATTTGACCGGGCAAAACATTGAATTGATGAGCCATCCGCCGTACAACCCTGATCTAGCACTCTGTGATTTCTTTTTGTTCCCACACGAAGAATAAACTTCGTGGTCAACGGTTTTCTACGCCGGAAGAGGCAGTTGAGGCATTCAATACTCATATTCTCGAGATACCGCCTTCACAGTGGGAGCAATGCTTTTCGGATTGGTTTAAACGAATGCAAAAGTGCATTGGTTTTTAAGGAGAATATTTTGAAAAGCAATAGAACTATTTTCGATATTAAAAAATTTTTTTTACTATTCCCGAAATATGAACGGTTACCCTCGTATTTATTAATAATTAAATATAATTTCCAATGAATTTATAGGATAACTATTCTGATAATACGATTTTATGAATAACGTATATATAAACTGATGTTTTTGTGTAAAAAAATTTTATATTAACAATAATATTAATATTGAATTCGATCTGTTGATACGATGATTGACGTAAAAACTTTTACTCCAATCATCCCATTACCCCAGGCTTTTAAATTAGAAACATTTTCACTAACTAATATAAATTTAATAAGTTCGTCATCTTCATAAAGCATTCTAAATTGGCATTAACTTAAAAAAATCAAAAGGTATGTTGTCGAAACTTTTACACAAAATATTAAATCTCGCAATTAAAATTACGCCAACAAAATTAAATATTCTATTGAAAATAGTACGCAAAATGCAGTGTGAAAGTTCTTTATGAAGGCATGGTGGTATGGTTCTTTGAAGTCAACTCTCCTCCACTATAAGGCCAACAGGATCTTATATCATTTTCAAAGAATGTTTGATCCATATTAAATGTTTTTGTATACTTTTTCACAGTAGGGAATAAAAAGGGTAAAATTCTTCTCATAAACATTATTCAAAAACTATTTAATTTGAGGTGATCTACCTTGTTTTACTAAAAATTTAATTAACTACCGCTGTATACGTTGCGAGTCTCGGAGTCCGATGCCCTGCTGTTCAGGAAGGTTTTGGTGATTTTCTTTTTCCGTTTAATCGAATGCTAGCAGTCAAAGATCTTAAAGTTACACCAAGAGCGCGAACATAATAAAACTTACAGTCTGGTAATGCTCCCCTGTAGTTGGTATTAAGCTTTTGGTGGATGTAAAGAGGTATTAAAGCTGTCGCAATCAACGCTCAGCTATGCTTAGAGAATGGCCCGTATATTGTAATATGTTAGATCGAGAATTTACACAATTAAATTCATGAACTTCTATTGAAAAATTCGCCAGTGTACGCTCATTAAAATGCTATAAAAACAAATTACCAAAAATTACTATATTGTTTGATTTAAAACAATTATCTTTTATTAAGTTTAAATACGTTAGTTCCAGCTCTCTTTTATATCGTACGCAACGATCTTTCGTTCATAAACGGTAATGTATACACACAATTATATTTCATTTTGTAATAAACTGTAAAAGAAGAAGGCCCTGCGAGTGCATATAGGGCAATAAACCAACTAAAAGATAATTATCTCAGACGTAATTGGCTGTCTTCGAACAATATATGCGGTTATATCAATGTGAGCCTCACAAGTTCTGCAGCACTTATCTCCGTATTCCTGGTTGATGCACCATTTAAAATTAAAGAGGACGGAGATCACTCCTATACATTGTACGACAGCAAATTGGGTCATGAGGGTTCCGAAAAGCACATTATCTTAATGCGGCGTGAATACAGGGAGTGTATGTTCAAGTTAGTAAACCGATTTTGCGACAGACGGGTTGGGATGGTTTGAACAAACGATTTTACATTACTTTACAATCGTTATCTGTAAAACAAATTTACTTTTTGAAATATGCCTCGACAGTCGTTTCAATTTTATACTTAAAATAAAAAGAAACATTTTAAATTCATTTTAAAAAAGTTTTTATTCTATATTCACATACACTACCGGTCATATTTATTTGCCCACCCTTAGTTTTAGCCAAAATTATTAAACTATTAAATGTGTACTGAAAATTTATTTATTGTACCAATACAATAGTGTAAAATAAACATGAAATAGTTACGTTTTTCTTATATAAAAACTTTATCATTAATTATTATTAAATTTTGCTCTCATCAATGTGCCCACCTTTATTTTTGATAATTGCGGCACATAACCGCGGCATCCTTTCAATTAATTTTTGCAGTGTATCTTCTGTAATTTGTGCCCAGGCTTCTTGAAGTTGTTCCCACAGTACAGTGGTGGATGATAGAGCACGTTCTCGAACCTTCCAGTCCAATTCTTCCCAAAGAAGCTCTATTGGGTTCAGATCAGGACTTTGAGCTGGCCATACCATTATAGAGATTTGCACTTGCTCTTCTAGTTGACGCAAGTAATCGCCACACAATCTAGAAGTGTGTTTCGGGTCGTTATCCTGTTGAAATACAAAGTTTTCGCCAAGAATCCTTAGTCCTGGAGGAACAGCGTTATTTTCTAAAATTTCCTTGTAGCTTTCTTTTCTTAGGATTCCCTCAATTTTGACGAGATCGCCTACAGATCTTCCACCAAAACACCCCCAAATCATTACTGAACCTCCTCCATGTTTTACGGTAGGCGCAATACATTCTGGCAGTACTCTTTCTCCTGCGGATCTTCTTACGAATATTCGCCTTTTACTACCGCAAAGTTCAAACTTCGATTCGTCTGTCCACAATACATTATTCCACTGATCAATCGTCCAATTCTTATGTTCTTTAGCCCAATTTAGTCGTTTTATCTTGTTTTGCTTTCGTAGTAGTGGTTTTCGCAGAGCAATTCTTCCGTATAAACCCGCTTGCCTTAACCTTCTCTGTACCGTGGACACACTATTGGTTTAGCACGCGCTCTATTCATTTCAGTAGCAATTTCTGGTGATGTTTTTCGTCTATCGCGTCTACTTATCCGTATTAGATGCCGGTCATCTGCAGATGTCGTCGCTTTGCGTCGTCCAGATCTTCTTTTGTTGGAAAATGTACCACTTTCTTCAAATTTTTTAACGTTATAATCAACGGTTCTGCGATTTAATCGTAATTCTTTTGCAATTTCGCGATTGCTTTTACCCGTACGATGATAAGCAATTATCATAGCACGCGCTTCAACAAATAATTCCTTCGTCTTCGGCATTGCATTAAAATATTCACAATAACTCTCTATTTCACTGTTTTCGCAACAAAAGATGAACGATGACTGACATAAAATTTATTTTCCTTTTTGAATAACACATCCTAATATTGTAGTTAGTTAGTACAATAACACAATATTGGTAATACCTTTCGGAAATGCAGGTAAAACTGTTAATACTGTAGGGATTAGCCTATATAATATTTATGGTATTTTCCAATTTATGACCCTTTACGATATATCCTAAACAATTTAAGATTTTCGTAGAAATTCATATGGAATTACTTCTACTAATAATATTGTTGAATAATTTTAATACAGATTTTTCGAAAGATAATCCGTATTTCAGCAAACACATAAAATTGGGGTGGGCAAATACATATGACCGGTAGTGTATATACGAGGTGTAAGCTTAATCAATATTCTTTCAATTTTTCAGAAATTACTACCCAAAAACATTCTAAATTTTGAATAAATCGCGAAAACTGCTTTTTAAAGCTTGAAAAATAAGCACAGTTAGCGAACTTGATTTCTGCGTTTAATGGTAATCTTTGTCAACCAAATTTATAACTTCGAAAATTATTGAATATTAGAGGAAGTCAATGATAAGAATAAACTAGGTGTGGAGACAAATTATAAATCGATTCATTGATTTCTGCCGTTGCGCTATCAGCCTAAGCTCGTATAATTAAAATAACTTTTTACACACCAAAGCTTTTCTAAAAGCTTATTTTATTGAATAACTTAGTGCAATTGATGTATTATAGAAGATTAATAATGAAGTGGAGCAAGTTTTTTCATTTCTTTTTGTTTTGAATTGGATTGGCAAACTTTATATTTATAAAACTGAAAAATAAACGTAAAATACTTATTTTTAATTAAGTACTAACCATCATTGTCATAAATGTACGAGGGTGGTCTGTAAAGTTTCCGACCTCAACGTGAAGATGGCAGCACTCATCAATAAAAGCTACGGAATATAGTTGTATATCTATTGTCAGGTACTCACCAAAGTTTCAGTCATTTTGGATGCGCAGTTGTTATTTGACAGTTTGAGTGAGTCGATGTGAGTGTTTTTGTGAAAATGGAAACAATCGAGCATCAAGCCGTCATTAAATTTTTGTTTTTGAAAGCCAATCGCCTACGCAAATCAAAGATAGTTCGACTCTGTGAACGGGGACTGCACCATCATTTACCACAGTTAAATTTTGGGCAGCTGAATTTAAACGTGGCCGTAAGAGCTTGGGAGACGATGAACGTTCATAGCGTTCAAAAACTGAAACTACTGACGATAACATCGCTAAAATTCACCAATTGGTGCTAGACGACTGTCGAATTAAAGTGAGAGAGATAGCAAAGGCTATGAATATGTCCAAAGAACGTGTTTGTCACCTGTTGAATCAAGATTTAGGCATGAGAAAGCTGTCCGGGCGTTGGGTGCCGCGTTTGCTAACGCTAGACGAAAAACGTATTATATTTGTTCCCTCATCTAAAAATTGCGCTCGGAGGACAGAGATTTTCGTCAAATAAGGCGGAAATCACCTTCGTGAACAATTATTTTGCAAGGGAAAACGCCGGGTTAAAGAAATGGGAGCACCGCTGGGAGAATGTGGAGAGTTACGAGGAGACTATGTAGAAAAATAAATATAAATTTTAAGAAAAAATGTCTTGTGTCTTTGTTAGGTCGGAAATTTCTTAGACCACCCTCGTATGTGAATAAATTAACTTGAGATTTTATTGACAATGAAAAATTTCAATTTAAACCACTTTATACATCGAAAGCGGGAATTTTTGAAAAAAATTTTGTTCTTCGTATGGATCTCGAACCCACGATTTTATTCTCTCCGGGAATTGAGCCACCACTAACCCATTCTGCACTTTTTGTGAACTCAAGATACCCAATACAAATAAAGAAACTTTATTTGCGTCTTGACTGGAAATTGGGCAAAAGCGCTGTTGCTGCAGCTTGCATACTCCATGAAATTGAAGACCAAGATGTTATTTCAGATCAAACTGCGCAAAACAAGTATTAAAATTCAATAATTGTCAAATAGACTTTAGGAGAGGCTCTTTAGTAAAGATTTGAGACTACTCACAAGCTCCTCTACATCGTCCGTTTACCTTTCCCACTTTGTGAACATAACGATCTACCGTCCACCGCGAAGGACCACGTGGTGGGCAATAGATCATCATGTTCACGAACAGGGAAAGGTAAACAGACAAAGTAGAGGAGTGTCTCATCAAATAACTGTGGAACTGGAACAGCAACGAATGCGAATTGTAATCAACTTTTTGCCAATCCACAGTATCTCCATTTCTATCGACGAATTGTAATGTGTGACGAAAAATGGATCTGCCTTCCCAATCTAAACAAATCAAATCAGTGGTTAATTCGGAGCCATATTGCAGAGCCAGTGGTCAAGAGAAAAAGCTTTAAACCAAAGGCGATAGTGTGTGTCTGGAGCAATTCGAAAGATATTTACTTCGTACCAGAGGTAAGGAGTTAAACTCCGAAATAGAAATATACTGTGAGCAGGTGAACCGAATATATGCGGTTTTAAGAAAAACTTACCCCGCATTCATTCACGGAAATCTTACTATTCCTTCAAGACAATGTTAGGTCACATATTGTCCAAAGAACTCTCTGGAAACTGGAAGAATTGGATAGGGAGGAGTTGCAACTTACCACTCGCACCATCTGATTACCATCTTTTAGATTAATGGCTTATTTTTGCCAATTTCTCGCTAGGCTTATTTTTGCCAATTTCGTGAGGTTTTGACGTGAAAGAATGATGTCGTTAGTTCTTCATCTCTTCTTTAACGCTAACTACCAGGTGTACCGAAAAGACATTACCGGTTTTTTATTTAAAAAAATACATAATTTTCAAGAATACGGAAAAATTTATTTATTCAAAGTATTGGCCATTTGATTCTGCACATCTAGCCCATCTTTCAGGCAATTTATGGATGCCATCCCAAAAAAACTCTTCGTCCTTTACGCAGAACCATTCATCGAGCCATTTTCTAACTTCTTCGAAATTGGCGAAGTGCTGCTCTGCAAGCACGTGTCCCATTGATGCGAAATGGTGATAGTCGGATGGAGCAAGATCTGGAGAGTAAGGCAGGTGCGATATTATGTCCGATCCAAGAGCTTTCAGTGCTTCCTTGACCGGTTTTGCTGTATGAGACGGCGTGTTATCGTGCTGTAAAATCACTTCACCGTGTCTTCGGGCCCATTCTGGATCTTTTTCCATTAATGCATGGTTCAAATTGATAATTTATTGTCGGTAGCGATCAGTATTAACTGTTTCACCAGGTTTCAACAGTCCGTGATACACCACGCCACTCTGATCTCACCAAACACAGAGCATTGTCTTGCGACAAAAACGATCTGGGCTTAAAGTCGATGGGCCGGTTTTATAACCATGATTTTTTGCGTTTAAGGTTCTCGAAATAAATCCATTGACTTCCAATGACTTCCGATCATGCCTTTAATTTTCCTGTCATTCAATTGATTGGCACTTATTTTTCCATCTTTTTAATTTTTCCCATTGCTCGTAAGTGGTCGCTAATCGTTTCTTGGGCGACATTTAGCACTTCTGCCAATTTTCAATTGTTTTTGAGTTTGGGTTGGGTCTTCATCCAATAACTCCTGCAGTTTCGCAACTTCAAACTTTTTCTACCAGAAGGTTCTTTGTCTTGCACATTGAAATCACCACTTTTGAATTGCAAACTCGACAGTTTCAAAGAGTTATAAATCTATGACAGTGTGAGTTTCGTAAAATATAATATGCGTGGCTTTGAAGCTTGATGTCAGTAGAATATTTGTTAGAAAAACCGGTAATGACTTTCCGGTAGACCTGGTATATGTATTTATTATATTTCACTAACTAATAAATACATATGTCTAATGTTATTACAAATCGAAAATATTTTTCAACTGAAATTAATGGAGTAAACACATTAAAAATAGTCAAGGAAGTTCTAGGTCATCTGAAACAAACAACCCATTTTTCCTATCAAAAAAAAAAGTAAAATACAATTTAAGCTCCCAAATTATTTTGCTTTACAAA
Source organism: Dermolepida albohirtum (assembly GCA_031893035.1). Taxonomy (NCBI): domain Eukaryota; kingdom Metazoa; phylum Arthropoda; class Insecta; order Coleoptera; family Scarabaeidae; genus Dermolepida; species Dermolepida albohirtum. Next base: position 187,048 of record JAVIWB010005051.1, read on the forward strand.
GCATTTAACAATAAAATAATCAAATATGTGTTGTTAAAACATAAAATACGATTTTTTTTCAATTCTAATAAAACAAAGTAGGCATAATAAAAATATAGGGCAAATAAATACTTTCTAGGTCATTGAGAGGGTGCAAATCATCCATTTCTCCATTGAAATGATATTAAGCCAATACAAGGATGCAAGATTGTTAGGCTACGAAGAAAGGAGTTTCATGGACGTACAAATTGTTATTTTTACAAAAACAAATTGGATATAAATACACTCTTAATTGCATCAGATATTCAATTCATTTTGCAAGGGGAATTTGTATGATTAAGCACAGGAAAGTGAATAGCTACTTTTGGACGGTCTGAGCATATAAAGGAGGCGTATTAAAAATATCCAGTAAAGAAAATATTTTTTAGGTCATCCATATGACTAACCTATTTCCAAAACTGAAGAAAAAAAAACGGTAAAATAACACAAAAAACAAATGATGACTGCACCACTTACACAGCAAAGGAATTTTAGAAGATCTGTCATCACATCTCACTTTAACACGCAAAAACGTCACATGGAAAACATTCTCTTCTCTTCTTCAAAAAAGGGTTAAAAAAAACCACGTTTCGTCTTTAAAAAAAAATTTAGGTGGAAATATCGCCCGCGTTTTCACATCGAAACACGTACGAAATTCATGTCTGCGAGTTTAACCGCGTCGAAAAGATGTCACACATAGAAGAGATTATTTGGCCGCCGTTCAAACGGCGAGAAATAGCTCGAAACTGAAACTGAAATAGGCGTTTCAGCGGGAATTCGGCTGTGAATTTCGAACTGTTAACGCGATGGCGTTTACGCATATATAGAAGAGAGAGTGCCGGAGACATGCAGGCTCGGGTATTTTCGAAAAATCTTTGGCATTCGCATCGCTAGATGGGGAATTTGTATGTACGTAAGGGCCTGAGATTGTTCCGTTGAAGGAGTGACGCCAGCTAGACTGTATCGGGATGTGTTATTTGGGGCAGAACTACATAGAACTACATGTTATAGTAAGAGATGATTTATTAAAGAAGTTTAATGATTTCTTTAATGTATTTGGTATATTGTGATGCGGCAAAATAAGAAATTATAAACTGATTTTTGATTTAATGACAGAAAAATTATTTATTTATTTTATATTTATATTTTGCCCAACAGAATTTCTTCCATTAATAGGATTAAATCAATTATACATACACACAAATGTTCAAGAAGAACAAAACCATAAGTAAACATAATAATTCTTTACGTGTAAGTACCTGACTAAAGATAAAAATATTTATATAAAAGTACAGAAACAATATGAGAAAAAACGAAAACTTAGCAATTCCCCCTACTTGTCCTCAATTGCTAGTCTGAGTAATGCTTCCATGGAGTCATTATGAATGTCTCCTGCACAAAATATTTTATTAAAATTACTGCACATTATGTATAGAGGGGACTTTAATATTACATTAGTTCTAGAACGTGGACAGGAAAATGTAGTCTGATAACAAACCGACAGTCGAGGAATGTGAAAATTCAATTCTTGAAGGAGGGAAGGACAATCGACGTCATTATGTAAAAGTTTATATAAAAATATTAAACCAGTAGAAATGCGTCTGCCTTCTAGCGATGTGACATCAAACTGTTGCAGCAGTTCCAACTGGTCAATACCCCGTGCTGGATAAAACCCGCCAACTCAAAAGGAGAGATATTTTAAAAACTGTCGTTGCACAGCTTCCAAAATGTTCTTATGAGCATGATGGTAAGGATACAATACCAAAATCGCATATTCAAGTTTCGATCTAACAAGTGAAAAATGCGGAGACTTCATTACTTGTATAGACGTAAACGCTCTACAATTGCGTATAACAAAACCCAATTACTTCTTTGCAGATAAGGCGACGTTTTCAATGTGGTTGACAAATGTGGGTTTCTCATCAAATAAAACGCCAAGATTTTTAACTAGATTAGTCCTTGTTAGTGAAGTAACATACAATGAATAGTCGCACCTAATTGAGTTGAGCTTTCTTGTGTGTCATAATCCTACATTTAGATAAATTCAACTGTAAACAGTTACTCTCGCACCAATCATTAATTATATTTAGTTGATTTTGCAAAAAGACACAATCATTCATATTTTGGATTGAAGTTGAATTTGATGGAGCCTGTGGTTGATTAACTTAATCACTAAGGTTGATGTATGTATAACCCCTTTGCAAAATGTCACACCTGGTAAACCACGGCGAAAAATATCCGTACGAAAACAAACTTCGTACGCGATCTGCACCGTTGAGAACCAAAATGTACACCAAATGTACACTGAGTGTACATTTTGGTTCTCAACGGAGCAGATCGCGTACGGAATTTGTTTTCGTACGGATATTTTTCGCCGTGGTTTACCAGGTGTGTCATTTTGCAATTATCTGCTGATGATGACAACTTAGTTGTCGAAATGCGTATACAGAATTACGAAAGTTAATGTGGAAAGGGGTTATATATCGACCTTAGTGATTAAATTTTGGATTGAGATAAAAATTTTTAAGTCATCAGCGAAAAGCAATTTCTTGGACGCAATAACTGATGTCAAATCATTAATATATATACAAAATAAAAGCGGTCCTAAATTCGAGCCCTGAGGCACACCCGAGATTGCGTGAAAATGATAAGATTTATGCCCATTGTAGCACACAAATTGTCTCCTGTCATGCAAATATGACTCAAAAAACTTCAACAGTGTCTTACTGAGCCCAATTAATTTTAATTTATTTAATAACACCAAATGATTTATGCGATCAAAAGCTTTAGAGATGTCAGTATATATAACATCAACCTGTCCGTGTTGATCCAAAACGTTCGCAACGTACTGGGTCAATTGCACTAAATTAGAAACCATTTTCCAATAAAACCATGTTAATTGGGTGACGTAACATTATGAATTGTCGGAGACAGGTAAGTATAAATGCATATTTCTAGTACTTTGCCGAAATTTGAAAGTACAGCAATAGGTCTGTTGTTGGCAATAACTACCGGACCTCCATTCTTCAACACAGGACATATTCTTGCTAATTTCCAGCAATTAGGAAAGATTGAAGTACTTAATGCCATGTTAAATAAAATTGTTAAAGGATATGTGAGGATGTCTGCACAATCTTTCAACAGGAAACTTGGAACTTGATCATCTCCAGCCGTTGTTTCATTCGTTAATTTCCTTAACAATGAATTAATAACTAATGCCTCAATGAATTTAATATGAATGTTCGAAGAGTTATAAGAGACATATTGTTGTTGATTCATACTGCATCAAACTGGATGAATACCGATTGAAAGTACTGAGCAAATGCGTCAACCTGTTTGGAATCATCTAGGGTTCCATCAGCTGTTCTCATCTTCTCAGGAATCCTACTCATACACTTTTTTGTTTAAATGTAGGGCTATGCTCTCAGGTACTTTTTATAGGCTCCCGATTTTTGATATATATGAAAAGGGCCCTGATACGCTTGAAGTGTTGGAGATCGTTATCAAGCTTGTAGTTTCTATACTTAGAACGATAATACGAGGATAGTTTGACAAGTAGTGAGAATGACACATAGGTGGCGCTCTAATTGGTAAAACAAATGCACTGTAATTTAGGTTGCCTATTTATATGTTTACATTCCGATATTCAGATAAATCGGTTGTTAGTTTATTTACGACAGCTGATTGTAAAAGAAGCCGTTAGGTGAATCTGCTCCATCATCCGCCACAATAAGTAGATGGGTAAATGAATTTAAACGTGGTAGAACAAGCTGTGTTGATCAAGCGCGCTCTGGAGCATCCAAAATCGTGACTTCTAAGGAAATGATTATAAAAATTCATAATATTATTACGCAAGATCGGCGACTCAAAGTGAGAGAGATAGCAGACATGGTAAACATTTCAACAGAATGCGAACACCACATTTTAACGAAAGAATTGGGCCTTTCCAAGCTTTCGGCAAGATGGGTGCCGCGATTGCTTACGACTGATCAAAAGTTCACTCGTTTGCGTATTTCCAATGAGTGTTTGGACCTTTATAAGCGGAATCCGGTTGATTTTTGTAAGCGATTTGTTACTTGCGATTAAACTTGGATACATTACAGTACACCCGAAACTAAACAACAGTCGAAACAATGGTTAGAACGTGGTTCTGCATCTCCAAAGAAAGCGAAAACCACTGTATAGGCAAACAAAGTGATGGCATCAATTTTTTGGGATTCAAAGGGCATTTTGCACATTGATTACCTTCAGAAAGGTGCCACAATAAACGGACAATATTATGCAGAACTTCTACAAAAATTAAATGTTGAGATTCGTGCCAAACGACCAGGAATGGCAAGAAAAAGATTCTGTTTCACCAAGACAACGCTCCCTCGTATACCAGCACAGTTGCGATATCCAAAATCCACGAGTTGCATTTCCAATTAGTACCGCATGCTACTAATTCGCCGGATCTAGCCCCTTCCGACTTCCACCTTTTTCCAAAATTGAAAACGGCACCAGGTGGAAAAAAATTTTCGTCTAACGACGAGCTTATCATCTTCGTAAATGAGTATTTTACAAGCCTTCCGGAATCGCATTTTAGAGATGGCATAAAGGCATTGGAGCACCGTTGGAAAAAATGTATTGCTCTTTTAGGAGAATATATTGAAAAATAAAAATCATTTTGTATTTAAAATATTCGTTTTTCTTTTCCATTCTCACTACTTGTCAAACTACTCTCGTAGTTTTTCAAAGAGTATTAATAATTTCATATGTATAGCATATAGGAAATTTGTACTTTTTATTCCTGAAACGGGGCATATATGACTCGAAAAGAAAATATAGTAAACTGTAAAAATTAAAGCACGCTACATCACCAATCAAGACCAATCAATTATAAGAAGTGCGTCATACAGAACATTAAAGTTGGCTTTTCTAAAGTTGTATACTTATACATACATATATAAGTTATTGAAAAATAACAAAAAGTTTTATTTTTGCTCTAATTTCATCTTAATATAAACATTTCTAAATTCACATTTTAGCAAAACTTTTAATTATTCAAACGAAATGTATTGAGCACTTAGCTGATAGGTAATACAATTAACATACAAGGAACAAATATTCTACATAACAATAGATAGTTTGCTCTGATAATTTTCAATCATATCTTTGTAACATAATAAGTGGATAACAACTTACACTCTCTGTCGTAAAAGTTGCAACATCTGTCGCGAATTTCTCAAACTTATTTAAAGTTAAGAGAAGTCTCTATATCTTATGTTGAAAACTTTTTACAGAAATACATGTATAGTTGCTTCCATATCAAAATAGGACAGATAAGGTCTGTCCTATTTCTTCGTATTTTGAACATATTCTTTTCTTTTTTAATATGTTGGTCGTTTTCTGCTATCTATAACTTTCTCTTTTATGTTTGGGTTTTTAGACCAGCAGAGGCACTAATAAAACACTTCGTTCATATTAACGACGGGAGGAGGGAGTATTTATATTTCTGATACAATTTTGTTAATTTAAAATACTTGTGTTTTTGTAAATTTACAATATTCAACAAGAAAAAACGGAAAAAAATGTACGTACTTATTAATACTACGAGTGTGAATCAAATATAAAACGGAATTTTTATTTTACGCGTTCTATAGTGAAGCCATGTACCCCCTCGTCTTGAGCCTATGTCACGATGAACAAGTACTATCATCGATTGCACAACGCATTATAATAAAATGTCTCACGATAGAAGACATAAAATAGTCTGATATTCTGAGAAGACTTCAATTACAGTTTGGGAACAACATCCTTAAAGAGATGAAAGTGTACGAGTGATATAAATATTTTTTAGAAGAACGGGAAAATATCGAAAAGCCAAGATTATTCGTGACACCTGATTAAGAAAAACAGTCTGGGTGTTCGTCAATTTCTCGACCTCCTTCAATAAATTATTACAGAAATTATTTCTAATGACGGAATAAGGTATGGCAGCGCTCAGGAAATCTAGTGTTTCAAAGTATTTACAAGGTGGATACCTCGCCTTTTTACCGAAAATCAGAAGCTGCAACTGGAACACCCTTCCTGCAGTCGTGATTTATGAACACATGATCATCATTTATTGAGTCCACTAACAAGAGTGCTTATAGAGCAATGGTTCGCGAATGATGTTGCTTTCAAAGCGTCTGCGTATAATTGACTGCGGTCGGGAGTACTTTCTTTTAGGGGAGCGGCATAAAGGAACTCCCTATGTGATTATCAAAATGTGTTTTTAAATTATGAGAGTACGCAGAAAAGTAACTTGGTTAATTTTTACTTGGAATGCTTTAATAGAAAAATAAAAATTCCAATTTCTATTTGATTCACCCTCGTAATATATTTTGAAAAATTATAAAAAAATCCAACAAATAAATATATGTATATGTAAAATTGTGGTATTGTAGTAGGTTAAAGGGAAAAAAGAAAAACAAATAACTTGAAAAAGGGGTAGAATCTCCCAAACGTAATTTTTAACAATTTGTGAAATAATTTTTTATTAATATTTTGACTGCTTCAACTTAACAAATGTTAAGAATAACATTCTGAAACGTTTAATAACCGGAGATGAAAAATGGATTACGTACGATAATCGGAAGCGTAAAAGATCGTGGATAAAGGATGGTGAGCCGTCACAAGCGTTCGCTAAGCCAACATTGATGCCAAAAAAAGTGATGCTGTGTGTATGGTGGGACTGGAGGGGAATCGTCCACTACGAGCTACTTCCAACTGGTCAGACGATTGATTCTCAACTCTACTGTGCACAACTAGAGAGATTACGCCAGACGATTGAAAGAAAACGGCCCGAATTGATTAATAGGAAAGGTGTTGTCTTCCATCATGACAACGCCCGACCACACACTTCTTTGATGACCCGTCAAAAATTGAGAGAGTTTGGTTGGGAAGTTTTGATGCACCCACCTTACAGTCCGGATATAGCACCCTCTGACTATCATCTGTTTCGATCTCTGCAGAACTCTCTCAATGGAATTAAGTTGGTTTCAAAAGAAGCCTGTGAAAACTACTTGATTCAGTTTTTCGACCAGAAACCACAGAAGTTTTTCACCGATGGGATCATGGATCTACCAAAAAAATGGCGAAACATTGTCGATAATAATGGAGCATATTCGGTTTAAATGAATTCGTCCACGCGCCATGCGGGGACCAGTTGAATTTTACTGAAAAAACGCCACGAACTTTTTTCCAGACCCAATATATAAATACAGACCAGGCGGAACTGATGTTTGCAAAACAGTTAGTCACAATATTTGCCTAATCTGCCGGAGAATTGTACTGGTGGTAAATATAATTATTTTCTAGATAAAGATGGCAGACTGCCTTTTAGTATGTCATGTATCCGATAGCAAACTGGAGCCAGCATTTCATTTTCTAATATATTGATAGAATTTTGCGTATTAGATCTTCCGTCAATTCTGCAACACATGCCTAGTCATGAAGTTATTCATGGTTAGGCATGTAAAATCTGTGAAGAAACTCAGCCCATGACTGCAGTTTTACTTCTTCGTCGTTGTTGAACCGTTGACGACCAAGGAACTCCTTAAGTACCGAAACAGGCGAAAATCACTGGGTGCAAGCTCTGTACTGTAAGGTGAAGACCTAACTGGACCTCGTGTTTGTGAAAAAACATGTGGCCTTATATTATCATGGAGTAATATCACACCAAAAGACAGCCCATTCCACTTGTTTTGTTTGACACGTCAAGTTTCTCGAGGTCACATAATACGCATCAAAATTGATTGTTGTACCTCTCGTCGTCAAATCCACTAACAAAATCCCTTTCCTGACCCAAAAGACAATTGCAATGATCTTTCGTGCTGAAATTACCTTCTTGGCTTTCACTATGGTTGGCGACGATGTGGGTCGCCATTCAATTGACTGTCTCTTAGATTCAGGAGTCTGTGAGACACCCAAGTCACATCTCCTGTAAAGATGTGGTCTAAAAATTCATCTTCTTGTTGACCGTATCGAGTCAAAAACGAAAAAGTACAGCCCAGTCTTTCTGTTTTGTGATCGCCAGACAGCTGGTTTAGAAACCACCGACCACACAATTTTCAAATCTTCAGTTACTCCAAAAAAATGATGTACAAAACTGATCTTGCAACCTGTGCAAAATCATTTGATAACTATGAAATCTGAATCGTTATCCCTCTCGAATCGAAAGAAATCAGAGAAAGTCGATCTGAGCGTGGCTCATCATGTACATTAAACCGCCTGCCCTTGAACAATCATCCACTTTCAAACTTTATTATCACTCATAGCATAATCACCGTACACTTCACAAATCTGGCGGTGAAGTTCCGTTGCTGACAATTTACTTGCACTTAAGAATCAGATTCCAAATTTTCTTAAACATTATAAACTCAGCACACAGACAGACGATACAGCTGAAAATGGTGCAAAGAATGCCAGGAGTAGACGCGCATGCGCACCGCGGCTATCGCACGTCATTCTCACTATCATTCACGAATGGACCTCATTTAAAAAATAACCCTCGTATATAACCTTTTATCTGTTTGTATTAATTAGAATAACGTATTTTCTGTCTTGTATTATTTTTAGTATATGTATATTGACACATATGAATAAATAAAAATTTAAAATTGCATATATTGTATTTTTATTTCAATTATTATTATATTATATATTAAGGTGGTCTTAAAATTCTGGCCTGCAATGTATATACGTACATACATTCTGAATGCTGACCAGACATGTCGATATTACTTACAGATATTTCCTGTGAATCATACTCTTGCAACGAGTGTGTCTGATACTTTATACATATGTATATAACCCGAGATCTAGAAAAGTACACTTTTATAAAAGGTGAGGGTACGGATATGTATGTGTTAGATTGTACTTACTTTTCTCAAGTAGATATCAATTACATATATACTCAAGGATATCAGTATTGATTGTGACGAAACTACAGTCGAATAATAAAAATACGACGAAATAATATAAGAATGATACATCGAGTTAAAAGAAAAAACATAAATTAAAGTCTAACGAATTGGAAAAAATAAAATTTGTTACGAAAAAAGTACTCTTTCAAAATACACTACCGGCATAAATGTTTGCCCAAGTTTATATTTTCATACTATACAAATAAACAATATAGAATAAGTAAAACTAATACGTTATTAATTTTTAAACATAATACATGCATATTCTTGGGTATTTACGTATTTAAGTACTTAAAAACTAAATTATCGATAATGATCATTTTCCAACATATGTAAGGCGATTAAATAAAAACCTTTTCCTCGGAAATTTTAAATAGAATCACATTAGGCCATAAATCAAGTAATGAAAAATATCGTATTTGTATAAAAGTTTTAGTTTTGAATCAACTTTTAAAATGTGGAGTTCGTGTTGCAGTGCTTGTGTATTATTTTAAAATAAAATCGATATTTTGAATAATGTCGCGTAGAAAAGAACGTACGGTTCAAATACGTTCTCGTATAATGTTTCATCATGAGATTGGTAAAAGTTATAGACAAATAGCGAAATTATTGAATTTAAGCCGCAGAACTGTGGACAATAATAGTAAAAGATAAGAAGAAATTTATAGTTTATCGAATAAAATGCAGCCAGGTCGATCAAAAATAATAACCGAGAACCGAGCAATAGTTTCGTTAAGTAAAGAAATAAGACGAAAAAGTTCACCGGAAATTGCAGCAGAGACAAACACTAGTGGAAATAAACCAGTTAGCGTCACAACGGTGAAAAGGCATTTACGCAAAGAAAAATTGTTCGAGAGTTACTGTGCGAAAACATCCATTGCGCAAGCAAAATAAAATAGAACGGTTAGATTGAGCAAGACAGCACAAGCAGTGGGTGCTGGAAGCATAGGAAAAAGTATTCTGGACCGACGAATTCAAAATCGACATATTTAATTCAAAAAGAGATACGTTTGTCCGATCAGCGGGAGAAGTTCTCGAATCATACAAAGCATCCACCATCAAACATGAAGGAGGATCAGCGATGATTTTTAAGTTGTTATGTGGAACATCTTTAAGCGATCTTATTAAAATAGACAATATTCTAAGAAAAGAAGGGTACAGAGAAATTTTGGAAGAGAATGCCGTTTCCTCTGGAACACAACTAGTTGACGAAACTCCTTGCAGTAAGACGACAATCGCAAACACACGTCCGAATTGTGTCGGGTGTATTTAAAGGAATTAGACCCGAAAGAAATAATTGTTGTTATGAAATGGCCTCCTCAGACCTCCGACTTGAGTCCTATAGAGCTGTTATAGGGTGAGCTAGATAGACGAGTAAGAAAATCATCTCCAACATCTACAAAAACACTGTGGACCCAACCTCAACTACAGGATGCATAATCAAAAACGACACTGGAAACTCTGGCGAAATTACTAGCGAGAATACCGAGATTTTGCCAAGCAATAAAAGCTAAAGGTGGTCACATTGACAAATCAAAAATTTAAACAAATTTAAAGAAACATTTGTTAAAAGTGTTTGAAATAGTACTTTTTTAAGATTTTAAAACAGTCTGTATAATTCCACAAGAAAATTTAATCTTGCAGAAACTATTACACTTGCTTTTCTGTTATTTCCGTGGTGGGCAAATACTTTTGGCTAGTAGTGTATGTGTGTAAAAAAGTGAAAAAATAAAATTCCTTACTACACATTTATTATCTTAGACCACAGCTTTTGTATATTAAGTCTAAAATCTGGATTTTCATTTGACAAATATCTACGAATTTGAGATGATACTCTCCTATATATAGTAAAACTGCTTCATTCAAAAAAACAATTTTGTGATAGAAAAATCAATTATCCATAGCTTTCTCTCCAATTCATAGGCAAAATCCTACTCTAAGCGCATAATATTCAAGATCCAAAAAGTGTACGTTTTGGCTTTCAGCGGTACGGATCGCGTGCAGAGTTTGTTTTTTCGTACGGCTATTTTTCGCCGTGGTTTACCAGGTGCGACACTGTTTAATTATCTGCCGATGATAACAACTTAGTTGTCGAAATACGTATACAGAAAATGAAAATTTTTGTGGCAAGGGGTTATATATCAACCTTCAGTGATCTAATTAATCAACCACAGGCTCCATTAAAATAACATCCAAAAATATAACAAGAACTAGGTTTGCCGAGACGTAACACATGGATCAATAAGTCCCGAGACTAACCCATAGATGGCACTCGTAGTAAACCAGTAACCACGTCTTTCTAGAGTACTAACCTTTGCTTGAAACGTGTCAAAATTTTAAGTCGATCGGGCCAGAAACAGCTGAGTTATCGAGGTTGGAGTAAAGTCGTTTTGTAGTTTGTTTAAACAATGGAAAAAACCGAGTTTCGTGTTCTGATAAAACATTGTTTTTTAATGGGTAAAAACACCACGCAAGCAAAACAATGGATTGAGAAATGTTACCCGGACTCTTGTCCATCAAAAGCAACGATTTGTCGGTGGTTTGCCGAGTTTAAACGTGGTCGTACCGACACAAATGACGCGGAACGCTCGGGTAGACCTGTGGAAGCCGTTACACCGGAAAATGTGAGTGAAGTGACAAAAATTATAATGAAAGATCGTAAAATGAAGCTCCGTGAGATTGCTGAGATGACACAGATATCATATGGAAGTGTATTTACTATCCTTCATGAAAAATTGAGCATGAAAAAGGTTTTTTCCAAGTGGGTGCCGCGATTGCTCTCGATGGAACAAAAACAGCAACGAGTCGATGATTCAGAAAGCTGTTTATCGCTATTTACTCACAACAAAAAAGATTTCTTGCGTCGTTACGTGACCATGGACGAAACATGGATACATCACTACACTCCAGAGTCGAAGCGGCAGTCATCTGAGTGGCGCACAGCTGGCGAAAGCCGTCCGAAACGTCCGAAAACGCAGCAGTCAGCTGGCAAAGTCCTGGCGTCAGTTTTTTGGGATACACATGGCGTGATTTTCATTGACTACCTCGAAAAAGGTAAATCGATCAACAGTGATTATTATATTGACTTACTGGTGCTTTTGAGGGAGGAAATCGCAAAAAAACGACCGCACATGCAGAGAAAAAAATCCTTTTTCACCAAGACAATGCACCCTGCCACAGGTCGATGAAAACAATGGCAAAATTGAACGAATTGGGTTTTGATCTGCTTCCCCACCCCCCATATTCGCCAGATTTAGCCCCCAGTGACTACTGGCTCTTTGCTGATCTTAAAAAAATGCTCCAGGGAAAAAGATTTGGCTCAAATGAGGAGGTCATCGCTGAAACTGAAGCTTATTTTGAAGCGAAAGATAAATTTTTTTATAAACATGGTATTGAAAAATTGGAAAAGCGTTGGAACCATTGTATCACCCTAAAAGGTGATTATGTCGATGAATAAAAAAAAATTTTGCAAAAAAAATGCTGTTTTCATTGTTAGTCTCGGGACTTATTGATCCATGTGTTATCTTAATCTCCATGAAACTACTTTCGCTTTCACTAAGTTCTACAACTCGTTTACACAAAGTCACTTTTGGATTTTCATCTGCTGATTTCAAAGCCAAAACTGTTGCTTTCTTGTTTTCATCATTCCAAATACAGACCGTTTTTTCAAATTTTTATACTTTAGAAACATAAAGGCCAGGGCGTTTTGCATTACATTTCTCAATAACGTACGTACATAAATTACATAATATTTTACTAAATAAATATGCTGCTGCATTGTGAATATAACTTTTACTAAAGATATATATTACCAATAAATGATTGAGTGAAATATTTAATCACTTTGACAGCTGTGGGTAATACAATAGCTCTATAAATATTAGATTAATGCATAAGTTCGTGGTGTTTTTGATGAATTCAAAATGTATTAATTTTGTAGTAAACAATATGTCTGATCTAAACAAAAATATTCACCTTCATTATTATTAACAACGATCTAGCGATGCTTTGATTCCGCGCATGAAGAAATGAGGTGGTTTGGAAATGAGGAAGTCGAGTCAATTTTAAAGCACGAAATCATCATTAAAAACCGTTTCCGTTCTGTACTCTCCCCAATTACGTTTCTCTCCGTAAACGGCATAAGTGGTTCTAGTAGCTTCCAATGTAATAGCTGCTCTGTTGAACTCGAACGAAAAGGCACATCGGAAATGTTTGCTTGTTTCTACTTGACATTCCATTTTTTTAGTCAATAAATAAAACAATCTTTGCACAAATTCAAAAACTATTCAATTAAACAATATGACATTAAAATAATTGACATATGCTTAACATTTTTTTTTTCAAAAATTCTTGGCTTAGAAACCAAAAACGCTACGAACTTACGCATCATCTTGATCTTTTAGTGCGAGGGGAGGGTGAACGTGCATTATTATTATTACAGTTTCAACTTAGTGTAGATGGGTTTCATGTTTTACAAGACAATTATTAAAAACATAAGGATGCAAAAATTATCTGGAAATAAAAGAAGACTTGATTAAAAATAATCATCCTATCAGCATCGGATGTCAAAACAGATTCTCTAGAATTTTTATTAGAACATTGATCGACTGAAACTATTCAAAAATTAAAACTTTGTTATCAAAAAAAGGCTGTTTCTAATTGCGCGGTTTTTTTAAGAATAAATAAAATATAGATAGCGCACTGAATTTGTCTGGGCATGTGGGAATTTAAAAAGTGTGATGTATGACATTTATAAAAATGGCTTCGTACACGGTACAACAACGCATTCAAATTGTTGAATTATTTTATGAAAATCAGCGTTCTGTAAAAAGAGTTTTTAGAAAATTACGTGAATTTTATGGTTTACATAATCGTCCATCTGAAAGCACTATTGGTCGAATTATTAAAAAATTTCAAGAGACTGGTTCCGTGGAAGATCAAAAAAGGTGAAAAATACAGTCGCAGCGGTCGTTCATAAGAAAATATTGGTTTGGTTCGTGAAAGTGTTGCTGAAGATCCTGAAATGTCCATTAGACGACGTTCACAACAACTTGGACTTAGTGGATCAGCAACATGGCGTATTTTACACAAGGATTTAGCTCTGAAAGCATATAAGGTTCAAATAACACAGGAACTGAAGCCATTAGATCATTTAAAACGTCGCTCGTTTGCCAATTTCATCAATGAACAATCAGCCGATTTTTCTCAAAAAATAATGTTTTCCGATAGGCACATTTTGAACTTGATTGCTATGTTAATAAACAAAATTGCCGTATCTGGGGTGAGGAAAATACGCGAATTATTCATGAGAAAGTTATGCATCCAAAACGAGTTACTGTTTGGTGTGCATTATGGTCAAGTGGTGTAATTGGACCTTACTTCTTTGAAAATGCTGCTGATGAAGCTGTAACTGTCAATGGTGATCGATGTCGTTGGATGATAACCGAATTTTTGTGGCCTGAATTAATGAATATTGATCTAGAGGATATGTGGTTTCAACAGGAAGGCACTACTCCTCACTTTGCACACGAATCAATTGATTTATTGAGAGAAAAATTTCCTGGACGTGTAATCTCAAGAAACGGTGATGTTAATTGGCCACCAAGATCATGTGATTTGACACCGTTAGGCTATTTTCTTTGGGGTTATGTGAAAAGTCAGGTTTATAAAAACAATCAATTCCTGCTTTAAAAGATGAAATTATTCATGTCATTGGTGAGATAGAGCCTCAATTATGTCAAAATGTCATTGAAAATTTTACCAAAAGAGTGGACGTCTGTGGAACTGCAAGAGGAGGCCATTTGACAGATATTATTTTTCGCATATAAATGTCATAACTGATACTTCCATTACAAATAAAAAGTTTTTGCAAGTGAATGCAAATTATGTGTTTTATTTATTCTTTAAAAAAGTCGCGAAATTTGAAACACCCTTTACATGTAAGGCTTTCCGTGTATTACAAAATTAACATTTGTACATACATATTATAACTACAATTAGTACAAAATGAATGCTCTTTTACATTCTGTGTAATTATCAAATACTTATAAGAGACAAACTCTATTCGCTTCATTAAATATGTTTTTCATATTATTTCATTTCATTATAGAAAAACATTAATATCTAAACAAAAAATATAAATCAAAAAATAAGAATCAATTCTTCCTGACATAATGCATACAATTAACAAATACAATAATCGGAAAACCTCCACCTGTTTCAATCAACCGCAACCTCAAATAAATCCCATCAAAAACATACCAAACGCAAAAATCAAATCCCCCTAACCGGTAAGCATCCTAAGAGACAAGCAGCAAGCATCCTCGGTGTGGTCCAAAAGTAGGCATGGCACTGTGACGCGACGTTTCTCGTTATCACACGATCATCTTCACTGTTCGCCGAACTGTCATCGTAAAAAGGACACCGACGGTGAACGCAGAATATTTTCCTTTTACAATTACATAATGTCTTCGTTTAATAAACGTTATTATGGAGTTGTGTTATATTTCAACGACGGGAACGGGAGGTGGGGAAAAATAAGTACGGTCCACGAGTAACGATAGTTCGATAACTTCAATATTTTGCGGCGGTGCGTGAAACGGCGTTGTGTACTGACCGTAATGGATTACGCGAGAAAACTGAGCTGTTTAAAAGTAGAAGTAGCGGTCTGAGTTTCCGCTTGTGTTGGGTTTGTGTTGTTTTTGTCCTGTATAAGACAGGGTGGGGGGGAAATACATACATATATGTATGTATATATATGATTTTTAAATGAATACAGACACATTACTAACAGAACGTTTGGTGAATTTAAATGAAGTTATTTTTATGTATATATTATTTATGTAATTAAGATATATTTAAATAAATATTTCCTCACGGGTTTTGATACATGTATATACACCGATATTATGACAAAACATACGCGAAAATACAAGTTTCTACCTTCATCATAAAATGAAATTATATCTAGAATATGTTTCAATAAAAACAGAGATCAAAATAGTAATTAATCTAAAGGTAGCAGAATGCGTTCAATTGATTCTATCCTTCGTCAATCAAACATTTTCAAAAATTTTAAAAGTCACAACGATATATCGCGGGTATACAATCGAGAATATACATATGTCTCAAACGCAGTATATTGAAAAATTCTAATTTTTCACATTATAATTAAGAAAAAATTTTGCATTTCATATGCAGAATTTTTTTAAATTCCTGCTGTCCCTGCAAGATTCGAACGCGCTAACCGAGCATTTATCTTCACACTTAGACGACGGAGAACGGTGAATTCAAGTCTTCTGACGTTCCATAAATTGCATTATGGAAATAGTTATTAAATAAAAGCCACGGTAGGTTTTTAACTACATATAAGCTATTACGATGTGAAACTGAAAAATTCTAATTTTAACCGCTTTCTACATCGTATATATAAAAGAGAATATTTTTTTGAAAAATGTTGAATTTGGTATTTCGCTTGTTCATTGATTCAAATATTGCGCCAAAATAGTACACGTGTTTTAGAGATTGCATTAGTTCTTGAACAAGCAAGCTTAATATAAAAATAAATACCAGATATTCCCCATTTTACATAATCTGTAAACGTTTTATTCCATTTTTGCATTTACTCGTATTTACCATATTTTACTCTATTATTAAATGAATTTTAATTATTAAATAACTTTTAAGTGCAACAATAAAATGTGTGACCACAAATGTTCGAGCAAACAGTTAGTACCACCACTTGAAAGGCGTCAACGAGTGGAACACCCGACTCATAAAGAAAAACAAATCGTTTTGAATATAAACGTTAAAAGAATAATTCAAATACTAATAACACCTTGTTCACTACGCGTTTCAAAGAATTCAGCTCTCGGCAGGTAAACTTGTGTTATTACCGATCAATTCTTTGATTCTATCGTACGTTTTCGATACAGAAAAATAATGAAAAACAATTCCTCCTTCTTTCGTTCGAATATACGAATGTACAATTGAAAGATCAAGGGCATGTCATTTCGCTATAACCGGGAACAAAGCTACTAGTGCGTAAATAAACGAATACTAAAATCTTGGCCAGAAATCTTTTGCCAGAAATAGGTTATGTCAAATATAATATTTAATCTTAATTTTGGATAGATGGTACATTAATATAACCCCTTTCCACAATAATGTTCATATTCTCTATACGTATTTCGGCAACTAAGTTGTCATCGGCAGATAATTAATCACAGTATAGAACCTAGATTCACGGTAAAACCCGCATAGAAACAAAGTCTGTACCAGACTTACACCGTCGAAAGTGAAACACATGCTGTTGTGTTTGACAAGTGTGTATTTGGTTTTCGACGGCGTAAGTCTGGTACGGACTTTTGTACAATCACAATTCTATTAAAATGAATTCTTTATATGGTGATGAGGCACCATCGAGAACTACAGTAAATCATTGGTATAGTGAAGTCATACTTGGACGGCGTTCTTTGGACGATGACTTTCGTGAAGGTCGTCCCACAAATGTTGTTGTGTCGGAAAACATTAATGCAGTGTCTGAATTGATAATGCAAGACCGTCGTGTGACATACCGTGAGATCGAGGCATCTCTAGGTATTAGTAACACCAGCGTGCGTAAGATAATGCATGAACATTTAACCGTTAAGAAGCTATGTTCACGTTGGGTACAACATAATTTAACAACCCCTCAAAAAAGGACTCGCATCGACTGGTGCCAAGAAATGCACAAAAGTACAATGGCGGTGTTTCAAAGAACATTTATGAAGTCGTCACAGATCACGAATCTTGGATCTATATGTATGAGCCCGATAGTAAACAGCAGTCGACTGTGTGGGTATTCCAAGATGAGCCAAAACCAAGAAAAGTTGTTCGCGCTCGAAGCACATCAAAACAAATGATCGCCTGTTTTTTCGGAAAAATCGGTCACGTTGCAACCGTGCCTTTAGAGAATTGTAGAACGGTCAATTCCGAATGGTACACAACTATTGTTCGTCAAAAGTTTTTGAAGAAATACGGAAAACGAATCGAAAACGACAAATCATTCTCCACAATGACAATGCGAGCTCTCACAGGTCGTTTCAAAGAATTGAATATTTGACCGGACAAAACATTGAATTTATGAGCCATCCGCCGTACAGCCCCTGATTTCTTTTTGTTCCCACACCTGAAGAATAAGCTTCGTGGTCAACAGTTTTCTACGCCGGAAGAGGTAGTCGAAGCATTCAAAACTCATATTTTGGAGATACCGCCTTCGCAATGGCAGCAATGCTTTTCGTATTGCTTTAAACGAATACAAAAGCGCATTGATTTTCAAGGAGGATATTTTGAAAAGCAATAAAACTATTTTCGGTAATAAAAAATTATTTTTTGTTTGCTATTCCCGAAATATAGACGGGTACCCTCGTATAAACTAAAGAATGCATTTATGTAAGATGACACCAGCCTATCTGCTATCTTGGAAGTGCAATACAAATGGGTTAAATAACAAGCAATGAAAGAACTAAGCAATATCCTCAAGCAATATAATCATACCGCGTAAAAAAACTTAGAAAAAACAAAAAGTATATTCTATATTACAAGATGATTACCAAAGGTACGGCAAAAATTCAGGGGTTATATGGGTTATTTTAAGATTCTTTTGTCTGGGATGCTTTTCGGAAAAAAAGCTTTGATAAATACACGGTGCTAAAGTTTCCAAAAAGAAAGCAATACTTTATTACTATTACACGTAAAGATTCTTAATCTACAAAAAAAAAACGGAAAATGACTACCACTAGCCAGTCTTCTCCTTATTGATTACCAAACTCTTTCAAATACACCACGGTTATTCCTCCCTATAACTTATCCGATTTCTCAAAACTTTTTCTTTAGTTTCCACTGAAATAGTATACTCTGACGTCTTTCAAAGAGGGAAAATGAGAAGTCACATTGGAAAAGTAATCAAAAACGTAAGAAATCTCTGATTAAAAAAGTGCTTTCGATATCTACACTAGACTCGTGTTATTGTAAATAATACCCGGTTTTTTCTAATGGGAATGTTGTTTAAAAGTGTTTGTTGTACTTCCAAATGTATTTTTACTTAGGGTGTATTAATAGTTTTAAAAATATTCAAGCCTTTATCGTTCTGTACGAGGATGGCTATTTATATGTTTACATTCCGATATTTAGATAAATCGGTTGATTAGTCTATTTTTGACAGCTGATTGAAAAAGAAGCAACACGTCGTTTTGTTAAAATGGAAAAAGCAGAGTATCGTGCGGTGATTAAATACTTCGTACTTAAGGGTATACAAGCTACCGAAATAAAAGATGAGTTACGGGAAATATTAGGTGAATTTGCTCCATCATCCGCTACAATAAGTAGATGGGTAAATGAATTTAAACGTGGTAGAACAAGCTGTGTTGATGAAGCGCGCTCTGGAGCACCCAAAATCGTGACTTCTAAGGAAATGATTACAAAAATCCATAAAATTATTACGCAAGATCGACGACTCAAAGTGAGAGAGATAGCAGACATGGTAAACATTTCAACAGAACGCGTCGTACACCACATTTTAACGCAGGAATTGGGTGCCGCGATTGCTTACGACTGATCAAAAGTTCAAAAGTGTTTGGACCTTTATAAGCGGAATCCGGTTGATTTTTGTAGGCGATTTGTTACTTGCGATGAAACTTGAATACACTACAGTACACCCGAAACTAAACAACAGTCGAAACAATGGTTAGAACGTAGTTCTGCACCTCCAAAGAAAGCGAAAGCCACTTTATCGGCAAACAAGGTGATGGCATCAATTTTTTGGGATTAAACGGGCGTTTTGCTCATTGATTACCTTCAGAAAGGTGCCACAATAAACGGACAATATTATGCAGAACTTCTACAAAAATTAAATGTTGAGATTCGTGCTAAACGGCCAGGAATGGCAAAGAAAAAGATTCTGTTTCACCAAGACAACGCTCCCTCGCATACCAGCACAGTTGCGATGTCCAAAATCCACGAGTTGCATTTCCAATTAGTACCGCATGCGCCTTATTCGCCGGATCTAGCCCCTTCCGACTTCCACCTTTTTCCAAAATTGAAAACGGCACTAGGTGGAAAGAAATTTTCGTCTAACGACGAGCTCATCATCTTCGTAAATGAGTATTTTGCAAGCCTTCCGGAATCGCATTTTAGAGATGGCATAAGGGCATTGGAGCACCGTTGGAATAAATGCATTGCTCTTTTAGGAGAATATATTGAAAAATAAAAATTATTTGGTATCTAAAAAATTCGTTTTTCTTTTCCATTCTCACTACTTGTCAAACTACCCTCGTATTTTCTAAACAAATAGTCTTTTCGAAACTCATCCGAGAACAAAAAATAATTTTAGGACATCTCGAAAAATAATTCGCTGATTTTTGATCGCATGTTTAATAAACAGAGTGCATATTTACATTTCTTAAAACGGAATTCGAAAATTTGATCCTAGTTTAATAACCAATTAAAGTTATACACTTATAAATAAATGTCTTGTAATTTGATCTAAAATCTGTCGGGCAAATAAATTATTGGGTCTGGGAAAAAGTTCGTGGCGTTTTTCCCGATAGATGGCATTGGTTGCCGATAACTAAAGAACAACAAGTCACAGCGACACCACCGAGGGCTCGTTTTTTAGATGACCTTCCGAACGTTAGTTTGAGCGTAGAAACATTGTAATCGGTGCAGTGGTTGGAAAGTTATTCGCACTTGAAAATGGAGAAGAATAATGAGAAATTTCGCTATATTCTGCAATATTATTATGATAAGGGGAAGAACGCTGCGCAGGCTTGTGATAAAATTTGTGCTGTGTACGGTGAAGGTACTTTATCGAAATCTGTTGCGCGGAAATGGTTCGCTCGCTTTCGTTCTGGAAATTTCAATGTGAAAGATGAGTCACGCTCCGGTCGTCCAATCACTGAAAAATCTGATGAAATTCTTGAAAAAGTCCAACAAGATAAGCATATCAGCAGTGTCGATATTGGCATGGAGCTAGGCATTGACCACAAAACTGTTTTGAACCATTTACACAAAGCTGGTTACAAAAAAAAGCTTGACGTATGGGTTCCTCATGAGTTGAGCGTGAAAAACATGATTGACCGAATTAACATCTGCGATGCGCTGCTGAAACGGAATGAAATCGAGCCGTTTCTGAAACGTTTAATAACCGGAGATGAAAAATGGATTACGTACGATAATCGGAAGCGTAAAAGATCGTGGATAAAGGATGGTGAGCCGTCACAAGCGTTCGCTAAGCCAACATTGACGCCAAAAAAAGTGATGCTGTGTGTATGGTGGGACTGGAGGGGAATCGTCCACTACGAGCTACTTCCAACTGGTCAGACGATTGATTCTCAACTCTACTGTGCACAACTAGAGAGATTACGCCAGGCGATTGAAAGAAAACGGCCCGAATTGATTAATAGGAAAGGTGTTGTCTTCCATCATGACAACGCCCGACCACACACTTCTTTGATGACCCGTCAAAAATTGAGAGAGTTTGGTTGGGAAGTTTTGATGCACCCACCTTACAGTCCGGATATAGCACCCTCTGACTATCATCTGTTTCGATCTCTGCAGAACTCTCTCAATGGAATTAAGTTGGTTTCAAAAGAAGCCTGTGAAAACTACTTGATTCAATTTTTCGACCAGAAACCACAGAAGTTTTTCACCGATGGGATCATGGATCTACCAAAAAAATGGCGAAACATTGTCGATAATAATGGAGCATATTCGGTTTAAATGAATTCGTCCACGCGCCATGCGGGGACCAGTTGAATTTTACTGAAAAAACGCCACGAACTTTTTCCCAGACCCAATATATTATTATTAACAGCCTTCTACTATGTGATTCAATTTCAACAACTTTTTGACCTTCTATGAATTATTATTGCGATCCAATATTTCCGTTTTTGATAGACATTAATTAGTGAAAGACCTTCATAACATTTTAAGTATTCTCAAAGCGCTAATTTCCATAATTTATTTGTGTACTATTAAAATCGAAGGAAAAGCAACTCCACAACTATTGAAACTGTATATTGCAAACTAAAGACATCGCGTGAAATTTGATCTAAAACTATGACCGTGCAACGAGATAATAAAATTAGAAAAACCGATTATTTGTTTTTGAACACAATAATATACAGGATGATCAGAAAATCACGGATAATCATTAGGTAGGACGATTCTTTGATTTTCAGCGTTGACAATCTTAACATAGAAATATTGTATTATTATGTTAAGCCCCATACAAATTGCTTAAAAAAAGTGTAGATTTGGTAACATGGTATACGAGGTCTGATCAAAAAATAACCGTTATTTTCAAATTTCGCGAGTTACGTATTTTCGATTTTCGCATTTTTTTTCTGTTATGTTGGTACACATGTCTGTTATATATGTTGGCAATATCAGCCATTTTGGATTGTCAGTTTGTTTCTGACAGATAAAAAGATTAGTCGTGTTTTGGTGCGCTCTTCGATTTTTTACTATTCGAAAAAATGGATCAAAGAAACTGTATTAAGTTTTGTGTAAAAAATGAAATTAAATGCGCAAGGACATTTGAAATGTTGACTGTGGCGTTTGGTGAGTCTACTATGAGCAGAACACAAGTTCAATTGTGGTATAACCGGTTTAAGGAAGACACGTCAAGTTCGGTCAAATGTGAAGGTTTTGCTCACTGTTTTCTTCGACTGCAATGGCGTGGTGCATCATGAATTCTTGCCACAAGGTCGTACGGTCAATAAGGAATACTACCTTGAAGTTATGCGCCGTTTGCGCGAAGCAATTCGTCAGAAACGCACAGAATTGTGGAAAAAACAATCATGGATTTTGCACCATGATAACGCACCAGCTCACATATCGATGCTTGTGCGTGAGTTTTTGGCCAAAAACAAAACCGTTATCATGCCTAAACCACCGTATTCACCGGATTTGGCTCCCTGCGACTTTTTCCTCTTCCCAAAACTGAAGACACCGATGAAAGGAAAGCGTCTTGCTACGATTGAGGAGATAAAAGAAAAATCGAAACAGGAGCTATTGGCGATACCAAAAAGCGCGTTTCAGAAGTGTTTCGAGGATTGGAAAAAACGCTGGCATAAGTGTATTATATCTGAGGGGGATTACTTTGAAGGGGACAAGATAGTTATTGATGAATAAATAAATACTTTTTGAAAAAATTGAAAATAACGGTTATTTTTTGATCAGACCTCGTAAAACCATCAATAAATCAGTAAGAATGACATGACAAAATACGAGTTTTATTTAAGTCTAATGAAAATAATAATAATGTAATGTTAAAAAGAATCATTTAAATATTAATAACACCCTGTCTACTACATATGTTTCAGAGATTCACTCATCGTCAGGTAGACTTGTGTTATTAACGAACCATTCCTTTCGTAGAGTTTATCGTATCTTTTCGATACAGAAAAAAAAATGAATAATCAATTTCTCCCTCTCTCGTACAACACAAAAATGTATTGAACGACAGAGCGAGAACGCGTCTGTCTCGCTGGTCGAGAACAAAGTTCCCAGAGCGTGTATCAATTTTTATTCATTATTTCTCTGTACCGAAAAGATACGATCAACTCTACGAAAGAATGGTTCGTTAATAACACAAGTCTACCTGACGAAGAGTGAATCTCTGAAACATATGTAGTAGACAGGGAGTTACTAACATTTGAATGATTCCTTTTAACATTCATTTATGCGGCAAATCGACGAGGTATCAAGCGTCTGTCTACACACGCTCTGGGAACTTTGTTGCCGACGTGTTCTTGCTTTCAATACATTCCTGTGTTAGACAAGAGAGAGGGCAATGTTTATTCATAAACAATGTAATTAGCGTAAATACACATCTGTGATAATTATTTGTATTCTGGCGTTCATTTTATTTATTACTTCCTCTTCATTAGTCGGAGGTGTCACATAAACTGTTTCCTTGAAAAAATCCCAATGAAAGAAATCAAGAGAATTCATATTTGGTGACCTTGCCAGCCATGATATTGGTCCGTTTCGCCTAATCCACCTCTCTGGAAAACGCTCATTCAACCATGCTTTTGTAATTCTTGCATTTAGTTTATTCTAAAGAAATATTGGTCCTACAATTTGAAGGTTTAAGATGCAGAAAACTTGCGCTGGTGTTCAAATTCTTGAATAGCTGATCCTCATCTGCCCAAAAATAGAAATTGTGACTGTTGAAGACACCATTTCTTGGGGAGATTCATTTGTCACTCCATAAAATAAGTGATAAAGTGTTTGGATCTTATTGAATTTTGTTTAAAATTGTGTTGTAAAACATTATTCTTTGAAAATTGTTATTTTCGTATGATCGCTGTACTTTTGTAACATAAAACGATCTTAAAAGGTTTCCCGTAAGTAGTAAAGGAACTATTGCCTTACTTGGAACGTTAATTTCCTGGGCTATTTGCCTAGTTCTGCAAGCAGGATCCTGATGAACAATATCCAAAAGTCCTTCTTCAATAATCGTACGACGATATCTTTATCAACTTGCATCACGTTGAAGACAAATCTGCCTTTTTCACGAAGGCTCCAACCCAATCTTCGAAATGTATTGGTAGATGTGTGCTGCCGGTGTGAATAACGCATTGTATATTCATCTTTGCCAACTGCACATTTCCATTGCAAAACCCAAATACCATACACATATCAGCGTATTTGTTGAAAGTGCACATTACAAATTGTATGTAGTGATATCACAAAACTAGGGTAAGTAATGGAAGCGAAAATAATGAACATTAAACTGACGAACGTAAGTAATTACTTTTAAATTACAGACATTATTCTGGGCCAAGGTTATATGTACTTTAACGTAAAAAAGCAGTTTAAGAAATGTTTAATAAGGAAAAATATTGGCATAAAACGACTAATTACACCAACGTAACCTTGGCAGTAAAAAACTTCCACAGAAAATATGAAAAAGTTCGAAATATGATGGTCTCGTGTGCCTTAACGACTGATAATACAACATTTCTGTATTAAGACTGTTCAACTACCATATATTTAATAAAATATAATTAGTCTTGACACCATTAACTCGTCACGTATCTATTGTGTTATTTTAAAATAAATTAAAAATATAATTTCCGTTCCGATACTTTTAAAACATCCTGTATCAATCTTAAAACGGTTCATATGTAACGAACAATGTATTAATAATATCTCTTTCAACTGGCACTTCTAATGACAATTCCCGTCCATATTCCTTTCTGTATTTTATGTACTCCTTACATGTGTGATCCCGGAAGTGGTTGCACAGGCCTCCCGACAACATACGAACGCACGTTAATGAAGAAAATAAATAGAATCATATGTCGCCGACGCATAAACCCGAGCAGCGAAGATGCGTCAAAGTTTTAAGTGAAATATATAACGAATGTTTTCATGTATAAATAGCGATTTAGTATTGGATAAAGTTTGAAGGTATTACGTTACATGGTTTTTGATGATGGTGGTCCGAAAAATTTAATGGACTAAATATAAATTTTGTATACGGTATCTAAGTCTGTGTCCTTAATGGATATTTCAAAAATGACACACAACAACAGTTCGAGAGATAATTAATGTAAGAAATTCCAACGAAAATTTATTTTTGTTAGGGAAGTTATTAGGTCATGTAATATGAAATGCCGGATTATTCAAACAAAAAGAATTAATCAAAAAAGGTAAATAAAACGCCTTTTCACAATAATATTCGTATTCTAATACATGTATTTCGACAACTAAACTGTCATCATCAGCAGATAATTAATCAGTGTTGCATCTGGATCAGCGGTAAAACTCGCACAGAAACAAGTACAAAAGCAGGGCAAAAACTAAAGACAGGCTTTATAACAAATGATTTAAGGTATGCTGGATATTTTGAATATTCCCAGAATAAATTTATTTTCAACAATTATGTATTCTTAGAAAACTCGTGTTTCTTTTTACATTGAACTTGGAATTGAATTATTTTTTCGGGTTTTTCCGTGTCATGTAACATGTTTTTCTAAAGTTTCCGTAAGATCCAATGACACAATCGTAAATACGAGGCGTGTTTTTTAAGTAAGGGCCGTTTTAAAATAAAAACCAAACGACAGAAAATTTTCAAAAACCAAATTTATTTTCAGATTCTTCATACATTTCTCTATTTTCCAACACAGCTGTCAAGTTTTTTTAAACACTTATCAAACCTTACAACTAGATTTTGAATAGCCTCTTCACAGAAACTGGCCGCCTGCTCCGATAACCAAGAGATCAGGAAAGTCGTTTGAAAGAGTGCTTATGGTGAAGCGTCTGTTCTGAAGCATTTTCGCTGCAACTGAAGCCACCTTGTTGTCCGTGATCACAAAAGGGCGACCGGAGGGGGATTCATGATGGACGTTGTCGCGGCCAGCTTTGAAGTCTCTGACCCACGCACTTTGCCTTCACACATTGCAGTAGCTTCGTAAACTTCACAAATCTGCCGGTGAATATCTGCAGCAGACATGTCTCTTGCTAACAAAAACCGTACCTTGCACGGGGCGGACGATTCGATAATCTTGAACATTTTAAGGAACAGCAGACCGTACAGATTATCTACACAGCTGCAACTGAGCACAGTTGTTCCCAAGGAATGTCGAGACGCGACGCAAGCACTCGTTGCGGCGCGCGCACCACCTATTAGTCTATACAACAAAACGGCCCTAACTAAAAAAACACGCCTTGTATATATATATAAAAATATATTAATTATAGATGGTATTATAGGGTAGATTTCCTTTAATTACTATTGCCTATATTTCAAAAATGATACACCACAACAGTTCGAAAGATAATTAAAGAAAGAAATTTCAACGAAAATTTATGTTTGTTAGAGAAGCTGTTAGGTTGTGTAAAAAACTCTTTCATTGGTGATATTAATAGTTATCTGTTGTAAAGTACAGGGACAAATCAATGATGTTGTATTGGTAGGTGATGAATAAATCTGCCAGTAGGATCAACATCTGAAACATACGGCCAAGGTTATATAAAAATAGTTAATTTAAGATTTACATTCACTGCCTCAGTTGTCGGATTTAAATCCGACTGGATGCATGTGGAAAAATCTCGAAAGAAAAATCAGAAACCACAATATAACCAATAAGGAGTCATTGAAGAAAACATATTTGCAGAAATGCAATGTTTTCTTCAATGACTAAATTCATGTGGGAAAATCTTGAAAGAAAAATCAGAAACCACAATATAACCAATAATTGATCATTGCATTCCTGCAATAATGTTTTCTTCAAAATATATCTGCCAATTTTGGAGAAAATTGAGTTGAATCCATTTCCAAAGAATTAACAGTTATAAGAGAAACTACTGGGAGGCTAACAAAAACATTAAAACCAATATAAGACGACCAGTGACAGAGTTCCAGAAAAATGTGCTAGTTTCGAAAGGTGGTCGTTCTGTATTCTATTGGATACATATGTCGACAATTAATTTATCATCTTCAGGAGCTAATAAACGTATGTTGTACATGAGTACACAAAAAAATGCTCGAAATACTCTATTAGACGTTCACAAAAACACAGTGTATTTGTGGAGGTTTACTGTTTCACGTTTTTTTTTCTGTGCAGCTTTACCGTGTGCCCATGTTCAACAATGTGCTTAATTACTACTGAAGATGACAACTTAATTGTCGAAGTAAGTATCTAGTAAGACACAAATATTAATGCGGTAAGGGTTTTCTACCTTCTTGATTATTCACTAGCCACAGAGTCGAACGTAATTTGCATAGAATTGTAGCTCGATTTGTAAATGAAAGTTGCAAATCTAAGGGGCGATATATATACACTACCGTTCATAAGTATTTGGGCACCCATAAATTTAGAAGAAATGATTAAAAGCACTAGTGAAAAAATGAAAATACATTTATTACATGTACATACATAACTAATTATAGTATCTGGCAGTAGAATTACATATTATATTTAAATTTTCGATTCATCTATGTGACCTCCTTTGTTTTTTATAATGGCAGCACATAATCGCGGCATTCTTGCAATTAGTTTTGCTAATGTATCCGGTGTTATGCGGACCCAAGCTTCCTGCAGTTTCCTCCACAAATTAGCCTCCGATGTTGGTACTGCTTTCCGGACCTCCCGATCAAGTTCCTCCCACAATAACTCTATTGGATTTAGATCGGGGCTTTGGGGAGGCCATTTCATAACTTCGATGGATCCTTCCGCTTCCAAGAGTTGCAAATAGTCTTTGCATATTTTGGATGTGTGCTTTGGGTCATTATCCTGCTGGAATACAAAATTCCTACCCAAAAGTCTTAATCCTGAAACAATAGCGTTGGTCTCCAAAATGTTTCGATACTGCTCTTTCCTTAGTATTCCCTCAATTTTCACAATATCACCCACGACCGTACCACCAAAACAACCCCAGATCATCACGGAACCACCGCCATGTTTAACCGTAGGCACAATACATTGTTCTGCCGCACGCTCACCTGTAGATCTCCGAACGAAAACACGTCTTCTGGACCCGAAAATTTCGAACTTTGACTCATCGGTCCACAAGACTTTACTCTACTGTTCAACTGTCCAATGTTGGTGTTCACGAGCCCAGTTTAAGCGTTTCCACTTATTCTGTTTGCGCAATAACGGTTTTTTCATTGCAATTCGTCCGTACAAACCTGCTTTGTACAAGCGACGTCTGACCGTTGTTACGCTTATTGACTTTGGACGGTCTGCATTGATTTCTGCAGCGATTTCTGGGGCTGTTTTCCGTCGATTTCTTTTGCTTGTGATCACTATTGCACGATCCTCAGCAGAAGTTGTCGCTCTGGGTCTCCCACTCCGTGATTTATTGAGAACACTGCCACTTTCTCGGTATTTTTTGACGACATAGTCTACGGAAGTATTATTTAATTTTAATTGTTTCGCAATTTGCCGGTTGCTTTTGCCATCTTGATGGTGCGCAATTATAAGAGAACGCGTTTCAATGTCCATCTCTTTTCTTTTTGGCATATTTAACGATCTTAACAACACTACTAGCACAGGAATATCTCACAACGAATACAGAAACGTAACTGAGGGCAATTTCAAAAATATAACATGAAACTCGCCCGAGGTCATTAAAACATCATTACTAAACTTATCCTTCAGTATCCTTCACAGAAAGACAATTACAAGAACTTGGAGAAACTTTTATTGCGCTAATCCCCAGGTAGTCCCAATAACAAATTTTGGTTTATTGCAGGTAATAAAGTAATACATAATGTTACTTATGCAGCGTTTCTGTAGATTTAATACTTTCCTTATACCTATCCAATATTACAAGAATGAATTTCCTAGAAGCTATGCTGTTCAAATAATTTTATAAAATATGGGTGCCCAAATACTTATGAACGGTAGTATATATATATATATATATATATATATATATATATATATATCGTATTCAAACAAGCCCCAATAAATAAATTCGAAAGTTAACTGCTCAAAGAGGTGTATACGTTTGATGTATCTTGGGCTTTGATATTTTGATTTCATCGTACGACTTTACTAAAAAAAAAATTTTTAAATATCTTTTCTTTTCTGGGCATTGCCACGCCTTCTATTTTGAAAATTCGATCAAATCAAAAAAATAAATTACAATTATATTAAAAATAGAAATATAATTGCTGCTAAAAAATTAAATTAATTTCAATATCGATTTTATCTTTTCTTGAATATAACCATCCAAAAACTAAAGACAGACTTTATAATAAATGATTAAGGTACACTGGAGATATTTTTAGTATTCCCAGAGTAAAAGTATTTCCAGTAATTGTGTATTCTTAGAAAATTCGAGTTTCTTTTTTCATAGAATTTGGAATTTAATTATTTTTTCGTGTTTTTCCGTGCCGTGTTTATATTTTTGTTTTTCTAACTGAAAGTTTAAGATCCAATGACACAATCGTAAATATATACATATAATATTTTAATTATAGATTGTATTATAAGGTAGACTTCCTTTAATTTTTACCGCCTGTATTATGCTGGTCTTGTTCTTTTGGACGTAACTGTATACTTAGAACTCCACATACTTTCTTTACATTAAATCGTCTGTTTTAATGATTAGTGCCTTTATGCTTTGAAACGCATGTTTCTGACCGTCTTCTATTCATAAAATATTGCAGACTATCCCGCCAGAGGAGCAGTGCTGATGATTCACGCAGTTTTAGTGAAGAATTCTTGCTTTGAAAATCGATATTTCCCGTTGACGGATACGCGCCCGCCTAAGAATATTTATGAAGTTTACATCTTTAAAATACGCACCGCTAAAAGTTACGTTTTGCGGGACCGATGTAATTGGTATATTTATACCAAATTTATTTTTTATTTAAATTATCGGGTACTAGAAGATGTTTTAAATGAAAACAATAATGAAATATGGTATATACAGAGTGTATAAAAAGTTTATTTTTGTTTTTCAATTTTTTTCCTGTGATGTTTTAAAAAACATACGAGGATGGTTCGAATATAAAGAAGGGATTCATACAAAAAGGCAAAACGCGCACATCCCCATGTTCGTACTCCATATACATATTTCGCCAACTAAGTTGTCATCATCAACAGATTATTAATGATAGTGTCGCACTTCAATCCGCTATTATGCTCACAGAAAAAAGTTCCGCACATTCATTCCGCCACAAGCAAATATACATTGGCGTGTCATTTGTCAATTTCATCAATGAACAACCAGTTGATTTTTCTCAAAAAATAATGTTTTCCGATGAGGCACATTTTGAACTTGGTGGCTATGTTAATAAACAAAATTGCCGTATCTGGGATGAGGAAAATCCACGAATTATTCATGAGAAACCCATGCATCCTAAACGGGTTACTGTTTGGTGTGCATTATGGTCAAGTGGCATAATTGGACCTTACTTCTTTGAAAATGCTGCTGGTGAAGCTGTAACTGTCAATGGTGATGGATATCGTCGGATGATAACCGAATTTTTGTGGCCTGAATTAATGAATATTGATCTAGAGGATATGTGGTTTCAACAGGATGGCGCTACACCTCACTTTGCATACGAATCAATTGACTTATTGAGAGAAAAATTTCCTGGCCGTGTAATCTCAAGAAACGGTGATGTTAATTGGCCACCAAGATCATGTGATTTGATACCGTTAGACTATTTTCTTTGGGGTTATGTGAAAAGTCAGGTTTATAAAAACAATTCACAATCAATTCCTGCTTTGAAAGATGAAATTATTCGTGTCAAGAGCCGCGAAATTTGAAACACCTTTAGAAGTATAATATTCTGGAAGCAGCGCAACGTGATTCTACCAGAAACAAATCCACGAAAACAGTCACTTTACATATTTTTGGTGTGTAGTATGCTAAGAATTTCTCAAAATATACTCATGTGGTAAGATGTATAATCTATTTTTTAATATACTTATTGTAATTTCTAATTGATAAAATTTAATTTTAACTCGAGACTAAACTTGACATTATTCTTAAACATTCCGCAAATTCCATGGTTGTAATCATTACTGGAACTGGAGACTTTACTATATTAAAAAATATCTAAGCTCCTCTTTTAACGTCTAAATTTATTTCCCATCGTGTTCAGAGCGGCGTCTCGTCGACCATTATTCACTGCATCTTTTTAATCTCATTATGCCATCGAATGCGTTTCACAGAGAAAAAAAATAAAAAAATATTGAAACACGAGGAACAACAAAAACGCATATACAGCACCAGCAAGTAACGGATGTGATACGAAATTTTTAAACACGATGTTGTTGTGACGTCATATAGTCAACACTAAACATTAAAAACACGCCTCCTTGGTTCTATTTTCGTTTTATGGTATCCAGATTAAAACGCAAAAAAAATTAAAAAATTAAAAAACAAATACAAATGACGGAAGGATAGATATGTATTTATATATGCTACCATCCATAAAAGTATGCTCATTTATTAAATTTAATAAAACGTTAAAACAAACCTTGTTTTTATTACAAAACATAATTATTTTTGTAATTTAATTAAATAATTGTATAAATAGTAAAACGGTTATAATTTTGAAATATTATAACATCAATATTATAGTAATTTTCTAATTCTTTCAGGACCTCCTTATAAAAACTGAAATTCCAGGAACTTACCTATTTTGTTCAGGAAAGATGTCTTTATTTACCCATGCGTACAGAAAACTGAAAACAACTTTAATTAAGCAATAGACGTCCAAGTCCATTCATTCTTGTATGTAACTATCAGGAAACAATACAACGGAAGTAGCTTAATTAATGTATCATTCAGATTCTGTTAGAATTACTAGATTGTTCAATAAATTTTATCGTTCAACACGAGATGGCGTTATTGGATTCGTCGTTTTATTTTTCTAAAAATTATTTTTTATGAACACATGTGGATTTTTCTGTTTGGTATATTTACAAGTGTTCAAAGTTGACGTGGCACAGTATTTTTTTTGACAATAACAAAACTGAATATCGTGCAGTGATAAAATTCTTATTTTTGGAATGTATACCACCAAAACAAATTCATGAACGATTATTAAAAGTGTATAAGAACTCTTCTTATTCAATTGGAACAATAGAAAGATGGGTTGTTGAATTTAAACGTGGTCGAACAAGTCTTGAAGACGATCCACGTCAAGGACGTTCAAAAAGGTCATCAGCACCAGAAATTGTAGCAAAAATACAAAATATAGTTTTGGAAGATCGTCGATTAACCGAGAGATTTAGTAGAAGCCCTAGACATCTCGTTAGGTAGTATGAGCAATATTTTGGTTGAAGTTTTGGGTTTCAGAAAGCTGTGTGCAAAATGGGTGCCGCATTCTTTAACAAAGGAACAAAAACACATTCGAATGCGACTTTTTCAACAACATTATAGAAAGAATAATAACGATTTTGTGCGTCTTCCATTGTTATGGATGAGACTTGGGTCTACCACCATGATCCTCAATCAAAACAAGAGGCTAAGCCGTGGTGTGGACCCGATACTTCGGCTCCAAAGCGAGTTAGGGTCTAGAAATCAGCCAAAAAAAAACTTCATACAATGTTAACGAAAAACAAATCATCATGGTTTACGAGGTCGCGTAGCTGCTTGAAAACCTTTGCTGGAGCCTATTAATAAAACAAAAAGATTAGAGTGGGCACTGACACATCGAGACTGGACAGTGAACGAATGGAAGAAAATCACCTTTGGATGGATGAATCAAAATGTGAAATGTTTGGTTCGAAGCGAAGAATTTTTGCATCGAGATTTGACAGAGAAAGATATTCCAATAAATATTAGGTCTGGGAAAAAGTTCGTGGCGTTTTTCCCGATAGATGGCATTGGTTGCCGATAACTAAAGAACAACAAGTCACAGCGACACCACCGACGGCTCGTTTTTTAGATGACCTTCCGAACGTTAGTTTGAGCGTAGAAACATTGTAATCGGTGCAGTGGTTGGAAAGTTATTCGCACTTGAAAATGGAGAAGAATAATGAGAAATTTCGCTATATTCTGCAATATTATTATGATAAGGGGAAGAACGCTGCGCAGGCTTGTGATAAAATTTGTGCTGTGTACGGTGAAGGTACTTTATCGAAATCTGTTGCGCGGAAATGGTTCGCTCGCTTTCGTTCTGGAAATTTCAATGTGAAAGATGAGTCACGCTCCGGTCGTCCAATCACTGAAAAATCTGATGAAATTCTTGAAAAAGTCCAACAAGATAAGCATATCAGCAGTGTCGATATTGGCATGGAGCTAGGCATTGACCACAAAACTGTTTTGAACCATTTACACAAAGCTGGTTACAAAAAAAAGCTTGACGTATGGGTTCCTCATGAGTTGAGCGTGAAAAACATGATTGACCGAATTAACATCTGCGATGCGCTGCTGAAACGGAATGAAATCGAGCCGTTTCTGAAACTTTTAATAACCGGAGATGAAAAATGGATTACGTACGATAATCGGAAGCGTAAAAGATCGTGGATAAAGGATGGTGAGCCGTCACAAGCGTTCGCTAAGCCAACATTGACGCCAAAAAAAGTGATGCTGTGTGTATGGTGGGACTAGAGGGGATTCGTCCACTACGAGCTACTTCCAACTGGTCAGATGATTGATTCTCAACTCTACTGTGCACAACTAGAGAGATTACGCCAGGCGATTGAAAGAAAACGGCCCGAATTGATTAATAGGAAAGGTGTTGTCTTCCATCATGACAACGCCCGACCACACACTTCTTTGATGACCCGTCAAAAATTGAGAGAGTTTGGTTGGGAAGTTTTGATGCACCCACCTTACAGTTCGGATATAGCAGTCTCTGACTATCATCTGTTTCGATCTCTGTAGAACTCTCTCAATGGAATTAAGTTGGTTTCAAAAGAAGCCTGTGAAAACTACTTGATTCAGTTTTTCGACCAGAAACCACAGAAGTTTTTCACCGATGGGATCATGGATCTACCAAAAAAATGGCGAAACATTGTCGATAATAATGGAGCATATTCGGTTTAAATGAATTCGTCCACGCGCCATGCGGGGACCAGTTGAATTTTACTGAAAAAACGCCACGAACTTTTTCCCAGACCCAATATTTAGTACCTACGGCAAAATACGGAGATGGTTCAGTAACTCTTTGGTAATTTTGGGGAAAATACTGGAAATTTACATAAAATAGAAGGAATAATAACAAAAAAGTTTATAAACACATAGAAAACCAAGTAGTACATCTGGAGAGAGATTATTTGAAGGTTCGTATGTTTTTATGCAAGACAATGACATAAAACATACTGGTAAGGTCCGTAAAGATTATCTACAAGAATTAGAAAATTGAAAAATTTTAAAAGTAATTGACTGGCTCCTTAACCCCATGACCTTAATTCCATACAGTTATTGTGGGAGAAACTTGTCAGAAAAGTGAGACCAATCTCTGCAAACACCCTTTAGGATATTTTAAAGACAAAATGAAATGGAATAGGAATCGGTACTCTTCGCAAATTAGTAAACCGAATGTCCAAGATCTATGCAGCAGTTATCAAGAACAGGGGTAGATACATATATAGTTGAAAATATAAAATTGTTTTTAATAAATACTATTATATGATAAATCTTAAAATAAACTTATATTTTAAGATGATAAAATAAAATAGTTTTTAAGGTTATTTTAAAAAGTGTACTACCATTTTATCGATAGTGTATATAAAGATTAGATAATGAAACAATGTGCAAATATACCTTGGAGAAACTAATCTAAATTTCAAGTATTTAAACGAAAGCCAAAGAGCATTATGATGTTTCCATTCTTAAATGTGATTCAATTTTTAGCAGAAATGTATGTAAAACTAATTTTTACGAATTAAAAAACAAAAGCACACCCATTTTCAAGCAACAATTAATCAAAATGCTAAGAATAGTTGATGTTGTGGTTAATTGTAGAAGATTTAATAAAAATTGTGTTTATTAATTGGAATAACTATTTATTAATGTATAGAAATACGTACAAAATCAATAGGGTAATCGCATATGTGAGTTTTATCAGCAAATAAATTTTTATCGGACAAATTACATTGCTAGCCATTTAAAACATAATAAGATTTATTAAAATGAGTCATTCAAATGTTAATAACATTCTGTTCACTACATGTTTCAGAGAATCACTTATCGTCAGGTAGACGTGTTATTAACGAACGATTCTTTCGTAGAGTTTATCGAAAAGATACGATAAACTCTGCGAAGGACTCGTTCGTTAATAATACAAGTCTGCCTGACGATGAGTGATTCTCTGAAACATATGTAGTAGACAGGGTGTTATTAACATTTGAATGATTCCCTTTAACATTCCTTTATTCGGCAATCGCCGTGGTGCAAGCGTC
The DNA here is from genome assembly GCA_031893035.1 of Dermolepida albohirtum. Taxonomy (NCBI): domain Eukaryota; kingdom Metazoa; phylum Arthropoda; class Insecta; order Coleoptera; family Scarabaeidae; genus Dermolepida; species Dermolepida albohirtum. The sequence continues at coordinate 222,887 of JAVIWB010005051.1, forward strand.
TATCTATATACGCTCTGGAAACTTTGCTACCGACATGCGAGATGGACGCGTTCTCGCTTTGTCGTTCAATACATTTTTGTGATGGACGAGAGAGGGAGGCAATGATTATTCATAATAAGATCTATTTAAGGTAGGAGTATTTTATTAATTTTAATTGAAATTTAAATTATTAAAATGTGTCCGATAAACTTCCGCGTGTATCCGCTGAGTTACGTGACATCACATGATGTGTTTACAAATTTTGTACCCTGTCAAGTCTATTGACTTGTTTCCTTGCGAATTCAAAATTCTATTCCCAAAAATGCCTTATTCGATAAATTGCTTTTGTGTTTAATGACTTTATATATAGTTTGGACAATTAACAAGGGTTCAGAAATCTAATTGCACTGATAATAAAAATTGTTTGCGATCCCTATTATTTATTCTTTAAATTTGCTTTAGTTTTTATAGAAAATTGTAATAGAAATATCTTTTTTTAGTAAGTCCATGTAGAGAAATCACAGGTTACAAATAATTTTCCTTACAAAGCTATCGTCTATTGCTAGAACAAATATCCAACAAATATACTCACTCGTATGTATGTACATATGTGATTCATTTTCTATTATTTCTGTGTCTGCTTCGATAATCTTATTTACGTCTTTTATCAATTGTTCGATAGCTTTTTTCCGTCATGTAACCATTTTCGCGAAAGTACCAGGTGTGCCAGAAAGTCATTACCAGTTTTTTTGTAAAAAAAACTACTTAATTGTCAAAATGGAAAAATTTATTTATTCAGAGTATTGACCATATGATTCTACATATCTTGCCATCTTTCGGGCGCTATCCCAAAAAAACTGTTTGTCTTTTGAGTAAAACCATTCATCGAGACATTTTCTAACTTCATCGAAATTGGCCAAGTGCTCCTCTACAAGCGCGTGTCCCATTGATGCGAAAAGGTGTTTCTCGGACCGGGCAAAGTCTGGAGAGTACGGCGAGTGCAATATTAGGTCCTATCCAAGTGCTTTCAACACTTCCTTGACCGGTTTTGCTATATGAGACTGCGCGTTATCGTGCTGTAAAATTACTTTACCGTGTCTTCGGGCCCATTTTCTCCGTTTTTCAATCAATACATGGTTCAAATTGATAACAAAATTCGTAATACACCACGCCACTCTGGTCCCACTAAACACAAAGCATTGTCTTGCAACCAAAACGATTTGTCCTTGGAGTCCATGAACCGGCTTCACCAGGTGATGATCGTTATTTTTGTCGCTTAGGGTTTTCAAAATAAATCCATTTTTCATCACCCGTCGCTATTCCATGCAGAAATGACTTCCGATCATACCTTTGAAGCACCATTTCACAGACGATTTTTCGTTTTTCCATTTGCATTCAATTGATATTTTCTGATTTTTTGGATTTTTCTCATTGCTCGTAATCGATCGCTACAGGTTTCCTGGGCCACATTGAACGCTTCTGCCAATTGTTTTTGAGTTTGGGTTGAGTCTTCATTCAATAACTCCTGCAGTTTCGCATCTTCAAACTTTTTCGGTCAACCAGAACGTTCTTCATCTTCCACATCAAAATCTCCACTTTTGAATTGAAAAAATTACGCCTCACATGTTTTTATGGTTGAAGCATGCTACCAGCAAACGATGACTTTCAGTGGCTTTTTTCTTTTAATTAAATAAGAGAAGTAATGCGTGCCGCAAATACACACATGTATGGCTTTGAAGCTTGATGTTAGAATAAAATGACATATGCCAAATCATAACATTGCATACTTAAGCCTAGAAACATCTGTTAGAAAAACCGGTAATGACTTTCCGGACTCCTGGTATGTCGCAAATTTCTAGTCTTTTAGTTAATTGCTAATGGACAATACATCTTCACTAGATTGAATTATGCGACTCTGGATGTTTCTTTTTCAAACAATATTCAGAAATGGACGTTATATTACTATTCACGGATGTTTGGCGCAATAAACTGCGTATTATTTCATAGGCTAGTTAACAATGTCAAATTAATACTTAAGTATCTTGCTTCAATTAATCTTTCAAAACCTTAGAAGAGAAAAACAACTACGATTCTTTTTCATTTTGAAAAAAAATAAATATTACAATTTATATTAAAAATTACAAACTATTGAGGTGTTAGAATACTACCCTGCGGTACACTATTTTTAAAAACAAAAAGTTTACTGTATGTATTATATGCAAATGTGTATACTTACATAAGTTAAATTTTAAATTATTAAAATTGCAGATAGAAAAAAATGAAAGATTTTCCCCTCCATTTGTTTACTATTTTTACGAAACTCAAATATTACAGAAACGATTTCGCCCAAGTCAAATACTAATTAAATGACGCACCCATTGCATAATAAATAAAAGATCAAAATTAAAACACTAATGAAAACAAGTGACTAATTTTTTAAGCAAGTATATATACCCTACATTTGATCGCCAATGTTAAATAGAAAGAATGCAATAAAACCATTAAATTTTATAATTTAATAATTCTGAAGTTATTTTTAGCGTATCGAGAAGGATCGTTTCAAAGTATCACTTAAATGAATTAACTTGAAAAATTGTCTTTTTCCTTCCTCGAGTGAAGGAGTCACGCAAATACCTCTCTTTTCCTGTTACGCCTACTAAAACCAACGTTATAACATAACCCGCGCGTGTGTATACAAATCTTTCCAAAAGTTTAGTAACAACATTCGATTGTTTTACTGATCGTGTTGAAAAAAAATGTATTTACACTGTTATAATTGCATAAAATTTCCATATTTAGATTCTAAATCAGGAAAAATATTAAAGAATTTATACAAACAAGGAATTCTATTTGAAATAAATTATGTAAGTATGAACGCTTAAAAATTATCTTGTCAAATATTGTAATATTAAAATAAACTTATTAAAACTTAACAAATAAATACAAATTATGTAAAATAATAATAGAATACATTCGAATTGATATACATATATAATTCTTGACACTTAAGTGCCAATGTTCCTGAAGATAATAGACTAGAAAAGAAATTGATGATGTCACTATTCTTAATCAATATTTACTTTCCGTATCAACGAATTTCAGCTAAGTCATAAGAACTCTGAAAAAGTTAGTTTCATGTTACATACTCAGATGCAAGACATGCTGATAGCAGCAGCATTCAACAACTGCACGCTACATGGAAATTTAAAATTACAAAGTTGCTATCACATACACAATAATTCTTAATATATCAACACCACAAATATTTCTTGGTATGGTTTCTAACATATACAAACAAAGATACATTATCACGAAAGTTATTAATTATTAACAAGAAAATAATCAGAAAATGCATTGAATGTTTCCAATACTATATTATATTAAGGGCATTGACCTATTTTAACTAGAACCTTTACGTTAAAATAGATGAATCATACGAAAAATCCCATCAATAAAAGCAAAACAACGGTCAAAATAACACCCCTATGTATTCTCGCTCAAGCATAACAAATTGAAAACATCACAAAAGTGCAGGTGGTAGTTTTTTTACTTGAATATTATTCATTATTTGGTAAATTAATTAAATTCAATTTTTACTTCAGCAGAACAAATCAAATCTAGCATTATTAATCGCCTTTATCCTATTGAAAAACAAAAACAGAAAAATAAATAAGTTTAAAAAAATTCGAACCAACTTTTTGAACGGATACGAAAAATTAAGTGGAAATAACAGCTTTAAAATATAGACAAATTAATTATTTCCGCTTCGAATTGTTGTAGTGCGAATTAATATACATTACTTCATGCAAATTAGATAGCAAAATTAATGCAAAACATTTTATTTTCAAGTCTGTAATTAATTCTTGAACGCAGGAAAAAACAGGATAGTTAATTTAAATAAAGAGAGGCTTAAAATGCGTATTTGGGTGAAATTAAGTGCATTTTACCTGCCCTATTCTGCTCAGTGATGTTTACGACAGTGTGATTTGCACATTTTCACTCATAAAACCGTACAATTTCGCTCGTGTTTCAGAAAAACTTCGCGAACAACAACTTTGTCGTAGCCATTTTGACGTTTAAGCATTATTAGCGAGCATAGCGCACTCTATGAAAAAGTAATCTAATTTAATAGTTCGTTCCAAAAGACATGAAAGAATTTCTTTTCAAAGAATGGATTTTATTATTATATTAAGTCAAGTTCAATTCATAACTTATAATACGTTAATTATTCATTCATACTTGTTTCTATTTTGGTAATTTATCGATTTTATATCTGAAGAAATCCAATCATGTAAGGATGAATAACTCGTCCAGAAAATTTGAAAGAACGTCATCGTCAATAGGAATACTTCCTATAAATCGAAAAAGACAAACATATTAAGAAGGAAAATAGAACGAAAATATTCCGCTTAAGCTATTTAATAATCGCTTTAATGAGGCTAATTATATGTAATCATTTTTCTTGAAGAGTAGTTTCGAGAAAATTAAAATATTGCACACACAATATAAGAATGATGATTGCGTTCTTGGAAAGCAGTTTATTTTCTGGAATCTCTAAGTTTCAGTAATTATTCGACATAATTGACTATAACAATTACTAACGCAGCTCATTTAGTATATCACTGATCATCTTTTATTACTAACCTTTTTCAACACCTGCTCAATCGAAATTGATTAGTATATCTTTCAACCATTTTAATCTGAGACCGTCTTTTTGTCTTCTTTCATTTTGTTCTCATTCCAACATTGCTTTTATTGTTGTTGCTTCTGCCCTCCATACATATCACAGCTATTTTATTCTTTGTTACTTTATCTTTTTTAATAGGTCCTCCCCTATCTCTTAATTAGTTTGATCGGAGCTAATATCGTGAATACGATATCATTTATTGAATGATGGTCTAATATAATTTTAATATAATTCCTTTTGTAATATTATTTTTCAAAACCCTTTACGCACAGAATGCTCGGTTTGCCATATTTTTTTGCGTGCATTTTTACGTCCCTGTTACTATCGCAAAATATTAAACACAAATATTTGAATTTGGATAAATTATATTTGTAGCTTCCAATTTTAATATATTTATTACCTACCTGTACGAGGATAGTTTGACAAGTAGTGAGAATGACACATATGTAGGTGGCGCTCTAATTGGTAAAACAAATGCACTGTAATTTAGGTTGGCTATTTATATATTTACATTCCGATATTTAGATAAATCGGTTGATTAGTTTATTTTTGACAGCTGATTGAAAAAGAAGCGACACGTCGTTTTGTTAAAATGGAAAAAGCAGAGTATCGTGTGGTGATTAAATACTTCGTAATTAAGGGTATGAAAGCTACCGAAATAAAAGATGACATTTCAACAGAATGTGTACACCACATGTTAACGAAAGAATTGGGCCTTTCCAAGCTTTCGGAAAGATGGGTGCCGCGATTGCTTACGACTGATCAAAAGTTCACTCGTTTGCGCATTTCCAACGAGTGTTTGAACCTTTATAGGCGGAATCCGGTTGATTTTTGTAGGCGATTTGTTACTTGCGATGAAACTTGGATACACTACAGTACACCCGAAACTAAACAACAGTCGAAGCAATGGTTAGAACGTGGTTCTGCATCTCCAAAGAAAGCGAAAACCACTTTATCGGCAAACAAGGTGATGGCATCAATTTTTTGGGATTCAAAGGGCATTTTGCTCATTCATTACCTTCAGAAAGGTGCTACAATAACCGGACAATATTATGCAGAATTTCTACAAAAATTAAATGTTGAGATTCGTACTAAACGGCCAGGAATGGCAAAGAAAAAGATTCTGTTTCACCAAGACAACGCTCCCTCGCATACCAGCACAGTTGCGGTGTCCAAAATCCACGAGTTGCATTTCCGATTAGTACCGCATGCGCCTTATTCGCCGGATCTAGCCCCTTCCGACTGTCACCTTTTTCCAAAATTGAAAACGGCACTAGGTGGAAAGAAATTTTCGTCTAATGACGAGCTTATCATCTTCGTAAATGAGTATTTTGCAAGCCTTCCGGAATCACATTTTGGATATGGCATAAGGGCATTGGAGCACCGTTGGAATAAATGTATTGCTCTTTTAGGAGAATATATTGAAAAATAAAAATTATTTTGTATTTAAAAAATTCGTTTTTCTTTTCCATTCTCAGTACTTGTCAAACTACCCTCGTATATAGCCAAGCCTTAATATTTTAGTTTTGTTCTCATTTACGCATAGCCCAAATTTCTTTTCCTGATGCAGTTTCTTTTATAATTTTGCTGGTCTTCTCTTCATAATTAATACAATATCATCTGAATATGCTACTATGTCATCTCCTTTCATTATGAGTGTTAAATAAAAAGAAGTTCCCGATACTACATCAACCTTGTTTAACAATTTTATTCACTTGTCATAAAATTATATTGTTTATTGAAACAAACTTCAAATAATACGAGGGTATATTTAAAATGAACTTAACGTACAGAAAGAAAAACATGTCGATTAAGATCCTCTTTAGCTAAATAATTATTAATCCAGTTCAGATTTAATTCGAAACTATTGTAGAAGTATAACATATGCCTAATGTGTTCCATTAATTAAAGGAAATTGCTAGTGAAGGTATACGAGGGTAGCCATTTATTTTTCGGGGATAGCAAATAAAAAAAAAATTTTATTATCGAAAATAATTTTATTGCTTTTCATTCGTTTAAACCAATCCGAAAAGCATTGTCATGGTGAAGTGTGGGTGTCGTTTTCGGTTTGCTTTCCTTATTTTTTCAAAAACTTTTGACAAACAAATAGTTGAATTTGATGGAGCCTGTGGTTGATTAACTTAATCACTAAGGTTGATATATAACGCCTTTCCACATTAACTTTTGTAATTCTGTATACGCATTTCGACAACTAAGTCACTAACAGTGTTGCCAGTTCCCGAAATATAAACGGCTACCCTCGTACAATCATACTTCCATTGAAATAATTTTTTTTTTCATTTATTCTTATATAATAAAGAAAAAGATTAATATTGTTGACAAACTACTACATTCACAACTGTTTATGTTTCATTTTTATGGTAAGTTACTTTTTAAGCTATGTGTTCCGCGTTTTAGCGGAATATTTGAATCACTCCTTATTCTGAGACAAGGTATAGCGGCCATTTGAAAAAAATAATAAAACAACCTCTTAATGTTTAAATATTGTTTATTCATTTATTTATTTATGTATTTATTTATAATTTTTATTGTTTTATAATAATACTTATCGAGTTTTTTATTATAACTTATATATTCGTGTAACAATATTGGTAATATTTGGAATTTATTATCGACAATAATAATAATAAAGGTTTATACAAATTTTCCTTCTTTTTAATATAAAAATACATAATATATAACTATCTATATATTATATAAATCACCAACAATAACAGGTTTTCTTATATATATTTTATCGATAATATGATTAAACAGTTTTATTTATCTAAAGCGTTTAGAGGATCGTCTCCTGTTACGGCTACGTTTTCCAGCTTCTTGAAGTTGGAAACTTTCAGTCTCCTAGTAGAAATTGATGTAGTAGTATTTGCTGGAATAAAAACAACAAATATATATCGAAAAACGTTAGAAAAATAGTCAAATATATGTATATATCAAATTACGAAATGCAATGATATTCGAACACTACCCTGCAGAACACTTGTTTCCGTTCGTAAAAGTAGGGAAAAATCAATATGATTTTACGAATACAGATTGTATGTAAGAGTGCTGTAGAATGATGTTTTATTGTTTCCTGATTTAATTAAAATACTGTTTTCAAACCAGAGAGAGAGAGAGACATTGTTGAAACATCTCTAAATAAATCTTGTCTTAAAATATTACAGCACCAATATACCAAAACACAGTGAACACCACAACCCTGACATTTAACATAAGAAACTGCAAACAGCGAACTGGCCGAACGAGGGATATATGGTGTTTTAGTGTTTTAAATGTCCGCTATATACTTATGTGATCAACAATACTAGCATGTTAAAAGGAATCATTCAAATGTTAATAACACCCTGTCTACTATATATGTTTCAGAGATTCACTCTTAGTCAGGTAGATTTGTGTTATTAACGAGCGATTATTTCGAAGAGTTTATCGTATCTTTTCGGTACAGAAAAATAATGAATAATCATTGCCTCCCTCTCTCGTCCAACACAAAAATGTATTGAACGACAAAGCGAGAACGCGTCTATCTCGCATGTGCAACAAAGTTTACAGAGCGTATATAGACAGACGCTTGCACCACGGCGATTTGCCGAATAAAAGAATGTTAACATTCTTTTATTAAAACATACCAAAACACCACTACCGTGACAGTGGTATTCACTGTGTTTTGGTATATTTTTTCGGTCAATACATCGATTAATTATTGTTTGTCGACAAAGTCAGGTAGACTGAAAAGTATTGGCATCATATGAAACGCGTCTCTATCATTGCTTTTGTCGATAAACATTTGATCGATAGAACACCAAGACATAATTAAAATAAATATTTTGACACAACTTTATTTTAACTCAATAGAGCAAATGCTTTAAATCTTCTAAAGTATCATTACCTGTTGATAATAACTTAAAAGATTGCGTTTATGACACACCTCAAGAGGTACTATCTGCTTCTGGGCTTCCGGACTGGAATCGCGTTACTGGTATAACTGCCTACGTTTCATACCCACTTACATGGGACATCTTCAGGGCTCGCACTGAAATAGTTTCAGTGCGACAAACAGTAGAAGTAGTTGAGCCCTAAAGATGTCCCATGTAAGTGGGTACGAAACGTCGGCAGTTATACCAGTGACACGGTTCCAGCCCGGAAACTCAGAAGCAGATAGTATGGACCACGACCGCGGAAGTCTACGTACCAGATTACCTCAAGAGGTATTTTACTCCAATGAGCTACATTAAATATATCCTTATATTACCTTTCTTTTTATCTTTAGACGTTTGTCCAAGTAAATCTTCATCGTCATCGTCGTCGACAAATGAAGATTGCTTCAGGATATCTGATTTCGGCGGCAACTTTTTCTCACTAAAAATGTCCTCATTTTCCTCGTCTTCCGATAGGTTATCTTTGATAAACTCCGGAGACGCAAAATTGTCGGTTTTAACAAACGAAGATCTGCGTACGTCGTCGAAAAGGTCCGAATCCCCTCCACCAGAGTCAACCGAGAGGAAATTCGGCCTCGTGTTTTCTTTCTTTTTGTTCTTCAACCTTGAAAATAAATCGTCATCGTCGTCGTCCAGATCGTCACCGAAAAGATCTTTTTTACGTGGAGGTAACGACGTCACCACAGGCTTCTTGACGGCATTTTCAGGATTTGTTTTTGATATCGCAGTTGTTTTATCCTTATCCGATGTTTCGACTTTGAATTCAGGACTCTTTTGCGTTTTAGTATTCGTAGTGATTGTCTGAGTTTTATCACGTATTTCGTCATTATTTCTATCAAAAATATTCTCATCCGACATTAAATCATGCATGAAATCGATTTGTTTAGACCTATTAGGTAAGGGCGCTTTGGAAACGGTATTTTCAGTTTTTCCAAATAAGTCTGTCGCCTCTGACTTAACCGGGTCATCTAAGTTTGCGATCAAATCGTTAAAAAAATCCATTCTGCGTAGTCGACGTGACGATTCGTCTCCTGTTTTAGGCTTCTCTTCGATATTCGTATGCGATTTCGTAGTTATTTCGTCTTCGAATATCGATCTTTTTTCCTGTTCTAATTGATCAGACTTTGATTGGATTCGCTCGATTTTTCGAATTCTACTGGATGACGTTTCCGTAAATCTTGGACCATAATCTGGTTTTGTCGTGACTTTAATTAACTGTTCTGTGTTCGTGGAATCTTTATTGTTAATTTTACTACTTGAACTAGGTTGAATTGGTTTAGGATCGGTAGCAGTGCTTGTTTTCTCTAAAGATTTCATCGTTTCTACCGGAGTTTTAGGAACATTTTCAATAGTAGGAGGGATTTTCACTGTCGTATTTGTTTTTGACGTTAAAATTTCCTCATTTCTCATTAAACTTGAATTATCTACGGTCCGTACTTCGCTAGTTTCGATATGTTGTGAAGAGACTGGAATTCGCAATGGCGCCTTTTCTACGGTTGAAAATTCAGTTTGTCTTGAGGAGGACCTTGAGTTTTCAATTAATTTGGCTTGCAGCTCATTCTTAAAAGATTTGTTTTCGCTTGAAACAGTTTCTGTAGATTCTTTCTGTTCGGCTTCGTTATCTTCGGAAGTTGTACTAGAGGCGATAGTAAAATCTATACATGAGTTTCTTATTGCTTCACGTCCTCGCTTTGTTGACGGTCTCCGTTTCACGGGTCCTCTGGCACGACTCTATAGAAATAAAATATTTTAAGAAAATAAAAACAGCTGCCGACTAACTCCACTAACCTTAGTTATACTTTCTAACACTTCAACATTGTCCAAATTATTCTGAACCTTTTCAGGAGTTGGTTTTGGTTCCCGAGTAATGAAAACTCTAGGAAGAATTCTCTCGCGCACCCCATCAGTTTGGTCGTCCAAATCTAAACTTATCGATCTTTGGAGCGGTTTTGGAATGGGTGGTGCTTCCTTTTTCGGCGGTTTTGGAACGGGTGGTGCTTCCTTTTTTGGTGGTTTTCCTGCTCCAGGCAGCAATGCAAAGACATTTATATTTAGGTTATGTTTCAGTTTACCCGGGGAACCTACGAAACGACTTCGTTTAATATCATATAATACATTTGGCAGCCTATTATGTTCACGTAAATATTATATAAGATTAACATACTAAAATCGTGTATACGACGATGATTTAGTGAGAAATGAAACTCGACTACTAGCACCTTCCTTCGAAACAACTTATATCTGATTCTGATATTAGATTATGTCAATGACATTTGAAAATTTGGCTGATGTGTAACAAACGTTGGGCAATATGTGCATCGACTTGAACTATTCAGAGAGCAACTAAAATTATCAGATTACAAATGTAAACAACTCTATACCACATGACATAAAAGCAAGTCCGTGTTGTAGAGTTTAAAAATAATACAACTTCCTGAAAATTAGTATTTTCTGCTGTGTCATCGATGATTACAATCACAAAAATGAATTAAAAATTTCTGCGCTGGAGCAGAATTCGAATCTGTATCTGCCGTTTGCTGGACGGCTGCCTTACTAATTAGGCCACCAGACGGTACAGTTTCGAGTCTCATAATACTCCATAAATCACATGGAAACAGATATAATAGTTATAACCCGCAGTCAGATTTTGATGTCAATAATTACATAAAAATATACGAGGAGCCGTTTATATTTCGGGAACTGGCAACACTGTTAGTGTCGTCTCCGATCTGATGATTGCATCGTGAAGTTTGTCATTTTTGACAAAATATTTACCTTGACACTTTTATTATCCGGTCGTTATTTCTGTTCTTGACAGTACCTTGAAAATTTTATGTCAGCGACAAAATGGAATTAACTCGCGAACATTTTCGTGCAATTATTTTCGGCGTGAATTACCTCAACAAGAATACATCAACGAGCTGAACTCTTTATATGGTGATGAAGCACCATCGAAAACTACAGTATATTGTTGGTATAGTGAATTCGAACTTGGATGGAGTTCTTTGGACGATGAATTTCGTGAAGGTCGTTCCACAAATATTGTTGTGTCGGAAAACATTAATGCAGGTGTGAATTGATAATGCAAGACCGTCATGTGACATACCGTGAGATCGGGCCATCTCTAGGTATTAGTAACACCAGCGTGCATAAGATCCTGCATGAACATTTAGCCGTTAAGAAGCTATGTTCCCGTTGGGTACCACATAATTTCATAACCGCTCAAAAAAGGACTCGCGTCGATTGGTGCCAAGAAATGCACAAAAATACAATGGCAGTGCTTCAAAGAACATTTATAAAGTTGTCACAGGTGATGAATCTTGGATCTATACGTATGAGCCCAATAGTAAACAGCAGTCGACTGTGCGTATTTCAAGATGGGCCAAAATCAACAAAAGTTGTTCGCGTTCGAGGCACATCAAAACAAATGGTCGCCTATTTTTTCGGAAAAACCGGTCACGTTGCAACCGTGCCTTTAGAGAGTTGTAGAACGGTCAATTCCGAATGGTACACAACTATTTGTTTGCCCAAAAGTTTTTGAAGAAATAAGGAAAACAAACCGAAAACGACAGATCATTCTCCACCATGACAATGCGAGCCCTCACAGGTCGGTTCAAGCAATTGAATATTTGACCGGGCAAAGCATTAAATTGATGAGCCATCCGCCGTACAGCCCTGATCTAGTACCCTGTGATTTCTTTTCGTTCCCGCACGTGAGGAATAAACTTCGTGGTCAACGGTTTTCTACGCCGGAAGAGGCAGTTGCGGCATTCAAAACTCATATTTTGGAGATATATATACCGCCTTCACAGTGGCAGCAATGCTTTTCGGATTGGTTTAAACGAATGCAAAAGTGCATTGATTTTCAAGGAGAACATTTTGAAAAGCAATAAAACTATTTTTGATAATAAAAATTTTCTTTTTGTTTGCTATTCCCGAAATATAAACGGCTACTCTCATATAATTGTGCACTTTACAATGGGAACTTAATCAAAATTAATCACTTATAATTAATTTCTGCGATTGTAGTCAACGACGGCACAGCAGAAAATACTAATTTTCATTAATTGCCCATGGTAAAACGCTAAATTAAACGTCGGGCTAAATGCAAGAAAACTAGCAAAATATAAATATCCTGAAGTATCATCAGTGTCTAAGCCAGTTCCCCGTGCAAGCAATGATCCTTTGCCAGTTTGTCCAGGTATGAGTGCAAATTCCATGGAAACTTGTAGTTTATCACCGACGAACAGTGTAAGCGATTTTAACATGGAGGAAAAACATTTAGTTTCGCAAAGTGAACTCAATGATTTGAAGGGAATATTTGTCGGAGCTGATATTCGAAAATTAATGGCCGACAGAAACTTCACAAAATGTTTAACGCCCAATGAAGAAGCAGCATGAGTATCATTTCAAGATGTTGTTCACAACTTTATCGGTAACCGCAAATCCCCGGATTTCAAGAAGAAAATCGAGTTTGTTGCAAAATTATTGCAAGATTGGAGCTCGAATGTCTCTCAAAATACATTTTCTGCATTCCCATCTCGAATTTTTTCCTGAAAACTTGGGTGATACAAGCGACGAGCAAGGAGAGCGACTACACCAAGATTTAGCGAAAATCGAAAAACGATACCAAGGATTTTGGGACGAGGGCATGATGATCGACTACTGTTGGACTTTAATGCGTGAAACAGATCCCAAACAGTACAAGCGACTCAGTTCGACTGCTCTTCATTTCTAATTTAAAACTTTTTAATGAATAAAATGGAGATTGTCAAAAATTGTAAAAAATGTGTTTATTTAATATCTCGAAAACTAGAACCAATATCAAAAACGGAGTGCAGATTCGGATTCAGCGCCCCAAATAACCTTAGAAACAGCTTTTGGTTGCTTAGATCCAAAACCGTGTATACTTGTGTTATTAGTTTTCATTATTGTTATGTTTAATATAAAAAGATTTGTATTTAATTTAAACATATGTTTAATTTGACGGTAAATCTTGATCCTTTATATCAATAGATACCGCAATAAATGTTTTAATGTCTCAATTTCTTATCGAAAAACCTAATTCCACTTTAATGTAATAAAGCGTATGTCACCTTATCAATAATGTATTATGAAATGATGTATGTGACAAAGATGGGGGGAAAAATTATTATCGACAAGTTGAAAACCTAACAACATGATAAAATATGTTTAGATTATTTGTCTATATTTGATAAAGTGTACAAGTGTATAATGTATATAGATTCTATAAGATACATACTTATTTTTTATTGCAATAAGGTTGCGTCGGTTAAAGTATTCGTAACTTCCCATTACATCGGAAATAACATGTTTGTTTTCAATGAAATTCCGTAATATTAGTATTAATTTAGATGATATGAATTGAATTTAATTTTATTAATCGACTACCAGGTTGAAAATAAGAAAAACGTGATTTAAGGTTTGAAATAAAGTTTATTATTCAATATAACCTTCCTGAACTTCAATACACTTGTTCCAAATGATCTAATTTAGGGATTTCATCTCTAAAATAAGAATTCGCAAGACTGTCGAAATACACTACCACGGCTACTATTATCTCTTCGTTTGATGAAAATCGTTTTCTGCACATGAATTTTTTTAGATGTGAGAACAAACAGAAGTCAGGAGGAGCTAAATCTGGCGAATAGGGTGGATGTTGCAAAGCTGTGTGAAAGAGTGCGTTGTCTTGATGAAAATGATTTTTTCTTCTGTAAACCAAGTCTTTTCTCACGAATTTTTACATCCAGCAGGTCCAAGAGGTTACAATAATCTGAGTTTATTCTTTTACCAGTTAATCCGCTTACAAAATTCCTTTTGCATGCTAAAAAAACTGATGCTAACACATTCTTGGCCAATTTCTGAACCCTAACTCGTTTTGGAGCCGAAGTATCGGGTTTACATTACTCCTTAGCCTCTTGTTTTTGTTCCATTGTTAACGGACGTGGTACCCACTTTGCACACAGCTTTCTGAAACCCAAAACTTCAACCAAAATACTGCTTGCACTACCTAATGATATGCCTAGGGCTTCTACTAAATCTCTCTCGGTTAATGGACGATCTTTCAAAATCATATCCTATAGTTTTGCTACGATTTCTGGTGTTGATGCAATTTTTGGACGTCCTTCACGTGGATCGGCTTCAAGACTTATACATCCACCATTAAATTCAGCAACCCATCTTTCTAGTATTCTAATTGGAGGTGAAGAGCCAACAACTGTTCATGAATTTGTATTGATGCTAAATCTTGCAAAAATTAGAATTCTATCACTGCACGATATTCAATTTTTTTCATTGTAAAAAAAATACTGTGACACGTCGACTTTGAACACCTGTAAATATACGAATCAGAAAACTTCACACACGTACAAAAAAGTACAACTTTTAGAAAAATAAAATGACGAAGCTGATAGCGCCATCTCTTATCAAACAACCTGGTATTACTCATTAAAATTATCTACCACTCTTTTTATAATTTTCATTTTAACTAATCTCAGCTATTTGGGCACATATTCGACTGAAATTCAATACCAAAAATCTAATTTTAAAAACTACGTTCTGCTGCGCGTATCAGTGACTAGCGTTTGCTCGACAAAATGCCTAGGGAAAACCAAGGTCCGAAGAAAAACGTGCTGTCATAATTATATTTCACGAGGAAAGTTATTCGATAGGTCAACCTGCAGAAAAGACAGTAAATAAATCTACTGTGGGGATTTTAATGCACGAGTTGCGTAGAGTGCTGAACACGTCCTGGTCGTTCACGGATAACAGTACCAGTAGACGATGAATGTATAAAATAGCTAAGTAAACGTAAAGAAGGTTGATCGCACCTATGGTTACCAGAAATGAATCGCCGCTGCTAAAGATCGATTTCTGTGAGTACTGTAAAAAGCGACTGAAAGTAGCGAATCTTCATGGATATATTGCTGTAAGAAAACCATTGCTATACCGCAGGAATAGGCAGAAACTTCAAAGATCGAAAAAATGCTGCCTGATTGTGTCGTTCCAACTTTTAAACAAGGAAAAGTTTCGGTGCTTTTGGAGGTTGCTTCTGTTATGCCAGTACAGGAAACCTGTGAAAAGTCGAAAGATGATGCGGAAGGAAACGTATCTAGAAATATTGCAGGAAAATGTTGTATCATCAGGTGAACGATCAATCGGCAACAGTTTCACATTTATGCATGACAACGATTCGAAACAGACGACACTGGTGCTTAAGAATACTTAAATAGCTTACAGGAAAATAATACGCTGCAGTTAATGGTATTTCCACCGCGAAGTCCGGACTTTAATCCCACTGAACTTGTGGGACGAATTAAATATATAGGTTCGGAAAAACCTATCCTACGTCCGCGACAAGTCTCTGGAATACTCTGCAAGAATAATGGGCCAATATGTCTCACAATTCTAAAAAAATTAATAGAAGAGATGCCTAGAATTGTGAGAGCCGTTCCTAGTGCTAAGGGAGGA
This sequence comes from Dermolepida albohirtum, assembly GCA_031893035.1. NCBI lineage: Eukaryota > Metazoa > Arthropoda > Insecta > Coleoptera > Scarabaeidae > Dermolepida > Dermolepida albohirtum. Next base: position 239,000 of record JAVIWB010005051.1, read on the forward strand.
TTTTGTTGACGAACGGAATATTTAGTTATTATTGTTGTATGTCTTGTTAGAATTAATGTTTATTTCGGTATTATATGCCCTAAATATATTCTAATATTTGCAATATTTTGGTCTAATTTTTTAATTTTAATTGAACTTAGATATCCTGTAATTTTTTACTTTTTGTTAAGTATCCCAACCAATATGGACGGTCGTATATATCTAATAATTATTTTAAAATGTTTTTAAATTTTACACAAAGCGGTTAAAATTAAAATTTTTCAGTTCGGTATCGTAAAAGCACTTTATTATGTGCAATCACTTTTAGGAGTTTATGTACAAAACAAAAATATCATATGAACATTAGTTCCACATTACATACATACAGGTCATAATTTTAAAATCAATAATTTTAAAATAATATATTCATTGATCGTATGAAATATTTTAACTAATAAATATAATAAAATTAAAATATAATAATAAATAATAATATATTTTTAAACGCACTTCTCGAAGTATGGGGTTATTCTATAAGTGCTTCCTACCTTTAAATTTAAATAAAACAAAGTGTGTGTGAGATATCATCGAAACTTTTTATTCGTTTGAAAGGCATATCGATGCTATTATGTATTGAATATAACGTCGTGCAAATGCGCATCCGAAATGTCCAATTTGCCATGACTCTGGCGCATAATTCAGGCTGAATTTGACCGATGGCCTGGGTTATGTTGAGTTTGAGGGCCGCCGTGGTTTGTGGCTTATACGCATAGACCTGCGACTTAAGAAAACCCCACAAGAAAAAGTCTAACGGGGTCAAATCGCACGATCTCGGTAGCCGGTTCACATCACCTCCACGTGAGATAACCATGCCCTCAAATCGCTCGTGCAGAATGTCCAATGTGGCATGAGCTGTGTGATACGTAGCGCCGTCCTGTTGAAACCACATGTCGTTAGTGTCCATATCATCCAATTCAGACCAGAAGATAGGCCGAGTTCCTGTGAGCGACGCGAAATCGACTGCCTCGGATTCTCCGCACACTCTCACGGACAGCGGCGATGTTTTCGGCAGATCTTGCGTTTCGTCGTCGTACGAGTGTTGGTTCATTGTTTACTGAACCAGTGGACTCAAATTTATCCACCACTCTGCGAATAGTCTTCTCGGTAGGACGATTATGGCGACCGTAAAATGGGTGAAGCATGGGTGAAAAACAGAACACCCATTTTGATAAAACAATTTTATCATTTGCACGTGTTGTTGAACGTTATGTCTGTCCATGGCAAAACGGACTGAATAAATGACAGCCAATTCGACAGATGTAGCTTCAACAATATGGCCGCTATCAACTGTCAAGTTCAGAGGTCTTAAGACCTGGTACATTTCGCCTTGCGATATCCTCAAGATATTACAAAAGTAAGTTAAACTAAACAATATTACATGAGATATGCATCTGTTACAAATAACTTACCAGAAAATATTTACAACTAACGGTGATGTAAGACACATATCTGGAAAACCGGGTGTTATAACTTGGAAATGAATTAACAGTGTTGTAAGGATTTACTTACTTAATAATTAAATTGATCTGGTTACAACACCGTTAATTAATGTCCAAGCTACAGTATCCTTACCTTACCGGTTTACCGGAAATAAGTCCTTTCATCATCGTTAGTTCTAAGTACTTTGTATAAATGATAATGTCCTAAGGAGATATGTACATATAAAAAAATATATTTTGTAAAACTACACCAAGTGTTCAAATTTAATTATATTTATTTTAATAACCTCAATTATGAAAATTTATGATAACTTTACTTATTCCACTAAGTACGCAGGATTGTCGGGTTTTGGTGCAAACTCGATTTTGCAATTATTGGTGCTTACTATTCGAACTGTTCATACACTTTCCTTTATTTAGGATTACTATGTTAATTCGTTTCTAATCTCCTTTAATTAAACGATCTAAAAATAGATGGTTTAGTTACATTCTCGTATCAGTAGCAACGAACAAATTTGAACCAATTTACATTCCTAGTCATCTACTTCGAAGTGTAAGGCTAGCAAAACTGAGTCGGTTTATGTTCTTATATATTTTTCTCCGTTTACGTTTATTCTTCATTTCTTTTATATTTTCCCATTTTATCTCTCTTCTGCTTATTTTCCTGATCTTACTTTAGAACTATTTCTGTGCTTCTATTCGATAAATTACGCTAGGTATCAAATTTTCAATTTTTTATTTTTTCCTTATTAAATATGTTTGATTTTATTTTGTTTCTTTAGTTGATTAATAATAATAATAACAAAAACAAATGTCCTTTGAGAGAGAGACGGGAACAACGAAACAGCAAATATCCTTAAAACCTGGATTCTAATATTTTTGCCTCGTTTTTCGATAAATTCAGGTTTCGAATTAGATTTTTTAATTCCAATTAATGTATAAGCTGTGGTTCGTCTTTTTCAGATGGAAAATGTTCCACCTCGCTGTTCAACCACTCTGAATTAGTGAGACTGTTTTATATTCTTCGTTAGAATTCCTAGGTCTTGACACAGATTTGTTTTCGAATGATGTACAGAACGAGTAACAGATAGGAAGTTAAAATAAGTAAGTTGATTCTTGTTCTTGTTGAAGAACTAGAAGAATTTCACGCGGCAAAAGTAGCATTCCGTGGAACAGCGACATTTATTTGCTCCAAATCATACAACGTGCAAATGAGACACTACTTTACCGTATAACCAACCTTTCAAAGTGACAATGTAACGTGCATAGCAAAGAAAGGGTTTTCCAATAGGAACATAACAATTTTGTCTTTTAATACCAACGCACCCTTGAACGTTTTTCATGATCTGTCAACGTTAAAATGCCAGTCAAGGTTAACATTTTTATCATGGTGAAGTTCACCAACAAGCAACGTTTGGAAATTATTAAAAATTACTACCGCAACTCTGAGTCGCGCAACTTTAAGAGCGCTTCCTCTAAATTTCGGTCGCAATAATCGTCCCACAACACTGGCTGTGCGTGCTGTAGTGGATAAATTCGAGTCGAAATATTCACTATTGGATGTTCCTGTGCCAGTGAGACAACGCACCGGTCGAAGTACCGAAAATATCGCAGCCGTAAGTGCTTCAGTTCAAAATGAGCCAACTCAGTCGTTTACCCACAAGAATTGGGAATCCGTAAAACCACATTGTAGCGAATTTGACGTAAAAATCTTGTCTTACACCCTTACAAGATCAAATTAACTCAAGAATTGAAGGCTCTTGATCATTTCAAGCGCCGAAATTTCTCCGATTGAGCTCTGCTAAAGTTTGGAGAAAATCCTGAATTTTATCAAAAAAGTTGATATTCATTTTTGACTTTGTCAATAAGCAACATATTCGTTATTGGGCAGTAACAAACCTCCGTGTGCTTCAAGAGACTCTATTATAACCGCAAAAAGTGACCGTGTGATGTGATTTCATGCCGGAGATGTGATTGAACCTTATCTTTTTGGTCGATGAAAATGATCGCCATATTACGGTCAACGTAGTCCGCTATCGTGCCATGTTGGCAGACTATTTTTGGCCAGAATTGGATGAACTTGACACCAGTGATATGTGTTTCCAACAAGATGGTGCCGCATGCCACACAGCTGGTCAAACAATTGATCTATTGAAGAGGAAGTTCGGTAACCGTGAAATCTCGAGAAATGGTCTGGTCGAGTGGCCACCTTGCTCATGCGCTTTAACGCCGTTGAATTTCTTTTTATGGGGTTACGTTAAGTCGTTGGTTTACGCCAAGAAGCCAACAACGTTAGAGGAGCTCAGGGACAATATCGAACGCAAAATTGTGAACGTTCCGGCCGATATGTGCGAAAAAGTGGTGGAAAATTAACTCCAAAAGATCGATCGCTGCAAACATGCTCGCGGTGGTCGAATGAACGAGATCGAATTGTTAAATGTAGCATATGTACTGCGCTTGGAATAAATTTCAGCCCAATATCTCAATTATTCTGTGTTTTATTTAAATATAAGGTCTAGTAAAAAGAAATCCATTATTTTTCCAATAGACGGCTTTAGTAATCTGTATCTCGCGTTGTATAAGTGCGATCGCGTTCCACTAGATGGCGTTCGAAAGATAAGATTTCGTACTAAACGAACTTCTCAGATAGTTTTGTGATTACTTGACTTAATATTGTTTGAGCGCGCGTCAAAGATGGACACCAGCAAAGTTAAAATACGCCATATTTTACGGTTTTTTTTCGATAAAGTCGAAAACGCAAGCCAGGCGGCTAAAAATGTGAATAGTGTTTATGGTCCTGATACTGTAACAGTTAATCATGCGCAATTTTGGTTTCGTCGATTCCGTTCCGGTAATCTTGATGTCAAAGATGCACCACGCTCTGGACGGCCAATTGTCGAAAATATCGATAAAATAATGGAAATCGTCGAGTCCGACCGTCATGTAAGCACTGTTTCGATTGCCCAGGAGCTAAACATTGCACAAAAAACCGTTTGGAACCATTTAAATAAAGTTGGATACAAAAAGAAGCTTGATGTATGGGTGCCACACGAGTTAACGCAAAAGAACCTCATGGACCGAATTTACATCTGCGAATCGCTGCTTAATCGCAACAAAATCGATCCGTTTCTGAAGCGGATGGTTACTGGTGATGAAAAGTGGATCACTTACGACAACGTCAAGCGAAAACGGTCGTGGTCGAATCGTAGTAAGCCGGCGCAAACGGTGGCCAAACCAGGCTTGCGTGTTTGGTGGGATTGGCAAGGAATTATCTACTATGAGCTGCTTCCCTATGGCCAAACTCTTAATTCGGACCTGTACTGTCAACAATTGGACCGTCTGAAGGAAGCAATCGCCCAGAAGCGGCCAGCTTTGGCCAATAGGAGAGGAATTGTGTTCCATCAGGACAACGCCAGGCCACACACATCGATAGTGACTCGCCAGAAGCTCCGGGAGTTTGGTTGGGAGGTTCTTATGCATCCACCTTATAGTCCGGACCTAGCACCAAGTGATTACTACCTGTTCCTGTCTATGGCGAATGATTTTGCTGGTGAAAAATTCGCCTCAAGAGAATCTTGTGAAAATTGACTGTCCCAGTTTTTTGCCAATAGGAACGAGGGTTTCTATGAGAGAGGCATTATGAAATTACCTTCAAAATGGCAACAAGTTATCGAACAAAACGGTGCATATTTGACCTAAGTCGGATCATTCTAACTATGCTAAATAAAACCTTCAATTTAATGCAAAAATAATGGATTTCTTTTTACTAGACCTTATACAGACTTATTATGTCCTTATTGAAACACCCTTTATAAGAAGCCCATGACTTGTCTAAATCAGGTATGGGCAACCTTTGACATGTTGTGGGCCAGTAGAGTTCATAATTTTTAGCGATAGATATCAGACATGAAATAATACGACAATGTCTCGCGGACCGGATCAAATCTTACAATGGGCCGGTTGTTGCCCACATACGATCTAAACCAAAGCAAAGGTAATAAATACTCTTTGTCTACTTAAGATGTAATATTTTGATTATGCTGATCGTTTACATACACATGGCACTATTATATAAGTTTCCTACAAATTTATTGTAATGATTTGAATAGCCCACAGATAGTTTCTTAATTCGGGTGTTAAGATCTGCTACAAATTCGGTATAATTGATTCTGATAACGCATGCATGCAAATTTAAGGTTAAGTCATACGAGGTTCAGCAAAACAGTTGGCCCGATTTAGGATGTAAATAAAAACCAAATAAAGCAAAATGTAAGATAAACTTCTGTACAAATTGGAAGCATAAGTATTAAACAAAATTGACGCAAGTATTTGTGAACTACCGGTTAAGAAATGTGAAGATTTAATGGACAGAAATGATATAAAATTTAGAAATCAGGAAAATAACAAAGCAGAGCAGTTTAAGTAAATAAGGAGAAGGCATAGATGGATAAGACACATATTTTAAGAAGAATTATAGAGGTTGAAACTAGAAAATCATGAGCTAAGTTAACGCATCTGACTGAGAATGGAATATAATAGGCTGAATACACAAACACTTCTTTGTCCCGTACGGGAATAATAATCGCTTTTTTAACATCAACTTTTAAGCCGAACATCGTAACTTTATTTAAGCTTCCGATACATACAATGGGCATGTACAAAATAAAATTTTACCTGTTTTAACTTTCTCGCTATGCATTTTGTAATATTAACATACTCCAAACCCTTACATTCACCAAATTCGTTTCTTTATAAAAGAAAAGGTACAGGCAAGTAATTATCACAAAAGAATCCCCGAGCCGAACCAATAAAAAAATAACTTTTTAACCTAATTTAATAAACTCACACCGCGTAATACCTAGACACTAACTGATAAATATCAATGTGCTATCTCCGCGTCTTATCCAAGCGATGATGTAAACTGTCAGAATAATAAAGTTCTATTGGTAGATAAGAGACAAAATAATATTAATCGCACCTCTTGGCGTTTCACATTTTTATTATTAAAAAAAATAAATAATTTTGCAGGTTTAAATGCCGTGAAATTGAAAAACAAAAATTAATAGCCGTTAATTCAGAAATATTCGCATTTCTTTTCATCATTGTTTTCCTTTTTCCATTAAAAAAAATGTAGGAATATGTTTCGGGATCATTTTCGGAGTACTAATTTGAGACCGTGTATGTAGTATTTACTCTTGTAGTCCTTCGTGTACAATTGTTTATACAGTACATGTTGTCCCCTCAAATACCACTGATAAGATTAGAAAATGGAAGTGAATATTAAAAAATATGTTTACGTATTAATGTATGCACATGAAAACAAATATAAAAGTCGTACGAACATGCACGAATTAAAAATCATTACGATACTTATCCTCAATTGCATTTGAGTATTGTTATTATCAATGACATACGCGTTTGGCAAAGTAAACTTTATAAATTTGATAAGTTACTGAATCCTATGCATACATAATAACCACGAAAGTTTCTAACGTAGATATAACCTGCAGATAGCACCAAAAAATACGTTCGAATATCTGTAAAATTTCTAGTTTCGTATAGTGTAGTTCCCCTAGAAGAGTTTCTTTTCTAATTTAACTTCAAGTAAAAGTTCACAATTACCTACAATTGCAGTGCACCACATGAATTTTTTGTAAATATTGCCATTATCAGACCAATAGAAGACATACCTATCACATAAGCATCTACATGATGTTATCGACAAGGTATCAGGTTGTTACAAATGTAATGTCCGTTTTTTCCTTCAGTCTGAACTGAATCGCACCTGTGTGAAGACGTGTATGTTTTTGGTGAAAATTATTACTGTATTTGTAGAAAAGGGTATTTATTTTGAAGTGTGTACCTGTTCCATATCTTGGAAAGATTAACACACCTGTCCTTGTCTCGCCTATGGAAATGCTGTCGGCAAGAGATATTCGGGCAATTTACCTCTTTCAATTTAAAAAGGGATTAAATGCAGCTGCAGCAACGCGAGAAATTAATCAGACGTTCGGTGAAACCACGTGTAATGAACGCACATTACGGCGATGGTTTAAAAAATTCAGCGAGGGAAATTTTGATTTGGAAAATGAGCCTCGCGGATATGCGCGTAGCACCGTTAATGACGACGAGCTGCGTGTAAAAGTTGAAAGTAATCCGTCGACAACAGTGCGTAGCCTTGCAGAAACATTTCAAGTGTCTATTGCCACCATCAGTCGTCACCTTTCTTCGATTGGCAAAGTGAAGAAACTCGATCGATGGGTGCCGCACTAATTAACGGAAGCCAATAAGCTCCGTCGATTAGAGGTGGCTACCTCTTTAGCTAATCGACAGAAAGTTGAACCGTTTCTTCATCGAGTAGTAACGTGTGACGAAAAGTAGATACTTTATGATAATAGGAGACGGTCAGGACAATGGTTACACCGAGGTGAAGCACCAAGGCAGCATGCACGAGCATCACTTCACCCGCGAAAGATTATGGTGACTGTATGGTGGACCAGTAAGGGTATTATTCACTATTCATTTTTGCGACCTGGTGAAACCATCACGACAGCGTCCTATTGTGCCGAACTGGAAACTATGCATGGAAAATGGAGCCGCTTGCAGCCCTCACTAGTCAATAGACATGGACCCATACTTCTTCATGATAATTCAAGACCTCATGTTGCACGACAGACAATCCAAAAAGTTTCGGTATTTGGTTACGAAATTCTTCCTCACCCACCTTATTCACCTGACCTTTCGCCAACTGCTTTTCATTTTTTCCGAAGTCTAGACAATCACTTGAAAAATAGGGACTTTCCTGACCGGGAGTCTGCAATAGCAGTGTTTGAGCAATATGTGAGCCGTCAAAACCTAGATTTCTTTTCAAAGGGAATTTTTCAGCTTCCAGGCCGTTGGCAACAAACTATTGATGTAAATGAAGACTATTTTGCAGAATAAATATTTATATTTTTTTAAATTTAGACTTATTTTTATTCCTTACAAAATCGGACATTTCATATGTAACATGATGTTAACGACAAGGTATTAAAAAAGAAAACTGCTCACGTTGGCAAACCAAATTATTGTTATGCTGTATGCGGGTGTATAAGAAAGATAATTTACCCCACGTTATGAAGCCAAATTATTGTTAACGTTAAAGAGTGGGGAAAAGAAAAGAGTGCTCTGTATTGACGCGTCGAATTATTGTTAATGGCTGGGTGTGCAAAATAAGTGAGGTTGATGGGTTTCCGAACTAACTATAGCATTACAATAAATGGAACAAAGAAAATAATAATTATTTCAAAATATGTAATAAAGCAGCAGAAGTAGAGTAGATAAGGATTAGTAACAACGTAAATATCAAACGATAGATAAGTATACTTGCTTGTGTGTACCCTTGGACAGAGCATGTTCTGTATTACCGTCCGCAAGTGCAAAAACACTACATGTACGGAGTTGTAGTAAAATATCGATTGTCGACTATGCGTGACTAGGATCTGTCTTTTTAGAAAATCGAGCTTTCAAAGGAATCGGTGGACGAGGAACGTGATCAACTAGCAATCGACCAATGAGAGTACAGAAAAGACATGTCAAAACTATGAAATAATTAAAAAGGCGATATAATTAAAGAGATTGTGACAATATTAAAAAACGTTAAAAATACCATTAAAAGATTAGTTGCAAAAAGTACTTTTGAATAGTATGTCACACGATTGGCGCTATGTAATCGTTCTACAATAATGGAAAATAATTAATAAGAGACGTTGATAGCTACCTGACAGGTTTGAATATTATTTGCTGTCAAAAAAATTTAGACGTATTCGTAATTAGAAATTAAATAACATAAAACTAAAATGTAATACTGAAAAAAGTGTTCTACAAAAACAAACTACGTCAAGTATCTTTCGAAATAAGTAAGGTTTTCTTGGTAAAAAAGGCCTTGGTATATGATCGACATTAATAAAGAAATTAACAAATTTCTCCGTGGAAATATGTGACATCGCGAGACTTTTTAAAAGTTTTTAAAATTGATTTGTATGAAAAAAAAACGTGATTAAAAAATTATTAGATACATGCGAGGCGTAACAATTTATATACACTCTCATTCACACTGTTCGTATACAGCATGAATGCTGAATATCATCAAATGTAAACATCTGCCTATGATATATGATTAAACATTTAATATTATTAGTCATAGAATCGTCCTGTTGCGGTAGTAGTATATACATAATATAAACGACTTCGGTATTCATCATTCACTGTATAAAAATATAGTATACTTTTACGCGTGTATACATATATCATGTACAGGGTACAGGGTGTGGCGCCAAAATCCGGACGAATATAATTTAAAATTCCCGCCATTCTATACCATTGGTAGATGCCGCGATTGGCGTTCAAATAGCTTGACACATGTACTAAACTATCTTAAGCTCGAAGTATTCGCGCTGGGCGCTCGGCGACAGAAACCATTCAGTTCTTCTGGTACCCAAGATCGACTGAGTTTAATGTCATCGCAAAGTACAATGTCTAACGAAGGTTTTGCAACATAGGCGAGGAGAAGTCACTCGAAGGAACGCGTTGTCAGGACGCCCGACATCGTTCAATGAGCTCCGGAGCTGATTTTTGAGAATCTAGGGCAGTCGATACGAATATTGTCGCCAATTGTTAGTGCGAGTGAGAAAATTATGGTCGAATCGTCGAGGAGGACCTCCACTCTAAGTCTTACACAATTGAAGTGAGACAGATGCCTTCCGAAACCGCCAGGACAAAGCGAGTTGAACACTGCAACCTTCTTTTGTGTTCTTTTAGAAACGATCCTGCCGGATGACTCGAGTTTTTTTCTTACGAGAAAATTTTTACTGTGTATGCGAAAATCAATCGAAGGAATGACTACTAGCTCGTCCATGACCCTAAAAATGTGCTCATTGTTACAAGAACGAAATTTCCGCCGAATGTTCTCGTGCTAGGTGTTGTGTCCAGTGAGAATAATGTCATGCCACCACATTTCATTAACAAATGGGAAAATGTCACAAAGAAGTTTATTTGCGTATTCTGACAAATATGGTGAAGCCGTGGATGGAAACAGTGTTGTTTGGAAAGCCGTACGTTTTTCAGCAGGACAACGTCGATATGTTTTGGTCTCTCAACAGCCCAGATTTTAATTATTTGGACTTCTATATACGGAACGTAGTCGAAAGGGTCGCGAAGAAGTCCGGACATCCAAACATCGCATCATTGAGAACCGCTTTTGAAGCGGCGTTCATCGATATTGTCCGTGACACATTAAAGCGCACCTGCGTACGCTTCAGATCGAGAATGGAGACGGTCGTTCAAGCAAGCAGGGATATATTGAGTGAATGTGATCTTCATGAGCTTCCAAAAGCTAAAAAAATTTTGTAAACTTTTTCGTTTTTGTAATAAAAAAATATTTGGAAAAAAAATGTATTATTTGTCCGGATTTTGGCGACGCACCCTGTATATACCTTCATGTCTATATTTATCTAATACGATCATGGGGAAATTAAAACTCGATATCAACTTGGAACCTACATTTGTTTATTTTCTTAAACAGATTAAATCAGTATTATTTCTATTTGTATAATTTAATACACAAGCAAGTGCGCGATTCTAAACAGTGAATGGTGTAAATACGACTTCTTACTACTACAGTGAGTAATATAGAACAAGTAAATACAGTGGTACCTCGAGATACGAGTGCCCTAACATACGAGTTATTTGAGATACGAGCTGTCGAGCAAGCGAAGTTTTGTTTTGAAATACGAGCGATATTTGAGATACGAGGAACGGCCCACGTATTCCTCCAGTGTGCTTGTTTACCTCGCTGTCGAAAAAGTTGCAACTGGTCGTGCATCGGAGTTATTTAATGACACTTGCCTAACTCATTTACGCAGCATTCTGAAAGGGAGGAAGAAACAAACCTCCTCGGACAGTTTTGAATCCGGCGAAAAAGGAAAATACCAGTGAAGAGAAAAGCAGTGACTAAAATTAAGCATACAGTAGCATTTAAGTTGTGTGTAAGTTACATTTAAGTGACCAAAATACAAATACAACCATGCTCAAATGTATTAGACGCCTTACGAATTTATGTACATACATACATATATAGTTTATATAGTTTAGTCAAAAGAGGGGTGAGGAAAATAAAACTGTTGTGAAAATTATGTACAAAGTGTTATTAAGTAATATAGTACAATTTATCAATATTCTATCGCTCCGCCCTTGGCCTTAATGACAGCTCGCACTCGTCGAGGCATACTTGCTACTAAATTGTAACACTCTGCCGGTGATATTGCGGCCCATATTTCGCGAATTTTTGTTGATAATTCTGCTTTTGACAGCCATTTATGTTCCGTGATCTTAGTTTTTAAGATACGCCACAAATTTTCAATGGGCGACAAATCGGGACTTTGTGGCGGCCAATCCAATACCTCCACTGTGTTTTCCTCGAACCAACGCATTACAGCTCCCGATTTGTGGCCGGGCTCAATATCTTGCTGAAAAATGTACTGTGGAATATCCTGGTCGAATAGTTTTAGCACAGACGGTTCTAATACTTCCTCCAACATGGCTAAATAGCGTTGGTTATTCATCCATCCATCGCACAGGTACACTTCTTCAACACCGTATGCAGACATACAACCCCAAACCATGATACTACCACCTCCAAATTTTACTGTGGGAATGATACATTATGGTTCATAAGCTTCCCCTTGCCTACGCCGAATATATAGCGTCCCAGGTAGTCCCCAAAGCTGCCAGGCAAAAGAAGAAAGTTAGCACTTAGACAGGATTAATTTTGTTTAATGTTACATGTAGACTAAATTGCATACAACGATAAGAATATTAGTCATGAAGATGTACTTACATACCTCGATATTCGATTCATCAGACCAAAGAATCTTTGACCACTTCTCGATTGTCCAATTTTCATGTTGTTTGGCCCATAAATACCGCTTCTTTTTATGAGCGTCAGTTAAAAGCGGTTTACGTCGCGCTTTACACCCTCGTAAACCAGCACGCTAGAGACGCCTTCTCACTGTTTGCGCAGAAACTGTTACGCGATAACGCTGTTTCAGCTCACTGGCGAGCTGTTTCGACGATTTTTTCCTATCACTGAGAGCTAGTCTTTGTAAAATTCTGTCTTCTCTAATCGAGGTACAGGGTTTTCTGCCACTTTTTGGTCTGTTAACAAACGACCCACTCTCCTGGTAGAGACTAATGGTTGTACGGACTGCAGATCGCGAACATTTTTTTTTTTTGCAATTGCAGCTATTGATAACTTCTGGGAATGCAGTAGCACTATTTGGGCGCGTTCCTCTACCGACAACTCGCGTGTTTTAGGCATTTTTCTTCAACAAATAACTGACACAACGTGAAAAAATAGGATAATCTAATTGATCTCTACCACAAACTCACAAACGCACGTTGCTCACACACTGCTAGAATGACACTAAATTTCTAAAATCCACAATTTCCCCTTTCCACCTATTCTTTTCAATAGGGGATTAACTAGGGTATTCAAAAACGCATTTCTGTAAATACCATTAACTATTTTTACGGTTAATTTCCGTCAGACTTGGATAATACCGAGAATAAGGGTTTTTACCTGGGGTGTCTAATACATCTGAGCATGGTTGTATGTATGTACACTTTATAAAACCAGTTTTGTTTGCTTTACGTTCTCTTTTATTATGTTTTTATACAATATTTGTCATCTATAAATACATTTTTCTTATTCAAAAACACGTAACAAGAACAATTAGGGGTAGCATTTTTGGGGCTGGAACGGATTATGACATTTCAATTAATTTCAATGGGGAAAATTGCTTTGAGATACGAGCAAATTAACATACGAGTAAGGTTACGGAACGAATTAAAGTCGTATCTCGAGGTACCACTGTATATGTATAAAATTATAATCATTGTGATCAGCGAGATGTACGAAATGGTGAAAACGATGATTAAGAATACACTGTAAATAATCACTGCGATCGATATATTTGCGCATCTCTAGTGTCGACCATTTGAGGCTGTATTTATGCAAGTTTTACTGATTACAGAGTTTTTATAATTTATAATAAATCCCTTGAATAGTCTTTTCTTGGTTGAACGTACGTTATTCAATTCTGTTCGATTGACTTCTATTCTTGTTAATAGAAGTCAATCGAAACATTTTTTAATTGAAGTAAACCGAATAAAGTGCTCGGCAAGCTTATGAACTGTAGTCTTGATATTGTATATTCAAAAATTATACTGTATTACACATAAACCTATACAAGTTCTTAATAAAAGCAAATGCTAATAGTGACCAAAATCGCTGGTTTCTTTTAGTGAATAAAATTACAACACCATTAACATTTCTTCAATTTAGAACTAAAATTCTTCGCGCATCTTATTATCAGGTTGTTACATATGAAATGTCCGATTTTGTAAGGCATACAAAAAAGTCTAAATTTAAAAAAATATAAATATTTATTCTGCAAAATAGTCTCCATTTACATCAATAGTTTGTTGCCAACGGCCTGGAAGCTGAAAAATTCCCTTTGAAAAGAAATCTAGGTTTTGACGGCTCACATATTGCTCAAACACTGCTATTATAGACTCCCGGTCAGGGAAGTCCCTATTTTTTAAGTGATTGTCTAAACTTCGGAAAAAATGAAAATCAGTTGGCGAAAGGTCAGGTGAATAAGGTGGGTGAGGGAGAATTTCGAATAATACCCTTACTGGTCCACCATACAGTCACCATAATCTTTCGCGGGTGAAGTGATGCTCGTGCATGCTGTCTTGTGCTTCACCTCGATCTAACCATTGTCCTGACCGTCTCCGATTGTCATAAAGTATCCACTTTTCGTCACACGTTACCACTCGATGAAGAAACGGTTCAACTTTCTGTCGATTAGCCAAAGAGGTAGCCACCTCTAATCGACGGAGCTTATTGGCTTCCGTTAATTGGTGCGGCACCCAACGATTGAGTTTCTTCACTTTGCCAATCGAAGAAAGGTGACGACTAATGGTGGCAATGGACACTTGAAATGTTTCCGCAAGGCTACGCACTGTTGTCGACGGATTACTTTCAACTTCTACACGCAGCTCGTCGTCATTAACGGTGCTACGCGCATATCCGCGAGGCTTATTTTCCAAATCAAAATTTCCCTCGCTGAATTTTTTAAATCATCGCCGTAATGTGCGTTCATTACACGTGATTTCACCGAACGTCTGATTAATTTCTCGCGTTGCTGCAGCTGCATTTAATCCCTTTTTAAATTGAAAGAGGTAAATTGCCCGAATATCTCTTGCCGACAGCATTTCCATAGGCGAGACAAGGACAGGTGTATTAATATTTCCAAGAAATGGAACAGGTACACACTTCAAAATAAATACCCTTTTCTACAAATACAATAATAATTTTCACCAAAAACATACACGTCTTCACACAGGTGCGATTCAGTTCAGACTGAAGGAAAAAACGGACATTACATTTGTAACAACCTAATATTAGCATTTTCCATGCTCGAATTTCTGTGCTATGGTTTTAACAGCTTTACTATAACAAATATTTCACTAATATTAAATCTAACATGCGGTACATAACTTGATCAAGAAGTGTTACAGTATTGTGCAAATTAATGGAATCAAACACAATATAACTAACAAAACCGTTTGTTTGTCATATAATCACGATGAGATGGTATAAAATTATAAATTACTAGTAATTTAATAAGAGATATGCCCTCCTTTGGGTGCGATGACAGCCTGAACTCTTTTCGGCATGGAATCTATTAATTTTTGACAGTTTTCCTTTATTTTCTCGTTCCAAAACCACGCCTGAATTACTACTTCTATCAATTTTGTCTTCGTTGTACAGTCCATTTTATGTAACCTAGCCTTACAAATGGCCCACAGATTTTCAATTGGGTTTAAGTCTGGAGAATTGCCAAGCCAATCAAGGAGTCATTCCTTTGTCCTTGAAATATTTGACCAAAACCTTCGATTTGTGGCATGGAGCTAAGTCCTGTTGGAAAATTGCACCTCCGTTTGGCTCACATTTCTTTAGGTCTTTTCCCAAATACTTATCCAGTAGCTCTTTATATTTCTGGCTGTTTGTCATGCCTTCTATAGGCACCAGCGATCCAGTCCCCATGTACGAAAAACATCCCCCAAAACATCTTTACAGGATGTTTGACAGTCTGATCGATATGAGCTGCAGTGAATTTTTCATCTCCACTTTTTCTCACGAATTTTGATCGCTGTCCCTGCACCAAAAAATGGGACTCGTCTGAGAACAACACCTTTCTCCAGTCTTCCTTGTTCCATCCGGCATATTTCTTGGCCCAAATAAGCCTCTGCTTCATCATTCGTTGAGTGAGGAGTTGTTTCTTCTGTGGTCAAATGGCTTTTCTTCCAGACTCTAAAAGTCTCCTACAAACTGTCGAGTCATGCACTTTCACTCCAGCGTCGGCTAAGTCTTTTTGTAGTTCAAAACTAGTTTTTCTTGGGTTCAGCTTGTTATTTCTGACCAAAAAAAGTGACATCCCGGGGTGTTATCTTCCTCTTTCTCCCACATTTTCCTGCTCGTTTCACTTCAACTGCTCCGGTATTCTTTTTTTGCTTTAGGATCTTGCTTACTGCTCCTTGACTAACGCCACATTCCTGGGCAATATCTCTCTGTGTCATTGAAGTGTGCTCACTTAATGTCACAATCTTCTCACGTTTTCTGGGCGTGATATCTATATCGCGAACAACCGGTAAAAGTACGATATAAATCAAATTTTGAACTTTGAAAGAGTATATGTGAACAAACTCTCTAAAACGCACTGAATAACTGTGTAATGTGTTCCCAGTGATATAGGTTATGTTTTTTGACATAAAACTACTGTCAGAACTGACCTAACAATGTTGCCACATGCAGAAAACTAAAAAAAAGGTTATGATTCCATTAATTTGCACAATACTGAAATATAATTCATATGGTTAAAAATCAATGATGTATGTACTGGACGAACGGTAACATAAAGTTTATTAATTTAAGCCAGAAATGAATACTTACGAAGACAACTTCTTGCCAAGGGAAAATAAAAATTAAAAGCTGAATTCTATTAAACACAAAATAAACTCACCAGTGTCTTTACTTTCTTCGTCTTTATTCTGCTTCTCTTCAGCCGCGACTACCATCTTCAATTCGGGCTTCTTCGAAATAGACGGTTTTGGTGTCTTCAAGTCCGTATCTTCGCGATCCTCTTCCAAAGTTTTATCCGCGAAGACCTCGTCGTCCATCGTTATTTCTTTAAAGTCTTTGCGTCCGTCATCTACGAGAGCGTCTTCGAAAGTGACGCTCTTCACGGGTTTCACTTGGTCCGAAAACTCTGAATACAAATCTTCGAGTTTTCCGCTGGGTGTTATCTCTAAATTCGATACGGAATCCTCGGTACTTTCGGATATGGACGGAGGAATATTGGGTTCTAATGATTGACGATTTTTGGTAGCGAAAAGGCTATCGTTGGATTGTTCTTCGCCTAGGAGATCGCTGGAGAATCGTCTCGTTGACGAAGCGTGAGGATGAAATGAAGAAACGTCAGTATTAATTCTGAAAATATATAAGTTGCCTTTAAAATTGAAACACCGCATTGATACATCTTAATTAATAGCATCATTTATAGGAAAATGCAAGATTTGAAACAAAAATACCAGTATTTTATCTAGAAGCATTATCTAGGGACAAACAATCTATGAAACACGGTTAATAGTACGCAGTGAATTACATACCTATCCCTGTGATCTCTTACGATGCCACTGGATTCGTTAAAAATCGACGATGGAGGTTCCCTATCGAATATGCTGGATCTGTTCTCATCTAAATTTTCCGTGTTATCAAAAGAGTAAAGATCGTCTCCGAAAATATTAACTTCGGATCTATCATCCCAGTCGTCGGGATCGGATGGAGGATCCGGATCAAAAATATTAACGGAAGGAACGCGGTCGGCCACAGTCGACGAAAATTTATTTTTCATCGATAGATTTCCAGTGATCGAAGAACTATCTTCAATCTCCTCATGCTTCTCTTTCTGGACTTCGATTCCAGATCTGGTTTTATCACCTGGTTGATTAAAAGACGAATTTGTTTTAGTCGAAGAAATACCCTGAATATTTTCTTGATTTTCCTCATTTTCTGTAACTCCTTTTTGTAATTCTTCTTGAGCAAGAACTGATTTATTTTCGGAGAAATAACTGCCATCTTCTAAATCTTTATTTCGATTAGAGACTGCGTTATTTTCCAAAAAAGACTGGCTTTCTTCTTTTGATATAACTTGTTTAGTATCTTCAAAAATTTCTTTGATATTTGATTGCAAACTTTTTTCATTTATATCCAACGAACCTTTTCTTTGAACATTTTCGTTTACTACATTTTCGCTGATTTTTTCCTTTTCAGATGCAGATTTGACCGAATTTGACATCTCGTCCAAAATGTCTTCGTTTTCATATCCAAATAAATCATCTTCCGAAACCTTATCTTTGAATAATGTACTTTCAATTGCTGTTGTTTTATTGCTTTCTGTAGATCCGATCAAATCTCCGCCAAAATTATCTTGAAATATATTTTGTTTTCGTTGATCTTTCTGCAAGTCATCACTTGCAAAAACAGCGCTTTCTTCTTTATTTAAAATAGTAGATGGTGTTGTTTCTTTTGCTGAGCCTTGCAACGATTCATCAACTTTATTATCGACAAATTCTTCAACTTTTGCAGACCTAATTTTTACAAAATTATCCTCGCCGAAAATATTTTCTTCATTGTTCGAAGATTTTAAACTCGAAAATATACTATCGTTGTTATTCTCCTCCTCTTCTTTATCAAACAATTTTTTCTTTACAGGTAATGAAGCTTTTTGTTCCAACCTCGTCTTTCCCACAGCAGGCACAGGTTCTTTATTTGACAAAAAATTCGAAGAAAACAAGTCATCTTCAATATCTTCATCGTCGTCAAACAGAGACGGCACTTTCTTCGTCGTGTTTTTAGCAATTTTAGAAAGACTAGGATGGGATTCTTGAACAATCTTGGAGTTACTTTTGGCACTTGAAATGTCTTGAATAACTTTATCTTTGGAGATAATTTTCGAATGTTTCGAAGAAAACAAGTCGTCTGAGTCTGATTCATCAGCCGAAAATAAGCCCGGATTTTCTCGGTTTTTAGTTATATTTTCTTCGATTATACGACTCTGATGATCTTTTAAAACTGGTTCTTCGCGTTTCCTTAAATATTCCTCACTTTCCTCGGATTTTAAATTCTCTTTAAATTCTTCTGAAATTCTGTTATCGCTTTTCATTTTATCTTCACCTTTCTTCAAATTATTTTCAATATTGTTTGTGGCTATTAGAATGTCATCATCGGATTCCTCCAGGTCATCGAATAAACTATCCGATTTCCCGAACGTATTTTTCTTTGAAGAAAAGTTTGAAAACAGATCATCTTTAAACAGATCATCTTCAATATCATCACCGAAAAGATTGCTGCTCTTTATTTTAGGTTGTATTGTTTTTTCGTCTGTTTCTTCACTTTCTACAACGATTTTCTTCGAATTTTTTTTGCTGATATTTTTGGAAACGTTTCGTTTTCGGTCCATTTCATCTGATCCAGAAGATTCTCTGTCACTCTCTGATGATGATTGGCGCCTAGTCTTCAACATTTTTTTAATATCTTGACCAGAAAACAAGTTAGGAGCAGTTATAACTTTAATGCCACCAACTGGAACCTAAAATAAATAATGAGAAACAGTAAAGTTAGGGGTGTAAAAAAAGGAAATCACCTTTTGTTCTAATGAATCTTTACTTATTGTCTCTTTTTCTTCTGGAACGAGGGAAGTATCTTCATTGAGGAAATTTGTAGATTTCTATGTAATAAGAGGATTATTTTTCTCTATGTCAAAATAAAAGAAGATTGGATACAAACCTTCTTATCGTGTATGTCTGATTCCAAATCATCATCATCGAACAAACTTTCTGTTTTCTTCAACTTATTATCAGAGATTTTACTTGTTGTTAATCTTTTTTCAAAGAGAAAATCTTCATCGCTTTCAAAATCTTCATCAAAAATGTTAGGTTTCTTCTGCAAAAAAGAATTCAAAATCGCGAATTTTGAATCATATTTAACTCTCTCTACCTTTTCACTGAGCTTTCCTTCGAGGTCTTTCTTTAATTTCTCTCTATCGTTTGAATTTTTCACATTTTTCTTCGGACTTGAGAGAATATCTTCAGTTCCATCATCAAATAAGTCTTCTGTTGTCTTTGTAGAAGCTTTTGGAGCTAAATCAATAATCAAATAAAAAAACTATAAATTTTTCATGATTAAAGGCTGTGATAGCAATTTATAAATTCGGAGTTATATTTTAGGACCATTACTCTGTTTTTATATAAAAACATAATCTTATTACAAATTCAAATTTTGATGATTATAAACACAGAGTTCATTAGTCAATATTAAACCAATTATTAAATACAGAAATGAAAAATAATTATTCTCTAATACAAGACATTCTAAAAGCTTTCACTTATTATGAAGTTAATTGAAAAATCACCTTTTTTAGGAGTTTCTTCAACGTTGGAACCCCAGAAAGGCTCGTCATCGTTTAAATCGTCAAATAGACCATCACCACCAGAAAATATACCTTGATCTTTGGATTTCGGCGAAAATTCGTCATTCATATCATCTAGTGGCGGTGGTTCATCGGAAAAGAAGTTTCCTAAGAAATAATTATGTATAGAAAGGTTTGTTAATGAAACCTCATAATGATTTACTGTAAATATCCGAGTTGTCAATTTTCTTGATAGGTTTGGTATTAACAGGCGGTTCCTCGACATTTTCCTCTATGACTTTACCTAATTTTGCCGCTAATTGTTCGGCGAACGAATTTTGGGAGACCGAGGCCTAAAATAATTAAACCCATGTAGAAGATAACGTAACATTTTAAGACATAGTATAATAACATACCTGGGCAGAGACTGAATTATAATCTTCACTAGATCCAAAGAAATCTTCATGTTTGTTAGTGTCATTTAATGTTGAATTTGCAACAGGATGATCTAATTTATTAGAAAGATCAGCTTCAGAAGAGCCGCTTCCCGAAACGCTCTTGGCCTTTATAGAAAAACACTTTTTAATTGAAATTGAAGTATTATGACTCGAAAATTATTTCTGAATTTTGTAATAATTATCATTTTAAAAACTCATTAAATTTTATTGAAAGTAAATAATATTAACACCATATACCTGTGACCTATTAGTTATTGGTAAGTCGGATTCTGAATCTGTATCACTATACTTTTCCGATACTTTTTCATTTTCACTTTCACTAGATGAATCTTCCAATCCAACATGTAATCTTTTGTGCCACTTGTCACTGCCTATAATGTATGGCAATGGTCTATTTAGATAAGGATCTTTTGGACGTAATACAAAACTACAAAGTATATAATTTGTCAATAAAGAATTTAAAAAAAAATAATTTGAACCTTGTAAGATCATTGTCTTCTTCTGAATCACTGTCAACAACCTGCACTTTATCAAAATATTTTTCAATAACTTCGATACCTCTTAATGCAGCTAATTTCATCTCGTTTTTATTAAATTCATCAGTATTATTTTTAATTGGTTCATCCTTGAGATTAAATATTAATTATACTATAAAAAAACTTAGTGAAATTGTAAAAAAGAGTCCTACCTTTGTAACTTTCTCCTCGTTCGATGATACAGTTTCATCATCTTCATACACGCGACTTTCGATAAATTGAGTATTACTTAAACTTAAAAACTGGTTCTTCGCTATATCTAAGGATATTGATGCTTTGGATATATTACTTAACAGAGTATTTACATTGTCATCAATTATTGCAGCCCTATTTAATAAATCCTGCATATTTAACGTAAATAAATATATTTTTTTGTAAGTTACGTATTAGTCTACCTCTGAAAAAACCTCCAAATACTTGAGCAAACTTAGATCGGCAGCAAAACTCCAATTCGAAGCGTTTTCTGCTATTACTTGCGGATTCCATGGCTTTTCCCACGGTTTTTTATCATCGGACATGCTTAAATATTACCTAAATACTATTTCGATTGCCTTTAACTTCAAAATTAACGTAAAACATAACGAAAAAAATAAAGAATTCACGTGTACTACTGATATTTACATTGATTTGTAATCAACAATTTAGGGAAAATACATAAACGTCAGATAAATATGATCGAAGTTGTTTTTGTTTAAATTAGGTCTATTGACAGTTCATTAGTGAAAATTCTTTATTTTTTTTGTACTTGAGATTCTATATAGTAAAAGTAAACTTCTTAAATGTATAAGTAAGAAATAATTAAAACGTATTTTTAACTAAAATAACTGATTAAGCTTCAATAACAAATCCAGTGTTATTCTGAATGTGTCCAAGCTTAAAATTTATAATTTTAATTTTTGATTTAAGCATGCAAATTTTATATTAAATAATGTACTAATTATTCCTTAGAATTTAGAATAAACACCAAAACACAAATTATTTGAAGATAATTAAATAAAAATAGAATTTTTAACAATTAGTTCAAATGATACTAGAATAATTGACATTTTACAATTGTCATAATATAACCAAAGTAACCCTTTCAAAATTAACCTATACTTTAATAAGTTAATATATACAAAAAAATGCGTTTATTCCAAGCGCTGTTTCGACGAAAACATATGCCCAATGGTCACATTTATCGCGGAAAAAATCGTTTGTACAAGGAAGTAACTCCAGAAGACATACAGAAACTAAAGAATGAATTCAGAATAGAAGAACAAAATATGTTTTATCTGAGACATTCCTATCTAACACAGGTAGAGGAAATATGAACGCTTTTTTTTTACTGTCTGTTGTGCAATATATGATTTTACTATTGCAGGAAGAGTCACATGGCCATGCCAAAGCTTTAAACAAGGCAGAAAAGCGTATTGAAAGTTTTATAAAAAACAAAAAAGAATTTAAAGATCATGTAACATTAGAATCAAGGTTAGGGCATCTGAGGTACAAAGAATCTTGGGAATAGTATAATTAATATGAAATTCTGTAAGTTTTAATTTGTTGCTAACTTAATAATAAATAGTTCTGAAATTATATTCTTTTTTAATAGTTTCACAAAAAATGCTTTATTTAATGGGTGTCTTAATAATGATAAAAAATGGATTTAAAAATTATGTACTTATTTAAATGTAAATATTTTTAATACATAAATGACTGATAATGTTTTATTGGAATAATTCTAAACAGCTCAAATTTAATCTTGATTCATTTAAACAAAAATGTTTAAATGAATCAAGATACATCACAAAAAATGTGCTATGTCTGGGTATCAAATAAATAGTACTTTGAAATTTGTAAATATATTATTATCTTCTTTAAATCGTTTTGTAACTTAATCACAATCATAGATGAGCGATAAATTAAAAAATAATTTTAACATTTTTAATACTGTATTATAATATAACAATGATTACATTTTTATAACTAATAAAATAAAGTATTTGTAAATTCTTTTAAGGCTTGCACAGTATCTTATAAATAAAGTAAAAAAATCAATAAAATATATTCCCTTTTAAATATTTACAATAATTCTAAATTCTTTACGAAAATATACAGGACGTAGAGTATATCGGTCCCAAAGTATCACCATGCGGTCCGTGCTATTTAATAAAGTGTTTGCTTTGAAACATTAAGATTACTTAGCCCAGTCTAATAAATCGCTTCCAGTTAAGTCCTTTTTATATAACGTACGTCCTTGCGCTAGAACTTCGGCGAATTTTGCCACATACGGATCCATCTGACAACTAGATACCGCCACAACTTCGTCATTATCCAAGTAATATGCAACGAACTTTAGTCCTTCCACATCACCAGTATACAAGATGTCCTGATATTTACCATGACCGGCGTATCGAATACCCTTACCGAACAGCATCGTCCAGAAGAACGGCACAGCTCTTAAAGGTGTTTGTTTATCGATCATGTTTAAGGCGGCTACTCTTCCATGCATATGCGCTAAGGGGTAATGACCTATGACCGATTTTCTATCATGATGCGACCACACAGGCGCGTAAGCCAAATCACCACCTGCATATACATTAGAAACATTCGTTCTCATGTATTCGTCGACTTCGATCGAATCGTCGTCGCCTACTTTAATCCCGGAACCTTTAGCGAATTCCGTGTACAGTTTAGAACCAACTCCCATGATACATAAGTCGCACTTTAATATTTGTCCGTCGATCAGTTCCACGGAACCTATAGCACCGTCTCCGTTATCGATACAACGTTTAAAACCGGAACCGGTGATGAAATGAACCCCTTTATCTTCGAAAAATTTTTTAAAAGCGGCTCCTATTCTGGCACCCAACAATGGTTTAAATGGGAGATCGCTGCGCATGACTACGGTGACTTTTTTGACTTTATTAACACTGTAACTAGCAGCTTCCATCGCTATATAACTGCTACCCAAGACTACGACCTCTTTTTCGGGTGTTAATTGTGAATGGACGTAAGCGCCGTGTTCGAAATTCCTCAAAACTTCGACATTTTTTAAATCAGCGCCTGGAACGTCTGTTTTAATAGCAGTACAACCCGTTCCAATATATAACTTATCATATTTAATATTTTCTCCACTACTCAATGTTACCGTACTATTATTTGAATCTATAGCTGTAGCGCTGACACCTTTCATGACTTCAATATCGTTGTTGCGATAAAAGCCTTCCGATCTAAACTGGATTTTTGCCAATTCCGAATCCATGGCTTTACTAACTTTAACTCTATCGTACGGTAAGGTGTTTTCTTTCGAAACAAACACTATACGACCCGTAAATCCTTCTTGGCGAAGTGTTTCGACGCACGTGGCACCCGACGGACCAGCTCCTAGGACCACGATGGTTTCGTTGTTGGCTTGGGATCTTTTCCACATGGTTTTCATGCGCTTGTTCGTTTCCAATTCACTTCTGCGAGCTTTAACTTTCACATTGTTATCTTCTACTTTTACCTCATAGCAAGGCAGGGAATCCAAACCTATTTCAGAAAAAAAAAATTGTATGAGCATTTTATTGAATATTGTGGTATGACAGGGATTGTATATATTTTGTCTATCCAATAAGAGCGAGACGGATACGTTTGGCTTATATAATATAGTAAGGATTTTCAGTACACCAGGTGTATCGGGAAGTCATTACCAATTTTTTTAACAGATGTCGCTAGGCTTAAGTATGCAATGTTATGGTTTGACACATGTCATTTTAGTCTACTAACATTAAGCTTCAAAGCCATACATGTTATATTTTGCGAAAGTAATAGTCATAGATTTATACCTCTTTTAAAATGTCGAGTTTCGTGCCTGAAAAAGTGCATTTGCGGCACGCATTACTTTTCTTATTTAATCAAAAGGAAAAAAGTCGCTGAAAGTCATCGTTTGCTGGTAGAAACTTACGGTGAGCATGCTC
The DNA here is from genome assembly GCA_031893035.1 of Dermolepida albohirtum. NCBI lineage: Eukaryota > Metazoa > Arthropoda > Insecta > Coleoptera > Scarabaeidae > Dermolepida > Dermolepida albohirtum. The sequence continues at coordinate 263,988 of JAVIWB010005051.1, forward strand.
CAACCATAAAAACATATGAGGCGTAGTTTCGACAATTCAAAAGTGGTGATTTCGATGTGTAAGACAAAGAACGTTCTAGTAGATCGAAAAAGTTTTAAGATGCGATACTGCAGGGGTTATTGGATTGAGACCCAACCTAAACTCAAAAGCAATTGGCAGAAGCGTTAAATGTGGACCAAAAAACGATTAGCGACCGATTACGAGCAATGGGAAAATGGGTGCCACATTAAATGACAAGCAAATGGAAAATCGTCTGTGAAATGCTGCTTCAAAGGTATGATCGGAAGTCATTTCTGCATCGAACAGTGACGGGTGATGAAAAATGGATTTATTTCGAAAACCCTAAGCACAAAAATCATGGTTATCACCTGGCGAAGCCGGCCCGTCGACTCCAAGGCCAAATCGTTTTGGCTCTGTATTTGGTGGGACCAGAGTGGCGTGATGAGTTACGAACTGTTAAAACTTAGTGAAATAGTTAATACTGATACCTACCAACAACAAATTATCAATTTTAATCATGCATTGATAGAAAAACGTCCAGAATGGGTCCGAAGACACGGTAAAGTGCTTTTACAGCACGATAACACGCCATCTCATACAGCAAAACCGATCAAGGAAACGTTGAAAGCACTTAGATGGGGGCGTAATATCGCACCCGGTATACTGTCCAGACCTTGGTCCGTCCGACTGTCACCATTTCGCATTAATTGGACACGTGCTTGCAGAGCAGCACTTCGCCAATTTCGAAAATGTTAGACTCGATGAATGGTATTGCTCAAAGGACACAGTTTTTTTGGGATGGCATCCATAAATTGCCAAGATGTGTAGAATCAAATGGCCAATACTTTTAATAGATAAATTTTTCCAATTTCTTGAAAATTATCTAGTTTGCTTACCAAAAAAACTGGTAATGACTTTTCGGTACACCTGGTAAGCGAAAGGTACTACAAGAACATTCTGGAACTACTTCATAATTAGTATCAGGTTGTTACAAATGTAATGTCCGTTTTTTTTCCTTCAGTCTGAACTGAATCGCACCTGTGTGAAGACGTGTATGTTTTTGGTGAAAATTATTATTGTATTTGTAGAAAAGGGTTTTTATTTTGAAGTGTGTACCTGTTCCATTTCTTGGAAAGATTAATACACCTGTCCTTGTTTCGCCTATGGAAATGCTGTCGGCAAGAGATATTCGGGCAATTTACCTCTTTCAATTTAAAAAGGGATTAAATGCAGCTGCAGCAACGCGAGAAATTAATCAGACGTTCGTTGAAACCACGTGTAATGAACGCACATTACGGCGATGGTTTAAAAAATTCAGCGAGGGAAATTTTGATTTGGAAAATGAGCCTCGCGGATATGCGCGTAGCACCGTTAATGACGACGAGCTGCGTGTAGAAGTTGAAAGTAATCCGTCGACAACAGTGCGTAGCCTTGCAGAAACATTTCAAGTGTCCATTGCCACCATTAGTCGTCACCTTTCTTCGATTGGCAAAGTGAAGAAACTCGATCGATGGGTGCCGCACCAATTAACGGAAACCAATAAGCTCCGTCGATTAGAGGTGGCTACCTCTTTGGCTAATCGACAGAAAGTTGAACCGGTCTTCATCGAGTGGTAACGTGTGACGAAAAGTGGAACTTTATGATAATCGGAGACGGTCAGGACAATGGTTAGATCGAGGTGAAGCATCAAGACAGCATGCACGAGCATCACTTCACCCGCGAAAGATTATGGTGACTGTATGGTGGACCAGTAAGGGTATTATTCACTATTCATTTTTGCAACTTGGTGAAACCATCACGTCAGCGTTCTATTGTGCCGAACTGGAAACTATGCATGGAAAATTGAGCCGCTTGCAGCCCTCACTAGTCAATAGACATGGACCCATACTTCTTCATGATAATGCAAGACCTCATGTTGCACGACATATAATCCAAAAGCTTTCGGGATTTGGTTACGAAATTCTCCCTCACCCACCTTATTCATCTGACCTTTCGCCAACTGATTTTCATTTTTTCCGAAGTTTAGACACTTAGACACTTACTTAAAAAATAGGGACTTCCCTGACCGGTAGTCTGTAATAGCAGTGTTTGAGCAATATGTGAGCCGTCAAAACCTAGATTTCTTTTCAAAGGGAATTTTTCAGCTTCCAGGCCGTTGGCAACAAACTATTGATGTAAATGGAGACTATTTTGCAGAATAAATATTTATATTTTTTTAAATTTAGACTTTTTTTTATTCCTTACAAAATCGGACATTTCATATGTAACAACCTGATATATAATATTAAACCTTAAGTATCTCTTTGCCAACTTTTTTATATAGACTTTGCATACTGAGTTGTTTGCAATTATGGTATGTTCGTATTTTCTGTCACTTCCATGTTATTTGATTAGTTCTTTTTACCTTTATTAGACTACCAAATCAAGGTTCTCAAATTTTTTTTACTGCACTTTTTGAAGCAATTAAAAAACGAAATAGTTTCTGCAATATGTTATAACATGAATAATCACTATCAATTTTGTAGGAAATATTTTTAAATATTGGTAACTCGTGGAAAATAATTCACAAACAGATATTGCATAAAGTGTAAGATTGTTAATATTATGTAAGCCAAATTATTCTAAAAAATTTATTTTATTGCATTATATCGGATCATTAGAAGTGGAATGAATGAGTGTGTATTTAAAACACGTATTTCAGCAATTTTAAGAAAAAAAAACAATTATTTCAAAATATTTGAATTCGTAACTGTCATTATCCCTGTATATATCTACATTGACCTACTTAATGGGGATTACTATATCGTACAATTAAAAAAATACAAGTAAAACTTGTTTAAACAATAGAAAAATAGTAATATATTTTCATAAGTTTAATACAAATAATAAATGAATATTTCGTTAAAGGTATACTTATCGAAAATTTCATCATACTGAATATAAGATAATTACCATAAATTGTTGATATTATGATAACATTCAATATGAAAAAAAATAAATATAAATTATTTAATTAAAGTGTAAAAATAGAATGCAACATTAAAATTCATAAAGAATGTTATTTTTCTTTGCTGGTTACCATAAACAATGAAGACGTTGTAAGAAAAAGATAATCTATTTTCAGAATCTTTTCTTTAATTAGAATTAATTATTTTGAAGTCATACCTAATTTTATTTGTAGCTAATTTTCACAACTTCGAAAACGTAAAAATATATTAAATAATTGGAATTTTAAACATTAAGAAAATATTTTTTCGCAAAAGTTACCTTACCTGGAAAGTCCTCGATGTCACCTGTTGTTATATTAAAACAGGCACCGTGCCACGGACACCTCACCCTACCATTACCCAACGCCCCAGTAGCCAAAGGAGCGCCGTAGTGCGTACATTTAGATCCAACTGCTGTCAATTTTCCGTTCTGTCTAACCAACAAAACCTTGCCGACTTCTTCCAAATCAACGCTTTTCATTTGATTCTCGCCGATTTCGTCTGCTTTGCAAACGATGCCCTCAATAAAATCATCGTCTGTCGCTATAATGGGAGATAAAATTGTTTTCATAAAGTGTAACATGGTTACGCACATGATGCAGTTCAAAAAGCTTGGCTTAAAATCGATATAAGAGTTCGCTTCGAATTAGGTTAAACTAAAAAGTAAAAGTTACTTTAATACTTACATTTTAATGACTGCATTGTTTATTCTTAAAACTTGTTTAAATGGTAAATTTAAGTATATTTTATTTTATTTGAATATGATTAAGTGAAATAATGAATCCTTTTATTGTATTTATAGAAGTTTCAATTTTATTTCAATATTTTGAATTGTGTTAAACTTTAAAAATTAAATTTATTACTATAGTTACTTTTTATTAAATAAGAATCTATCCTAACAATAATAAATTAAAAATTGAAGCAAAAAGTGTATATTAATCACAATTTTGTAAACTAGTAAAAGTTCTTATTACTCTTTAAATATATAAACCTTCAGACCGCAATGTTTTGATATAAATTCCCAATTATTTACTACGAACGTATCGATATAAAACCATACCAGAATTTGTTGATGTGGAGCAACCCATGTTGATAAATTTGGTCGAAAATCCGGTGTTTTTAACCACAAATCTAACACCATAAAAAGCAAACTTGCGAACTGACTGTTCGCTCACCGTTGGGAACGCTAAAAGAAAACTTTTCCTCATGATTAAAACTTGTACATGTGACGTAATTTCAAGGTACAAGCACAACAATTGTATTCCACTTAAATACTTTAGATAGGCGACGATCAATTATGACACTTATGTAATAGTTTTTTTCGGTATACTATGAACTTGAGAAAGCTTCTCATTATGGAATTTCTGCGATTTTTTTCGATTTCAATTTGAATCATGCCGCTTATCCAATCACGTAGAGATCATTGGATAAATACAAGATAATTTTTTTTATCGATTAATTTATTAAAATAGAGCCTAATTACGATTTATGAATTCAATTAAAGGTTAAAATTATTAAGATATGAAATGCAATTTAAAATAAAAATATAACAAAAACCCATATTTTATCTAATTTATATTTTATCTAAATTAGTATGGTACTTATGAATTTTTAGTTATTCTTTAGTGTTATTTTAATTTAATTTTTTATATGTTGGTGGATCTGGAGACGTTGGCAGACATAAGAAATGGCGTCCACTATCTGAAATATATGACATGTTCACTGTGTTCATGGTTAATTACAGTACCTTACATAAAAGTGTTATTTGTATAGAAAATTATCGTTATAAAGAAATTAAAATTGGTACGATTAGAACAAACACATGAACCAAGTGTTTTTGTGCATTAGACGTGACAAATTACATAGTTAAAGTAAGTATTTTTTCTATGTTTAGAGTATTTTATAAATTACCCAAACAATGGATAATTCAACGTTTATTATGCCTATTTGTTAAAAATTTCTTAAAAGATTTCTTTATTGAAATATTTAAAATGTGGGTGTCACTAGTTTGTGTTTTTTCTAATAGTTATTTTAATATGTATTTATTTGCCTTACATTAATATTTGAAGGTTATATTACATGAATTAGTATTACTATAATATATCGTTTTTTTTATTCCTTATAATATAATGAAAAAATTCCTTATAATATAATGAAAAAATTATTAAAAGAAAAAATGTGTTAAATACATAATTAGAAATATATATTAAGACAAATTCTTAAAAATATTAGAAATTTCTTTAGGCTTGTATCTAATACTTCTTATCAAGCCAATTTGAGAAGAAATTGATTTTAAAATAAAATTTTTTATATTATATTTTGTTTACGTTTTTATTTTAATATTATGCTATCAATGTCTTCAAATTATTTATGTTATTTTGTAACCTAACTCATTAAACGAAAATGAAACAAAAAAGAAATATACAGTAATTACGTTACAGTTATTTTTAAAATTATATTTTGATAAAGAAATATGTCCAATGACTGTTAAATTTAATACCTACTGTGTGAAACATAAATACTTTATTTTTAAATTTTTTTGTTTTCCAATGATTCTTGTTTATTTTTAAAAAATGAACGAAACATTTAATAAATGCACAATAAATGATTTTACTTTCAGTTTTGCAGAAGATGAGTTTGTCCAGTATATTACCACCACCAACTCAATCAATATGGGACCGAGACGACGAAAAACGTCTGAAAGATCAGGAGAAATCCACCTCGCTAATCGTAGCACAACCAATAGCGCCACCATATGGTCAGAGGCGCGGTTGGGTGCCCCGAAAGCAGTCCGATTATGGCGACGGCGGTGCGTTTCCCGAAATCCAGGTCGCCCAGTACCCCTTGGAGATGGGTCTTAAGAATAAAGAATCCACCTCGAACGCGATAGCTGTACAACTAGACGCTGAAGGTAAAGTCAAGTATGACGTCATAGCTCGCCAAGGTCATTCGAAAGACAAGATCGTGTATTCGAAATTGTCGGACCTGTTACCTGTCGAGGTTATGTCCGAGAATGATCCGAGTTTAGAGAAGCCCGCCGAAGAGGAGGTTGAGGACATCACAGAGAAGACTAGACAGGCGCTTCAAAGGATTACAAATTCAAAAATTGCAGCGGCAATGCCGGTTAGATGTGCCGAAAAACAAGCTCCGTCCCAGTTCATACGTTACACACCTTCGCAGCAAGGAGCTGCTTTTAATTCTGGAGCAAAGCAGCGCGTCATACGCTTAGTTGAAGCGCAAGTTGATCCTATGGAACCGCCAAGGTTTAAAATAAATAAAAAAATTCCCCGTGGCCCGCCATCACCTCCTGCGCCAGTTTTACATAGCCCCACCAGAAGAGTTACTGTTAAAGAGCAGAGAGAATGGAAAATCCCGCCCTGTATATCGAATTGGAAAAACGCTAAAGGTTATACTGTACCTTTGGATAAACGTCTTGCAGCTGACGGAAGAGGCTTGCAACAGCTTCACATAAACGAAAATTTTGCCAAATTAGCCGAAGCCCTTTACATAGCTGATAGAAAAGCTCGAGAAGCTGTTGAAACAAGAGCGCAGTTAGAAAAGAAACTAGCTCAGAAGGAGAAAGAGCAAAAAGAAGAACATCTCAGATTATTAGCTCAAAAGGCTCGAGACGAACGGGCTGGAATCAAAACTGGAAACGACATTACTATGTCTAACGAGGAAGAGCGCGAAAGAGATATGCTGAGACAAGATCGCCATAAGGAGAGAGCCCGTGAACGAAATCTGGCAAGAGCCGCCCCTGATAAACGTTCGAAATTACAAAGAGACCGCGACAGAGACATTTCCGAACAGATAGCGTTAGGCATGCCGGCCAGAAACGTCAACTCTGGTGAAACACAATTCGATCAGAGGCTTTTCGGACAAGCGCACGGTCTGAGTCACGGTTATGGAGACGATGACAGTTATAACGTCTACGATAAACCTTGGAGGGAAGGTGGCTCCATGGCTAATCATATCTATAGGCCCGGAAAGAATATTGACAAAGAAGTTTATGGAGAGGACTTGAATAAGTTAATTAAGACGAACAGATTCGTGCCCGATAAAGAATTTACGGGAACAGACAGAAGCGGGCCTGGTAGATCAGGTCCTGTACAGTTCGAAAAAGAAGAGGATCCATTCGGTTTGGATCAGTTCTTGAGTCAGGCGAAAAGGGCCAGTAAACGAAAAGAACCGGAAAGGAATGAAAGGGATAAGAAAAAGCGCAGAGATTGAAAGATTTTTTATTCGACTTGGAAAATTCTGAAGAAAATATTTTTTGTACACTAACTAGAAAATTGTTAACTACTGTAATTTAGATTTAAAAGAAGTATAAGAACTGTAAAATTTAATTTTAAAACATATTTTATTTTTTAATTTTTAGTCTCATTATCAGAAGCTCTGATGATGGTCATCATGTAAAGATAAGTTTTTATATTACATTTGTATTATAATGTAAGTATTTGTTACCGATCTTCAGTAAATAATTATAATCTAACAAATTGTTTATACTACCCATCCCTTTTCAATAAAAGAAACATAACGTACCTCATTTAGGATATTGAAAACTAAACTACATCAATTAAAAGACGGTTTTTTAAATAATTTAAATGAAAAGTATCATTTTTCTATTTTTAATTATTCTACTTAAAGAAGCTTCGGTTTGCGTTAGTTTTACTTACACATTTCGGCTTGAAAAAATGCTTCAACTGCACAAATTACACTTAATTTTTAATCCCCAAAAATTCAATTACAATTTTTTGTTTATTGAGTACCAAGAAGTTTATAGAAATGTTTTTAAATCATTGTAATTGATACACGACTTTTTCAAAAAGTATATGTATAAACTACATACAAAGCTTTATCGTTGCCACAAACCTAAAAAGTCCGCGTATGCAAGGTGCATCCTGATAGGTAGCTAAAAAATTAATACTGAACTGGTAATTCCCCGGTACTAATTGAAACGGTTTGGTTAATTTTTTTAGCTACGGTTCATAAGCCAGAGGTCTCAAGCTTGACCTAATATAAATGTATCAATAAGAATAAATATATTTCTCATTCAAGAGACGAGAAAGTTACGAATATTGTAAGACCGACACTAAAATACCCGAGCTGTTTTAATACTCTGATTCTCACAAGGGCAAAAGCAACGAGTCCTTGCGATTTTAAAAAAATTCCGAACGTCTGAATTAATATATTTGTTTATTAACTAATTCACTTTATGTCATTCTCAAAATAGCCCAAAGGCTATTTTGAGAACGTGTATGTTATTTTTTCTTCATGATTAGTTGTCTAAATACAAATTAAAATTCGTATTTGGACAGCTAATCACTAAGAAAAAATAATATATTAATAATAGAAGGCGTGATCTCTGATACAGTGTCTGAACTAACACCATTCTGCATCAACACCTATTTGGTTTGAAACTAGAAAGACATTTAGAAGTTTGTACAACTATTAGATGGCCTTACAAATACAAAAATATTTTAAAAATTGAAAATTAGAAGAAAGAGTGAAATGTTTTTTTTCCATGTTGATTTGATTTTTTTTTAGTTGTTGATATTGGTGAGCACTTGAGATAATCATTCACTGATTGAACCCTACCTTTAAAATGAATGTGCTACTTGAATGTTGTTTTCGATAAAGAAAAACTACCAATAGATTTTTAATGCTTGACTAATGTTTGTTTCATTTTTTTCACAAAACAGTTCTAAATTTCATATTTATTCCAAAAAAATTAAACCAGAGGTACAAGTTGACTAAACAATATGCTATAATAATAGAGATATTAAACTGATATTTTTTGGAATGGACCATAAAATATAAAAATAGTTTTTTTAAAGAAAAACAACCATACTAACATCTTATTTTTCAAGATATAAACAATACTAGTTTTTTTTCATATTAAGAATTGCTCTTTGAAAAGTGAAATTATTCTGTTATAAAAATATTTCACTGTGAATGCAGTAAACAATCTTCGTTTTTGTTTATATTTACCAGATGATATAACCTATAAACACAATGTTTTAAAATAAAAAAATATTAGGGTTTTAGAATAAAGATGGAATCATCTACATCATCTGAGGATGAAGATTTGGATAAATTTCGAGAAGCAATAGATGTGAATCTTATAAATGATTCTATGTTTAAAGAAGGAAAAAAAGGTAAAGTTAAGCTAAATTATTGTTTTTACAAAAGCAAACATGTAAATTTAATCAATTTTGAACAGCATTTATTTACTTCATCTGTGCTTGTGATATTTAAAATTATTTAAATTTAAATATACACTTTGGAGGTTTATGTTCATTGTTAATTTATAAACAGTAATATAAGTATTTATGAGTTATATTAATATCAACAAAATTTTAAAGTCATACTTTGTTTTTCAGAAATTAAATGTACACAAGATAAAAAACTTCCTTCATTACGCCCAGTAAAAGATGACCAAGAGCAATTCAACTTGTTAAATGTAACACCAGAATTTCAAAAATATGTTGCTAAATGTTTAAGTGAACATTTAGAAAGAAAATTACAGAAAAAATTATCATCAAATATTGAATATCAACCTGAAAGAAAACGAAAAAAGACTGGTGTCAAACTATTTAGTGATTCTAAAAAACGTTTAAGTGTAAAAGATAGTACTTTTAATGGTGTAAAATTGCAGAAAATTGAGATTAAAAAAAGAACAATTGAGAATGATAATGATATAAGTGAAGACATAAAAGTTCAGTTATGTGCTGTCAATTCCGAAGATATATTAAATGGAAAAGATATTAAATGTTGGACTGAACATCGTAAAAGTGAAGTTTTTAATTATAAACAAAATAAAAATGGTAAATTAATTAATGTGGAGAAAGAATTTAAATAAAATTTAGTAATTCAGTGGCATTATTTTATTAAATCATTACATCAAGACTTGAGAGTTCTTAATTTTAGTTTATAAAAAGATGTATGCTTTATATTTATATATTCTATAATGTTTATATACTAATTATATACATCTGTTTTTAATACAGCCTTTTTCAAAATTTGCGCGAAAGTGTTACGGGTCATGTCACACAAAAGTTTACTATCCAATGATGATGATTCATCCATCTTATTTAAATGTGCGTCAAAATGTGATGACAACGAAGCCTGTGACTGACAGATTCTAGCCAATTGCAGTAACAGTTGAGTTATATCTTCGATTAGTGGTGGAAAAGCTTCACTTATCCTTACTAGAGCTGGCAGTATCGGTTTAAATAATTTAACACGTTGGCTACTGGAAACACTTCCTAGCAAAGCATATAATAAATTCAAGGCTGTCACACATAGATTTAGACTTTTCGGCAAGGAATACTGTAAGGAAAGATGTGATAACAGTTGGATAGCGAAAATTTGTTTGTTTAAACTCGGCTGTTGCATTAGTTCCAATAGGAAATCCAAACATATGTGCATGGAAGGAACACCTTTGACTGTGACTTCGATTAACTCGCTTGGATAACTCTTAAAGATTAAAAAAGAATGCAAATAAAATATTAATTTGATTATATGACGATTCTTACTTGAAAATGAACTAATTTTGCTAAAGTTGGATCAGCAATAAATACTTGATGAAGATAGCAGCATACTAATGAACGCACTTCTTGTAATGCCAATAATTTTTCAGGATGTTTGCGGTCCTCTTCTGTTTCTAAACAGGTTTCTAAGAGCATTTGTACTGCTGCACTATCCTATAATTGTTAATATTTATTAAGGGAATAAATTCTATCTTTGCCAAGGTGGTTTAAGAGAGTTGTATGTTTTCTGTTCATTGGTATAATTTGTATAATACAGTAAACGAAAAAACTATTTCGAACAAAACTAAAATTATTAATACTCAAGGATTTCTTTGAAAAATATTATATAAAATGTTCATATACATTTTTACATATTGACAATGAGACAAATAAGTTAGAAAACAAAATTTTATTTGTCAACATAAAAGCTATTAAATGTATATTCGTTCATCTCACCATGTTTTTCATGAACCCTATTCTCTCAAATAAGCTCTTCTAGTTCAAATAATTTTGAACAACATTGTATAAGAAATAACAAAGAATAACTTTTGAGTTTTATTTTAATAAATGAAAATAATAAGTGCTATCTTCTACAAATAAAAAGATACAGCACGACCATCATATCCTTGGACAAAAATCTACTGCGCATCGTAGGCGTGCCGGGTGGTACACTCCGAGTCATCGGTGAGCTGTTTGTGTCCTCAGTGTGCTTATGATCGTTGCGTAAGGTTAAGTTACGGTTAGTCAAAGTGAGTAATTGAGGTCTTGCATTATAATTGGTTATTATTTGTTTTATTTATTATAATTAATAATGTCCAACTTAGGAGGTGGAAAAGGACTGCATTCACAAACCCGTGAAGTCGTGTTTAATGTTTTTAAGTTTTTAAAGACAATTTCAGATAACGAAACAGACATAAGAAATTGTACAAAAAGCGAATTAAAGGAATACGTAGCAAGAGCAACTGGTGTTTCAAGAGCTTCTGTCTATAATATTTTAAAAGAGGGGAACGAATATCAAGCAGAACCAGAACGAAATGAGAAAGAGAACACAGAACAACTACCAGTTTTCAAATCGCCAAAAAAGAAAAGATCGAGGAAATGTTTAGTAATGGATTCAATAGACGACATTGACCTATACCAAATAAAACATATTATTTATAATTTCCACAAGACAAATAATCAGCGGATTACTATTAAAAATTTACTACAAAAACTTAAAGAAGATATAAATTTTCCGGGCGGCCGAGAATCCTTAAGAAAAATTATAAAGAAGCTTGGTTTTAGATTCTGTGCTACACAAAACAATCGCAAGATATTACAAGAAAAACCAGATATCAGAAACATTCGTACAAATTTTTTACGAAAAATAGATGTATATCGACGGCAAAATCGTCCAACTATTTATATGGATGAATCCTATATTCATAGCGGCCATACAAAATCGAAAAGTTGGACAGACAAGTCAAGAAATGGGTTATTTTCGACAATCTCCAAGGGCCGGCGTTTAATTATGTTGCACGCTGGAGGTGAGAACCATGGATTTGTAGAAAACGCTTTGTTACTTTTTAAATCCGGAACAAAATCCGGTGATTACCATCACGAAATGAATTTCGAAAATTACCAAAAATGGCTCGTTGAAAAACTAATACCAAATTTACCAAAAAATTCAGTACTAGTTATTGACAATGCTCCATACCACAATGTTCAGATAAATCCAGCGCCTAATTCTAATGCAAACAAGCAAAAAATGTTACACTGGTTGACCGAAAAAGGTATTGCCTGTACATCTGATATGACGAAAGCCCAGTTATATATGTTAATAAAATATAATAAACAACAACACTTACGATATAAAATAGACGCAATTTTGGAGGCACACGGTCATACAACTTTACGATTGCCTCCGTATCACCCTGAACTAAATCCAATCGAAATGATTTGGGCGACTGTGAAAAATTTTGTGGCATCACAAAATGTCGCATTTAAATTAGAGGACGCTAAAAGGCTAGCGGAAGAAAAATTTAAAAGCATTACAGTAAATGACTGGAACAAACTTTGCACTCACGTGAAGAGAGTCGAAGATGAATATAAACAAAATGAAGTTTTTATGGATGTTCTTACGGAGTCACTAATTATAAACGTGGGTGCTGATACATCTGACAGTGATTTTGGTTTCAGCGATGATTCAGAATAACTTAGTAATCATTGCTTTGTGAATGTGTGTTTTATTATGTAATTATGTAATCATTTTGAAATAAAGCTATTTGCTTCTAATTACTGGGTATTATTAAAAAATTTTGTAATTACATTATCTACCTAATCATATTAAGATTTACTTTCATAGTACATCCTCAATAGAACACTATTAAATAACACTTAGCAGCCTCATTAATTAATAATTTACATTCCATTTGGACCAGTATAACATATATTAATAAATAAAAATTTTCTAAATTCTTATTCTTGGCGTCGCGTAGTACAAAATAAAACCGCGCCTTTCTGTTGGGAATGTACCTAATCACCGAAGCGAGCGACACACTGGCGACTGAGTACGAGTAATACCGAAAGTGTGCGCAGATTTTTCTAAGGATATGATGGTCTTGCTGTATTTTTGTTTCTGTCTCTTAAAACTAAAAAAGAGTTAAGTGCCACTACAAGTTTTTTTATGTTTTAATATCTCCACAGGAGTTAAAAGCATCTCTTCACAACACTTATCACATTTATATAATTTCGAATTAGCTTTGGGGACCATATCTGTACGTTTCTTCTCACATTTTACCTTAACTTTCTCGCAAAAACTTTCGTGCTGAAACATTCTGAAAAATGATAGTCCAGACATGATCTCTTGACAATTTGGGCACTGAAATTCTACAGAATACATTTCCACTTCTAAATTTGCATCCCATTCGTCTTGAACCAGACAATTGTATGTGACGTTTTCGGTAACCTTAATTCCACCGATATTTTTATCCTCCTTCATTTGGTAATCCTTATCGAAAGGATTTTTTGTATTTCGTAATATTTCGTCTTCGAAAAAATCCGTGTTTTCGTTGTATATGACCTTCACATCCGCCGGTAATAAGCGTTTTATGTTATAACTTGCCTCACTGCTCATAAATTTAATTATGTCTTCGATCAAGTCAAAATCTTCTATTTTATCAATTTTGTTACCGTTCAGCTTTGATCCTAAAGTACTTGACCATTTCTTGCGCAAATCCAGTGCAGTTACCAACAACGCCTTTCCCTGGCCAACGTAGGGTACGTCAAGGGAAAGAAATTCGTCAAAAATGAATTTGGTTAATGTAGCATTTGTAGCTATAGATTTACTTAATAATAGCAGAGTTTGCAGTGCAGGCATACGCATGACATTGACTAAATATATTTTCTTCGTCTTTAAAATAGATTGGTAAATGAGAATTTGATGTTTTTTGCTTATGGCGTGTTTACTGAAATATCCTGGCGGTGGAATTTCAATGTCATCATTATTCAAATCCAAAATATCGGGATACAATGTGAAAATACTCATCGGCCTGAGAAAAACGTAATTTTTATTCTTGGTATGGTACAATTTCTCGCTTACGGTCTTGGAGGTGTTATGTTCATCTTCAATAGCAATTTGTGGATATAATCCACTTGCTAAAACAATTTTTAACATCATCAAGTCTTTGTAACTGTCAGCACTACTTTCCAACAATAGTTTTTCCAATCTCTTATGATCATTAGTTATTTTAAATTCGACATCTCGCAAATCCAAACCGCCATCATTAGGTTCCGACTCGAAAATTTCCCATTTTAAATATTTTCTTTGTGCAGATTTCGACTTATTCTTCAGATCGTTACGAATAGCTCTGAGCTTCTTCAATTCCCCATATCGTATGGATCTCTCGGCACTGGATAATTCCACATCGGCGATTTTGGGCAAAAGATCGGCATCCACTAAAATATCTCTGAATTGCTCTAGCAACTTAGTCACTTCGTAAAATCTTTGTTCCTCCAGACAACGCTTTCTAGCCCATGCTTTCGTATTCTCACCAGAACGCTTTATTTTTAACCATTCTTTATACAAACCCAATAAAGTTATGGGATCACCATGATTAGACTCCAGCCTTTTACGCAATTCTTGAGCTTCTAAATTTCGGAAAGCTGTTTGTGTGAAAGGACTTTGGACACTTAATAATGCCGCAGTTGCCAAAATTGAATTTACATTTCCAAAAACTGTAGATAGTATTAGCATCTTTCCGATGTTTAAGTCGACCGGTAACCTGGCTAGTTTATCTCCCAAAGAAGTAAGCGTCAATCCATCCTCATCGGAGGCCAGAGCGCCCGAAAATTTGAGTTTTTCCAAACTCTCCTCGATTGATTCGTTACTTGGCCTTTCCACGAATGGGAAATTTGATATGTCGTTCAATCCTAACGATATCATATGTAACAAGAGAGAATCTAAAGGAACCAAATGGATTTCGGCAGGTGTAAATGCTTCGAAAGATTTGAAATCTTCTTCGGAATATAGGCGATAGCAAATTCCCGGACCCGTACGTCCAGCTCTTCCGGCTCTTTGTCTCGCACTGTCCTGTGAAATATTAGATTCGGCCAACCTGTTTACGCCCCCTTCTGACAAATAACTCATTCTATTGACTTTACCTGAATCCACAACGAATCTAACGCCATCAATTGTTACCGAAGTTTCGGCTATATTCGTGGAGATAATACATTTCCTGACTCCATCAGGGGGATAATCGAACACCCTGTCCTGCTCTTCCAAAGAAAGTGTGCTATGTAATGGCAGTACTATCCAATTTTTCTTTTTCTCTGCATATTCCTTTACAGTTTCAAAGAGAGTATTAATTTCTGAATATCCATTTAAAAAGATTAGCATGTCGCCCTTTTGAGTTGCTTGAAATTTATCATCAATCATCTGCAGGATCTGTAAGTACGGGCTACAATCGAACTTATCCTTATTTTTATCAAAGGGATCCTTAATTATGGGTTTGTAGTGGATTTCGATGGGATATAATCTTCCTGGAACTTGTATAACTTCCAAATTTTCATTGCTAAAATACTCCATGAACAATTTTAAATTTATCGTGGCTGACATCAATATGA
Organism: Dermolepida albohirtum; assembly: GCA_031893035.1. NCBI lineage: Eukaryota > Metazoa > Arthropoda > Insecta > Coleoptera > Scarabaeidae > Dermolepida > Dermolepida albohirtum. The sequence goes on from JAVIWB010005051.1 coordinate 279,610, forward strand.
GTTTAAAGTCATTCCTTTTATACAATAAGCATTTCATGATTCCTACCAAAAAATCTCCATGTAAATGACGTTCATGTACCTCATCGAGGATAATAACATCATAAGAATTTAAAGTATCTTCTTCGGATGCTTGTCTTAATAATAAACCTTCAGTCATAAAAATGATTGCAGTATCTTTCCGTTTAGTTTTTTCAAAGCGGATTTGGTATCCTACTGTATTTTTATATTCAGTCAATGTTTCATGTGAAACTCTTTTAGCTAATGAAACGCAAGCAATTCTTCTTGGCTGGGTGCAAACTATTTTCTCATATCCAGCTTCAAGTATGTACTGAGGCACCTGAGTTGATTTACCACATCCTGTATCACCAGCTATTAGCATTACCCTACATGATTTTAACCTTTCTATAATTTCATCTTTATATGAAGCAATTGGGAGATCGTTTTGTGCCTTACGTAATTTTCTAAGTTTATTGAATTTGGTTTTCTGCTGGAAATCTTGATATACTTTTATAATGTGCAAGAAGTCTTTAAAATTCTCTTTAGGCAGATTAAATCGTTCACCATTCTGATCCAAAATAGGCACTTTCTCATACAATTCGTTAGTTTTTAGATCAAAGTTAAAGTTTAAAAGTTCACTCTTAAGCATACTATTTGTGTTTTTACTAGATTTTATTGCTCTATATTTGTTATAAAATAACCAAAAATCAGGTAAATTCTTTATATTGCATTGTTCTTCAAGAAATTTCTTCAATTCATGCTTGTAATGCTCTACATCTCTCTGCTTCTCTTCTGAATGTGCATTATGTCTGTCTTTTTTGTTATGGTGATCCGATTTTTCATTTTCATAACGTCTTTTTCTACTACTGGCCTCTCCATGTTTAGGAAAATCACTTTTATATTTTGCACTCATTTTTTAACCAATTCAATTTATAGTTATAACTTTTAAGACCAATTTTAACCTAAAATAACTACATTTCTGAGGGTTTATAAACGTCAAACAATTAGGTTATATTTTCAATGAATGTATTAAGTGTATAAATCAAGGTGTGCATGTCAGAGAATTGCGTAAATTTTACGTACCAATTGCGAATTTATTTATGATTCAAAATTTAAAGAGAACATTAATTATATGAATATAATGGCGAAAGAAATAAATGTTTGTTGTGCAATAAATATCTCAGGAAGACGAAGAAACACGGTCCTCCCTCGAACGAATTACACTACCGTTCATAAGTATTTGGGCACCCATATTTTATGAAATTATTTGAACAGCATAGCTTCTAGGAAATTCATTCTTGTAATATTGGATAGGTATAAGGAAAGTATTAAATCTACAGAAACGCTGCATAAGTAACATTATGTATTACTTTATTATCTGCAATAAACCAAAATTTGTTATTGGGACTACCTGGGGATTAGCGGAATAAAAGTTTCTCCAAGTTCTTGTAATTGTCTTTCTGTGAAGGATACTGAAGGATAAGTTTAGTAATGATGTTTTAATGACCTCGGGCGAGTCTCATGTTAGATTTTTGAAATTGCCCTCAGTTACGTTTCTGTATTCGTTGTGAGATATTCCTGTGCTAGTAGTGTTGTTAAGATCGTTAAATGTGCCAAAAAGAAAAGAGATGGACATTGAAACGCGTTCTCTTATAATTGCGCACCATCAAGATGGCAAAAGCAACCGGCAAATTGCGAAACAATTAAAATTAAATAATACTTCCGTAGACTATGTCGTCAAAAAATACCGAGAAAGTGGCAGTGTTCTCAATAAATCACGGAGTGGGAGACCCAGAGCGACAACTTCTGCTGAGGATCGTGCAATAGTGATCACAAGCAAAAGAAATCGACGGAAAACAGCCCCAGAAATCGCTGCAGAAATCAATTCCAAAGTCAATAAGCGTAACAACGGTCAAACGTCGCTTGTACAAAGCAGGTTTGTACGGACGAATTGCAATGAATAAACCGTTATTGCGCAAACAGAATAAGCGGAAACGCTTAAACTGGGCTCGTGAACACCAACATTGGACAGTTGAACAGTGGAGTAAAGTCTTGTGGACCGATGAGTCAAAGTTCGAAATTTTCGGGTCCAGAAGACGTGTTTTCGTTCGGAGATCTACAGGTGAGCGTGCGGCAGAGCAATGTATTGTGCCTACGGTTAAAAATGGCGGTGGTTCCGTGATGATCTGGGGTTGTTTTGGTGGTACGGTCGTGGGTGATATTGTGAAAATTGAGGGAATACTAAGGAAAGAGCAGTATCGAAACATTTTGGAGACCAACGCTATTGCAGGATTAAGACTTTTGGGTAGGAATTTTGTATTCCAGCAGGATAATAACCCAAAGCACACATCCAAAATATGCAAAGACTATTTGCAACTCTTGGAAGCGGAAGGATCCATCGAAGTTATGAAATGGCCTCCCCAAAGCCCCGATCTAAATCCAATAGAGTTATTGTGGGAGGAACTTGATCGGGAGGTCCGGAAAGCAGTACCAACATCGGAGGCTGATTTGTGGAGGAAACTGCAGGAAGCTTGGGTCCGCATAACACCGGATACATTAGCAAAACTAATTGCAAGAATGCAGCGATTATGTGCTGCCATTATAAAAAACAAAGGAGGTCACATAGATGAATCGAAAATTTAAATATAATATGTAATTCTACTGCCAGATACTGTAATTAGTTATGTATGTACATGTAATAAATATATTTTCATTTTTTCACTAGTGCTTTTAATCATTTCTTCTAAATTTATGGGTGCCCAAATACTTATGAACGGTAGTGTATGTAGTTTTTGTGTATAAATGAAGAACATATTTATACTGCTTAATATTTAAAAAATTATTTTATTGTATTGGGTTTATAAATAAATGAACTTAAAAAGCCACTTGATTAGCACTTTCTAGTATGATCGACAATTTAATTTGATAAAACAAATTTTGTAAAATTATTTTTAAATTTAGAAAAATTTACAAATTAATATTTCTTACCTGAGCTGCTATGAGAGCTCTACACATCTCTTCGCGTTCAGCATCGTTCACGATTTGTCCGTTTTGGTCTAATCTTGGATTTGAATGCAAATGCTGGTGCAATTGGCTTCTGGATGACGCCAAACTAGCTCTTAACACTCTTAGAACAATAGCAAAGATAGGCGCACATCTGTAAACGCGTTCATCACAGCGCATTATTTGCAACGGATCCTCAGCGACGTCTATCCTAGTCAAACCGCTATAATCTCCAACTAAATTTTTCACTGTCAACACCCAAAGTCTTCTAGGCAACACACTGTTTAGTTTAAACCAGACGTCTTTGTAAAGATCTTGGACATATCTGGGAACGTTATCGGCCAAAATATGTTTGGAATATTGGGTGATTATTTCAGCAAAAGGCCAGATGTCGATGGCTTCCTTTTTCAGTAAAAGCTGTAATGTATCGGCGCATTTCGATGGATTGATTTCTAATTGATTGAAGGCCTCGACTAGCATGTATTCGCTAACGAAAGACGTCTTGTGATAGGATTTCATTGACATGTCATCCAACCAATCTTCCACTAGTGTTAAGTGGGGAAAATGTGTCGCTAATAACTTTAGAAGAGGTCCGAATAAGGTCGAGTAAGAACTTTGATCTTTTTGTGCATGGTGGAGCAAATACTTAATTGGTAATTCCGACAAGAATTCGGGGCTATAAATTTTTATTTTGCGCCCTGAAGAGGCTAAATTATGTGCATTACTCAAACGGCAATCTTCATACAATAATAAATAATACAAAAGCAGTAATTGGGGAGTCAAACTGGTTTCTGAAACTACGACATCATGATTTTCGGCAACGTCGAACTCCATGTTGAAAAATGACCTTTTCTCATTGAAATATTGACCAAAGATTGAACTCTGAAAGACCCGTCTGATTTCATTTTCTGATAACGGTTTGTTAGATTGTTCCACGTGTTTTGCATTTGGTAAAATTATGCTATTTACGTAAACATCGACTAACAGGGGAAGTACAGGATGTAGGGGATTTACACTAACACATATCTGTTTATAAATCCAATTTTTTATGTTAACGTTATGCTTAGCGAAAGCGCGTGATTTTAAAAGTTGGTGAATGCAATGTATCGGCAAAAATCCAGACATGTTAGCGTTCAAATTCTCCGTGACAGGAACTTTAACGGCGTGCGCTGTTACTACTTGCTCGGTAAAGATTTCTTGTGTAAAAACTTGTTTCATACGCGTCATATTGTTGTGTCGTATGGGGATTTTCATGCCTAAAGTCGCGCAGACCAAATCACAGATGGCGCTCAATTGATTACTATGGAAATGAATCGCCATTAATAGCAACATTTCGCCGAACGATGCCGTCACTCCACTGGCAGATTCGAAATAAGCTTCTTCACGTACCAACCATTGCACCTAAAGATTTATATATTGTGAGATATTAGAATATGGAATGGAATTTAATATTTCGTTACCCATTCTATACTCTTTCTTTCATGTTCCGAAAGAGAAACCAATGATGGGCAGGCGATCAACATACAAAGACCTATAGATACAAATCTAACTCCTGCTGGTGTTGGACTCGGGTGGGATATTAAGAGTTGTACAATCATGTTAACTTCATCATCTTGAAACCTAATATGAAAAACATTATTCCGAATTTGTTCCATTATATTATCACACATTATTATTCAAATTTAATTTTTTTCAAACTGCTAAAATAAAATAAATGAAGATAAAGTTCATAAAATATTTTTGAAAATCCATTTTTTAAAAGTTAATTAGCCTAAAATTTTGGGTAACTATGTTACATTCTAATATAAATCATTTTTTCAAGAACGAGTTATAAGGCATATATTTTTTACGCTATAACCTAATTTGAAATGTTGATAGATGCATTTAAAAACTAAAAAAACAGCCTCACTTTATGCCAGCTATCCCTCTCAAAGCGCAATACAATCTCAATAAAGCTGAGGCTTGTACAACCAAATTATTTGGTAATTGGCCATTTTGCGAAGCACTGATTATAGTCTGAAGTCTTCTTAGTAGTTCATCTCTTAATTGTTGTAATGCTGTACTTGATAATTCACCTTTCCTCTTTTGTCCAGTGCGTATAAATAATGCGAACCAATTACTATTATAAAAATTATTATTTTCTTAAAACGTTTATCCATGAAATATTTACCGAATAGCTTGATCATTTCCTAATAATAATCCTGACACAAATGCAACCATATCGCCTTCATTTTCTTCTGTAGAGCTCTTATTGCTTATATCTAATGATAAAGCTATAGCCAAAGCAGGCATTCTACATAGTTCTACACATTTACTTCTGACAGCTAAAGCTTGTGATGGATTCATTTTACATAACATAGAAATTGCGGCACCGCGGATTGAACTTGATATATTTTCTTCTTGTTTCTCACCTTTTTGTATCAAGTTTGTACAAACTAATAAATAAAATATATTTAACATATGAAATATTTAAATTAAATAATTTTTCTTACCTTCCCTAAAAGAATCAGGAAAATTTGCAACAACTCTACAAATAACAGCAGGGCCATTATTAACGTGCAATAATATTTCAGTTATGCTAATCACATTTAACAATGTAGGTAATTCAGCTAAAGCAATACATATAACATCTGAAATTTCTTCAATGTAAATATCATTATCAAATAGTTCAGAATTTTTAATATAAAACTCATGGTCACTATGCGATTCATTTGTATCTTGTATTTGAGACTGTATAAATAACAATTCACTTAAAACTAGTCTTAAACGTCTAGTCATATCAGATCTTTCATATTCTAAAGCAAGCCCATTTGGTAAATTTCCAATTAGAGCTGAATCTGTTAAGTTCGTACCAGCTTTTTGTCTTAATTGTTGTTCTTTTTTAACATCGGCTTCTAATACATGAAAATCAATTGATAAAAGAGCAACTATGGAATTTACTAGTTCTATGCCGGATATTATCGTTAAAATGTCCATTTTCTGTTTTGAGCACTTTTTTGAAGTGTCTAGAGGTGATATTAAACTCATCCTCACCAAACAAGGTAATATGGGTCTTATTTCTTCTTCTGTACATTTTGATAATTCTTCTATGTTAACGTTTTGTATAGAACGAAAGACTTTTGGTGAAACGTATTTTTTAAAGGTCATTTTACTTCTATTTTATGTTTCTAACTGCATTTAGAGATTTGTTTATATCTCTGTTCATAACCTTACATAACCCAATTGACTGAAATATAGAATAAGTAATTTATTATATTATTTCGCCTTTATGGTAATATTACTCAGAATTCATTGTCTTATCTTAAATTTTGGAAATTTTAAATATTGTTCATAAAAAGCTTGTTGATTAAACTTTTTCTGAAAGAAATTCTAAATATTCTAAATAGAAATAGTTATTTTTGTCGATTTTTTAATAATAAAGGGCAAAACAATTATTTAAAAAATGCTGTTTTTTAATACAAAAGTATTTAGGTTTAATTACCTAATAATTAGAAATGTTGGTATAATTTTTTGGGTTTAACCTTTAGCATTTTCCGTTTTTTATGTGATATTGTAAACAATATTGGATTTGTTCGTTTAGTATAGAATAATATACAGAGTCTGATAGGTTACCAAACTAACTATGCAAAGTTACATACGATCAGAAATATATTTTGGAACCTCAATAAGAAATTATTTCCACCTAATTTATGATTGGTTAAAATAAAAGTATAGACTATCATGAAATAACTTTTGAACTGACTAGAAATAGATATCCGAGTTACAAATGTTTGAAACAGAGAAAGAATTTCAATGTTTTCTTTTAAAAATAAGATCTGTGAAGATTGACGTTGATGAAAAGGCTAAGTAATTATTAAATTATAAGCACCAGTGTATTTTAAGTTACATAAATATCATTCATGGTGGCACGAGTATTTCATGAAGAGTAAATTTATATTTTGGCAAAATACATAATTCAATCCAAAGAACATTACAAATTGTTTGTATTTATTTTGAAGATTGCATTATAAAAGAACAATGCACTTGAGACTAAAGAAGAAATTCCTGAAAATAATATGGGATGCTCCAAAAAGTTTCAAAGAAGCCACACATGAATATGAACCCTCGGAAGATAGATGGCAGGGACATAAGTCACATTTAATTCATTTTCAACACAAAAATTTCCTACTAAGTGGTATAAAATACTTAAAGGAAGAGATAATACTGCATTTTATGTACTCCAAGTTTGTTTGTACCGTTACGACAAAAAGGGAACATTTATTCAAATCACTATTAAGCATACTTCCTAAAGTATAAAAAATTGCTATCATTGAATCCAAAGAAAAGTTGATTAATTTGATTTGGATCAAGCACCGACTTTAGATTAAGTATTGGATGAACACAAATATTTTGATCAATTAAAAAAGGGGAAAGGTGGACAGGAAACTATCCAAATATACGTATATTGTTCGCTAGTTTATCAAAGGCTTTTAGCTTTACTGGTCCACAAAACGTTTTTAGATAAGTTCAAAAATTCTAAGAAACACAGCAACAAGAATTATTATAAACGACAGACTTTTTCTCTTGACAAACTGTAATTTATTGCGATGTATAACAATAGAATATATTACTATTTTTTGAAATCATAAAGATCTATAAGTTGTCCAACTGTTCAAGTATGGATTACCATTAAACTTTAGAAATCCAAAAAATACATGAAGTACATGAAATTTTGTAATAAATAATTTGTATATTCGAAATTTTCAATATCTTAAATATTCAATTTTTACGAATTCAAATAAATATGTAAAATATTAATCATTAGACTGCTTGTTTTATATCTAAAAGATTTCTTTTCATAAGAAGTAATCAATACATACAAGTTAAGGAAATAACACAATAACTTAATTTTATATCATATTGTTTTATAATATTACAATTCATGTACAATTTATATTTTAAATATAATTATACTTAAAAAATAAATTATGTCACAAGATTATTTCTATCATTTTACATTACATCACTCCCCTACCACATGACGAGTTATCGGGAGACGTCGGGAGTAGCGAGGAGGTCACTTTACGACACGTCTTGTCGATACAACGGTGGGTTTTTTATTGTGATATTTTTTTTTCAGGAAAATTTATTTAAAAGATATTCACACAAAAATGTTTTCGAGAATTGTAAGACCTACCTCAACTTTAGCCTGCCAAACTGCGAGGAATTTTAGCACCGGCAAGCAGGTAAATTATTGTTTAAAGCCACCCAATAAAACTATAACGTTTTATCTGCTTTCTTGAATGTTGTTTCTGATATTAAACACATACTAAGAAAAAAATAGTAGTGATTTAGCAAATTTCCTCATCATTAATTTCTAAGTCCTAATCTAATTGCAATATGTTAAGTTGGTTTTTGGTTATTTTTAGTTTATTGATCTAAATTTAGACTGTTTTTTGAATTTATTTAAAAATATAGGGTGTTTATAATGGATAAATACCGCATAAAGACGTACAAAAGGTCACCTATACAAGACCTTTATACATTTGTAATATATCTTAACTCATTTATCTTAAAACTTATTTTTATGCATTAAAATGAGTTATAGGTACATCAATATATACATTTACTAATTTGGTTATGCAATCATACTCTAATGAAATATATTTTAATTTTTATTTTGCTGCAATTTATTTAAATTAATTTTTTAGAATAACACAAAAGTGACTGTGGTTGGGGCAGCTGGAGGTATAGGTCAACCACTATCTTTATTACTTAAACAATCAGACTTAATAAGTGAATTGAGCCTCTATGATATTGTTAAACATACCCCAGGTGTTGCAGCTGATATATCCCACATGAATTTTCCAGCTAAAGTAGCAGGGTAAGTTAGAAAGTTTGTTTAAATATTTAAATTTAATTTAAATTCCAAAATCATACATTTAAATTATGATATAGTTGATATGGTTTTATGTAATTTTATTAGATGTTGATAAGATTGATTTATGAGTATGCATTATTATCATTATTAATAATACCTTGATAACATTAAAAATGACTTGTTCAAAATATGAATAATTAAATACATGTTATTCAACTTGATACTTAGTTTTTAATCAATTTAAAAATTTAATTTTTTTTTTATTTTCACTAAAAACTATTATTTTAATTTATATTTCTTTAATTATGAAATATGTCTGTTTTAATTGAATATTTGCTTTCAATTTTTTCTGTATATATAGTCTGTCCCAAATGACATTGTGGACGTGGTATTATTGGTTACTGTATGCAATTCTATTTACACCAAATTTTAATTTTGGTTTCACAAATGCTACATAATTTTTGAAATTACATTATAAATGTTTGGTTTAATAATTTTAAGTACTATTTGAGGTTAAATATGTATTATTGTTCATAGTACCTGGTGAAAATTATAGAAAAATTGTATTTTGTTTTTCCTAAGTGAAATTTAAAAAACAATCTTGTATATATCATTGTGAAAGCTTTAAAATATGTATTCTCAATTCAATTTTTCAGATTTACAGGCCCAGAACAACTTAGAGATTCATTGAAAGGTTCACAGGTGGTCATTATTCCCGCAGGTTTACCTAGGAAACCTGGTATGACCAGAGATGATCTGTTCACAGCAAACGCTTCAGTAGTAAGAGATGTAGCTCTCGCCGTAGCCGATGTTGCGCCGAAAGCCTTAGTTGGTATCATTACAAACCCAGTAAACTCATGTGTACCAATCTTTTGCGAGGTTATGAGGAAGGTGTGATCCTTATTTGTATAAACCTATGATTCTATTTAACTATTATAATTTTTAAGGCTGGAAAACTTGATCCAAATAGGATTTTCGGAGTTTCGACCTTGGACTTAGTTAGAGCGAGTGCTTTTATTGGTGAAGCAAAAGGGTTTAATCCTAAAGAAGTATATTGCCCTGTTATCGGTGGACATTCTGGTGTCAGTATAGTACCTTTAATATCACAATGTAAACCTGCAGTGCAATTTTCTAAAGATGAATTAGCCAAGATGGTAGCACGTATACAAGATGCCGGAACAGAGGTTAGTAAAATACAGTTCAAATTAGTGTTTGATTGTCATTTATGGTGTGATTTACAAATATTTTTAATCCTTGGAAGTAAACAATATGTTGAACTCGAATTAATTAAATAAAATTGATAAAATTGGCGCTCAACATGCTATATATACAGGTTGTTATTAAAATTTTATAATTACAAATTTAATTTCATTTTAAAATAAGTTGTTTTTAATATATAATCCTGAATAATTTTATTTGTGTGAATCTAATTTTGATTTAATTCACTTAAATGTATATAAATAGGCCAAAGAGAATTATAAAATATCTTTTGCAGGTAGTTAAAGCTAAGGCAGGTGCAGGTTCTGCCACGCTTTCCATGGGTTTCGCCGGTGCCAGATTCGCGTTAAGTTTGGTCAGGGCACTCAACGGAGAACAAAATGTCATAGAATGCGCTTACGTTTTGAATGATATCGCTGGTACCAAATATTTTGCCACACCATTGCTCATAGGTAAAAATGGAATCGAGAAAAACCTAGGAATGGGAAAATTGAGTGATTACGAACAGGAACTAGTCACTAAAGCTATACCCGAGATCAAAGACAACGTAGCAAAGGGAGAACAGTTCGTAAAATGAAGAAATCGCATTTAAGAAGAAAGACTTTTTAAAGACGTACATGTAAAAAATATATTTATTACTCTTCTTGTAAAGAACTATACGCATAGAAAAATCGTGAAATTATATTTTATTGTCTATTAGGATCAATTTTAAATTTTATGATTTAAACGATCTTTTGATATATTTCTTTTGTATATAGAAATTCTAAATATAAACTAGTGCTAATTTAAAATATTTTACAAAATTTTTCATGTATAATAAATTGTTTTTTTTCCAAATTTTGTTTCATTTACACCTTTCTCTGTTGGCAATGTATAAATATAAATCTAATTAATAATATAAGATCTAATTTTAGACCTTATTTATTCGTTTTAGAATATTTAATACAATAAAATACTGGAAATAATGCACGTACCTATCAAACACCATTTTCATTAATAATTAGAAGTAGATAGTCGAGATCTTCCTCACTACATGATGGCTCACACCCCTAACAGGTAAACAACACAATAGGGACGGGTGCCATCGTGTAGTGGGGCAGGTCCCCCGTATTTATATCGTCTGCCAGTACATCGCTGTCAATCGACACAGGTGGATGCATGGTATCACATCGAACACAGTCGCTTGGTAATTATAATAACTTTTAAAGCTATAACATGAGGCCTGCATAACACAATAAGTAAAATCAAAGAAAGCAAGTAGGTAAAAATAAAATAATTTTTAAAACACTTGAGCACCACCATTAGAAATACATATAGATAAATTGTATGCTAATTACGAGAGACCAATTTGATAATTTTGGTAGATGATTGCACATTTCAAACCACAAGACGATTAAGTTTATTGTCATCGCATTAACCAACAACTAGGAAGACAACGATGTTAGTAGGACTTTTACAAATTCGCGTCATACTGGAAAAGATCCGTGGTTTGTCACATCTTTTCATATTATAATTGAATAATTACAAGCTCAAGATCATTAGTGTTGGAATAGAGAAATAATTTGTTACGAGTTGACTCTTACGTTACACTATGGTGATAACGTGGCTAGTGCTATGTACTGAATATCTATTATTACCTCAGAGTTGCTTTCAATTACTTATTTTTATTGGCTTCGAGAGAAGTTATTATTAGGTGATATCTCGGTCATTAATTTTTAGTTTATCCCCTCCAAGTCTCAGGTTTGTATCCGTAAAGGCTTTTCTTCTTGTTTAAGGTAAATGCTGAGACAAAAATCTTAAGTTGTCTGATGGAGGTGGTCGTAATAATAATTCATGACTAAATAGCGTTAAACTTATTAAAATATTCAGTGCTGAGAACAAAGTAGGATTTATCAGATCTATTATCTGACCTACTCACTAGACCAACATTGTCCTTATGAAAGAATAAAAATAAACCTGATAGATAGCGATAGAAAAAGAACTATAGTTTTGTATGATAAAATATTAATGCATTGTTCACTGCTATTCTCTACGTTTCATTAAATCATATTTCATAAATAGAACTCACCACAATTAATAATAGAAAAATGTAAATTTACTCTTCAGCTTCTTCGGTCATATACAGTTAAAAGTTTGTATAGGTCTAGTACAGTGTAATTTTTTTACTACAGCTTTTGTATCAAATTTTCTATTCTTATGAAGCTAAAATTCACACATAGCGGTGTTAACACGAGTTTTTCGTAACGTAGATAATATTTATTTAATAGTTTTGACAAAAATGTGTATAATTCACACTGCGTAAGCGCTAAATATTTTGATGTACAAGGCTACTAGCGTCTGGTGTTCAATTTAACGCCGGACAATTTTACGTATCTGGCATTGTGTTTACACAAAATTTTTCATTGCACGCACGGAATTCCGAAGGGCTCCATATTGAGTCTTTTCTTCCTACGGTTGTTAAAATTTCTAACATGTTCTTTTATACTTATTTTGTTTTTAGAATTTATTCTGTACATTTTCCATGAGGAAACGACAATCCACCCAATCGGAGATTCGCTTGACAGGGAAAGGTTGTATACAAAGGAATCGAACTTGGTTCTACAATAATTAAAGCATTTACCCGTGTACCTCTGTACGTCGCCTTGCATCATAGTTTGGGTCCGACTCGGGTTCCTCGGGAATTTTGGTTTCTGTATTCATACACTAGTGCAGAAAACTTATAAAGACTTGCACAAGTCTAGAGTTTAAATGTATTTATATTTTTATAAAATATGTATTAAATTTGTATTTATAATTATATCTCAATGTAGATGTTATGGCAAATAAATTACTATCATTAAAAGTGATCAATAAGGTTGATATATAACCCCTTTCCACAATTAACTATTTGTAAATTCTGTATACGCATTTCGACAACCAAGTTGTCATCATCAGCAGATAATTTCGAAGTGTCGCACTTTGAAATTATCTGCTGATGATGACAACTTGGTTGTCGAAATGCGTATACAGAATTTACAAATAGTTAATTGTGGAAAGGGGTTATATATCAACCTTATTGATCAAGTCAACCAACCACAGGCTCCATCAAATTCAACCATCATTAAAAGTGTTTGTGTAATATATTTGAAATCTTATTATAATCCCTATTGTAGGAAAAAATCGGAAATAATAAAACATAATTCAAATTGAAATAACGATTTACCAAATAAAAAAATGTAAATAAAATCTCTTACTACATAAATGTTCATATTCTGTGTATGTATTTCGACAACTAAGTTGTCATCATTATCAAATAATTAATCACAATGTTATACTTGGATCCGCGGTAAAACTGGCACAGAATAACCGTTAAACACAACACACTGAAATTTGTTTCACACAATTTAATATGTTTCTTAGTCTTAAAACTAATACTTATATTAAACCCCAGCTTCCACTTACGGACCTTTTTTTAAGGTCGTACTTTCCAGGAATTCAAACAGGCAAGAATTTTTTATATGACCTTTATCTGTGTTTAACACATGATTTTTTTGGTAACTATCTAATTTACGGTAATTATTTATACTTTAGATTAAATATAGACAATTCGCGGTACACCATGATTATTTTCTAGCACGCGTTTCGCTAAGCTGGATATCTCAGGCTGATTAAACTTAATGTGCGCCATATCTTCTTTATACCGGTTTTCTATCGAGCGTTTAGTTTGACCGATGTATTGTAAAAAAATGTTTGGAAAATTTTCTTTATGAAAATAAGAATAAACAGGAAAAAGTTAATGAATAATTACGATTGACAACTCTATGGATGTCTCAAAATTGTTTCCAATTCGAAGGAAAATTCTATGAACCGAAACAAGAAGCAGCTTCTTTTTCTAGGGTGAATTTAATGGTCAAAAATTTTGAATTTAATTGCTTAACGAAGTAGTTTAAGTTACACTTACGCGTGTCTTAAATTGCGAAAATGTCATCTACATACGTAATCCATACTCTTGGAAAAAATTTGGCATTATGTTTAAATTCAACTTCAAAATAACTCATGCTATATACGCCATCCGCTATGAATTAAAAAAGGCAATTGCCCGTTGCTGTTCCTTGTTTCTGTTTATAGAATACATTTGTATTTAGTTTAGTAGATACAAGTGCGCAGGTAAATTAAAATTGAAGTACTCTTCACTAACAATACAATCATGTATTGTTGGTGGACTATATTACAAGTTACACAATAAAAATATTTTTAAATATACTGATATTCAAACGAAAATGAACGGTTTGATATTTTTATCGTCAGCCTATATATATATATATAAATACGTAACGAAATTCTCGTTTAGGCGTATTCATTATTATGTTTTGTAGGGGTAAAAACATTATTTAATTGGTCACTTTTATATATCACAAATTATTACAGTTCATAACAATACGTTATGTAACCTTATTCACGACTATTTACTTTAACCTAAATACATAATATTTACTAGAATATTTACATAATGTAGTGTTTAATAGTTTTTAATTAAAAAATGTTTTAATATGAATTATCTTCACTCTCTGGCATATTGGAAATCATAACTTACCTACTCAAAATAATAATTTTCTTGTTTGATTTAATCTGTCTTGAAATTCTAACCTCTAAGTAGTAATATTGTAAAAGTGTCAAAAGTATTACGTTTTCTAAGTAAATTCATCATTTTTATAGGTTTTCTTTAAGAATAATAAATTATTTTATTGTTAATATTCACAGGCAATAAAACGACGCTATGTTTCATTACATGGAGAAATTTTAACATGCGAGTTTTCTATGATTTAAGAGAAGGTAGTAAGCGACAACTGTGAACCGCCAAAGCATACCGTCAGTATTGCCAATAATGTATAGGTAATTATAAAATAATATACTTCTCTTTTACTATAATATCATAAATTAATATTCCTGTTAAATAAAAAACGAATTAATCTTTTTTTTTGTTGTAGTATAAGGCTACTATATAACAATGACTATTATTTTCAACAAACCTTCATTGACATATAGTATTCCATTCAGTTTTAGTCTACAATATTTAAAGAAGAAACAGTTTAGGTCATTTAATAAGCAATATTATTATAATAAATAAGTATTATTATCATATACAAATATCATTGCAAAAGTTTTGCAATATGGCGGAACTGATTTTGAACGCTGTGACAAGTTCGTTGTGGGCTGAGTCGTGTTCAGGCCTTTAATATAGACGACTGTAATCAGAAGGAATTATGGATACAAATTTTCGGCCTGGAAAATTCTTCGAGATTAAAACGCCCCATGTCGTTTGTTATCAAGATAATATTGATACTCTTAGGATAATGATAAAACTCGTTAGGTTCGTAAGTTATTCAGAGGTAGAAGAATGTCTGAGCCAGTGCTGCCAGGTCTACCGATTCTTCGGTAGATCTACCGAATTTTGATTGCATCTACCGATCTACCGATTTAAACGATAATTCTACCGAAAATCCAAGTTTTCTGTCAAATCCAATTTTTGTTTACATGTCCATACTATATTTATATCTTACTTTTTTAATATAAGAAATTTCTTGTTGACCATTAATCATAATGGTTATGAAACGATGCCAAATACCGAAATTACAATTAGTCACGTATGTTTGTATTAAAAATTGTTGGCGTCAGGATATAAAAGAGTAATAAACAAATAATTGCTGGCCCACAAAATCAAATCTAAGAAAATATTTGCCTATGCTATTTTATGTTTAGTAATATGTTACGTCGGACATTCATTATATTGTAGAAGTGGATATTTTATGTAGGTACTATTTCATTCGATATTAATTAGTATAAGCCGATCGAGCTTAAGAATATTATACATGGCGGCCAAACATTTAAATTGTATACACAGTTATATAGTTGTGTTGTAATTACGTGTGTTTTTTAAGGTAAATTTTATAAATATCAATATCTATTCCTATATTACTCTATTTAATTATATTAACCTAGGATACATGCATTATTTATTAATTTTGTGTAATTTTATAAATAAATATGTTTGATATATTATACTTTTATTTTAATATATAAATTTATTATATTTTAAATAAAAATTTAAATCTACCGAATTCTTGCGAAATCTACCGAAAAATTGCTAGCTAATCTACCGATATTGGCCACAAACTACCTGGCAGCACTGGTCTGAGCATTTATGCTTTGTCAATTCGTGAACATCTTCGAGTAAGGAAGGTTTGTTTCCTTTGGAAGCTCGATAATTTTAAGAATGCAATATCTCGTTATATTAGTAGTATACTGAAGATACTGTTATTACGTATCTGCTACAGAATAAAGTTTTACTCTAAACATGAAACCACGCCTTCGCTGCATGGAAATCTTAACTCGTGATGAAGCAAGCAAGTAGTAACAAGTTGTACTATTTTTGTTACCACTGTACGAGAAATTAACAACTATCGGATTAAGGATTGGATACAAGACTCATTTTAACGCGCAATAGTTATGGGTATTCACTTAGCAATACATTGACGAGTCTGTTAAAAGCTATTTCAATATTTAAATAACCTCAAAACATATTCGTGAAATAAAACATCTAAAAAAAGCAAATTTTGAAGCATCAATTTAAAAATTTTTTTTTGTAGCATTGCAATTATTTTAAATAACTGCTCTCTTTGTTTTATAATCTAGAAATCGCCATTATGTAAATTTAATTATCGTAAATGTAAAATATTTTATTAATTGTTTAATGGATGTTCCTTGTTCAAATATTGTTTATTGTGGATATTATAATTTACAGACATTACACAAAGATGCATAATTGATAACAAAATTATAAATAAATGGTCAAGGTCACGAAGGCAGTTCAAAATAGCAAGAAAATCATATATAATTAATGAATTAATATCGCATTTAAATGGACATTTTTAAAGTTCATAAATAAAATTATAATAAATAATAATATAACAATAAAAATAATAATTTTAATAATACTTTCTTTGTATAAAATAAACTTCGTTCCTGTTATAAAATTTTTCGACATCCCTGTATGCACGGATACAACTCAATATCATATGGAAGATTATTATTGATAAAGCTAAATCAGACAATACTTCTCTTTTATCGAATTCACAACTAAAAATACATCCACAATTATAAACACATATAATCTAATCGCAATTAGCAATAAATCTAATGTCAACAAAACAGATTATTGCTTTAACGTTTCACTCTATTTGAAAACGCTATAAGTGGTAACTTTCAAAATTCCCACCACCCCGCTCATCGAAGGGAGCGCAACGACATCTACATGGGTTCATAACGAACGATCTAAACTCGATTCTGAGTCGAGTCAATGTAAAAAATTTGCCGTCCAATGCAGGACATTTCACGTAACGATTTCGTTATGAATAAGCGGTGTATTTTATAAGATTTTGACGCATCAAACAGGAACAATATAACGTTGTGGTGTAGTGTGTTTTTAAATTTAAGTGTTTTATATTTTTTGAGCGCAAAAAACGCCCACAAACAATGTTAGTTTGTAAAGTGTTAGTATGTGCATTTTCATTAGGGCTATGTCTAGCAGAACAAGAGATCTTAGATGGTAGGTCTATGCATTTTCTTTTGATAAAAAAGGCACATGTGTTATGTATATGATATTTTGACGGTATATCTGGCACCTGTGCCTTTATCGAGACACCAACGGCAGTTCCACCCTTGTTTTAGCCGATTTGACGCACCCTGAACGATTTTTATAGATTTATCGAACAGTTTCGGAATGGAATTCGCGGTAACAAACATTCCTACCCAGTTTCTTATCTTAAAACGTAACACAGGTGTATTTGCCTTGTGTGCTACCTTACCTATGTTGTTGCGGTCCAAGAAAATGGCTGCCTTTCACCTTTACTATGTACCTTTCCGATGTCTTCTTGATTTTTTCAGAAAGGCATTATCAACCTTTCATAATGTAATTCTTCAGGGGTATTTCACGAAATTTCAGGACAGTTTACTGTTTTTTTCGCGGAAACGAAGCGTTGATTTTCTCACGTTGTATTTAAGGTCTCGTAAATCGATATTCCTGTAAATTTTGTTGTATTGACTTTGTAGTTTAGTAAGCCCGTATCTGTTCTTTGTTTTTATCCATAATTGTTGTTTAATACTTCCACGATATTATAGCTGTATTGAACCTTTGTTTCATTCCCGTTAAATTAGAAAAAAACTATGAAAAATTTAAGGAAAGTTGCGGACGAGAAAATTTTATGTCAATAAGATTTGCGAGTGGTGTCAGGCTTCAGCTATAAGACAAACAATGGGTTTTTAAAATTTAATATTGCATGTTATGTATGTATTGTGTCATTTTTATGTATTTTTAATGATCAAATTGCGTATTTGCACGAAAATTAATATCAAGAAATGAAAAATTGAACAGGAAGAAATGTGAGAAATATTTTAAAAGTAGCGTGTTTAAAAAAATTATTAGTTGGTTGGAATAAATATATAACATTTATTTTTGCAGATTATTTAAAATATTTAAATGTGGAAAGTGGAAAGAATAAGTTTTGTACTTGTTTTGACGCCTTTTACCAAAAAAATTCCACTAATTCCAATTCCTATTTGAAATTGTAAAAATATATTTCGATTTATACAGATATTTTCGATTATGTTAATATTGATTTAAATTTTATTAAAAAATTTAATTCTCAATTTTCCATTTTCAAATATACATTTCTAATAGACTCGGTCGATTTCCTAAACATTTTCTTCGCTTATTGATTGTACAAATACAAGAAATTCTCGCTAGTGTTACGTAATCATTCGAAAATTACCTCTGACTGTTACGAGATGCCTTGAATTTTCAAGTGGTACATATATGGATAAACACTTTCATTTTAGAATGAAATACCGTACAAAGCCTTTAATTGGTGTCAATAATATTTAGAAATTTAAGATCTGCACGATCATTTTATTAAATAATGTTACACTAGCTGGGGAACCTTATGATGTGTTAAATAGAGATTTTAATGAAATTTAATGGAGCTGTAGAGTAACTGCAAATATTCGAGGGGGTATGCATTTTTTACAGTACATTAAATTTAAAAAAATTGGAATAATTATAAAAAATGTTTGAGGTTAAGCATAGCGAACTATAAGAAAAAAAAATCGATTTTAACCAGTTCAATTTTTGACTAAATATGATTTGGAAATCGTTGGCATTTATTAGATAGAGAGTACCATTTTAAACGATGCTCAATGTAGAGAAGAATAATGTCCTTAAAGTATATCTTTTAATATAGAAACGCGCCTGAGTGCATACTTAATTTTGGACTTGACACTGAAGAAAAAAAAAAGTATGAGCAGCTATTTTAACACTGTATACACTTTTTGTCGAATAGGTGTCTTCATGTTTCTTTTATTTTCTTTTTTTATTATAGTAGAAGTGGAGAGTCGTATGTTTTCGTGTGCATGTGTGTGCGACAACACGAAAAGCTTGTTGAATCAACGTTGGTTGTTCACCTTGGCTAGATTTATATGTACTCTTTTAACCGAAATTATATTCAGATGGAGTAATATTTTTGCAGATTAATGAAGCAATTTTCAATAATTATTCTGTAATAATTCGTTTAGTGCTTTTTACAGATGTAGTAAAATTTTTAAAAAAATACTAACTGTATTTAATTAGAATTATTTAAATTTTATATGAGTTTTTTTTTAAAAAACGAGTTCCGCAGAAGAGGAGGATTTTACAAAGTTATGCGAAATTGTTTTTTTAATGAAAAAGAAATGTTCGAATGTTAATTATTCATATTATATAGACAAGCCTTTTACATTCCAGAATCGCTCCGACTGGTTTCCAAACATATCCGGAAAGCCTTAAAAAGAAACAAAAATGCGAAACATCACATTATTTATTTGAAATGTTCTTTTTCAATGCCAATACAATACTTTACACGCTTAAGAGGTGTATCAAATGATTTTTTTATGACACTGATTGAGTTGGAATGGCGAAAAACAATTTTTTTCCTTGTGAAACGCAGAAAAGTAATCACACATATCTTGTAATAACGGGTCTTTCATTAAGCGCTTCCTATCTTTAAAATTAAATAAAACAAAGTGTGTGTGTGAGATATCATCGAAGTGTTTTATTCGTTGGAAAAGCCTATCGATGCCATTATGTATGGAATATAACATCGTGCAAATGTCCGCCGCGACTTCGCTGGGTGGCACGCATCCGAAATGTCCAATTTTCCATTACTCTGGCGCATAAATCAGGCTGAATTTGACCGATGGCATGGGCCATGTTGGTTTTGAGGGCCGCTGTGGTTTGTGGCTTATTCGCATAGACCTGTGACTTATGAAAATCCCACTAGAAAAAGTCTAACGGGGTCAAATCGCTCGATCTCGGTGACCAGTTCACATCACGTCCACGTGAAATGACCATGCCCTCAAATCGCTCGTGCAGAATGTCCAATGTGGCATGAGTGTGACACGTAGCGCTGTCCTGTTGAAACCACATGTCGTTGGTGTCCATATCATCCAATTCAGGCTAAAATAATTTTGTAATCATCGACCTATAGCGCTCGCCGTTGACGGTGATGGCCTGGCCAACGTCATTCTCAAAGAAATATGGGCCGATGACGCCGCCAGCCCAAGACCCACACAAAACAGTGACTTTCGAGATGCATTTGATGCTTTTGGATGTTATATGGATTGGTATCGTCCCAAATTCGACAATTATGTTTGTTGACGTACCCATTCATCCAGAAATGGGCCTCATTGCTGAAGATGATTTTCTGATGAAAATTAGGGCCAGTTTCCAACTGCTCCAGGGCCCATTGAGCGAACACATGTCGTTGTCTATGGTCGTATACCTTCAACTTCTGGGCTCGTTGAATTTTGTACGGGTGCAGACCCAAGTCACGACGCAAAATTCGCCAAGTTGTCTGTGAAAGGTCAAGTTCTTGTGAGCGACGCGAAATCGACTGCCCCGGATTCTCCTGCACACTCTCACGGACAGTGGCGATGTTTTCGGCAGGTCTTGCGTTTCGTCGTCGTCGTAAGGGTGTCACTGATCCAGTGGGCTCATGTTTATCCACCACACAGCGAATAGTCCTCTCGATAGGACGATTATGCGCGCGGAACGTTGCCCGAACAGAACACCCATTTTGATAAAACAATTTTATCATTTGCACGTGTTGTTGAACGCTATATCTGTCCATGGTGATTGGGCCAAACAGACTGAATAAATAACAGCCAATTCGACAGATGTAGCTTCAACAATATGGCCTCTATCGACTGTCAAAGTTCGAAAGTCCCTATTGGAAGACCTGTTACAAAGAATGTAGAAGAGAAAAATCAGTGACAACTGATGAATGATGAGAAGGTACATTATCGTCCAATAATCACCAACTGTTTGGCTCTTGATATTTATGTCGAAAACGGCGAATACACCGCACCAAACTCGTCAATAAATCAAGATAATATTCAACATTAACCAACCTCCGTACCATCAAGTTTTTTTGTAAATAATCCTATTGGAATCATGAAAAACAGTTACCATTGGTTTGATTTTCGACATCTCCAAACGAGATTTTTTTTTGTATTTCCAGTATCTGATGATCGTAATTCAGCGCTTAGTTTTTGGATCGTATTGAAAACATTAAGTTTTCGTCTTTTTGAGTTTCCCCAATGCTTAATAATGTTTTTGCAATGCCTAATTCGGTGCGATTTGTAATCATCCGTCTATCAATATGGGGACAAACTTGAAATCTTCACAAATGAAACAATATCTTAATTTGAATATTAGCAGTGTTACTATCAGAAGACGTTTGGGTAAAGCTAAATCTTGTGCTTAACTTGCGAGAGGTTTATTAAGTAAAGCCAAAGACATAGTCAGTTTGCTAAGGATAATTTGCGATGGAGTGACGAAAATGAAATAGTTCTGTAAAGCTCTAACGGACGGTGAGTATTTATTCTCCAGCCAGAATACATTTCTGGTTAAAATGTGATGAAATGATTGTCTTGACCATTCCAAGTTCTATTCTCATTAAATCGACATTTTCTTCGGTCATCGCTTGAATTTATCTACCTGAAAGTTTATCGTACATTATCTGTCTTCTCTAAATCGTTGCTGCCACTTAAAGATTTGTGTTTATGATAAATAATTATCTTCTTAAGCAACTTTGGTAATTTGAAATGTTTGTATAGCACTTTTACAAAAATTTAATGTTGATTCTTTGTTGTTTATTCATTTTTCGACTGAGTTTACAAACTACTATTACTTAATTAGATCTTCTTTTGACTTCCAGTTAACGAAATGACATGGATTTTTTATGGATTACTTAGGAAAATTGATATTTCATAAATTAATCTTTTGCAAATGGATGATACTACTAATTTTATTAAAATAGATCTATTGAGGTTATTTTCAGCGTAGAAGGGTGTACATAAATGTCTTTTATTGGTATGGAATTGGTTCATTATTGTGAAAAGTAGAATGCGGATCAGAATGAGTACAATAACATGTTTTAAAAATCTAATGCTGCATTGCATGGAGAAAAAATATCAACGAAATGACGCTATCAACGAAACAATAATTCAAAGCATATTTTTGACGAAAAAATACATTAACTAGTATAATTTCCCCGGTTTTCCCATCTCAATTTATATAGAGAACTTGTGAAAACAAATAAGAAACGCTGTCGAAAGATGTAGAATGAACATGAGGCCGAATTATGCGAGAGAATTAATAATTCGTATATCTATCTAATAAGAAAATATCAAAAATAAATTTTATTTATATTTAACGTTTACGAAGCTATAATGAAATATAAGGGTCAAAGTGAAAAAAATGGTAAGTTAGTATTGCTTTCAAGTTAAAAAGCATCTAAGATTGGTTTCGTCGAGAAAATATATGAATTTGTTAAAATGATTAAGTTGCTCACCCAATCTAAGAGATGATTTAATATTCGAAAAATATTCCGATTTGAAAATAGGAAACTTTAATTGTTAATATGAGAAAGCGTATTTTTGAAGTAATCCTCAATAAGAGATCTCATACTTTTGGCTAAGTGTGGATGGAAGACAACAAATTTGCATCAAAGACATGTGATGGAGAGTACAAAGAATTGTATAGAAAATTAAAAAAGGAATACAAAGATCGGGTGACCCAGAGTAAAAAGAAATGGAACTTTGATTACATACTTGAAGCCGAGAACAAAATCAAGGCCACATGGGAAGTGGTTAGGGGCGAAATAGTAGGAAATAAACGCAATCAGAATATTCTGCATGAGGTGACTGCTGATGATTTCAACCATTATTTTGTTGGGGTGGGGAGTGAAGCAATCAAATTAATACGGAGTACCAATCGGGATCCACACGATTTAATGAGGCGGGGCATAGGAATTGTAGAGAAAACTATCTTCCTCCACCCTATAACAGAGGAGGAAGTAAGAGAAGTTGTTTTTGGCTTCAGGAGTCAGCGGACTACTGGTATATATGGAATGAACGCAAGCATACTAAAAAAGAGTATTGATTATATAGTTGACCCAGGAACAGGCATTTTCAATGAGTGTTTGTACAGAGGGATATTCCCAGACCCCCTGAAAATAGCAAAAGTGCTTCCGATACACAAGAGAGAATCGACTGACAAAACGAATTTTAGGCCAATCTCCATTCTACCCGTGATGTCAAAAATCTTGGAAACCATTGTCAAAAAGAGATTAATCCAGTTTTTTGAGACACACAGATTCATAAATGTAAGTCAACATGGCTATCTGAGGGGCAAGTCCACGATTACCACGATTACGGAGGTCCTGGAATATATAGCGGATGCTCTTGATGCTAGAGATGCGGTAATTCTGGGATGTTGCGACCTGAGTAAGGCTTTTGATACAATGGACCATGGGATACTTCTGGAAAAGTTAAACATGTATGGAGTGAGAGGACAAGCAAATGAGCTGATCGGTTCGTATTTGGCAAACAGAAGACAGAAGGTATACTGGAATGATCGGCTCTCGGATGCAACGCTAATTGATCGGGGGGTTTCACAGGGGTCAATATTGGGGCCTCTTCTGTTTCTAATCTACGTCAATGATATGCCCCATAATGTCACCGTGGGTAGAGTCACCCAGTTTGCAGATGATACGTCCATAATAGTGCGTGTCCAGTGCAGGGAAGTTGCAGAGGTTTATATGGAGGCTGCATTGGGGGAGGCAAGCGAGTGGTTTAGTAGCAATCTTATGAAATTAAATCATGATAAAACCCAACAGCTGTTAATAACAACAAGGGGAGTGAAAATAGGACAATTTAATTGTTAATATGAGAAAGCGTATTTTTGAAGTAATCCTCAATAAGAGATCTCATACTTTTGGCTATGTTTGAATGGAAAACGAAAAAATTTTTTGTTTTTAAAAATTTTTTATTAATTTTATTGTAAACGTTTTATGTAAAACACCCAATAAAGTTTTACAATACTATATTCTCCTTCATTTTTATTCCCTTTAGTAATTAAGAAAATTGCTGATTATTTTTTTTAATGTACACTTGGAAAAAGTATACCTAGAGAAGAAAACACAAGCTTTTTAGCAAAAAAATACCTTATTTTTCAAGATATTCTCTTGTAGCTCATTACATTTAGTGCTTTCATTCTTTCTTTTTCTTTCTTTCTTGTTTATTAAGCGTCCTTTAATTAATTTTATTGTAAATGTTTTATGTACATCATCCAATAAAATTTTACAATACTATTTTCGCCTTGATTTTTATTCCTTTCAGTAATGAAACAAATTGCCGATTATTTTTTTCTAAGTACACTTGAAAAAAGTGTGCCTACAGAAGAAAACAAACTTTGGTGCAAAAAATTATTTTACTTCTCAAAGTATTCTTGTTGTTGCTCATTACAATTAGTCCACCGATATTCAAATCTTTTCATTCTTTCAGAAAAGTAAACTTTCCTAAATTTGTTCGATCCTCATTCAATTCAAATTTTGTCGTAGAACCAAGTTTTTAGCTTGGGAAAAAGGAAAAAGTCTGAGGGAACCAAATCTGGCGAATAAATCTGGATTCGGTAGCAGCTCGTAGATTTTCGCCATTGGAACAGTCAAAGTGTGAATTTGTGCATTATCCTGAAGAAAAAGCATTCGTTTCTTCTTTAACCGGGGCTTTTTTCGTTGTACCGCGTCGTGCAATTTATTTAAAAGCTAGTATTTTAGCCTGTTATCGGTTCTACCTTTTTGAAGTTAATCGATAACAAGAATGCCACTGCAGTTCCAAAAGATAGTAGACATAATCTTTCCGATCGTGTACGAACTTTGCCTTCTTCGGAGCATTTTTTGGCAGCCTCTGTCCATTTTTTCGATTGTCGCTTCATTTCATATATATAATGGTGTGTCTAGGTTTCATCGACCGTTATTATTCGGCGCCAAAAGTATTTCCGATTATGTTTTAACTTTGTTAAATTGAGAGTTGAAATGCGATCTCGTTCGCGTTTATGGTCGGTGGTTAAAACAAATGAGGCATCCATTTTATACAATCTTTTCATGTTAATTTGTGTAAAATCGAAACCACTGACTCCTACTTCGCGTAATTTTTTTCGACAACTATGTAACACCGTCTTATGTACTTTTTTAATTATTTCTGCAATATAGGCGTTTTTTGGGTGTCTTGCCTTGTTCATCAAACTCAATTGTCTATCATTTGTGGTTATAATCGATGAAGATTGGTCTCCACAAACAGCTTATATTTAATTTCATCGTTTTTGTTATTTAAAAGTGAGAACTTAATCATTGATTGGCACTCCACGTTTTCTTTCAAAACAAGCTAAAAACAGTTTTAATTTCTATTCAAGTAACAAGTACCCATACTATCGGAATGAACATAAATTCTGAGTGTTTTGAAGGATCGTTAAGTTGAAAAGTTTTATTAGTACCAGAGCTTCGTCCGGATCTCACTTTCGGGAGTTTCTCCTCGTCTTTGAAGACCCATTGAGCCGATTGCTGCTTGATTTCTGGTTCTTAACAGTAAATTCAACTTTCGTGACCTATAACGACGTACACTGATTTTTCTCGATCTCGCTTGAATTTTTTAAGCATTTTTTTGTACCAGTCCATATGCGCTTTGTTTTGAACTTCCGTTAAATTGTATGGTATCCAATCGAGCGCAAAGCTTTTTGACGGCAAGATGATCGTGGAGGACAGTTCTCATTTGGGTCATACCTATGCCCAATGATGCCTAAAGTTACAGTCTTAATCATGTACACGGCGTCGATATTTTTTGGAGTGACTGCGGTGGCAGGCTGTTCTTCACGATGTTCGCCTTTGAGCGAAACACGTGCACGCTAGA
Source organism: Dermolepida albohirtum (assembly GCA_031893035.1). Taxonomy (NCBI): domain Eukaryota; kingdom Metazoa; phylum Arthropoda; class Insecta; order Coleoptera; family Scarabaeidae; genus Dermolepida; species Dermolepida albohirtum. The sequence goes on from JAVIWB010005051.1 coordinate 306,005, forward strand.
GCTCGTTTTACCACTATTCAATAGTCGCTAGGGATGATGCTTCATCGCTAAAGAATCGCTTGATTTTTTGCGAACACTCTTGTCGAGAAAGACCGTCTTTAAAAACGTAGAAAAATCACTTCCCGAAAGTTTTGGCGCGTTAATTTTTCACAAAACTCACTTTATTTAAACAATTATTTAAAAGAGACTACAGCATATCCTAGCAATCCGTAAATAGTGTTCGGACTAAAAAATCTCAGAGAATACGACAAAAATATTTCCAACAACGCCACTTTATGGGAAGTAGCTGAACTCCAAAACTTTTAAAGCAACCTACGTATATAACCACTATAATAGTATATCACAATACAATAAAATAATAATTTAGGGTACGAAATAATATTAACAGGAAACCAGAGAAAAATTAAACAAAGATCTGCTTAGTTGATGACAAAGAGGAATTGTAGCTTATACTAAACACACCGACATAACTAAAATAATTCACATAGTTGCTATGCAAGGGCGGGTTCATATTTGCAGAAGTGTAACGTTTAAGCAAATAAAAAGCAGAACCCAAGCCTGTCACGTATCCGCTAGTGCAATACAGGCTGCATGCAGCCCATTGTTAATAATGTAGAAACGTGAAATCGCGATATTAATCTTTTCTCTTAGAGAGAGAGGGATAAAGCAATCCGTACAAACTCAAACAATAAAATATCGTTGAAATTTTAATATTTAATGAAATTCCGACGAATTTTCTCAATTCGATAAATACGCGTTTCATAACAAGCATTCTACACATTGGAACAAAAGTTTAAATCACGGCGATAAAGAGTAAAACATAAAGTTCGATGGTATTTATGTTTCGAAAGTCCAGAGATTCTTATTAGAAAACCTAACGCCCTAAAACTTTTTTGTTATGTGTTGACTAAATATAAACTGCTATTATACCGAGGTCTTTAACGAAATCTGTCCTTTCTAAAAGATCATTTTCAAGTGAATAATTATAGTTTATAGTGGTAGTATGTTACAGTACGATACTTATTTCCAATTCAACTGTCGCCAATTACGAGTGCAGTATTGATAAAATTCAAACAAATCGGCATGAATGCTGGCACGATCTTGTAAAAGGAATCGTCGCCCCGTTAAATTGAGCATCATCAAGTAAACTACGTCAAATGAGAGAACAGCCTCTAACATCATTTATAAAAAATATAAGTAGAAGCGAACCAAAGTAACTTCCCTGCAGAACGCCAGATGTTACATAGGTGGCGTTAGATTTTAAGCTACTGATCGAAATACATTGGCTTGTGAAACTCAAATAAAATTGAATCCAACGTAATAGTGAAACACGTACACTAACATTTTACATTTTAATAATTTACAGTTCAGAATGAGGAACTTCTAATAAAAGTTTCAGAGGAATCGGTATACAGCATCCACCTGAAATTTCTTCTCAACAGCTGTGTGTAAAGGGTGTTTCAAATTTTGCGGTGTTTTTTTAATAGAATAAATAAAACACAATTTGCATTCACTTTCAAAAACTTTTTATTGGTAATTGAAGTATCAGTTATGACATTTATATGCGAAAAATAATATCTGCCAAATGGCCTCCTCTTGCAGCTCCACAGACGTCCACTCTTTTGTTAAAATTTTCAATAACATTTTGACATAATTGAGGCTCTTTCTCACCATTGACACCAATAATTTCATCTTTCAAAGCAGGAATTGATTGTGGATTGTTTTTACAAACCTGACTTTTCACATAACCCCAAAGAAAATAGTCTAACGGTGACAAATCACATGATCTTGGTGGCCAATTAACATCACCGTTTCTTGAGATTACATGTCCAGGAAATTTTTCTCAATAAATCAATTGATTCGTGTACAAAATGAGGTGTAGTGCCATCCTGTTGAAACCACATGTCCCCTAGATCAATATTCATTAATTCAGGCCACAAAAATTCCGTTATCATCCGACGATATCGATCACCATTGACAGTTACAGCTTCACCAGCAGCATTTTAAAAGAAGTAGGGTCCAATTACACCACCTGACCATAATGCACACTAAACAGTAACTTGTTTAGGATGCACAGGTTTCTCATGAATAATTCGTGGATTTTCCTCACCCCAGATACGGCAATTTTGTTTATTACCATAGACACCAAGTTCAAAATGTACTTCGGAAAACATTATTTTTTGAGAAAAATCCGTTGGTTCATTGATGAAATTGACAAATGAACGTCGTTTTAAATGATCTAATGGCTTCAGTTCCTGTGTTATTTGAAACTTATGTGCCTTCAGAGCTAAATCCTTGTGTAAAATATGCCATGTTGTTGATCCACTAAGTCCAAGTTGTTGTGAACGTCGTCTAATGGACATTTCAGGATCGTCAGCAACACTTTCACGAACCAAACCAATATTTTCTTGTGAACGACCACTACGACTGTATTTTTCACTTTTTTGATCTTCCACGGAACCGATCTCTTGAAACTTTTTAATAATTCGACCAATAATGCTTTCAGATGGACGATTATGTAAACCACAAAATTCACGTAGTTTTCTAAAAACTCTTTTCACAGAACGCTGATTTTCATAAAATAATTCAACAATTTGAACGCATTGTTCTATCGTGTACGAAGCCATTTTTATAACTATCGTACATCACACTTTTTAAATGCCCACATACCCAGATAAATTCAGTGCGCCATCTATATTTTCTTTATTCTTAAAAACAAAACCGCGCAATTTGAAACACACTTTATATAACATATCAAATCACTTAAATTAGTGTTATAAGTATATAGAGAAATTAGTAAATTATATCTACAATGTACACTACCACACAAGGAACTTTGAATAACCAATAACATTCGATAAACGCTAGTATCGTATCTTCAATATTTTTGAATACTTTTTCAATTTTTTCTCTAATTCTACAATATTTGAATATAATTCTCATTAAATTGACAGTAATGTATCTCCTGGGTAATATTTTCATCAATAGTCGATTAATATCGCCATCAGTACGAAGCGGAACTCCAGGAATATGTTCAATTTCTCTTTCCTTTATGGTTAATTTGTTCGCAAATTACTTCAACATATTAGATATTATTACAAGGTGGCCTATAAATCACAACGAGTTTTAAATATCTAATAATTATTTTTGTTTCTCTATCAATTATATTTAGTACTCAAGATTATGTCTTTTAAATGATGTCCATTAGCGATCTCGTAAAATCGAGCTCTTTCTAAGGCATGCTTGCATGAACTTTGTTATTTTTCTGTTTGGATGTTCTTTAGTTGCATGATTGTCTGCAGCTTGTTTACATCCACTTTCTCTTTCAAATAATTCCATAAAAAGAAATCATGCGCCTTCAAGTCTGGAGATATGGGAGGTCAGTAGATGACAGGCCTCGAAATTGGTTGTTCTCCGAATATGTGTCTTAGAATCTGCATTGACTTTAGCAGTGTGTTATGTAGCTCCATCTTGCTGAAATCTGTTTTGGGTCTATTTTGCACATAACCGCTTACAGCATTTTCCAGAATTTCACGATATCGTCCAGTTACCATGACTTCCAGATCATTGCGTTTTTGAAGAAGATTGGTTCAATAATTTCCTGTGAGGTTACACCACACCAAACTCACTTTTTCCGTAGTGTAATTCATGCTGATGTATAGGCCTTGGATTTTGAGCATTCCAAATTCTACATTTTAAGATAAAAGATCACACATGATTAAATGGCGACCATTTGCGTTTTTGAAGAAGATTGGTCTAATAACTTCTTGTGAGGTTACACCACATCAGACTCATTGTTTTCCTAGTGTAATTCATGCTAATGTATAGATCTTGGATTTTGAGTATTCCAAATTCTGCAGCTTTGCTTGTTAATGAATCCGTTAAGATATAAGATCACGCATGATCAAATGGTGACCATTTGAATTTTTGAAGAATATTGGTCCAATAACTTCCTGTGAGGTTACACCACAGTAGACTCACGTGGTGTAATGTATGCTGATGAATAGTCCTTGGATATTGAGTATTCCAAATTCTATAGTGTTGCTTATTAAAGAGTTTGGTAAGATAAAAAATCACACAAAATCAAATGGCGATTGAATAAGTTTTTTTCTTTGGTCAGTTTGAATTGGACTGATTTGCTAACCTTATCGGATAATCATTGGATGCCAATTGAATTTCGTGCAAAGGAAAAATATGTAAACCATGTAAAATGCACTGAATTGAAGCTAATTCGCAAGTCAGTGTTGTTCCTTCTTCTTTGACTCTGTCGCGTACTCATTGAACGTTTGCTTCTGTCGTACCAGAATGTGATCGACCAGCACCTGGGATGTTATTTACTGCATCCCATTGTCTAAACCTTGCACAAAATGACGAATCATTGATTCCGAAGGAGTTTTTTGCACTCCGATATGTGGTTTTAATGATTTTCAAAATAAATTTTGATGGCTTTAGTTCACTGTGCGATTGTCAACTTTTCCATGACAAATTTCCCCCATATTGACTATAAATTCTGGAAAAATATCAAAATACTCTGGGACGTAGGCTTCCGCGGTCGTGGTCCATTCTACCTTCTTCTGGGCTTCCGGGCTGGAACCGCGTCACTGGTATAACTGCCGACGTTTTTCAGTTTCAGTGCGATAGACAGTAGCAGTAGTTGAACCCTGAAGATGTCCCATACGAGTGGGTACAAAACGTCAATAGTTATACCAGTGACGAGGTTCTAGCCCGGAAGACCAGAAGAAGATCAAAATATTCGACAAAAAAATTATTGCAAATTCTAACCTTTGTACAACCATGTTAATGATAGAAATATGTATTCGTATAATAGTCACGTGTAAATACTAGTTTAAATTTACAACACTTAATATTTGTACTGCAAAAATGCCGCATAGAATGTCGTTAAATGTTAAAAAAAACTATTATTACGTTACATAAGAAAGGTTATACGGAACGTTTAAAGTCGTTACAACTCAAAAATGCAAGATCGACAGTGTAGCGATTTAAAGTTACTAATGTACGGGTGTTTGTCAAGATCGTGAACAAATCTATTTTGAAATAAACGCACCTTAGAAACAGAGGATTGCAAAATAACATTAAGTAAAAGAGTAAGTAAAGTCGTCTTTTAACTACACCGGAAATTATGGTGTGGAGTTTTTGAGAGAGATTGATTAAGAAACGCGGCCATTACTACTTTTAAATGGCACTTGAAAGAAAGCGAATTTACATGTTCTTAAAGCACGGATACAGATTGAAATACTTGCAGTAGTTAAAAACGTATTAAAACTGTACAGAAGATGATTTGAAAAGCGCATTATTTAGAGTTTAAATTTGGAGTTTCAAGTTTGAAAATTTAGAGAAGTAATTGTACTGCATACAAGTACTTTAGAGGAGGTTGATCTGTGTTAGTTTGGGATTGTTTTTCATTCGTAAAAACTGGAAATTTGTTTCGAATAAATGCAATTATAGGGAAAGAGGACTATACATACATATTAGAAGATAACGCGTTGGCGTTTGACTTACGTTGGAGACATCTTGATTGCGCAAAGATTGCTTAAAGCTATTAGTTATGACAACGCTTCCTCAATCCTTGAATCTCAACCCAATTGGACTTTATTCCAACGATCTCGATTTTAGGATAGTGTGGTACTTACCTGTTGGAAATAAATAAGTTAATAAATAAATTGCTACCTCTAAAATCTGTTGTAGAAATTCCATGGTAAAAACCGATATTTTAGTTCTTCTAGTGAATGAATATACTTCAAGTAATCTTGGACGGACTTCATTACGTTACTGTGGCCCTTGTTAACAGCGAATCATAATAAGAAAAATATGATTTCATCTCTTATTACAATACTCTCAATTACAGCATATATTTCGTAGAATTGCAAAAACAAACTGCGGTCCACTCGACGTTTTTCAGTGACTGACAGAAGTTTCATACCTATTGGCTGCTAATTCCTCTATATTTAAATGTTGAAGGTTAAGAAGCGAACATTCGAATAAGGGATGCGATTTAGGAGCGATTGCATCAAGAGATTTTCTTCCATTTGAAATTTCTTCGTTTATTCTTTTATAGTAGAATACAAAGAAGAATAATTACATTGTAGATGATCAAAACATGTTAATTTTTCAACTACCATTATTTGCTATTCCATTTGGTCAACTTGCGATATCGTCATAATCGTTTAGGTGTTATTCACAAACTCATAATAAGCAAGCCTGAAATCTTTACCCAACTTTTTAACTGCAGAAACTGGAAGTTTTATTAACATTGTACAATGTTATAATATTGAATTTATAACATTGGAAATACGAGGTATGGCAATTAAATAACGAGATTGTGGTCCTTCCATCGCGCAGTCGCATTGGCGAGGCTGTAATTGGAATGTCATTGACCTTGATATTTCCCAAGCAACAACCCGTAGTTTCGTCTCTTTGTCTACTTTAGGTTACTTTCGAGTTCTAATTGTTGAGGACACTGTTACTTGGTAGTACAATGATCATGGTTGACATAAAAATCGAGCAACGAATTAAAAAAATCGCCAACACAATATTTACAAATATTCAAGGAGGTGTTTGAAAGGCATAAACGGTTTTCTGAAGGTCGGGAAGAGATCGAAGGTGATGAATGTCCTGATCGACTTGTGACAGCAAGAACTGAAGGGAACGTTCAGAAAATTAATGAAATTGTGTTGAAAGACAGACGTCTGGGCATTTGCATGATTGTCGATACGGTAAACATTAACAAAGAAACAGTAAGACACATTTTGCATGGTGAATTAAATATGACAAAACTTTGTGCAAAAGTGGTGCCGAAAAATCTCACTCAGGAACAAAAAGATAATCGGATGAACATTTGCTCTGACATCATGAAATGACTCACAAAAGAACCAGACTTGCTCACATAAAACATCTCATGTAATGAAACAAAACGTCAATCGATGCACTAGAGGACCGCCGGATCGCCAAGACAGAAAAAAGTACGAATGAACAAGTCGAAATTGAGGGTAATGCTGATCATTATCATGAATGACTGGGTGCCTGAGGGTCAAACCATTAATCAGAAACACTGCAAAGACGTCCTAATCAAACTGAAGGAAAGAGTAAGGAAGAAGAGACTGGATTTGTGGAAGAATGACTCGTGGATTCTGCACCAGGTCAACACACCAGCTCACAATGCCCCATCTGTAAACTAGTTTTTAGCGGATAAGCGCATTACTGTGCTGGATAATCCTCCGTATTCGCCAGATCTCACACCATGTGACTTCTGCCTGTGAGTGAAAAGTGCATTAAAGAGAACACATTTTCAGTCTGTTGAACATGTAAAAGCAAAAACGGCAGAGTTATTGAAGAGGCCAACAACTGATGAACAACAGCATTGTTTTGAACAATGGAAGACACGTATACAGCGGTGTATCGATAGGGGAGGAGAGTAAGTTGAAGGGGATAAAAGTTAAATATAAGTTTATTTACAATAAATAACAGTTCTCACACCATTCTCGTTATTTAATTGCAACTCCTTGTATACTTAAGCAATAAATGTGAACTATAACAGGTTATAATTCCTTTGTAACCCTTTGAGTATAAATAATAAAAAAAACTATATTTAAAACACTATATGTAGTAATGATTTTAATTATTCAAAATTTTGTTTAATAAAATTTGTTATTTTTTGTTTTCCATGTGTATATTTATTACTAGAACACACAATCTACACATAGCTTCCATCGACATCGGGAGAACAGGATGAATGGGTCCTCGTCCCCCCTTGTCTTCACACAAATATTTCGTTTGATTCAATAACTTCAGTATTTTTTTAGGTACAGATTCGAATAGTTGTTTGTTGTGATGATAACGATCGGTATTTGACATTATATTGTAGCGTAATTATGAGTGCAAGACGGAATAATAACACCTCGTGGTTCGTGAACCGTTAAATAAATTTATCAGACAATTAATAGACTTGAAGTACGTGTTAGAGTAGTTTGTTTAGTGTGTGATACTCCGTTCGTTCTATCGGAATAAAAGGTACTGTTTTATACATGTAAACTGTCAACAATATAAATAATCTAGAAAATGTGGTCAAAAACTCAAAGACCAATTTGTGTTAGTTTATATTATATATATTGGCGGCTTATAATGTACTATTTAAAGTATCGGAGAAAGGACCGTTCCGTAAGTGTTGGACAAAATATAATACCGCCTATGAATTGCCGAGAATCAACGTTAATAAATTATTTGTTATCTACGCGCAAAAAGATTGGGATCTATATAAAATCTGCTAAAAAAAATAAAAGGATGTGGTTAAGCTGTGAGAAAACTACAGATTGTATTCTCAATATTCTGATATGTATACTGAAACCTCATCAACAGTTGTTCCTATTTCTGTTAGCTACTAAAGAATTGTTAAACTGTACCGGCGAAGTTTTACACAGTGTGATATTAAGTACACTAGAAAAAGTCAATTGATTCCAAACCAAGTAGTTTGCTACTGCTATCAGTTCATCAGTGCTTTGCACAGGTCGTTTCCTTAAAGATAAGTGTTCTAGTTCAATACATGTATCACGTATCTTACATGCATTACGTCTGATCGCAGAAACTATTCACAAAAATTATCCAGATGTAGATGATTTAATAATAAATACAAAAAAAGTTACAAGCATTCTCAAGGCATTGAAGAATCTCCTGAATGTATGTTTACACTTTGCGGTAAATTATTACAAGCAGTCTTTTATTGTAATTAAATTGTCACAGAATAAAGTACTTAGTATTTGTAAAGGACATGAATTGGTTTTTACTTTAATTTTATATTTTAATATTGTAACTATAATAAGAATCTTAATTCATATTATTTTAATTTTATATTTAACATTTGTCATAATAATTCTATGAATTTTAATGTTAGGCTTTTCCAAATTTTATTTTACTTAATATTCTATAAGCTGTAAACTGTGTGTTATTCCCAATTGTAAATGTATTTTTATTTTATGTCAAAATTTCTGAGAAAGCCATTTAGTGCATTCAAGCCGGATGCAATTCCCTCGGTTTAGATTTATGGCCCCTATTAAATTTATTAGTGTAACCTTTTAGTTGCTTGAATAGTTTAATAATTTTCTAGGAAACATTATTCTAGATCTTTCCCTATTAACTATAAAATGCATTTTGGTGGGAAAACGTCCCTTCTTTTTCAATAGAAGCATTTGTTAGAAACATTACCAAAAAGAACGTTGGTGTGAACATAGTACAACCAAGATCGTCGGCAGTGTAAAACCGAGGGAATTCAGTCACGCTTATTTTTTCTTTAAATTCAAAAGTAGTGTAATCATCAGAAAATTAACTGCAAATGGTTTCAATTATTCGTTGATTCATACTACTTATAAAATATTTGCTTATTGTATGTTAAATTAATATATAGACTAGTTAAAATTTTATTATTATTATTATTTCAATTAAACAATAGTGCAAAGATATTCCTTCAAACTAGGAGGTAATGTGAAGCAACCAGCAAAAACAACAAACAATAATTCTTCAAACGAGGAGAATTCAACAGTATTATTGCTCAATTTTAAAGAATCAGAGGCCATCAAAGAAAGCCAGTTATGATTTTAAAGTTCTCAATTTGAAACAAATTTACAAACTAATCATATGAATTATAGCAGTGGTGAATGCTACAGAAAATTTCAAAATACGTCATTGATATTAGTGGTTCCATAAAAAATAGTGGATAAAGTGCAAACAGTGTTATGTACTTTAAATGACGAAAAGAGTGTTCGTCTATTAGAAAAGTTTCGTAGTGTAAGCAAAAGTTTAGATTTTACTAGACTCAGACGAATTTACAGTAATAGTTTTTATACATATTCTTTAACTCAATTCAAAGATCATGTTAACTATGCAAAAATTACATCACTAGACACTGAAAAGTTATTCTTTTTATACAAAAACAATTTTGCATTACATCGAATATTATTTGCTAAAGGGAATGTCGAGGTTTACGCTATGTTGCGGATGTATATCCTCGTTAATTCAAATTGTTTATACTTGTTTCATAAGTAAGTTTGAACAACAGTATTAACTTAATACAATCGTCTTGCTGGTTTCGCTGTTTCCATCGACCTTTCGCTGTCTATTCTGTCAGCTTTACCTGAACTTGCTATCAGACATTTTCTACGTTGTTCTTCCATACAATGGGTTGTTCATTGTGATGTACTCGTTTCAATAGCGATTGTTTGACCGATAGAGCGTGAGTTATGTCATACTTCAGCATCTACAAATTATTCAGCTGTAATGTAATTATTCAGCAGAAATGTGTTTCGTGCGCTTGGAACGACTTATGGTCTACGTAATCGGCCCACCGAACGCTCAGTTCGCTATGCCATCGAAAAATTTGCAATACAATTTTCATTATTGGATAATACACGACCAAATAGACCACACCCAACACGTAGTGAAGAAAATATAGTGATGGTAGCTGAGAGTGTACGTGATGACATTGAAGAATCGATTCAACGTAGATTTTAACAGCTTGGCTTGTCGTATGGTACGGTACAACTTTGCGTATTTTACGTAAGGATCTTGGTTTAAAAGCATACAGAATTGAACTTGACCTTTCGAATCGTCACCGTTTCAGTTTTTGGGCTCCTGAGAAGCCTGAAGAAGATTCACTGTTTTCGACCAAAATTTTGTTCAGCGATGAGGCCGACTTCTGGCTTAATGGCCACGTCAATAAACACAATTACCGTATTTGAAGTGAATAGTAACTCGAAGAGGTTTAAGAGCTGCCATTACATCCTGACAAAACCACGATTTGGTGTGGTTTATGGGCAAGTGGAATCGTCGGTCCATATTTCTTCAAAACTGAAGACGGTCGCAATGTAACTTGGTGCCCGTTATCGTGCCATGATAGCGGACTATTTGCCGCCTGAAATTGAAGCTCGTGATCTCGACTACATTTGGTTCCAACAAGGCGACGCTACTTGCCACACAGCCCATGAAAGCATGGCTTTATTGCGAGAACAATTTGCTGAAAATTTAATTTCATGAAATGGACCTGTGCAATAGCCGTCTAGATCATGTGATATCAAACCTTTAGACTTTTTTCATTGAGACTACGTAAAGTCCAAAGTCTACGTGGATAAGCCAGCTACGATTGAGCAATTGGAAGCCAATATTATTCGCGTTATTCGCCAAATACCACTTGAAATGCTCGAACGCGTCATCGAAAATTGGAACTTCCAAATGGACCATGTTAGGTGCAGTTATGGCCAACATTTGAAGGAAATAATTTTTAAAAAATAAATGTCAAGAAAAGGTTCTTTTGTATGACAATAAAGAATACCCGATAAAATTGAAGTTTCAATTTTTTTATTTTTGAAAAAAATACCTGCAAATGAATTACCCCTTACATATAACACATGGATCAATAAGTCCCGAGACTAACAATGAAAACAACATTTTTTTTGCAAAATTTTTTTTTATTCATCAACATAATCACCTTTTAGGGTGATACAATGGTTCCAACGCTTTTCCAATTTTTCAATACCATGTTTACAAAAAAATTTATCTTTCGCTTCAAAATAAGCTTCAGTTTCAGCGATGACCTCCTCATTTGAGCCAAATCTTTTTCCCTGGAGCATTTTTTTAAGATCAGCAAAGAGCCAGTAGTCACTGGGGGCTAAATCTGGCGAATATGGGGGGTGGGGAAGCAGATCAAAACCCAATTCGTTCAATTTTGCCATTGTTTTCATCGACTTGTGGCAGGGTGCATTGTCTTGGTGAAAAAGGATTTTTTTCTCTGCATGTGCGGTCGTTTTTTTGCGATTTCCTCCTTCAAAAGCACCAGTAAGTCAATATAATAATCACTGTTGATCGATTTACGTTTTTCGAGGTAGTCAATGAAAATCACGCCATGTGTATCCCAAAAAACTGACGCCAGGACTTTGCCAGCTGACTGCTGCGTTTTCGGACGTTTCGGACGGCTTTCGCCAGCTGTGCGCCACTCAGATGACTGCCGCTTCGACTCTGGAGTGTAGTGATGTATCCATGTTTCGTCCATGGTCACGTAACGACGCAAGAAATCTTTTTTGTTGCGAGTAAATAGCGATAACCAGCTTTCTGAATCATCGACTCGTTGCTGTTTTTGTTCCATCGAGAGCAATCGCGGCACCCACTTGGAAAAAACCTTTTTCATGCTCAATTTTTCATGAAGGATAGTAAATACACTTCCATATGATATCTGTGTCATCTCAGCAATCTCACGGAGCTTCACTTTACGATCTTTCATTATAATTTTTGTCACTTCACTCACATTTTCCGGTGTAACGGCTTCCACAGGTCTACCCGAGCGTTCCGCGTCATTTGTGTCGGTACGACCACGTTTAAACTCGGCAAACCACCGACAAATCGTTGCTTTTGATGGACAAGAGTCCGGGTAACATTTTTCAATCCATTGTTTTGCTTGCGTGGTGTTTTTACCCATTAAAAAACAATGTTTTATCAGAACACGAAACTCGGTTTTTTCCATTGTTTAAACAAACTACAAAACGACTTTACTCCAACCTCGATAACTCAGCTGTTTCTGGTCCGATCGACTTAAAATTTTGACACGATTCAAGCAAAGGTTAGTACTCTAGAAAGACGTGGTTACTGGTTTACTACGAGCGCCATCTATGGGTTAGTCTCGGGACTTATTGATCCATGTGTTATGTAGTTAGTTCATCAATACTAACCTAAAATATATTGCTAATTTATTACCATTTACCAATTATTTATTGCGGTATATATTGTACGTATCTACTGTATATGTTAGAGTTTGTGCACCCTACTAATTACTTATAAATTTATTTTTACCAATGTTTCTACCTTTGAATCGAACTAGTCAGTGTATTAGGAAATAAAGTGTCTGGAAAACTTAATCTATATAAAACGAAAATACGGGAAAATGAGTGGGTTTGGCAGTAAATTTTCTAGAAAATACCCGGTCTCGACTTTTCCATTCTGTACTGACAGCAATTATATTTAATTACCCTTATCAACCTAATGGATTGTGAGAATGAGAAGAATTTTTCATTTTAACTTGTTGGCTGAACACACCTTGCGTTCACTGCATTTGTAGGCCAAAAAGAATTAAGTGTTGAAACACACATTTTTCAGTAAAACGAGTGGAAGTTTTCCTTCCTCGTCTTCCCCATTTGAAAGATTTTTTTCCGAATTTGTTTCATTAGTTTATAAAAAATGCGTTGATATTATACAGGTCGTTAATTTGAGTTTTTCGGTGATAATTTCCTTTTCAAGGAGATGTGAATCCATATATATCAATAACTTTAGTGTAAAAGAAAAGCTCACTGATTTATCCTTCGACACTTCCTTTTAAAGATAATCTTTAATTCACTTTTGGCTTAATCTAAGAAATGAATATCCTGTTTAGTCAGAAAAAAGTTTTAGGGTAATAAAACTTTAGTTTTATACGTTTTGTAAATGTTTTATGAATATGGAAAATAAATTTTAATATAATTTTATTGTTTTATTTATTACAGCGTAATTACTATGCAAGGGGTTCGTCGTTTATTCTTTTTCTCTTAAATGAAGCTTGAACTGTTAGCCATAGTCTCTGGCTAAAATATTAGCGCCATAATTTTTAAATTTTCTCTATTTCACCAATGTAATTCAAAAACAAGTGAATAAATCGAAAGACATGGCTATATAATATTTATTCAGTATATACTATGAATAATTATTACTAAGTTTCTAAAAGTCATCGTAATGGTCATTGCGATAGTTCAATATAAATAAATAAATAAACACTTGACAGTATTTCAGTTTATGATCCTGTGTGATACTTTGTGGGTTTTGTTTATTTTAAATTAGTGAGTTTATTTGTTTTTGTTTGTGATGCGATTAGATGATGTGGGATATGTATAAATATATCCGATGAAGAAAAGAAATAGTATTTTTATTTTGTTGGGTACAAGAAAATACTCTCAAAGCAAATTATACAAACAGAAGTTCCCCAGCAAACAATATTACTGTTTTAATCAAAAAATGTACAGGACGCTCGTTTTATGGTAGAAAAAAAATAACTAAGACTTGGCTTGATCGACATATCCTAAAATAAGTGAAAAGAAACCATAGACAATTAAGTAGAAGTATCAAAAAGATTGTCTGTGAAGAAGGACGGGAATCATCGACACTTGTATGAAAGACTTAAAATGTAGACGTCTAAGGGAAAAACTTCAATGGGCAAAACTTTACGAAAACTCCACAATAGAAGACTGGAGTAGAATAAAATAAACTAAGGGCGTATACATTTATTAATTAATAAAAGAAACTTTTTTCCCAAAATCTGATTTGATTTTTGAGCTACTAGATTCTGTTCAGTGACGAATCAAAAGTAGAGGCGGTAATAGAAAGATCTCAGTTTGTAAGACGACTGAATACTATAATGAAGCCTACGCGGTAAAAATTATAAAACATCAACTGTCCGTCACAATCTGGTCCTGCATAACGTCGTAAGGTCCTGGACACTCGGACACAAATGCGTGTTGGAAGTTGTTCAGCTACCATATTTAGCCGAACTAGACTCTAATGAAGATCCTTGTACATTCATCTATGATAGATTTATGTTTATTTATGCATTACTGTCGAATAAGAGAATTATCGACCTAACTCCACGCCATTCAATGACAAAAGGCCCATTTTAATATTTTTGTGGTATTTCTTACAGCTTTCTTGGGCGTGCTAGGGCTCAGTATATGGGCCGGAGACCTGGTGAAGCGTACAATTCAGAATCTTTGATACCCACAGTGAAGCATGGAGATGGAAGTATCATGATTTGGGGATGCATGTCAGCTCCAGGGGTCGGCGAAATGTTTTTGTGCGACGGACGCATGAACAGGCAATGTTATACGTTGATGCTGCAAGAAGTTCTGGAGCCCTCGTTACTAAAACTTTGCGGACACGATATGGATATTTGTAATTATCAACAGGCAATGTACTTTGTTATTGTACACGGACGACAATGCAGTGACTTGCCAGCAACAAAGTGCCTCCACTAAATCGACCACCATAATCGCCCGACATATCTTCAATCGAAAATTTGTGGCACAACCTCAAAAAGGAAGGTTGCACAATACAATTGTGCATCAAAAAATCAAATGCAACAAAAAATAGAGGAAATATGGCAGATTATTTCTGTAGAACTATGCTATAATACAAATTTCTACAAACGCATTAATGCAGTCATGGTGGATAAATAAAAATATTAAATTTATTAATAAAATATTATCTTTAGTTAAGATATATACATAGTTTTATTTTTGAACTCCAATCTTCCTTCTTTTTTCACAAAAACTCGGGGGGTGCCTAATACATTTCCACATAGCTGTATACACTGCAGGCCATAAGTTTGGAATCAGTTTCAGTAAATTCATAAAAATTAAAATTTATCTATGTTACGTTCGTATTACTTTGATATAAGTACAAAGGATTATTCTTAAGTACATTATAAAGCTTTACATAAAAGATGTAGTTTTAAATGCATTCATAGTTGGAAAATAACCAGAGATTAAGGAAACTCTGCGTGCGGTATTATTTATTCGAGCAGGTAATATTTCTGCATAATGAACGATTACCTGGAATGGACAAATTTTATTGCAGACCCTTCCGCATAAACCTTTTGTAATTACATTTAGTTTTTATATTTATAAGTATTTATACATTTTGAAGTAATGAGAATATTTTAGTTGCTTCGTATCATTTAAAGTGTGTAGACACATAAAAGTGTGTAGAATCAGTAAACATCGTTTGATTATGGCGAAGAGAAAGCAGATATCGCTAGAAAAACGTGTAGAAATTATTAGTCATCATAATCGGGGAGATTCTATACGGGATATCGCGAAAAGAATGAAGATATCGTACAAAGGTGTACAAAATACAATTAAAAGATACCAGTCTACTGGAGGGTATACGGACAGAAAACGATCAGGAAGACCAAAAATTACAACTCCTGCAGAAGATCAGACAATTATATTGACGTCGAAAAGAGATAGAAGATTAACGGCCTCGCAAATCCGCGGTGAGTTTAACAGGGAGCGTGAAACTCGGATCTCTTTAACCACAGTAAAAAGGCGGCTCAGAGCGGCTGGACTGATGGGACGTGTAGCAGTTCGCAAACCGCTTCTACGTCCGCAAAATAAAATAAAAAGGCTACAATGGGCTAAGTTACACAAAGATTGGACAATAGAACAGTGGGAAAAAGTACTATGGACCGACGAATCAAAGTACGAGGTCTTCGGTTCCAGACGTCGGATATTTGTAAGAAGAACTGCTACGGAAAAAATGTTACCGCAATGTGTGGTGCCCACGGTAAAACATGGTGGCGGTTCTGTAATGGTTTGGGGATGTTTTTCTTCGGCTGGTGTAGGAGATCTGGTGAAAATCGACGGAGTTTTGAAAAAGGAGGGTTACAGACAGATTCTCGAACACAACGCTGTGCCCTCCGGTCCGAGATTACTTGGAGAAAACTTTATATTCATGCAAGACAACGACCAAAAACATTCTTCTCATTTATGTAGAGGATATCTCCAACAACAGGAAGCTGACGGTGTTTTACAAAACATGGTTTGGCCGGCACAATCGCCAGACCTCAATCCAATAGAGCTGTTGTGGGAAGAATTGGATATAAAAGTGCGTGAAAAGTGTCAAAAAATGTACAAAATTAGTGTCTCGTTTACCGCGATTGTGTGCTGCCGTCATTAAAGCAAAAGGAGGGTATTTCGATGAAAAGTCCGTTTAGTTGATAATAAAAATAAGTGGATGTAAATAAATAAAATTTGCTTTTTTTCCTGCTTATTTTATAATAAAACGTTTTGGTATATTAATATTGTTTTATTTTTACAATGTTTGTTAAAGCCACTACAATATTTTCATTATATTCAGAAGTGATTCCTAACTTATGCAAGTGATTCCAAACTTATGGCCTGCAGTGTATATTACAAACGCTGTAATATACAACTCGATTTTAAACATAAAAATTTGTAATAAACATTGAACGAATTGTAATTGTCTATTTATAACCATCTGTTTCACAACCGTATCCTGAGATTTCGCATCATTCTATTATTTTTAAATATGCGCTCATTTAATTTTAAAGAAATTTTTAAACGCCCCTCCCTACTTCGTAATTTTAAACAGTAACGCCTCTTAACTACAAAATATTAGGGTATTATACACGTTTCGGAGTTGAGAATTTACTTATTGTTCGATAAATGTCTCTAAATTGACGCCACGCTCTAAAGCAAATTGCTAAATTGGGCCCCAAGGGAATAATTATACGCAGAACATGTATTTTATCAATGTATATATACATATACACGCGATACATAGGGTCTTATATATACATACACCTTTACGTAGTTAGTACGCGATACATATTTTAATTATTGTATTTTGAAGTAAATTCGAATGTCTGCGGAAAACCCGAGGTAGATATTTCGTTCCAGTCTATAACTAGAGACGCAAATTATTTGGAAAAGTTTTACCTCAATTAAACACGTTTCGTTTATTCCCAGGCATTATATTTTGAATACAAGCAAATCCCAATTCAAATTAAACTTTTATCAGAGGTTGTGTAATTCGTTTTGAAAAGTTTCTAAATTCATAATTTCATTTTATGCGAAAGGATGTTGTTGAATAATTAATTTCTTTGTGAGATTAATGATTTACTTTATTTAGAAATAAAGGTAAATTCTCATAATAGTAATGGGACGCAAACATTTATATATTAAATAGAATCAGAAAAATTGTGTACTCAAATTTCTGCATTATATGTACGATTCAAAAGCGGTCAAAATTAGAATTGTTCAGTTTTACATCGTAACAGCGCATAATTATATGCAATTGAAACTTACCATGGGTTTCATTTAATATCTGTCCATAATGCAATTTATGGTACTTTAGTAGACTTGAATACCATCGTTCTCCGTGGTTGAAGGGTAAGATACCTGCGTGGTAAGCATGAGATCATGGGTTTGAAACTCAGTGGAAAACTGGAAATTTTTTCAAAAAATTTTTGTGTTATGTATACGATTTAAAGAGCAGTAAAAATTATAATTTTTCAGTTTGATATTGTAAAAGGCCATAACTGTACAGTCATATGCATGAAAATAGCAGCGGTCTTAAATTTGCTGAAATATCAATTTATACGTCAAATAAAAGAAATTCAAGTTTATTGAACTGCTTATTCCAACACGTATAACTATAACAATAAATAAGTAGGTTTCTTAATACCAATAATGCTGTGACATCTGGCAGATCTTCGAGGACTTCTTATAACCGCTACTCATACGTCCTTGAGTCTTAATAGTTCTAGCATTATTACCTCTTCTTCCTGTTTGGTCGGGTGGCAACACAGAGTAGCTGTCAAACCTTTGCATGGGTATCTTTTAAACTACGTAATTATTACCTCTTCTTCCTGTTGTTTAGAAATTGCTAGCCCAATAGAAAAGGCTTTCCTACTCGGCACAGCAGCACGTGATGAAAATGCAGGCGAAATTCGCGTAGTATCCTTACGTAACTCTGATTATTATCTAATAAAGTGGATTTTGTTCACCAGTCCAATGATACATATGTAGTTACCAAACTTCCAAGTGTGTAGAATATGAAGGTTCCTGTTTATTTCTTCGAAAATGCAAACTTCTTAGAAACGTGTGGTTTGGCTGTCCCATCCTGTATATGAAAAAATACGTAAAAATTAAATCCGTCGCGATCGAAGCCATGATTTGAGACAAAAATGGCCGAACGTTTGAATACGATGTATGTACATATGTATGTAGATATATAGATAAGAATACATAGGAACTATAGGACTTTATACGATATATCAGAGAAAGGCAGGCAGATTTATTTTGCGATGTATTATACAAGTCTGCAAAAAAATAGTTTTTAAAAATTGTTTTAACTTTGGTCACATTTTTTGTGTGTTTTTTAGTGTTGTACTCAAAAACGAACACCGTTTTTTTTATCACCTAAGGTTTTCTCACAAAAAACAGATGTATTTTAGGAATAGTAAGCCAAATACAAAAATTTTGGAATGTTTATTTTATTTTGCATTTGATTAAAATCATAAGTAACCATACATTTTTCATAAAATTAGTAAAATTGAATGATCTTGTTTAATTGTCCTTGTAGTATCGTTTTCGCTTCTCATCAAAACTTCGTTTGGTGCTTCTCTGCTGTAGAATCGCTGGGGATAGTCCCTATTGAACATCCAGTAGTCCACTATCATGTTAACATTCCACCTTCCTTGATA
Source organism: Dermolepida albohirtum (assembly GCA_031893035.1). Taxonomy (NCBI): domain Eukaryota; kingdom Metazoa; phylum Arthropoda; class Insecta; order Coleoptera; family Scarabaeidae; genus Dermolepida; species Dermolepida albohirtum. The sequence goes on from JAVIWB010005051.1 coordinate 325,308, forward strand.
TCGCTTTTCCATTTACTTTACATCTTGGTGAAGTCTTTCACTTTGTTCCTCGTCGACAACACCAAGACTGTTTGGAGAGTAGTCTAGGTGTGAGTGGAGAAAATGTACTTTTAGGCTCATGTTACGGCCTAAATTCTTGAAGATTTCCATCATTTCAGCTACAATGGCGTTGTAGTCAGGATCCATTTCGTTCCCAAGAAATCTGGTTACAACAAGTTTAAAAGATACCCATGCTGCTTTTTCTTTTGCGCCCATTTTTGTCTCAAAGTTGTCAAGCAAAGGTTTGACAGCTACTCTGTGTTGCCACCGGACCAAATTAATATTTCCCATGGCTGATCTAAGCCTAACTTGAATTATTACGATTAAACACCGTAATGCTTACTTGCTTAAAATGCCTAGTTTCCAATGATGTCAAGTGAAATTTGTTACTAAACTTTGTGTGATGGAATTTCTTTCCCGTAATCAGCGTATAAAAAACTATAAAAATCACTGATTATATTTTGAACAATTTTTTCATTGCAGGCCTGTGTTATACGCGGCAGATGGTTTCCGAATGTCTTTGTATTTGCAGTGGAAAAGGTTACTTGCGCTTATGTGTAAGCGAATGTTAGAAATCCTATGCTATACGAACTAAATGTATCTCCATCGTTCTGATATATTGCATAAACCTAATGGGTCCTGAAATGCTTGCTTGTACAGCATAGCAACTGTTAGTAACCTTGGAAAGTTTGGGAGGATAGAAATAGGTTGATAATTACATAAAAGTGTATCACCTTTTTTGTATACAAGGCTATAGGTTGCTTCCATGCGCCAGGAAAAAGTATACGTTTCTAGAAAAAGATTGGTAATTATACGTAATGACACAGCAAAGACAAATTTGCCATCTTGAATTAAATCTTTGCACTATTCGATCAAATTTATGAAATATAGTATATATTAACTAATATGGGGTTTTAAATTTTTCTTCTGTTTTGAAGAAGAAAACTTTGCTGGAGTCTCCATGAAAAGCAAACGTGAGAACTACGAATCTCATTTCTAAAACTAAATCTTAATATCACATTTAAATATTTTATGCAAAGAATTAAACGCAAAAAAGAAAGTCTCTAACTTTTAGAATGACTAGCCTGCATCATTTAAATATAGAAACCGAACACGATGTATTTCTCAAGAATTTGACACTACGAAAACCATTTTAAATCATTTTCGAAATCCACATGAAAAGTACGTGAAGTACAGATGGAATGGAGGAGATAAAATAAGACTAAAATAAACTGCATCCATTACTGTTACGTAGAGAAAAGAAATGAAAGCTATAATTTACTTAATTCTGCTGTTTTATGTAATAGCAAAATAAAATCTCCGGTAGAAAAGATACTTCTAGGGGAGAAATGAGAACGTTAGTTTAGCTGACCTATTTTCAAAAATACGTTGTGCAACGAACAGACAGTTTTTAAATTACAACCTAATAACGTGTATTAAAGTCTAGAGTCTAGACTAAACTAGAAGATTAAAAGTACCAGTTTGAAGTAAATAAACGGAATGGATTGGCATTCCTGAACGAAGTAAAAATATCATTAAGAGTTTTATTTTAAAGGAGGGCCGGATGAGATATTAAACGTGCCCGTGTGTAGACAGCTTGAATGTTTACGAAGAGGTCTGGTGAAATAGTTTCTGCCTGAGGAAATGCAGGAATGAGCTTTCAAGAGTAATGGAGAATTTAGAAGTTTTTAAAATGTATTTTGCCTGAGATGATATGTACCATATTTGAATTTGTAAGCAACTTCCCAGAAATATGTAAAAGAACAAGCTTGCCAAACCATATTAGCAAAGAGATTGAAATATTGTTTACTTTTATCAACATTTTATAATATTAAGTTTATTCATATAGTAATCGTAAATATCCACGTCTGCTCCGTAAGTTGATAGTGAAAGTGCACATATATTATATCTGTACATAAGTTATTCAATTTTCCTTAGGGCGACGTATTAGATTGCTTTCTCGAGTTCCTGATTTAGTTTTTCTGTTGCCATTTGGTACATTACTAAATATACAAGGTGTGGCAATTAAATAACGAGATTGGTGCGAGAAATATTATTTATTGCAAATAAACTTATATGCGACTTTTATCCCTTTCAACACACTCTTGTACCCTTATCTATACACCGCTGTATATGTGTCTTCCATTGTTCAAAACAATGCTGTAGTTCATCAGTTGTCAGCCTCTTCAACAACTGTCGTATATGCTTTTACATGTCTAGTAGACTAAAAATGTGTTCCCTTTAATAAACTTTTCACTTTTGGGAACAGACAGAAGTCACATGGTGCAAGATCTGGCGAAGACGAAGGATGATCAAGCATAGTAATGCGCTTGTCCGCTTGTCTGCTTCACAGATAGAGCATTGTGAGCTGGTGCGTTGTCCTGGTGCAGAATCCACAAGTCATTCTTCCACAAATCCAGTCTTTTCTTCATTACTCGTTCCCTCAGATGGATTAGAACGTCTTTGTAATGTTTCTGATTATCGGTTTGATCCTGAGGCACCCCAGCGGTCATGATAACACCCTTGATATCGAAAAAAAATTATCAGCATTGCCCTCAATTTCGACTTGTTCAGTCGTGCTTTTTTCTGTCTTGGCGATCCGGCGTAAAATTCAAGTTTCATTACATATGATGATTTACACATGGTGCGAGATCTGGCGAATACAGAGAATGATCAAGCACAGCAATGCACTTGTCACTTATAAAAATTGCTTCACAGATAGGGCATTGCTAGCTGAAACTTTTGACATGTTTAATTTACCATGCAAAATGTGTCTTATTGTTTCTTTGTTAATGTTTACCATATCGGCAATCATCCGAATGCTAAGACGTCGGCCTTTCCACAAAATTTCATTAATTTTCTGAATCAGGAAGTTCATCATCTTCGACTTCTTCTCGACCTTCTGAAAACCGTTTCTGTCATTCAAAAATTCGCACATGTGACAGCATTATAACCAAACACCTCGTTTAACATTTGCAAACATTAGTGATCTCATTTATACGAGCTCTTAGTTTCTATCACCCTTCACCTTTAGACCACGAAGAATGGCGAATTCGAGTCTTTTTAATGTGTCATAAATTGTATTATGGAAATATATATTAAATGAAACCCACGATAGGTTTTAATTGCACATAATTATGCACTTTTACTTTGTGAAACTAAAAAATTCTTCAATTTTACTTTTATTGCAAAAGGTTTTAAGGTAAAACGAAAACACAGCTAGATTGTTGTAACAAAATTGCTGAATCGTATTTGCAGAAGGAATGCTGACGTATTGATGTTCCTGTCATCAATTAGCGCGTAGATACTTCTTCGCTCAAAGAATAAATCTACAACAAAGTCGATGATCTCATTTATACGAGCTCTTGGTTTCTATCGCTTCTTGTTGTCTAAAGGAAGTCATATTCCAACTTTATTAATTATTCAGGTCATTATCGTTCGCTTATCTCCTCGGCAGAAGTATCTAAAGAAGAAAACAATTGAATCTATATTATTAAGATCATAAATTCCAAAAATTTTAAGAATATTGCATACTGAGGAAAAAGCGTCAACTTTGGTTGTTGAAAAACAAACAATTGCGTCTCTAATGATGCGAAAATGACGTAAAAAATCCCCAAAGCACTTATTTATACACAGTCTTATCATCTCCTCACTTATTTTCATGCTTATTTATTTTCAGTTCCAAAATTGGATATTAACTCCGAAGATGGCTACCACGGTCTCGTGAAAGAGAATGAAACGCTGGTGGAGGTCACGCCTGCCATCAGGGCAATAGGGGCGCCCGTCAAAGAGTTCAGGATAGTGAACAAACACCACGGCGAGGCCCCTTTCGAGATAATCAAAAAGCCTGATGGCTACGCCGAACTAAGGGCGAGGAGGGTTTTGAACTGCGAGAAAAGGAGGAATTACAAATTCGACATCGCGGCTGTCGGAGAGGACGACAAAGAAAGTCAAAGGTAAGTTGGTAATATTAGATGAGATTAAGTGTCTTTTTTATATTCACGAAATAATGATTCCCTCGTCTCTAGAAAGATATAATAAAGAGAATAATTTTAATTTTTAGTCGATTTTCTTTTTAAATTATTCCACATTTATTAAATAATAATTATAAATTGATTGCAATCGATTGGTAAGTTACACGGACTAACTAATATTAAATAATTAACGTCAACAAAAATAAAAACAAATGTTGCTACATCCAACAGCAAGATAATTGATTTTATTAGATTTTTATATCATTAATACGTGAGTCACCGGCGACCAACATTAAGTTTATAACGCCACAGAGGTCACCGGTGACCGGCGAAGTTAAAATAACAACAAACACAATATTTATGTAAATTTCAGTGCTTTTAGATTGTTTAATACTTATCTTCGTTACTACAATAGTGTAATTAAATTGGATTCATTTAATTACACTAGAACATAGAAAAAAATTTATTTATACATATATATATATATATATATATATATATATATATATATATACTAGGAAAGTTTTGCAATACAGATTTGTTTATTTAATTTTTTCAAAGTAAATTCTTCTACACTCAATATACCTCCCCATCCTCCGAAACAAATCTTTAAACCAGTTCTACCAAGTTTCACTAGGTAGTAAAGCACACTCGTCGTTCCAAGCCCGCATCACTGGAAAACCGCCTCCCTTTTAGCTTCATTTTCACATGCGGGAACAGTGCAAACTCGCAGGGAGCAAGATCTGGACTGTAGGGAGGCTGTTCGAGAAGTTTCGATCCTGTCGTGGTCAAATATTCGATGGAGGCTTTGGCGCGGTGAACTGGAGCATTACCTTGATGGAGGAACCAGGTGTCCATTCTTGACTTTGAAAACTAGTTCTTCATAGATCCAATGACTTTAGGCAGGCACTGTTCAGTACACCGCTTAGCTGTGACTGTCTTCTGTGTGTCCAAAACGACGCGTTACACAATTCCACTCGATTTGAAAAATACAGCTATCATTTTCTTCTTTAGAGATCGAGATTTTCTGACAACTACGGGTGTGTCCTCATCATCAAAGGCCCAAACTTTGTTTTGAGCTTTGGTCGGCACATCGTAATAGTACAGTCAAGTCTCGTCACCTGTCACGATGTTCACATACCGAGATTGTCCCTTATTAAACTTTTTTAGCATCTCCCGGCACCAAGTCACACGTCCTGTCATCTGCTCTTCAGTCAGTCGATGCGGCACACAGAGAACAAAGTTTCTTCACGTGCAAATGATCATGCGGAATCGAATGAGTTGCTGGTGCATTTAAGCCTGATGTACCGTCTATCTGTTGGTAGGTCACTCGCCTGTCCTCGCCAAGTATTTTCGTTACAGTAGTAGCTTTTTCCTCCGTAACTAACGTTTATGTCCTTCCCGGCCTCTCAGCATCCTCCACAGTTAAATTTCCCCTTTGGAATTCTCTATACCACCTGAATATCGTTGTGCGATGTGGACAAACATCACCTAGTGCATGAGTCATTTCCTCGAAGCACAGGTCTATGTTTAAACTACACACGAAATTATAACGCATAACTGCCCTTATCTCATTTCGTGACCACGATGCCGTCGTAAGCACTTTACACTCCCACTGCTAATGAATAACTGAGCCCATCGACATGGCGCGGCGGCTACTATGCACGTATGAACATGTCTTAACATGCAGCAACAAGCAGCTTCCAACGATTCAATGTCGCGTCATATTGCAAAACTTTCCTAGTACCTTTTGTATAACATATGGGCTTAAGCTAATGCGCGCATATTGTGATGGATCGTATTAAAGCACCTTAAACAAAAAACAGGTGAACTGTGCCTTGTCTCAGAATAAGAAAGGGTGATTCAAATGTCCCGCTAAAACGCGGGACACAGCTTAAAAATGTAACTTAACATAAAAATGAAACATAAACAGTTGTGAATGTAGTAATTTGTCAACAAAATTAATCTTTTTTTTAGTATATAAAAATAAATGAAAAAAATTCATTTTAATGGAAGTATGATTGTACAAACGTTACTTTTTGGATTAATATGAACAACATGTCCAAAATTAAGATTAAATATTATTAAAATAAAACAATGCAAAAATGTAATTAAACGTTTATAGGTTATGAAAAATGGCGGATATCTGGCATTCATTTGTCCATATTAAACTTGCCTGTTCAAGAACCAATGAAATCTCTTAAAAATATGTACTATTTTGACGTAATATTTGAATCACTCCTTATTGTGCGACAACGAATAGTACAATTTCCACATTATATTACAACTTTCATGCAGTGCCCTACCTAGGTTTTTCTATTTTTTTTTGTAACAATTTACAAAATCAAACAAACAATTGATGTAATCAATGACATAGGTAAAGAACACGTTCGAAGAAAATGAACAAATAAGATAAGGACAACCTAACTATTGACGAAGCAAAATAATTATACGAAAACAAAGAAATGCATTTCAGCCCCCCCGCGGGTCATTGGCGACCTCCAGCAAAGTAAATACTTTATACATGACTGTGCACTTTAACTTATCTATTCCAAATAATATAAGGTCTAGTAAAAAGAAATCCATTATTTTTCCAATAGATGGGTTTAGTAATCTGTATCTCGCGTTGTATAAGTGCGATCGCGTTCCGCTAGATGGTGTTCGAAAGATAAGATTTCGTACTAAACGAACTCCTCAGACAGTTTTGTGATTACTGGACCTAATATTGTTTGAGCGCGCGTCAAAGATGGACACCAGCAAAGTTAAAATACGCCATATTTTACAGTTTTTCTTCGATAAAGGCGAAAACGCAAGCCAGGCGGCTAAAATGTGAATAGTGTTTATGGTCCTGATACTGTAACAGTCAATCATGCGCAATTTTGGTTTCGTCGATTCCGTTCCGGTAATCTTGATGTCAAAGATGCACCACGCTCTGGAAGGCCAATTGTCGAAAATATCGATAAAATAATGGAAATCGTCGAGTCCGACCGTCATGTAAACACTGTTTCGATTGCCCAGGAGCTAAACATTGCACAAAAAACCGTTTGGAACCATTTAAATAAGGTTGGGTACAAAAAGAAGCTTGATGTATGGGTGCCACACGAGTTAACGCAAAAGAACCTCATGGACCGAATTTACATCTGCAAATCGCTGCTGAATCGCAACAAAATCGATCCGTTTCTGAAGCGGATGGTTACTGGTGATGAAAAGTGGATCACTTACGACAACGTCAAGCGAAAACGGTCGTGGTCGAATCGTAGTAAGCCGGCGCAAACGGTGGCCAAGCCAGGCTTGACGGTCAGGAAGGTTTTGCTGTGTGTTTGGTGGGATTGGCAAGGAATTATCTACTATGAGCTGCTTCCCTACGGCCAAACTCTTAATTCGGACCTGTACTGTCAACAATTGGACCGTCTGAAAGAAACAATAGCCCAGAAGCGGCCAGCTTTGGCCAATAGGAGAGGAATTGTGTTCCATCAGGACAACGCCAGGCCACACACATCGATAGTGACTCGCCAGAAGCTCCGGGAGTTTGGTTGGGAGGTTCTTATGCATCCACCTTATAGTCCGGACCTAGCACCAAGTGATTACTACCTGTTCCTGTCTATGGCGAATGATTTTGCTGGTGAAAAATTCGCCTCAAGAGAAGCTTGTGAAAATCGACTGTCCCAGTTTTTTTCCAATAGGGACGACGGTTTCTATGAGAGAGGCATTGTGAAATTACCTTCAAAATGGCAACAAGTTATCGAACAAAACGGTGCATATTTGACCTAAGTCGGATCATTCTAACTATGCTAAATAAAACCTTCAATTTAATGCAAAAATAATGGATTTCTTTTTACTAGACCTTATATTTCAATGTAATATGTAATGCATGACAACAAATTTAGGTTGGTTTCCATTGGTAAACTATCTTGCTAAACTATAGTGCTAATATTACAAGAGCTTGAAATTGACTGCTAATGCTGTAATTGAAATATGTCAATATTTTTCTAGTAGATTATCTAGTATTACTCTTGTATTAAATGGTGAATTCAAATTTATTCTTCTGCTACTTGTTAAGAAAGAAACTGTTTTTCCAAGAAGTTACTAACGGGTGATTCATTTGGAGGTACTTCTTTCAAAAATAAAAAAATTAAAATTTTATCAGGTATTCTTTAGTACCATACAAAAGAACCATCCTTGACATTTACTTTTTAAAAATTACTTCACTTAAATGTTGGCCGTAACTGCGCCTAACATGGTCCATTCTGAAGTTCCAATTTTCGATGACGCGTTCGAGCATTTTAAGTGGTATTTGGCGAATAACGTGAATAATATTGGCTTCCAATTGTTCAATTGTAGCTGACTTATCCATACAGACTTTGGTCTTTACTTAGCTCTAAATGAAAAAGTCTAAAGGTGTGAAATTACATGATCTAGACAGTTATTGCATAGATCCATTTCGTGAAATTAAATATTCAGCAAATTGTTCTCGCAATAAAGTAATGCTTTCACGGGCTGTGTGGCAAGTAGCGCTGCCTTGTTGGAACCAAATGTCGAGATCACGGGCTTTAATTTCAAGCAGCAAATAGTTCGTTATCATGGAGTGATAACGGGCGCCATTTACAGTTTCGTTACGGCCGTCTTCATTTTTGAGGAAATATGGACCGATGATTCCACTCGCCCATAAACCACACCAAACCGTGACTTTGCCTAGATATATTGATAGTTCTTGAACCTCTTCGAATTTTTCTTCACTCCAAATACGGCAACTGTGCTTATTGACGTAGCCATTAACACGCGCCGTGTGAATTGGAGCGTTGCCGTGAAGGAGCAACACAACGGTGGTCAATTTACCCCGCCTTGTTTCTTTAATTACTTCCCCTAAATTACGCAACGTGGTTGCGTAAGACGTTGCGTTTATGGTTTCACTTTCTATCATGTATTACAAAATTTCTTTTGAGTTCGAAAACACTGTGACACTTACGACTAAAACGCCTTGGCCTTAGAGTCGATGGACCGGCATCGCCGGGTGATAACCATGATTATTTGTGCTTAGAGTTTTCGAAATAAATCCATTTTTCATCACCCGTCACTATTCGATGCAGAAATGACTTCCGATCATACCTGTGAAGCAGCATTTCAAAATTGATTTTTCGGTTTTCCATTTGCCTGTCATTCAATTGATGTAGCCCCCATTTCCTCATCTTTTGTATTCGGTCGCTAATTCTTTCTTGGGCTACATTTAATGCTTGTGCCAATTGTTTTTGAGTTTGGGTTGGGTCTTCATCCAATAACTTCTGCAGTTTCGTATCTTCAAACTTTTTCGATCTACCAGAACGTTCTTGCACATCGAAATCACTACTTCTGAATGATCGAAACCACGCCTCACATGTTTTTATGTCTAGGGCATGCTCACCGTAGGTTTCTACCAGCAAACGATGACTTTCAGTGGCTTTGCCATTTGATTAAATAAGAAAAGTAATGCGGGCCGTAAATGCACTTTTTCAGGCACGAAACTCAACATTTTCAAAGAGGTATACATCTATGATAGTGTTACTTTCGCGTGTTTTCGTGTTTCAAAAAGAATATACGTATTACAAAGTATTATTTTGTCCAAACTATCGATCGCTGCGCTTCGGCTTGGCTATTGGAGAAACGAATACATAGTCTAGTATATTTAATAGCCGCTAGATGTCAGTTGTCTTCTGTTTTTCTTGGTAACCGTTATATGTTTAAAATGGCTACTCCACAGCGGAAATCATTTTATGTTCTCGAGTTTGCGAAGTGCAATTCCGTGATTACAGTGCAAAGACGTTTCAGGTTGAGCTACTAAATTGATCCTCCGAATGGTTGGAACATTCTCAGATGGTATCGACAGTTTGTATACAATGTTCGAATTTGGGGTCTACAGAACCCACATGCAGCCATTGAATATGTACGAGATTCGCCTAAAATCAACGTGTTTTGTGCGATATCCCGATCATCTGTTTACGGCCCATTCTTCTTTGATGGAAATACGGTTAACGGTCAGCAGTATCTCGTTATGTTACAAAACTGGTTGTTTCCGAGGCTGCACGAATACAACTTCATTTTTCAACAAGACCCCTCACTGGAGTCGCCAAGTGCATGAATATCTGAATGAAACTATCCAACTGTTGGATTGGTCGTCAAGGAGCTGGCGACGTAGCATGTCTCAGCTGGGCTCCACGGTCACCAGATTTAACACCCTATGACTTCATCCTGTGGGGTTTCGTTTAAGACAACGTTTATGTACCACCACTCCCACAGAACCTGGAAGAGTTGAAGAACCGGATCCGTACAGCCATAACATCAGCGACGAAGGACATGCTTGCTCGAGTATGGGAGGAATTTAAGTATCAATGTGATATTGTCCGTGTCGCTGATGGAGGACGTATTGGACATCTGTAATCTGAACTTAAGAGGTTCGTAAATATGTCTGTAAAGTTTCATATTCGTATGTCTTAAAGTTTAATAAATATATGCATTCGAAATACGTATATTCTTTTTGAAACACCCTTATAACATGTATAGCTTTGATAGCTAGCGATATCTGTTAGAAAAACCCGTAATAACTTTCCGGTACACCTGGTACATTGAACGCCATTCGTACATACACAGTTAACGTTCGAATTACTTCTATGTATAACTTTGTCCAACATATTGCTACTCTTTATATGTTCAGTTTCAAAATAAAATTGCATTTTGTTATCAAATCTTTTATCCTTCGTAGTGACATTACACAATTCCTACACTGGCAGTTGTATAGATCTCTCGCCTCATATCTTGCATTATAACAGGTTATATACATACGTCTGGAAAACCAGGCTGAAATATTCAACATTGCTCTTATTGTCATTTCCCCCTTATCCAACATACATATATATCCGTTCTGTATACTAGACAAGTATACAAAACGCGAGTGTTATATATACATGTACGTATACACGTACCAAAAACGTCACAGCTTAACCGGATTTATCTTGGAAGATCTTTTGTTCCAGCGCCAGCTGAAACTTCATTTTAACCTCTGTATATATCCTCTCTCTCTGTGTAATCTCCAGGTTCTGCCACTAAAGCTTTTCTATCTCGAATTTTGTCAAGCACTATTTGCTGCTCCCACGTTTTAGGATCAGACGCAGAGTATATGTGGTGCATATATATATATATTTTTATTTTTAAATAAGCTCTGTAAGAGGTCGCACTAGTTAGTTTGTAAATATACTGCCATAAATTGTGCGCTCGTGGGTGGAGGTATTGTTATGTTATCGCTGATTACTGCGCGGAATTTTTAATTTAATTTTCTCCCAGTTTTGTGTTAGCGTGAGAAAAAAAAGAGAAAAGGTTTTTTTTTTAAAATAAACAGGGGTCACAAAATAAAAACAAACTGAAATAGACGACGCAATTTTTTTTTTCCCGCCTGTTTCATAATAAAAGGATATCACGATAGAACGAAAACTCTCCGGAATCCTTTCATTAGTTTAAATCATTTATTTTTCGTGGAGGAAGAAAAAAACGAGGGTCTTTTTTAGCAGGTCGAGAGGCGGTTTAAGAGTTTAATTTAGTTTTTTCTCCCTTATTTCTGTAGGCGGCATGTCTAAACGAGGAGTAATCTGTGATAATTGCAACGCCATATCCGTTTCGTCTTTGACAACTTGACGTTTTTTTTTATTCCGGCGCGAGGGATTTAGAAAATTGCTAGATTGTTTGTAATTGAATATTTGTGATGCTTTTTAAGTGTTCTAGAGAGGCGTTTAGGATTTGCAAAATTTATTTTATCGGAGAGACTATCTGTATAATTTAGAAGGGTTGATGCATGTAAATACAGAATGAAATTAAAAAGTTCTCTGATCCCTTGAATGTAAAAATGGCGCTCTCTGGATTTCGCCGACGGAATTATATAGCCTGACACTCACCAATTACTATACGAGGAGCGTTCAAGTTATAAGGTTTAATAATTCTCTGACAAACTACGAAAAAGTTGTAACTTCTTCTCTACATAACTTGACCGTGGACATAAACATTTTTGGCAAAATCAACGCCATGATTCAATGACTGTTGATAACGTTCTTGTAGTAGTTTCTTACTTAATGGAAAATCGTCAAAGCCAAAGCGGTTACAGAAACTTAATCTTTTTCGTTGGAAAAAAACGAAAATCTTTAGGAGCATGAAATAGAATTTCAATGCTATTGTCATGAAGGAACTACTAAGTAAAAACCGTGAGCGATGCTTTAATGGAAAAACACGTGTAGTCTCTCCTGGTTATAGTTCTTGGAATGCTAGAACGAAGTTTGTCCTCAAAACTTGTTCGAAGATACAACCCTTATCGTAGTACTTTTTGTTTCAAGTTGTAAGGTCTCCTAATAATTTTTTGGCAAACTATTTACGAGAAAATTCTAACTTCTATTACTTCTCAACATAACCTGACCGTGGATATAAACATTTTTCGCAAAATCAACGCCATGATTCAATGACTGTTGATAACGTTCTTGTAATGGTCTTTCTTACCCAATGGAAAATCGCCAAAGCCAAAGCGGTCACAGAAACTAATCTTTTTCATTGGAAAAAAACGAAAATCTTTAGGAGCATGAAACAGCATTTCAATGCTGTTATCATGAAGAAACTACTAAGTAAAAACCGCGAGCGATGTTGTAATGGAAAAACATACGTGTAGTCTCTTCTGGTTATATTTCTTGGAATGCTAGAACGAAGTTCGCCCTCAAAACTTATTCGAAGATACAGCCCTTGTCGTAGTACTTTGTTTCAAGTTGTAAGGTCTCCTAATAATTTTTTGGCAAACTATTTACGAGAAAATTCTAACTTCTATTACTTCTCAACATAACCTGACCGTGGATATAAACATTTTTACAAAATCAACGCCATGATTCAATGACTGTTGATAACTTCTTGTAGTCGTTCTTCTTACCCAATGGAAAATTGCCAACGCCAAAGTCACAGAAACTAATCTTTTTCGTTGAAAAAAACTGAAAATATTTAGGAACATGAAACAGAACTTCAATGCTGTCGTCATGAAGAAACTATTGAGTGAAAACCGCGAGCGATGTCTTGATGGAAACACACACGTGCAGTCTTTTCTGGTTATATTTCTTGGAATGCTAGAACGAAATTTGTCCTCAAAACATGTTCTGTATCTTCGAACATAACCTGACCGTGGACATAAACATTTTTCACGAAATCGACGCCACGATTCAATGACTATTGATAACGTTCTTGTAGTGGACCTTCATACCCAATGGAATATCGCCAACGCCAGAACTAATCTTTGTCGTTGAAAAAAAAACCGAAAATGTTGCCAGATCCCGAAATATAAACGGCTACCCTCGTACTAACTCTGATATAAAGAAGAAAAGATGGAAAAATTATTTTACATGGACGATTTTGCAAACATTCTGCAACATTTACAAACAAAAATGCAGTACTGTTGAGAGAAACATATTCAAATAATTAAATCATTACGAAGATAAAAATGCTTGCTTACAAAATAGAAAGTGACTAAACCAATCAATGTCATTTTCGTGTATAGTGGAAGTTACTTAAAACTGGAGATTCTTGGATGATTCGCACCTTTCTCCAGATATAGTACCTTTTGACTTACATCTCTTCCATAAGCTTAAATTATTTTCCTCTGCATAATGTTTTTGAAGACGCAATTGCAGCATTAAGAAGGTACGCTACATGTTACGTGGGCAAGGTGAAAAGTTCTCGGCCTGACAATGAAAAACTGCGATTTAAATTTAAAAAACGATTTTATTTTTCTACATAATCTCCCTTGAATTCAACACACTTGGTCCAGCGTTTTTCTAACATCAATATTCCTTCCCGGAGGTGAGAATCTGGAAGGCTGTCAAAATATTCTTCTACTGTCTTTTCAACTTCTTCGTTGGATGTGAATCGCTTTCCAGAAACAAATTTTTTCAAATTTGGGAAGTCTGAGGGTGCCAAATCAGGAGAATAGGGAGGATGGCCGAGTAAATCGTACCCCAAATTCCGCAATTTTCCCATCACCAACGCACCCTTGTGTGCGGGTGAGTTGTCCTGATGAAAAATGATTTTTTTCTTTTTCAAACTAGGCCTCTTCTCGCGAATTTTGGCATCCAGCTGGTCAAGAAGGTTAGAGTAATATGCGCTTGTAATTGCTCTGCCTTTCTCAAGGTAATCAATTAACAATATTCCTTTTGCATCCCAAAACACGCTGGCCATGACTTTTCCGGCAGATGCGATCGACTTCGCTTTCTTTGGCGCTGAACCACCGGCTTCCACCCACTACTTCGACTTCTGTTTCGTTTCTGGCGTGTAGTGGTGGACCCATGTCTCATCCATGGTGACAAATCGCCGTACAAAATCGGCCGGATTCTTGTTAAATCGGTCAAAAGAATGCTCTCAAAATCGTTTGCGCATTTGCTTTTGATCGACATTCAGCAAATGCGGCGCCCATCTTGCGCAGAGCTTTCTCATCTCTAACTATTTGTGCAAAATGTTTCGCACCCTTTCTTTCGATATCCCCACAGCCTCAGCTATCTCACTCACCTTCACTCGCCTATCGTCCAACACAATATCATGTACTTTTTCGATGATTTCTGGTGTGTTTGCGGTTTTTGGCCGTCCTACACGTGGGTCATCTTCGAGGGACGTACGACCACGTTTAAATTCAGCTGCCCACTTTTTAACGATTGACATCGAAGGAGCAGAGTCCCCGTACACTTTTGTCAACTGCGGATGAATTTCCATGGGGGTTAAACCATCCAAAACAAAGAATTTTATAACAGCACGATATTCAAGTTTATCCTTTTAAAGAAATAACACGCACGACTTCGACTACAAAAATTCTTGCAAACAAACTACTTGGGAGAACAAGTTGAAAGTTTTCATATGAACTAAAGACACATGCAGCCACGCAGGAAACATAAATTTCTGTTAATTGTAACGCCATCTCTGTGTCAGGCCGAGAACGTTTCACCTTGCCCACGTATTTCATAGACAACAAAATTATCTTGGAGTATTATTTTAATGACTTTATTTTTGAAGAAGATTGGTGTATCTAAAGGTATATATGAAGTTAAAAACTAGTTAATTGTTGGTAAAATTTCGTACTACTTTAGCCCGTAATTTTTGAAAAGTACTGTATTTAATTTTGGAGCACCAATTCATCATTTATTCTTCTAAATTCATAAATACTTAAAGACTAACAAAACGCCTACGTCTATAAGTGGTAATAATCCATTACGCAGAATAGCGATATAAGTTTTGAGAAATCCGTCAGTGTTAATTATAGATGAGAACTTATACAAATATGTTTGTTAATGCGTTTTGTTACTTTTGCGGTAGATAAGTTAGCTTTTCATTGGCACATTTTAATATTAAAAATAAACATTTTTCTGTTGGTAAATAAGCAAATAACCCGACAGATTGATATGGATATTTACATTGTGTAACAGTACACGGACTGTTTAGACGTTTTCTGTGTTATTTAAATTAACATTTCCATTTCAAAATGATTGATTCCGAAAAATTAGGTTAACCTAGTGTAGTTTACGTTTCGTAGGAATATTTACTTTCTTTAAGACATGACAACGGAATCGTCATCTTGGAATTCGAAGAAGCGTTAACCAAACAAATTTCGTAGATTTAAAGGTACGAGGATAGTTTGACAAGTAGTGAGAATGGAATAGAAAAACGAATTTTTTAAATACAAAATAATTTTTATTTTTCAATATATTCTCCTAAAAGAGCAATACATTTATTCCAACGGTGCTCCAATGCCCTTATGCCATCTCTAAAATGCGATTTCGGAAGGCTTGCAAAATTCTCATTTACGAAGATGATAAGCTCGTCGTTAGACGAAAATTTCATTCCACCTAGTGCCGTTTTCAATTTTGGAAAATGGTGGAAGTCGGAAGGGGCTAAATCCGGCGAATAAGGCGCATGCGGTACTAATTGGAAGTGCAACTCGTGGGTTTTGGACATCGCAACTGTGCTGGTATGCGAGGGAGCGTTGTCTTGGTGAAACGGAATCTTTTTCTTTGCCATTCCTGACCGTTTAGCACGAATCTCAACATTTAATTTTTGTAGAAATTCTGCATAATATTGTCCGTTTATTGTGGCACCTTTCTGAAGGTAATCAATGAGCAAAATGCCCTTTGAATCCCAAAAAATTGATGCCATCACCTCGTTTGCCGATAAAATGGTAGTCTCGGGTGTACTGTAGTGTATCCAAGTTTCATCGCAAGTAACAAATCACCTACAAAAATCAACTGGATTCCGCTTATAAAGGTCCAAACACTCATTGGAAATTCGCAAACGAGTGAACTTTTGATCAGTCGTAAGCAATCGCGGCACTTGTCTTGCCGAAAGTTTGGAAAGGCCCAATTCTTTCGTTAAAATGTGGTGTACGCGTTCTGTTGAAATGTTTACCATGTCCGTTATCTCTCTCACTTATGAATTTTTATAATCATTTCCTTAGAAATCAGCTTGTTCTACCACGTCTAAATTCATTTACCCATCTACTTACTACGAAATATTTAATCACAGCACGATATTATGCTTTTTCCATTTTAACAAAACGACTTGTTGCTTCTTTTTCAACCAGCTGGCAAAAAATAAACTGATCAACCGATTTATCTAAATATCCGAATGTAAACATATAAATAGGCAACCTAAATTACAGTGCATTTGTTTTGCCAATTAGAGTGCCACCTATGTGTCATTCTCACTACTTGTCAAGCTATCCTCGTATTTGTTAGTGACTGAAAGTTGTTGAAATTGGTTCATTTAAATCACTTGGATTGGCAGCACCTTTCTTTAACATTTGCTTAAAATTTACCGTCGTTCTTATTAGTGAAGAATAAAGATCTGTTGCGAAATAAGTGTTTTCTACGATTTTCATGTTTGAGTTTGTCTAGCCAGGAATTTGCATAAAACTTAGTTTGTGAAATGAATTTTTACCATGGATATGTTGAAAATGTTTCGGTGTAAAGTGCATGGCAAGGTCAAATGTGTTCGAATGGTACTAAATGTTCAAAAGAGACAGAGAACACATTGAAGACGAAGAGCGATCTGGATAACCTTCATCTTCAACTGATGCAAACCATGCTAAGGAAATAACAAATCTCAAGTTCAAAAATCATCGGTTGACATTAAGAGATATTTTATTTTTGGCCTCAGACATGCTTGATCTCCATTGATTTCAAAATTGCTCAAGGTTTTCGAAAACGGACGCTGTATTAACGTCTGTATAGATGATGATTTTTTACTATTAGTGTGATGTGAAACGCACCATTTCCAATGAATATCATGTTGCCAAAGGTAAAGACCAAAAACAATATATCTAAGTCGTTTAAAAAATCAAAGTAATGTTAGCAGTTTTCTTTAATAAATTTCTCTCAACAGACCAAATTGTTAATAGGAAGTATCATTTGGGTGTTAATGTGTCGTTTACGCGAAGCTATAATGATACGTTCAAAGCATCCTAAATTATGGAAAATAACTTGTGGTTTGAGCATCAAGACATTGTATGGCGTTAAACTTTACCGTTTTGTTTATCGAAGCCGCTTGACCAACCATGCAATACACATTGTTCCACAGCCACCGTACCGGCCTACTTTAGTAGACTGTGATTTTTTAATTTAAACGGCCCAAAAGATCCTCTCCATGGACAACGTTTTGAATCGGTTGAAAGGAGCAAACAAGATTCGAGAAGCGCTGTGAAGGCTATACCAAAAATTGACTTTAGCTGAATTGCTATGAAGATTGGAAAAACCTTGGGTTAAGTGCATTATTCCTGAAGAAAACTACTTCGAAAGAGACGAAATAAATTTGAAAATATTTTTATCCCATAAAAAATGCGGTTTCGTAATTGCAAATATATTACCTGCATGAGCTAGTTTTAGAAGCAGGTGGTAAATATACCTTCTTATTCGTGTTGGAAGTTTTGAATAGTGTAGTTCAATTTGAAAAATTTGGTTTGTGTTTATATTGGAAGGGACAAGAAGCATATTCGACATATTTTCCTTTATGAGTTTAATAAAGGCAACAATGCAACTAAAAGTGCAACAAATAATGACGCTATATACGTATATGGGCATCAGATAGTAAGCATAAGCCAGTACTAACGGTGATTCCAGAAATTCCGAGCGAGAAGCTACAGCTTGAAAGATGAGCCTCGTCCTGGAAGATTAGTAGACAAACAAACAACAAAATCGCATCGTAACTGTTTAGAAACTGGACGAAAAGTTTGAATTTGGTCCTTCAACCATTCATTGAGTCAATTAGTTTCTCATACAACTTTCGCAGTTTAACCTTGCTCAAGAGTACATGTGTATGCTTTTTTTACTGTCACATTTCAGAAATTAACATTTTTGTGACTGAATAGCAACGGTAAACAAGTTCTCTATCAAAAATGGAAGAATATTAGTCTTCGAAGACGGTGGCTACGTAAAGGAAAAACGCCTGCACCTCCAGACTTGTTATCTGTTTGGTGTGATATGAAAGGTTTAATTCACTTTGAACTTTTGAATTCAAACCAAACGATGGTAAAGGAGATCTATTATGAGCAGCTTGAGTGGCTAAACACAACGCTGGAAAAAATAATCATCTTTCGTTTTAAGAAGAATGTTGCTCTTCTATCAAGACAACGCTCAGCCAAAAAACACACAGCAAGGATGAGCCAAAAATAATTTCGATGGAGCCTGTGGTCGATTAACTTAATTATTGAAGGTTGATATACAACCCCTTTTGAGAAAAGTTGAACTCCTTTGACCGGGAAGTCATCTTGAAGGTAATTTTGATGGAGCCTGTGGTAATTTAATTACTGAAGGTTGATATATACAGATCGTGTGCGGAATTTGTTTCGTACGGATATTTTGCCGTAGTTTTCCAGATGCGATACTGTTTAATTATTTGCTGATGATGACAATTTGGTTGTCGAATTACGTATACAGAATACGAAAATTAATGTGGGAAGGGGTTATATTGGGTCTGGGAAAAAGTTCGTGGCGTTTTTTCAGTAAAATTCAACTGGTCCCCGCATGGCGCGTGGACGAATTCATTTAAACCGAATATGCTCCATTATTATCGACAATGTTTCGCCATTTTTTTGGTAGATCCATGATCCCATCGGTGAAAAACTTCTGTGGTTTCTGGTCGAAAAACTGAATCAAGTAGTTTTCACAGGCTTCTTTTGAAACCAACTTAATTCCATTGAGAGAGTTCTGCAGAGATCGAAACAGATGATAGACAGAGGGTGCTATATCCGGACTGTAAGGTGGGTGCATCAAAACTTCCCAACCAAACTCTCTCAATTTTTGACGGGTCATCAAAGAAGTGTGTGGTCGGGCGTTGTCATGATGGAAGACAACACCTTTCCTATTAATCAATTCGGGCCGTTTTCTTTCAATCGCCTGGCGTAATCTCTCTAGTTGTGCACAGTAGAGTTGAGAATCAATCGTCTGACCAGTTGGAAGTAGCTCGTAGTGGACGATTCCCCTTCAGTCCCACCATACACACAGCATCACTTTTTTTGGCGTCAATGTTGGCTTAGCGAACGCTTGTGACGGCTCACCATCCTTTATCCACGATCTTTTACGCTTCCGATTATCGTACGTAATCCATTTTTCATCTCCGGTTATTAAACGTTTCAGAAACGGCTCGATTTCATTCCGTTTCAGCAGCTCATCGCAGATGTTAATTCGGTCAATCATGTTTTTCACGCTCAACTCATGAGGAACCCATACGTCAAGCTTTTTTTTGTAACCAGCTTTGTGTAAATGGTTCAAAACAGTTTTGTGGTCAATGCCTAGCTCCATGCCAATATCGACACTGCTGATATGCTTATCTTGTTGGACTTTTTCAAGAATTTCATCAGATTTTTCAGTGATTGGACGACCGGAGCGTGACTCATCTTTCACATTGAAATTTCCAGAACGAAAGCGAGCGAACCATTTCCGCGCAACAGATTTCGATAAAGTACCTTCACCGTACACAGCACAAATTTTATCACAAGCCTGCGCAGCGTTCTTCCCCTTATCATAATAATATTGCAGAATATAGCGAAATTTCTCATTATTCTTCTCCATTTTCAAGTGCGAATAACTTTCCAACCACTGCACCGATTACAATGTTTCTACGCCCAAACTAACGTTCGGAAGGTCATCTAAAAAACGAGCCCTCGGTGGTGTCGCTGTGACTTGTTGTTCTTTAGTTATCGGCAACCAATGCCATCTATCGGGAAAAACGCCACGAACTTTTTCCCAGACCCAATATATCAACCTTCAGTGATTTAAGACCTTACAAAGATTGGAGGAGTTTGAATAGGAAGCGATGCCTCACCTACCATATTTGCAGGACATTGCTTCATTTGATTATCATTTGTTTCGTTTTCTTCAAAATCATTTGGACGGGAAAAATATGACTTCTATAGATGATATAGGTATTGAAGGAATATTTTTCGTCGCGGACAAGAGAATTTTGGAAGCGTGGCTTTCAAAGCCTTGCAGGAAAACGGAAAAGCATTGTAGAGACTGAAGGATAATATATTTCAGTTAGAAAAATAATTCTGTTTACCCCAATTTAAAAAATAAGAGAAGTATAAAAACCGCATTATTTATGGAATGGTCCGCAGTATAGAAAATTGACCAAAATTGTTTCAGATGAGTGCTTAGTACCTCTTTTAATCTATTGTCATTTGTGTAAACAATTGAATGGTAAATACAGCCTTGGCCATATGTCTGAAGCACCCCCATAAAAGTGCAATATTACCTGAACCCTAAGAACGTAATGAAAGGGGCCATTACTAATGTGTATATAATGACTGTTTACCAGGAAAATCTCAAGAAGTATACAAATATTCTGTAGTTTTAAGGTTTATTGCTGTTAGTTGATCTTTACTGTTCAATAAGTGAGGTGTATTAGAAACGATATTGTGTTATAAAATTGATTTAACCAGTTGTATTGAATATTGTGTTTTTGTATAGTGTTGTACATTGTGACAACATGCCTAGAAAACGGGAGTTAGATGTAATAGAGCGAAGTAAAGCAGTGTTATTACATACTCAAGGACTATCGCAATCAAAAATCGCGAAAATAATGAAGCGGTCGCGCTATGCCATCCAAGCGGCAATAAAACGTTTTAAAGAGACAGGTTCTTACGAAAATCGACCGAAAAGTGGACGAAAACGTATTACAACGGAGAGAGATGATCGATTTTTAACGCGACTTTCTCTGGAAAATCGTATGAAATCATCAAAAGATTTATCTGCAGAAATAAATGAGCGCCAAGGAACTTCTGTATCAGCGAGAACAGTGAGAAGACGACTGGTAGAAGTAAATATACGTGGTCGTAAAGCTCGCCGCAAACCCTTATTGAGCGAGGAGCAGAAGAAAAAACGGTTGTTGTGGGCAAAAAAACACAAAAATTGGACAGTTGAGGATTGGTCCAAAATCATATGGTCCGACGAATCCAATGTAGAGGTATGATAAATTAATGCAGTTTTACTTTTGTGTTACATAAATATGATATTTTGAATGTGCTGAATAGTGAATTGGAATTTTTTGAACAGCTATTAATTTTTCTATATCTTACGTAGATTTTGCCAACACCTGGGGCTCAGTTTGTTCGTAGAAGACCGGGGGAAGCGTTTGAGCCACATTGTATTGTGCCTACAGTAAAGTATGGGGGTGGTAGCGTGATGATATGGGGATGCATGACCACTAAGGGTGTCGGCGAAGTGTACGTCTGTGAAGGCAGAATGAACAGCAGTAGGTACATCGATATGTTAGGAGAAGTACTAGAACCGTCTATTGTAAAGCTGTTCGATTCCGATGAAGAGGCCTACATTTTCCAGCAGGACAATGCACCCTGCCATAAATCCAAACGTACAATCGAGTGGTTTAGCGCAAATAACGTGCCCATATTCGAATGGCCGGCACAATCGCCGGATTTGTCGCCCATAGAAAATTTGTGGCGTATTTTAAAGAGAAATGTCGCAAAATATAGACATAAAAACAAAAACGAATTAAAAGCGAGGATATTTGAAGAATGGGAAAAGATTTCACCCGAGATATGTAGCAAACTAGTGGCTACAATGCCTAAACGGATACAAGCCGTTATCAAATGTCGCGGTGGTGCTACAAAATATTAATGTATATTATTAAATTTGCATTCAAAATGTATATACACTTGTAGTTTAATTTTTATACCTCCTAATTTCATTTTACATCCAAAACTTGAGGGTGCTTCAGACATATGGCCAAGGCTGTATTTACTTTTTCACTGCAGTTGTTTATTAGTACGCGTTCATATTTTCCAGAAGCTTGATCTAATGTTTAAACAACCATCTCATTCATGTCTTTTTAAAAATTTCGAGCAGAATTTTGTACATACTAGATTAGTTGGAAAAACTGTATGATTTTTCTAAAAATATTCAGCAAATAGACAGAAAAACTATGGAAATTCATTATTTAGATTTAAAAGTATAAATAATTTATAAATTTAATTCAATTTATCTTCGTAAACTTTTCATTTTTACAATTTTTTAATCAAATATAAAAAAAATATGACAATTTTTTTCTTCGTATAGAAACAAAGTCGTGAATTTTTGATCACCCTGTGTACTATTTTTCTTCATATAATGAAATATCTGAATAATATAATAATTCAATCTTTTATTCGCAAAACTTGCACTTTTCTCACCCCCAAAGCTTCACATGTCAGAGACTTTCTTTAGCAAAAATCAATCCGAGAGGTCGAAGTTTTTCTTGCCTTTTTTTTTGCGTTTCTGGCTCGCCGGCTGAAGCAAACTTCATATTCGTTCCGACAACACCCATCCATGGATTAAGCTGACCTCCAAGACCGAACACTATACGTGGATTATGAATCAATGTTGCCCGTCTCTTTTCATCAACTCGCTCCGTAAACCATGTCCGTCTCTGTTTTAATCGTGCCGTGAATAACGTCGGAGAAAATGAACTGGTCTCTTCACTCTCCTCGTTGAATCATCGCTTTAAAAAAAGCCGCATATAATACGGCGAAGTAGTGTGAGGAGAGTCGTCACGGTGCATTTGGAATTGGCTCTGGCAAGGGAGATACAGGGTTTAGAAAATGATTCATTGATTATAAACAAAATGAGGTCAATATGATCGATTTTTTCTCGGTATGAAAGTCACATTCTACTTGTTACCTCGTAAGTTTCATAAAATTGTCTTCAAGAGCATTATTAAGGATTCCTTTATTTTAATTAGAAGTAAAAGATATTTTCAAAAATAAGCGCAGAAGCTTTTAATTAGTGTAATTAATTAGGTAATACTTCCAAGATAGTAAAGAGTGTTTCAAATTTCCCAGTTTTTTTTTAAGAATAAATAATATATATATATAATTTGCATTCACTTTCAAAAACTTTTTATTGATATTTTGAAGTATTAGTTATGGCATTTATATGCGAAAAATAATATCTGCCAAACAGCTTCCTCTTGCAGCTCAACAGACGTCCAGTCTTTTGTTAAAATTTTCAATGACATTTTGGCATAATTGAGGCTCTATCTCACCAATGACACGAATAATTTCATCTTTCAAAGCAGGAATTGATTGTGGATTGTTTTTATAAACCTGACTTTTCACATAACCCCAAAGAAAATAGTCTAACGGTGTCAAATCACATGATCTTGTTGGCCAATTAACATCACCGTTTCTTGAGATTACACGTCCAGGAAATTTTTCTCTCAATAAATCAATTGATTCGTGTGCAAAGTGAGGTGTAGCGCCATCCTGCTGAAACCACATATCCTCTAGATCAATATTCATTAAGTCAGGGCACAAAAATTCGGTTATCATCCGACGATATCGATCACCATTGATAGTTACAGCTTCACCAGCAGCATTTCCAATTGCACCACCTGACCATAATGCACACCAAACAGTAACTCGTTTAGGATGCATAGGTTTCTCATGAATAATTTGTGGATTTTCCTCATCTCAGATACGGCAATTTTGTCTATTAACATAGCCACCAAGTTCAAAATGTGCCTCATCGGAAAACATTATTTTTTGAGAAAAATTATCTGGTTGTTCATTGATGAAATTGACAAATGAGCGACGTTTTGAATGATCTAATGGCTTCGGTTCCTGTGTTATTTTAACCTTATATGCCTTCAGAGCTAAATCCTTGTGTAAAATACTCCATGTTGTTGATCCACTAAGTCCAAGTTATTTTGAACGTCGTTTAATGGACATTTCAGGATTTCCAGCAACACTTTCACGAACCAAACCAATATTTTCTTGTGAACAACCACTACGACTCTCTATTTTTCACTTTCTTGATCTTTCACGGAACCGGTCTCTTGAAACTTTTTAATAATTCGACCAATAGTGCTTTCAGATGGACGATTATGTAAACCATAAAATTCACGTAATTTTATAAAAACTTTTTTCACAGAACACTGATTTTCATAAAATAATTCAACAATTTGAACGCGTTGTTGTACCGTCTACGAAGCCATTTTATAAATGTCATACATCACACTTTTTAAATACCCACATACCCAGACAAATTCAGTGCGTAAAGTATATTTTATTTATTCTTAAAAAAAGAATGCGCAATTTGTAACACCCTTTATTTGTTCTCGAGGAATGAGAAATTTAAAATTAATATTCCTGGGAATCCCGAGAAAATTGTAAAAATTTTAAGAAAAAATAAAATAAAAATGTTTTCAAAAAATTAAAATTAATTCAAACTTAAAAAACAGTAAATTAAAATTCATAAAAGAACAATAACATATTTGTATTTAATTTATTATTTATTCAAAAATACTATATAATAAAAAGGATAGATACGCAGTCGAGGGGATATATGAATCAAAAATAATCTTTTTTTTCAAAAAGAAAGCGTAATGCAGAAGAATACCTTTTCACTTTCAATTGAAGTGGGTTGTACAGTCATCAAAACATCCAAAAGCATTTGCGTATTTAATTATTGTTTTCTGTACTTTCATGTATTTGTAATTCATTTTGTAGAGTTTTTGATGGATTACCTACTCTTACAAAGAAGAATTCTTAAATTGGTATCTATCAGAAGTAGCAGATGATAAAGGAACAAAATACTCGCTTTTGAAAATAAACAAAATAGTTACTCTTTTAACAGAACAGCAGAAAATAAATGGTCAAGAAGCGATCACCAAAAAACTGATCTCGTCGACGATCATCTAGAGAAAGCGTTCCAAACAAATGAAAATCATGACCTGGCCAATGAAACGATCCTCAACACAGAATAATCTGAAATCAGGCTTGTGCCTTTTAAAGAGATTGCTAGAGAAATTTAACAATGCAAGGAACGACCCTAATCCAAGAAATATTAAAGAAAATTGTCAAAGAAGGCTATCATCAGACTCACATGTATTGTAAATACTTCATTCCACCTTAAATATGTATCAGAGTTTGAAAGATGACTGAAGTTATATATATTCCCAAGCCACGGAAACTTATAGCTAACGATAGCAATGTTACCAATAATATCTAAACTTTTAGAAAAGCTATTATTAAAGCGATTAAAACTAATAATTGATGAGAATAAACCTGAAACCGTTCCACTAATTTGGTTTAATTCTAGAACAAGTACGCAAGATAAACCATGCCATGGTGAAAGCGATTTAAAAAAATCGCATTCACCACTCTGTTCAGTTATATTTCCTAAGGTTTGCCTTTGACAAAGTCTGACATTCTGGTTTAATACTGAAACTACGGAATATCTCACGACGATATCTTTCATATTTATCTGTGATGATGCGTAAAAGTGGAGCAAAAGAATATTTTTTTAGAAATTGTAGGCATTAAGGGTGTCTCACAGGTCAGTGTGTCTATTCTCTACTTACTGTGCAGCTGCAACACACCTGAGCAGCAAGATATTAAAGTAGTAACACTTGCGGATACCACAACAATTATTGGTCATAAATATTGCAGAAAAATAAAAATAAATGAAAATGAATCAGCATAAACACATACTGACTTTAACTCTTCGGCTCCATGAACAAACACAAATAAGAATAAATGATATTCTGCCCTACAATACCTTGAGATAAGTCTAAAGATACGATTGGAATGGAAACAACAGGTGAAAAAGAAGCAAAAAAAGTATACTGGCTTCTCGGATGATGATCCAAGTTATCAGTGCAAAACAAACTATTGCTTTATAAGCAAATCCTAAAACCACTTTGGATTTATGACGTGCAATGATGGAGGTGTGCAGCCGTCGGTAATGTTAGCATGGTACAATTTTTCAAAGTAAAGCTTTGAAGGCAAATTTTAATGGAGTCAAAAGCCGTAAAAACACAGCGTGTTTGGCTTTTGACGGTTAATGTCTGGTATGGACTTGTTTCTGTGCGAGTTTTACCGCGAATTCTGTGTGATTAATTATTTACTGATGCTGACAACTTAGTTGTCGAAATGCATATACAGAATAAGAACATTATAGCGGAAAGGGGTTTTATTTGATTAAAGTTCTGAGAAGCATCATGTATCTTAGTTTTCCGAAACGACTATTTTTATAGAGATTACTTCTAGATGCCAACAGTTGCAAAGGAAATGAAAAGGTTTCCGCTGCAACTATGAGACAATTCCACGTTCAACAAAGTGCTCAAGAACATATGTGGGCAACAACCGGCCCGTTGTAAGATTTGATCCGGTCCGCGAGACATTGTTGTATTATTTCATGTCTGATATCTATCGCTAAAAATTATGAACACTACTTTAAAACACTACTTTAAAATGCACTACTTTAAAACGCGGCCCGCGAACGTATTTGCACATTAAAGTTTGACCCACAACATGTCAAAGGTTGCCCATACTTGCTCAAGAAGAGGAAGCGATTCGAACTTACGCTGCGAATATGGGTGTAAATGTAAACCAGTACAATTAACCAACACAAACTCGCGTTCCATTCTAGGAACAAATAAGACATGCATTCTATTGGGCTTTCTTAGATAAATACTGAATTTGTAAGATTTTCAGATGAAAATTGTAGGCTAGTCAATTATGACCAGTAATATTCTAATAAAAAATAATTGTTTTTCAAGTGCTACATTCATAGCATCAGTAAATCTGTTATTTATATCAATTTGCTGATTTGATTATTCATTATTTTTCTGTATCGAAAAGATACGATAAACTCTACCAAGGAATCGTTCGATAATAACACAAGTCTACCTGATGACGAGTGTGACTCTCTGAAACATACGTAGTAAACAGGGTGTTATTAACATTTGAATGATTCCTTTTAACATTCGTCTATCGAATAAATTTTCCCGGAAAATTTTTGTTTTTATTCGGGACACGAACAAAAATTCCCGGGAATAAGACACTACTATTAATACGACTTGAGTCAATTGTTGTAATTTTATATAAGAATTTATTACCTGTTTTGTTTAATCTTCAAGTGAATTGTGTACGAAGATGACTACATTTCGAGATATGCCTCTATTAATACTTTCACGTCCGTATGATTCATACAAATGTTGTTCTCTGTCGTCGAAACTTTTGTTGTTCGTTTAAATGTGAAAATATAAAGCACAAAATTCGCTGCAACGTAATAAACTTAATTTCTTTTATTAACTCTTTCAGCCACGCTTTCTTATACATAACTTCAGAATAAAAGCAATTGCATTTTTAGGTTAATTAACGTTTATTTATTATGAAAAACATGTAAAAAAAGAAAAAACCGTTTGGGCTTTTACAAATTAGGGTGGTTAGCATACTAACCACCATGGCTGTTGGCATCACAAATCATTAAGAAATGTTTGGTATAATATATAAGCACATTTATTTTCTATGAAAATCTGAAAAACACGTTTTATATTTTCGTACACAAAGAGGGACTTTACAGGTGCCGCATTGCCATACAGTACACACCGGACTTTTCTTAGTGCTGCATTTTGCGCATCTTCGAGAAGTGGTTCGCTCTGACTGATGCATGTTGCCTTCTAGACGTAATTCTGTTGGTACAGTTGGTTTGTGCCGCTTTATTTGTACAGGAGAAGATGCACAGCTATTGTGGGAGCATTTAGAGCATAATTCAGAGTTTTTCACCTGAGTTGGTGCCAGAATCCCTTAGTAAACACTTCTTCGAAAATTTTTGTTGCTGAGCTGTTTCCATGTACACAATATAGGAGTTTGTGATAGCACAGTCTAAAAAGTGAAAAAATATTCGATTTTTCATTTACGTGATTTTCGGTCTATAGCAAAAGTGCATTTTAGCTGGTCGAATTTGTACACATAGTTCATAGAATTGTTGTATTGTATCACAGCTTCAGAACAAGCTATTTCATTTTTGGCTCCATTGTGTTCCCTGCTAGTAAAAATACGAGTCTTTCACGGATCTATGTAGTTCGTAAGCATGAAAACTGATCTTTTGTCTTTCCACTTTAGAAAGGCGATATTTATGTCACTGACTCTGTAATCGTGTTCTCCCCTGTTTAGAGCATTGTCTTCTTTTAGTATAGGTTAATATTTACGATTTGAGTTTACGGTATCACACGCAAATATGTTATCTTTGTACAAGTCTCCTGCAAGGCATAGCTATTGAAATAATTATAAATAAAGACTTTGTGATTTTTCAATTTCAGATCCATGCAAAATTGTCGAACAACTTTACCACCGAGATCAGTTCGTACTTTGTCACTATCCTTGCTAGTATATATATCGAAATCTAAACAATAGGCGTAGGTGTGACATCTTCTAACTCTATTATATCGTTTGGTACACCCCTACCCCTAGTGTACTTGTCCGGTTCCACCCTTCTGAAAATTTTCTTCCATTTTGGTTCTCTCATAATAGTTTGAGTAAATGAAGCACTCGTAGTAGCACTACCAGTAGTGTCAGGCAAATTTGAAATGGTAATGCCATCGTTCGAATCAAATTCATCTTTAAGATTTAGCTGGAGCCCAGAAGGTATGTCACCGAGCACCATCGGGTCTGTTTGCATCTCATAATTTTCTCCTTCATCTAATTCAAGACTGCACATACTTTCGCAATCAGAAGGTATACTTTCCAACAAAATATCTTCTATATCACGTTCATTAAGTACACGCGGCATCCTTATAATGCAACATAAATATGTATTTTATGAAACCTACTATAGTCACAGTGGTTAGTAATCTAACCCCCCGTGCTACTTACCTTATTTATCGTAGATTATATAATATATTACTTTTGTTATAAAATAATTAAACGGACACTATACCATAGAGTAACACCGAATTCGTTAAATAATAAACACTCTGAGCATTTTTATTATATTCGGGAAAGTTACGTTGAAAAACAACACATTTCCACATTTTCAAATAAATCTGTTAATCTACCCAGCATGCCCTGGAGTAAAAGTTTAGAATTAAACGGTCAACGACGACTTTAAAAAAAGCAATTGCTTAGTAAATTGTCATCAGACGGCATAAACAGTGGTTTTGAGAACTATTAAATAGGTGGTTAGATAACTGACCACCAACCCTGAAAGAGTTAAATGGTATATGTAAAAAAAATGTGATTTATACTCTAGTTTAATTATAGTATATTTTTTGATTAAACTTCTCTTGAAAATAAATGACTTGATTTCAATTAAATTCTGCATTCAATATTTCTTTTTTGATGATAGCAAAACAGTCGCTTGCATGTAATGCAATTTTGCAAGATTTACACATAAAAATTTGTGTCTTTACTTATTTGATGTGAACAGCATACGTGACACCTTCTTTTATGTTTATTAATTAAAGAAATTGGAATTAATTGGTGGTGTTTCAAATTAGCAGAAGGTCTGTGAAGAGGACTGTGATGACGATGAGTCAATGTAAGAATTCCAAAATCTCTTTAGTGTCAGTGGCTTGTATCCAAGATCTTGATGTATGTAGAGGAAAGTCACGAAAGCACAGAGTTTTCCCACTATTTTCATTCATATTTGATGTACTCTAAAGACATTGAACAAACTGCAGTTAGAAAAATATATTGCAACTTTTTTAGACTTTATTTTCTTTTTCAATATGGGGTAATAGCTAAGATGTTGATCAGCCTGATCCTCTTCTTTTGTATGCTAGTTATAATCAAGAAAACATCGGGTTTTTTGAATTGATCGGCCAGTTTTTCTACAATCTATCCAGTATTAACCATTTGAATGGTAGAAACCGTTCGTATAACTTTGTTCTCCCTGGTTTGCTACAACTGCAACAGCATTCTTCCTAGTCGTACTTTAAGCGACTGACTTGCATATGACCATTAACGTGCTGTCATTGGCAGATAAGGGTCGTCCTGCTAATGACACCACGTTGGAGTCTCCGGCAGATAACGGTCGGCTTTCCGATGACGCCATCTTGGCGTAATCGGGCATGAAAATGTTAATACACGAAGGGCAAAAATTGGATCAAATATCTGCGAAGTAAGACCCTTCAACGTCACTACAAATGTCAAGGCATCTGAAGTCAGGCTTTCAAAAAAGTCATTTTGGAATTAATTTCTTCTTCTCAAGAATATAATGTCGTAGATAATTTTCTTTAAATTAAAGAAGAGCCAGATATCGGACAAAACCAAATCCTGAAAGTACAATGGATGTTCCAACATTTGAATACCTTCGTCCTTCAAAAAAAGCTTAGGTATTTCCAAAAGGCAGCTAGTTATATACCATAGAGCATTTAATGTCTTCTGTTCTTCAAACTTAACAACCTTGTCTGTACTTCTACTTTTAAAAATACTGTGTACATAACTTCTTTCAACAGTAAAACGTAAGTTAATATATTGAAACTAATAAGTAGATTTGTCATTTGTCTCGGCACGACAGGTCAGGATCCTCTACATGAAATGATATACGTTTGTGTTCAATATGTCTACATATATAGACAAATCGGAACCAATCAAGCGAATATTTCCGTCAATTGTCGATCGTCCCAAGCAATGCGTATGCATATTATTGTGCTATTAGTTAGCATCGGTACTTGGTTTGGCGATATTATTTGTTTTAAGTTTTATATAAATAAAATATGTCGAACGTGAGGAAGGGAAAAATGCAACCATTAGTTGACACGATCAAGAATTATATCAGTGAATTTCCTGATTTCTTTTATAATTGTACTAGTATATATAAAGTTTGCGATAAGCCTCTGATGTGCTGGGAGAAACACGACTGTAGAGAACATGCTAACAGTAAAAAGCACAGGAACAAAAAAAATGGTGTGCCACCAATAGTTACTTTTAATGATGCGGTTTACCGCTAAGCTTACTAAAAAAAAGCAATTTCGATTCTTCAGGCTTAAATACAAATCCAATTGGAAGCTACCATCTCGAACAGTATTGTATAACTATCGACCACCTCTACGCGAAGAAATCGAAAATAGAATCAAAGCTGTAGTAAAAGCAAACAGCTGGGATTATGCGTTGACGAGACGATAGATAGTAAAAAATTTTTTGTATTGTAAATATAATAGTGCATGTACTGGAACTTCTTTATATTATTATAATATTTCCAATTTTATTAGATTAGAAGGTTATTTTAAAATTTCTGAAGCATAAATTTAAAAATTTTTTAATTTCCTCTATTTTATCTATCGCCGATCGTTAATATTCGTTTCTTAGATACGTACTTACTACAAGTGATCCTGATCTGTCGCCCTAGATGAAAACAACAAGCTTACTAATAACAAAACATTTTAACATATGTTAACTTAATTTTTGACATAAAAAAAGCTCTAACAAGAAAATAGAGAAGCTGGGAAGTAACCGGGTAAGATATTAGACGAGATGTGAGACTAAGGATGGAAACAAATGAAAAAATGGATTAATGAACACTAAAGAGCATCTTCAAAGGCATAAGGAATTTTTCATGAAGAAGGTGAAGATTTAGTTATATACTTTATTTCTTGTTATACAAACTATACTTCTACACTGCCGTCCATATTAGTTCGGACAGCCAGTGAAATTTGGTAAACTCTTCTAAAAAATAATATAATTGCGTTTAAATATAAATAATATATTTACATTAGGTCCTTTACGAGATTTATAACCAATTGCAGGCAAATATATCTATTAGAGCTCCTACAAATAATTACTATATTTTATGACTCACTGCGGTAATTCCTGGAATAATCCGTACCGCCATAAATACGATTATTTTTGAGATAATATTGCAAGCAAAAAAACTTACGAAACTTACCTGTCCCCACCCCAAAGAGTCTTGTGTACCGAAATATGCATTAGTTTCCAATTAAACTTGCAAGCGTGCGTATCACTGATAAGACCGTATTTTTTATGTGAACTTCTTAAAATGCCGATAAGAAAACTAGTAAGTTTCGAAAAACGTTCTGTAATTATTGCTTTTCATTAAGAAGGTTATTATTATAGACGCATGTTAATAAATCGACTGTTAGTGATATCATTCGGCGACATCAACACACGGGCAATTTAAGAGATCCAGCACGTTCAGGTCGTAAGGGAATAACTTCTCACGCCGACGATGAGCGTATAAAATTGTTGATTAAACGCAATAGGAGACTGGCAGTACCCGAAATCGCCACAGAAAAGAATCGCACCCATCCAAGATGATCTTCTGTTGCTATGGTGAAAAAAAATTCCTTACTTCGACGGAGAAACAGGCAAAAACAACAACAATGGGCAGAAACACACAGAGATTGGTCACTGGATGACTGGAAAATGGTCTTTTGGACTGATGAATCAAAGTTTGAAGTGTCTGGACAATCAAGGCGTGTTTTTGTAAGAAGAGCGAGTGGTCAAAGAATGCTGCGGGATTCTATAGTGCCAACCGTCAAACAAGGAAGAAGTTCTGTGCTTGTTTGGGGTTGTTTTTGCTACGTCGGTGCTGGGGACTTGAAGCGAATCGTGGGTATTTTGCGAATAGGAGGATTATTTAGAAATATTGCAAAAGAATGTAAAATCATCGAGGCTACATTTAATCGGCGAAAATTTCGTGTTTATGCAGGACAACGACCCCAAACACTCAACAGTAACATGTAAGAATTTCTTAAATAGCGAACAAAACAATAATACCTTACAAATGGTCACCGCAAAGGCCCAACTTAAACCCCATAGAATTGTTATGGAATGAATTTGACAGGAGAATCTGAAAAGTGTGTCCTACCTCAACAAATCATTGGCGGAACATATTGCAAGAATAATAAAATAGTATACCGAATAGAGTCCTTGAAAAACTCGTGAAACAAATGCCTCGAATCGTATGGGCTATTGTTCGTGCAAAAGTTGTTTTTTTCGATGAGTGGAATGTTTAAGATATCTTTCTTTATTTAACGTTAGAATTATTTTAATTTTTATTATTGTACTTTATAAACAGCTCCAAACAATAATGCAATAAACATTTTAAGTTCTGACATAAATTAGTTTAACTATTTTCCTCTTTTTTTTAAAATTTATTTGAGTGTCCGAACTAATATTGACCGGAGTGTACATAGTCCTATTTTAATTTAATCTACATTCCAATGAAGAAAACCCCATAAGAACTTTCATTGTTTTTATAAAGTTATCGAAATTCTTAATGTAACAGGTGGACCGAAGTCAGAAAAGATTATATCGAAACCAGTAAATAGTTGTTTTGGTTTCCTTTATATTTAATTAAATCAAGCAATCTATGCGTATTTTAAAACATATTTGAAAAGTACATCCTTTCTTAATATATCCACAATAATTAACCCAACCCACCAGCAATAAATATTTTGTTCAATTTAAACTTATTTCTAAATATAAAGTACGAGTATAATAATTTTACTTACTTCTTTTCAAAGTTCTTTTCGATGTTACACGAATCATAACTAAATAATTTCAACCCTTGACATTTCTCCACCATTGACAGCTAAATATCAGCGAAGGATCTGTTCAAAGGAAATCGATAAGGCCGTCCCTCCCATCCCCATTCTCCCCAAAAAACGCGAAAGGGATGAGAAATGGAGCAGTCAGGTGGATTGAGTTTTCTCGGAGAATGGGGAAAGTTCGAAGAAGAGTAAGGGGGTGCAAAAAACGAGTTTTCTATTGTTTCAACCGATGGAAAGAACCCATAAAACACTAACGTCTCTCGGAACTTTTTCCATTTTACTATGTTCTTTCTCGTGGAGAGAGATAGGTGTCGTTGCTCCCGATGCCATCGTTACTGTTGCTGCTGCTGTTGCAAGATTTCCAAGTTCTGAACTTTTAACAGTTTCAGTTACAGTTGTTTGTACAGAAGTAAAAAAAAATCGAAAGAGGAACGAGAGAGAAAATTCTGCCTGTCAGTCGTCTCTATTATTGGTAAAGTTTTGTGTGGTGTTTATAAGTATTTTCGTATCTGGTATAATATATATTCCAGTTTCTTTTAAATTTAATTTAGTTTGGAATTTCTTTTAGTATTAGCAAAAGCTTTTTTACTTGGGAAAAGTTCGTTAATTGTTGTTTGTTCTTCTTAATTTTTTTTAAAAGAAATCTTAACCATATGTATATAAATATGCGTTTAAAATTGTCCATTTGACACAATCTCTTTAAATATAATTATGAAACGTGGATTATAACGGATTTTTTTTTTGACAAAATCTAAGAAACGTCTTCAAAAACGTGTAGATAAATGAATTGATATGTGCCAATAGTCTCTGTCTCCCATTATGAAAATGTATTTCGGGGAAATCAAGTGCTATTAATGTTAACCAAATTCTGCGTTTTTGCAATATTGGGAAATGATTCTAGCAATTTTGGATAAGCGATATATGAAGAAGATCTGACGGTAATCGAGATTCGAAATGACACAAATGATTTAGGGCATTAAGTTTCCTATTATGTATTTTGAAAAATATGTTTCCATTCATTAGACGGTTCGGTTTACATATTTTGCGAATTTTCACGCTGCTGCAATTTATGGCATAATTCTATGAAGAATGGTCTGCAGACGCAAGAAGAATATTTCTTCTTCAGAAAAAAGTACTGCGAATTACAGGAAGTCAAATATGCACATCAAAATAAAGATAAATTTATTCCTGGTTAACTAGTCCACGAACATATAAATAAATTTATCTGTGGAGGATGCTGAGAGGCCGGGAAGGCCACGAACGTTAGTTACGGAGAAAAACGTTACTACTATGAGGAAAATGGTTGGCGAGGACAGTCGAGTGACCTACCAACAGATAGAGGGCACTTCAGACCTAAATGCACCAGCAATTCGTTCGCTCCTGCATGATTATTTGCACGTGAAGACACTTTGTTTTCTCTAGGTGCCGCATCGACTGATTGAAGAGCACTTGACACGACGTGTGACTTGGTGCCGGGAGATGCTAAAAAAGTTTAATAAGGGACAATCTCGGTATGTGAACAACATCGTGACAGGTGACGAGACTTGGCTGTACTATTACGATGTGCCGACCAAAGCTCAAAACAAAGTTTGGGTCTTTGATGATGAGGGCACACCTGTAGTTGTCAGAAAATCCCGATCTGTAAAGAAGAAAATGATAGCTGTATTTTTCAAATCGAGTGGAATTGTGGAACACATCGTTTTGGACACACAGAAGACAGTCACATCTAAGTGGTATACTGAACAGTGCCTGCCTAAAGTCATTGGATCTATGAATAACCTGTGGCCAAAGTTAAGAATGGACACCTGGTTCCTTCATCACTAATGCTCCAGCTCATCGCGCCAAAGCCTGCACCGAATATTTGACCACGACAGAATTGAAACTTCTCGAGCACCCTCCCTACAGTCATGTGAAAATGAAGCTAAAAGGGAGGCGGTTTTCCAGTGACGAGGACCTTCTACGGGCTTGGGACAACGAGTGTGCTTTACTCCCTAATGAAACTTGGCAGAACTGGTTTAAAGATTGGTTTCGGAGGATGGAGAGGTATATTGAGTGTAGAGGAAATTACTTTGAAAAAATTTAATAAACAAAGCTGTATTGTAAAACTTTCCTAGTACCCTTTGTACTGTTGAGAGTGCCGCAACACGTCTAGGTAGTAAATCAGCTTAGGTCTTCTTAAACATCATGTTGTCGTTTTATATTCACATTCTTTCACGTTTTATTTGGTTCATTTACAAAATAGGACAGAACTTTCCCATAGACTTATACTATTATAGAGTAAATAACATCCATAATTGAAAAATGCAATTTTAAAAGTATTTCAACTCAACTTTACTTATAGAAAATGCTTCGATTTAGCCACCATTGTCGTCACTGTGTTAATACTTTTCGTCCACATCCCAGAATATTAAAACTCGATGAAACGAGGCAATGCAGCGTGGCTATTAATTCATTATGAGAGTTCTGTTATGCCGTGGACGCGGCAAAAGCCCGGATTATTAGGAGATCTCGGCGTTTTGTTAGCCGAAAACCATACGGTAACGTCGACGAAAATCCGCTGCGAAATTAAAGGAAATAATGAAAATTGAATGCCGTCGAAAGCCAGCTTATTCCGGATATTGCTCGGACATTGAGAATGTATACTTTTCGCTTATTCAAAATGGAGTGTTTTCACATGGATATCCTATTGTTATTGCATAAATTAAAGTCTCAAATAGACTCTGTGAAATGTGTTTTAATTCAATTAAAATTTGTTAATGTGAGGGGGGTTATAATCGGACCGATTTTGCTTAAAGAAAGATCGTTATTTTTGATTATTTAAGGATAATGCTTTAGAGAATCGCAGAAGTGCTGAAATAATGATATATACAGTGTGTTAATTTTTTTATATCTGTATGGGCAACTTTTGTAGATTTAAAGATACAGGTTCGGTTAAATTAGTAAGGTTGCTCAGAAATTCGAAGCGTTTGATATTATTTTCAGATTTGTCACTTGAAAAAATTGAAAATCGCCCAAATTTCCAGTCTTGCATGTCTTTATAATCGCTAATAGATGGAACATAAGTAAAAATGTCATCATTTTTATATCTAGGACCACTTTACTTTGTTGAAGGTACATTAAATCACAGTCAGTATAAATAAGTGCTTAATACATTGATACTTTGGTTAGAAGATAATCACTATACGTCTTTATATACGACAATGCTCATGCCATAGACCAAAATCTGTGAAAGAACACTTCAACTACAGTTATTTGATTAGCTTGAAAATTTTCCCAATATGAATCCTATTGAAAATGTATGAAATACATTAAAAATATCATTAGCATCATGTAACTGCACCAGACAGCAATATTTGATTAATATTATAAACATCATTGCGGCAATTGAGAGTATGTCAAAAAGAATTGCTTCTCATAAAAGTAAGGGATGCGAAATATTAAATAGTAATGAGGATACTTTATATATGTATATACTATACATCACGAAAGTTTGCCGGTGTATCAATAACGCTGGCATTTGTCTAATTCATCGGTAGTCACATGTGTTGAAGAAAGATAGGGCGCAAACGTTTTTCTAATAGAGTTACGCGCTATGTCTCGTCAAGAAATCGTGAAAAAAGAGAAATAGACGTATGCAGAGCATGTGTATTATGCACACATGTGTCACGTATAATACAGATAAAATAGTGTTTATACCTTTGACCTACGATATTTGTCTTTTCTATAGTTCCGATATTGTTATATTCCTTGTATTTCGCCGCTTTTATTTATTATTGGTCTAACAGGTAATTTATCATATTTATTTCATCATCCTTGTAAGTTGACACTTAGGTAACCTACATAGGCAGCTTTTATATTTGTTATTTACAGGTTTACAGGCTGGGTATATAGAACATTATCGCATCTGACAGTATACATCGAGGGTAGCCGTTTATATTTCGGAAATAGCAAGCAAAAAATATTTTTTATTATCGAAAATAGTTTTATTGCTTTTCAAAATAATCTCCTTGAAAATCAATGCACTTTTGCATTCGTTGACACCAATCCGAAAAGTATTGCTGCCACTGTGAACGCGGTATCTCCAAAATATGAGTTTTGAATGCCTCAACTGCCTCTTCCATCGTAGAAAACCGTTGACCACGAAGTTTATTCTTCACGTGTAGGAACAAAAAGAAATCACAAGGTGCTAGATCAGGGCTGTACGGCGAATGGCTCATCAATTCAATGCTTTGCCCGGTCAAATATTCAATTGTTTGAACCAACCTGTGAGAGCTCGCATTGTCATGGTGGAGAATGATCTCTCGTTTTCGATTTGTTGTCCTTATTTCTTCAAAAACTTTTGGTAGACAAATAGTTGTGTACCATTCGGAATTGACCGTTCTACAACTCTCTAAAGACACGGCGGCAATGTGACCGGTTTTTCCGAAAAAAACAGGCGACCATTTGTTTTGATGTGCTTCGAGCGCGAACAACTTTTGTTGGTTTTGACTCATCTTGGTATACCCACACAGTCGACTACTGTTTACTACCGAGCTCATACGTATAGATCCAAGATTCATCACCTGGTGATGACTTTATAAATGTTTTTTGAAGTACCGCCATTGTATTTTTTGTGCATTTCTTGGCACCAATCGACGCGAGACCGTTTTTGAGTGTTTGTCAAATTATGTGATACCCAACGTGGACATAGCTTCTTAACGGCTAAATGTTCATGCAGGATCTTATGCACGCTGGTATTACTAATACCTAGAGATGGCTCGATCTCACGGTATGTCACATGACACTTCATTAATGTTTTCCGATACAACAACTTTTGTGGGACGATCTTTACGAAATTCATCGTCCAAACAACGCCGTCCAGGTTTGAATTCACTATAGCAACGATATACTGTAGTTTTCGATGGTACTACATCACCATATAAAGAATTCAGCTCGTCGATGCATTCTTGTTGAGATAATCCACGCCGATAGTTATGAAAAATAATTGCACGAAAATGTTCGCGAGTTAATTCCATTTTTTCGCTGACATAAAATTTTCAAGTTACTGTCATCAATAGAAATAGCGATCGGATAATAAAACTGTCAAGGTAAATATATTGTCGAAAATGACAAACTTCACGATGCAGTCATCAGATCGGAGGCAACACTAACAGTGTTGCCAGTTTCCGAAATATAAACGGCTACCCTCGTACAAGTTTACTGGATAAGTATATAGTACATTATCGCATCTGACTGCTATATGAATATAGCATTTAATTTGACATCCCCACTTCCCGTCGACGTCTTATTTCATACGACAGTGATCACGTGATCGGAAAACATTCCTGATTTAAACTATAGAAATAAAGATACTTTATACATATCTATGTTTTTTAATCATTAGTCATTTGTAAGAATATTCTTTTTTATTGCAATACATACATATCAAAAGTAATAATCTTCCTTGTGATTCTAATTTCATGGCCAACGACTATGTATTCAATTTAACGTATAATTTGTTCGTTCTGTAAAAAATAAGAATCTTGTATTTGATGACTTAGAGTCTAACTACAGGAATTTCGCTGATTATACGACTTACTATGCAATTGAATCTTTCGTATTACTAACATAAAATTTTATAGCGATCGCGATAACATAGCAATAACGTGAGCCAATAATACTACACCCGTATTACCAAGGATAAACTAAGAGATATGTACGTACGCACGTATGTTGTATATCATTCATAATTCATGAATATTTTTTAAAAATTGTTTCCATTTCGAAGATTACAATTAAATACAAACATTGCATTTAAATGTCTAATAATAAAATTACCTGTTATTTATTTAATACAAATACCTAAACGATATTCAATTTCAGATTAGGAAGGATATGTGTACATTTACTTTTAATAACAATGGAATCATAGGTATGCAAATATGAATGCTATCTGAGCGGTGGCATAATCATATTATATTTATATATATATATATATATACAGGCGCATATACATTTTTTTTATTTATGTAAGCCATAAGCGTGCAGCAGGAAACGGATGGTCTTTAGTATTACTTGTCATAACTGGAAATCGATGCGTTCAAGGCTGCGTCATCAAAAATTAAAAGGCATGCTATTCCATATTTCATTACTGGTTTACCATTAGATCTACATGTAGTCAAGACTGAAATGAAAGAATTACTTTTATGAAACACAAAAGATAATATTGACGATACATTGCTAGTGATTAAAATTTGAACAACTGACAGGGGAACTGGTTGAAATATTTTTTTTGCGTTTGCAATAAATGAATATCAATATTTTTACATAAAACCCGGTAATTAGTTCCGAGCATACAATGGACTTACGGAGAAGTTTTAATTTAAAACTTCGATGCACATTTCGTGTGCACTACATTCATCTTCAGTAGGAACCAGGGTAGAGGAGATTATGTAAATTTTTAATGCCATTAACAAATTATAAAAGGTTAAAGTAAAGTCCTATGTTAATGTTTACCTCATTAAATGAAGCAATATACGAGGGTAGCCGTTTATATTTTTTTATATATTTTTTTTTATTATCGAAAATAATTTTATTGCTTTTCAAAATATTCTCCTTGAAAATCAATGCACTTTTGCATTCGTTTAAACCAATCCGAAAAGCATTACTGCCACTGTGAAGGCGGTATATCCAAAATATGAGTTTTGAATGCCTCAACTGCCTCTTCCGGCGTAGAAATCTGTTGACCACGAAGTTTATTCTTCGCGTGTTTGAACAAAAGAAATCACAGGGTGCTAGATCAGGATTGTACGGCGGATGGCTCATCAATTCAATGTTTTGACCTGTCAAATATTCAATTGTTTGAGCCGACCTGTGAGAGCTCGCATTGTCATGGTGGAGAATGATCTGTCGTTTTCGATTTGTTCTCCTTATTTCTTCAAAAACTTTTGGCAAATAAATAGTTGTGTACCATTCGGAATGACCGTTCTACAACTCTCTAAAACCAAGATTAGAACGTAACCTGTTTTTCCGAAAAAACAGGCGACCATTTGTTTTGATGTGCTTCTTGCGCGAACAACTTTTGTTGGTTTTGGCTCATCTTGGAATACCCACACAGTCGACTGCTATTTACTATTGGGCTCATATGTATAAGTCCAAGATTCATCACCTGTGACGACTTTATAAAATGTTCTTTGTAGCACCGCCATTGTATTTTTTGAGCATTTCTTGGCACAAATCGACGCGAGTCCTTTTTTTCATTCACGAAATTCATCGTCCAAAGAACGCCGTCCAAGTGTGAATTCACTGTACCTACTATATACTGTAGTTTTCGATATAAAGAATTCAGCTCGTCGATGCATTCTTGTTGAGATAATCCACGCCGAAAGTTATGAAAAATAATTACACGAAAATGGTCGCAAGTTAATTCCATTTTTTCGCTGGCATAAAATTTTCAAGTTACTGTCAACAATAGAAATAGCGACCGTATAATAAAATTGTTAACGTAAATATATTGTCAAAAATTACAAACCTCACGATGCAATCATCAGATCGGAGGAAATACTAACAGTGTTGCCAGTTAACGAAATATAAACGGCTATCCTCGTATACCAGATGTGGTGAATTTGGTTGCATCTAATTGGCATCTAACACGGTTTTTCAAATTACAGCAAATCTAAGGGAAATGAAGGTCAAGTACCTTTAAATGTTTATGCAAGATGATGTTAATTTTCTTTACGCCAACCTTTAAGGTTATTTGATTTCTTTTTACAATAACATGCCAGTTCTCTTGAATTAGGTCCTGAATAAAACCAATACTCTTTTCGGTAACAGCTGTTATTGGCTTAGTGGGCATCTAAATAAAGCTAACCACGTTAATTTATTTACCACCTTTACTGTAACTAAGCAGTATAACTTACTGCCAAATAATCGATTGATTTCCTTAAAATACTCCTTGCGACTTCAGCTGCGTTCAAAATTGTTAAAAAGTCAACTCGACAATGCTCTTTGTACAGATTTCGTCTGAAAATGCTTAAACTGTTGTATAAAATTAACATTTGCTGCTATCCCAGGGTTACTATCAATTACAGAAAATTGTTTAAAAATTTTTCTCATCGAAGGACTCGAACCTGCATCTACCGTTCTCCAGACGGTTAATTTTCATTGATTTCCCATCGTGGAACGCTATGTATTTATATATAACTGTAAACGTAAACTTTTGTAGTTTAAAACTCAGCGGAAAGAGAATAATGATTGTATCTTAAAACACATTGAAGCCGGATCAAGTTCGTTAAGCAATATAAAACATTCTCTTCAAAATTTTCTATTAACAAAGTAAAATTCAAAGGGTCTATAAATTTTTAAAACATCTAACGTCATTAGAAAAAAAAGCTTTAAATTATTTTCGGAATTGTCTTTAAAAAATAAGAACAACAAGAAAACACGTTCATGGGTATAAGAAAGAAACTAGATTAACCAGTGTAATGCAGAATATTTTATATATAAAAGAAAAAAAACTAAACTACTACACACGTTTTTCACTCCCCGAGTATAGATATAAATATCCTTTTCTATGTCGATTTTAATCGCAAATCAATTTACATTTGACCAATTTAGTCTCCCTTCTATTTCGGTTGACGCCCTCGCAAAAAATCTGGCCTGATAACCAACCAGGAGAAGGTGCGACCGTAAAAGAGATCACGGACTAACTCTGTGCCTTTTTCCCCGCATAATCGCAGTATTATCGAACAACGATGAGGATATCGACTCCACCTACCACGTCCTAATAATAAATACGACCTGCTCCACCTAGGTTAGTTAATGTATGAGAGAACTATGGATTGTTAATCTTTTTTTTTTGACGGCTCTTCTTAACCTAGCCCCGATACAGACAACGACTCACCGTAGTGCTCTTAATTATCTCCAACCCTGCCGGGGCTTTTTGCCTTCTCTCCTAGCGTTTCCAAACAAGTTACGTCCTCTCAGGTACTATTCGGAAGTGTGAG
The DNA here is from genome assembly GCA_031893035.1 of Dermolepida albohirtum. Taxonomy (NCBI): domain Eukaryota; kingdom Metazoa; phylum Arthropoda; class Insecta; order Coleoptera; family Scarabaeidae; genus Dermolepida; species Dermolepida albohirtum. The sequence continues at coordinate 368,119 of JAVIWB010005051.1, forward strand.
TCGGGAGGTCTTTTGTTCTTTCAAAACACGGACGTTCCACTCAAGAATAAGAACATAGACTGCACTTTGTACCTCGGGCTGCTTTTCATTTGATCTCCATCCTTCCCGAGATTTCCGTTTTCCGTCTTCTAAACCCCACCCCCACGACCATCCCACACGCTCGTTTGCCCGTACAAACACATCTTTGGAGGTACACTTAAGGGCTTTAGAAAACCCCGTGGAGTGTTTTTTTTCCTCTTTGATATCTTTTGGTTGCGCTAGATTAAAAAAGACGAGGCGTACTTCGGGTCTTCGATGTAGAACCAATATATTTACTCGTTTTTCAATCGATTTTTTTTGTACGGGAACGAGATCAGATTTAATTAGAATATAGTACACTGACGGAGATCTTACACAAAACTGACAACAATTTAATAGAAATGAGTCGAAATTATAATGTAAAGAACACTACAAGCTTATATACAATGGATACCTTGAAGTTATTGAAATACGCCAACTCGTGATTATAAGAATTGTTTATTGCGCATGCGTTGAAGTTCGCGAACAGCTTACGACGCGATGTTACGAATTGTGGAGTTTAAAAAACACTTCGACACAATTCTAACACTACTACGTTTGCCAACATTTCGTCCATTCTTGCAGGACACCCTTACAGGTCTGCTGTCGATCTTAAAGTTGTTGCATCAAAACCGAAGGTCCATCAGTTCGTGACAGGTTATATGGGAATGGCTCCGAGTCGTTTGACTACAATAATGTAAGGTTAATTTGAACGGAAAGTTTGTAGACTCCATTGGAATTATCAAGCCATTCGGATTTCGGAACTGACTTGAAATGGATTCTGTAATTCACAGTCTATCAGATTATAGAATTCAAAAATTTAAATTTAATAAGTTTATAGGTAAACGATTTATTGATCAATTTCTAGAAAATAGAGAAAACTAAAGATATGTAAAGCAAGTATGTTTGTAAGCACGTAATATAGGTGTATAAAAACGTAATTTTAAGGTAAAATTACATAAATTTAGGCACATAGTGAATGTAAAGCTTTAACTTGTTTGACGATCTTTTTGCAGAAATGTGTTAAGTGTTAATTGTAATTGCTTTTTCAAACTTTGTACCACTGCTTTATTTTGAGTTTTTAAAAGTAGAACGTCACGTAAAGGAAAATTATTTTCTTCCGTCCATAAGGTGGGTGAGTTTAACGGCTGAATTACTTCCTTCTTTGTGACACTGTTGGACAATGTTTCCTTGTCGACATCTAAGATAGTATTTTCATTATGCTGTGTTAAAATTACTTCAACTAGAATTTCAGCTTCTAGATGTATTTCATCTTCTCCTCTTGCACCTTTGAACTTCTTTTACTTCGATGATGATTTACTGGCGTGACATACTTTATCGACCATTTTTGCTACTTCTTTTTCGTTTTTTATCAGTTGTTGCAAAGGCATACCAATTAACTTTGACCATGACTTTCTTTTTAATTAGATTTACTGAAACCTCAGCCCAAGAGTCAACCTATGCAAGAATTGCACGAAATTGCACCGTACATTCTTTTTAACATTGAACGATGTCATTTTATTCTTAAAGAACTTCTTTCAGTAATTTCTCCTGTAAGGAACTTTCACAATTTGAATTACATTTTAATCCATAGATTGAGCTATGGATGTAATGTTTTGTGGCAAAAATATACCGACAATTTGGTTATCGTTACTTGAAAATTTTCGTTTATTCGATGGGCAGACCCCGCCGAAGATGACTTTTTCTTCTAAACTCCTTTTTTTAATTCTCATATTTAATAAATTCTTTATTGCACTATTTTCTAGATTTCTCTTGTCATCCAGGCACTGTTTTGGCCTCGGTAATAAATCGCTTTTTTTTTCTGGTAGGCACCGCCAATACAACGCTGATTCGTCTGATTTATAAATCTGTTCGCTACTTAAACCGATAGTGTTTATTCGTTGTTGTAGCCCCTTTCGAAGTGGTAGCAGGACACCTTCATTAGCAGATAGTTTTTCTCCTGTCATTAAAGAACGAATTCAATAGTGGTGCTTAAATCCTTTAAACCAACTGACTTCAAAAGTATTGTTCTCGTTGGGGTATATTGATTAAAAAATATTTTGCTTTTTTCAAAATTATTGCTTCCCAAACTGGAGCATGTCTTTGTCTTTGTTGCCAAAATCATGTACATACTTATATACTGCTTCTTCTATTCTGGGAAATTCTGCTTTATGCATAGTTTTTCGCATACCTGGACCTTTCTCTGTTCAAGAAATATACTGAAGAATTTCAGCTTTTTTTCGTTTTTATATTGCAAATTATTGCTTTGCCAAAGGAAGAGAAACATGCTTTCACTTTGGTGCCATTTTTAATATTAAAAATAAAGCACACAAACGCGACGATGCAAGAACAACTTGCAAGTTAAGGCAACTTTATACATACGTAATCAAACCGTTTGGATTGTAGCTAGCATTTTACGTGATTAGGATTATACATACATGAGTTCTGCGCAGTGGGGGTTCAGATTATTCACCATTACTGTCTTGCATTTACGATGATGGATTTATATAGAAGTCCGATTTCTTGTTTTTTGGAAATTTAAAAACCATATCTAAGGACGTCATTTTGTAGACGTAAATCAATCGAAACAGAAGATTGATGCCTACTTTGAAGACCAACAGAAATTACTTTTTTTCTGATGGAATAACGTCATTGCAGAACAGATGGCGTAAGTGCGATGAAGTTAAGGGTACGTTGAAATAAAATTATCGAAAAATCGTAAATCATTTGTTTCATTGTTAGATATTTCCTTCTATTTTTTATACCAAATATTTTGGACATTCATCCATCTACAGTACTCGTAATCAGTCTTTTATTGGTGTTTCGACCTGCTTTCTCATTTGTTTGTCCTAAAAATTTTTCAAGATAGCCGTTTTTATCACTTGTTCAGCAAATGTACCAAAATGTTGTGGATTATAGCAGATCTTCAACTAATCATGGTGAAGACTTGAAACAGTTACTTAATTAGGAATGCTGTAAATAATAGGCTTGTCCTCCTTTTGTATTTGTGTCTGCGACATTTATAAGTTACTGTTCTCGATATCAATTGTCTAAAATATATTACGAATGGCAAACCACTTCTGCATCAACCCAGAGTGGGTCGACATCTCATTCTTTTAAGAAAAATAATATGGCAATTGTAAGTAAATAGATAATTTCAGAATAGTACCAATATTAACAAAACAAAATTGTCTACGTGTTGATAGGTAATAAATGTATCTGTTAAAAAAAATAAACGAACATCGACTCGATGCTTCCACCATTTACATTGAATACACCGTCTGCTTATTATTCTCTCTTCCTCTCTCTCTCTCTATACATTCTACATCGTTGTTGTCTCGTTATCTGTGACTGCGGTATACAAATAATCGATTTTATCAAACCCGAAATGACATATTCACGATGATATGAACGGGTGTTTTACGTATTTCAAACAACGAAGGGGCGGGTAAATGTGCGAACGTCAGTCGGATGTTCGAGTGTTAGTGGTACGTCGGGGGGTAACGGGTGCAGAGGGAAGAATACACATCAAACCAGATGTCCGATTGTTTATTGGTGCAGTGTGTTGTAGATAAAATTACGTTCATGCTGATTTCACTCTGTTATGGTGTCAGATTTTCTCGGATTTTACCTGTTTTTTTTTCACTTTTGCTGTTTGAACAAAATTGTTTGTGCTACGGACGGGATAAAAAAACATATTTTTAAATCCTGCGTTGATATTTGATGGAATATTGTAATCATTATCTAGTTAGTTTTTATATTTTTGGATGTACTGAAATAAGGGTTCTGCGGGGGTTAGATAAAAGAACCGATACTTTTCTTAACGTTAAATTCTTGCCTTTTCCTTCGTTATAAAGCATTGTAGAGATATAGGGGAATTTTTAAAAAAATAGTTTAACATAACTCAGGGATTCCCAAATTTTATCAGATCGCGGTGCACTTACAGGCCTCTGCATACTCTTTAAAGCGCTTTGGGCCGACGCGGCGCACACTTTGGGAACGCCTGATATAACCGTATATCACACTTTAAAGTAAGTAATTCAAAATCATGGTAAACAAGAAATGGAAAATTTAGTCATAAAATCTGTAAGTAGAAGATATGCTATAGAAAAAGTAGAGCAGATCGAATATCGTGTAACGCTAACAAGTAAAAGTAATGAAGTGAAAGAAATAAGGAAAGGTTTGCAAAAGGACGCAAAGCCGACAGGGATTTAACCAAAAAAACTTAAGAGCTGAGAATATATTAAGACATGCACAAGAAAGAATCTACCAAACAGTAACGACCCATTGTTTCCTATGCCTGCGAAACTTGGGCGATGAACAAAATAGAAGAAAATTAAAAATATTTATGCTGAAATAAAAACAGAGAATTTCGAGCAAATAAAGATGTAGAGGAACTTTAGAAAAAACTAGTATTGCTTACGTATTGAGAAGGCAAAGAGCCAGATGGTTGAGATGCATAGCCAGAATGCCTAAAAATAAGTGGGTCAAAAAAGTTCTTTTGGAGGGAGAAGAAGGTAGGAAGAAGAGATGACGCCTCAGGAAAAGGTTAAGAAAGATTTAGAGAAACTTTAGAAGAAGTAGTATTGCCCAAATATTGAAAAGACGAAGAGCAGATTTCTGAGATATATAGCCAGGATGCCTATAAATAAGTGGATCACAAAAAGTTCTTTTGGAAGGAGGTAGGAAGTGGAGATGACGCTCCAGGAAGAAGTTAAGAAAGATTGAGAGGAACTTTAAGAAACACTGGTATTACTCAAGTATTGAGAAGGCAAAGAGCCAGATTTCTGAGATATCTAGCCAGGATGCCTAAAAATAAATAGATCACAAAAGTTCTTTTGGAAGGAGAAGGGGACAGGAAGAGGAGATGACGCCCCAGAAAGAGGTTAAGAAAGATCTGTGGGAAATAGGAGTACCGAATTGGAAAGGAGAGACCAAAGATGAAAGGAAATGGTAAAGAAGAATGAAAATCTTGCAGCCAAAGGCAACTTCGTCTAGTGCTGATGTATATATAGTATAGGAATGTTTCTTTTATACATCAACTACGGCCAAACTTCTGCTATTTTTTTCTCTTTCTTGCCTGTTTGTCCTTCCATCCATCCTTTGTTCTTTTTTTGTAATATTCTCGCTACTGCATTATCTCACGTTGTCTTCTCCGTTTTCTCTGCCCATGATCTTAGTGGTTTCGATTCGGTCATCCTTATGAAATGCTTCACCATTCCAATATTTTTTTTTCAATAAAGTCTTCGACTGTATTTCCGAGTCTTTTATTATGTTTTTGCTACCCATTTTACCCCTTATTCACATCTCGAACTTTTTGCAGGTACTTCATTGTAACAGTATGTATCTTCCATTTAATACCCACGATTCATATACCGAATGTTAATATATGTAGGCTTGAATATCGATTTTAATACTTTTTGTTTTCTAAGATACTTTTTTTTCCTTATGAATCTGTTACACAAAACAAAGTCTCATCGGTAAACACTAGGTTGTCCTAAGTTTTCTATTTGTTTTAGGTGATAGTTTACATTTAAAAATTGTAGAATTTCAAAACGATCTTAAATCGCATTACAAATTCTGCTCAGAAAGTGCTTGAAAATTCATATAATAATAGATTCCAGAAACGTCATTAACTGTGTTGCCAGTTCCCGAAATATAAACGGCCACCCTCGTACGATACCTAACCAGATATTGGCTTTATTGCTATGCTGAATATGGATGCAATTTTGTACGTACTGATTACTTTGAGTCCAATTGCTACAATAAGGATTTGTTAATTGATTAGCTTAAATTTAATAACTTGTAGAACTCAAGAACAATCTTAAACTGTATTAGAAGTTTTGTTCAGAAACTACTGTTTTCAAAATGCCATTATTAAACAAGAATTTTGGATTTAATCACTGAAGGTTGTTATGTAGCCCCTTGCCACATTAATTTTTGTATTCTGTGTACGTATTTCGACAACTAAATTGTCATCAACAGCAGATAATTAAAGTGTCGCACCTGGTAAACTACGGCGGAAAATACCCGTACGAAAACGAACTCCATACGCGATCCGTACCGTTGAGAACCAAAATGTACACTGGAAATTTGGACAAATTAATATATTGTATTACCAAACCAGACATTGGTTTCGTTTCTGTACTGGCTATGGGTGTAACTTTGTAAGGAGTGATTTCTTTGGACCCAATATTTACAAGATATTTCCTAATTAATTAGTTTAAATTTACTTGAAATTCAATGAATTGAATTGAATGATTTTTTTCTTACATTGAATACGAGTGCAATTTTATAAGCGATAATTTCTTTGCGCCCAATTTCTGTAATAAGGATTCGCCAATTGGTTAGCTTAAATTTAGAATTACAAATTAGAAAAATAAAATCGTAAAATTTGAAATAAAAATTGTTTACCTACTATTGATTTCTAAAAACATTCGCAGCAACCTATCTATAAAGTTATATTATGAGTACCTGTGTTCCCTTATACGACCAAACTTTATTTAACGAATTAATTGGTTCCTGGAAATTGTTCGTAAGGAGAAGTTTTGTCAACCAAGGTAATTTTGCATGTACTAATCTTATTAGCAGTAATCTAGAGAAAATTTTGTTTGAACTTCATATTCCTTTATCGAAACCTTGAGAGATATAAAAAATAAGCAATGTTATTTTTTTAAGAAGTTCTCTATTGTTAATAGCTTCTTCTCTATTAATATAATATAAATAACTTTATAACAAGGAATATTCGGTTTCCAAAAAAAAAAAAACTGATCAATACTGGTGATTCAAGAACTTTGTTTTTTTCACATTCGTCAATTTTATTCTTTGATTTCGATTTTTTGTCGAAACCTTTGATATCAACACCGGCAAGTCATTGAAAACATTGTTAAGCAAAAGGCAATTACTTAATCATAGGCCAAAATGACAATGAATTAATGTTAAAGATGAAACGAACAATCCACCAGATGAAAGCATAAAAGCATTGTAACAGGTGGAACAATAAGTATCACCCTATTTGAATGTGCTTCCATTTTTGCAAATGGCATCGTATGTCAGTGTGGTTTTGACATTGGTGAAATAGAGACGTGCGAAATTTATAGTCAATAACAATGAATCGATGTACGTCTCAAGAACGCGCGATAATTCGTCAGTGGTGTTAACGCAACGTAAATTTCGGCGAAAATATCCCAATCGTGCAGCGTCCACAGCGGACACAATTCAACGTCTGGCCTCCCGATTTGCCGAGAGCGGCACAAGGGACAGGCGAAGCACTGAAAAGCCCCGAACGGCTGAAAACATCCACGCCCGAAACATCCACAAGAAAACGTGCTCAACAATTGCACATTTCGTGGCGTTTGCTACGCCCTATTTTTACATTGGACTTAAAAATGTTCCCATACAAAATTCAGGTGGTCCAACAGTTGTTACCAAACGACTGTGGTGCCCGTTTAAAATACAGTCGTAAGATTTTGGATCTCAAAGACGAAGTGGATGATTTTCCATCAAAATTGATCATGAATGACGAGGCCCATTTTTATCTCACTAGCCACGTCAATAAGCAACATTCTCGGTTCTGGGGGACGGAAAATCCACGCATATTTTATGAAGCACCATAATACCCTCTCAAAGTTACCGTATGGTGGGCACTTACATCGGAAAAGGTGATTGGACCTTATTTTTTCGAAATAACCGACGGTAACGCTATTACCGTGAACGGCGACCGCTATAGAGCAATATTGACTAAATTTTTCTTACCGGAACTTGACGATCTGCATTTGGAGGACATGTGGTTCCAACACGACGAGGCCACTTGTCGTACTCCCCGCGACACAATGCGTATTTTGAAGGGTGCCTTCCCAGGGCGTGTAATCTCGCGTTCTAGTGCTTTGGCTTGGCTTGGCCTGCCAGATCTTCCGATTTGACTGCCCCGGACTCCTTTCTCTGGGGATATTCGAAAACGTTGGTGTACGCGAATAAGCCCCGCGCCTTGGAGGAGTTAAAGAACAACATTCGAGACGAAATTGACAACGTGACACCACAAATGTTGCGCACAGTTTTGCAAAATGTAATCAAAAGAGCCCAAATTTGTGAACGCCGGCGGCGGCTATTTTGTCAGACATAATTTTCCACAATTAATTGAAACAAAATTTAGAAGTGCGAATAAACATAATCAGTTAAAAAACAAATGAGTTTTCACTTTAAACAAAAGTTACAGCGAAAGAAAATCAGATCATGCTTTTTACCCCACCCCGTATATGCTGAGAAGGACCGAATAATTAACTGGCTGATAGATAAACTATGAATTTATAGGGTTTACATATATCCGTAAAGTAAGGTTTGATGTATAAACCACTTGTTCGTTAGATCTAGAATTTGTTGTAAGAGGTATCATTACGTGAGCTTTTAGAAGTATAATTGAAAAAATCTTAACGTAAAAGAAAAACAAATCCTAGACGAAAAAGAACCAAACAATAGTATAGAAGTTTAGAATTTATATGGAAGCTACGTAACTACTACACAAATCTTTTACATTTTATACCACTAACTTGTACAATGCAATTTTCTTGTAGTTATATTTAGCTGACCTCTGGTAAAACGATTTATAATCCTTACATTCGTCGCACAGAAAGAAAAAAAGATAGAGAGAGAAAATCGTCTGCATAAGTTAATTCTTCTTTCTGTATTAACATCTTTCAAAAGCACCTTCTCCTTTCTCTTCTTTCACCATTTTATTTCTGCCGTAGCAGATAATATTGTAGCATCAGGGTTAATCGGTTTCTATATTCGCTTTGTCCACGGCACGAACGGTCTGGAGATTGTAATTCTTTGAAAGTAGCGCCCGAACGATAGCGTTGTAATGTTATTCAAATGTATGCAAAAATTTCCTCTCCCCTCCTGTTCTATCCTCTACCCTGCGAAAAATCTAGGTCGGCGGCTCAAGAAATATGTGTATGTATGTATGTATATATATATATATATATATATATATATATATATGTATATACATATATATATATATGTATATACACACATATACACTCCTTTCAGCATTTTTATCTACCCATTTTCTTAGAATTTTTCCTCTTTTTCCTTCGTACAGCATTTTCCCAAGAGCGGAAACCGTTGGAACGCAGACTGTACTCGGTTCCCATTGCCCCCCCGGGAAGAACATCACGAGCTTGTGCCAAAGAATCGATGCCAAATCGATGTTTTACCCCTTTGACAACAATGCGGACCTCTCTCCCAAAGGGGGATTCTCCGACGTTCCGAAACGGTTTCAGATATCGGGGAACATTCCTTCCACGCCGATCCAGCTTTTCACCCCCCCCCCAACGCGCCTATTCCCTAAGCATACCGTGGAGATGGAAGATTCGGTTATGACTTGAATATTTAATGTGGCAAAACGACAAATAACTCTCTACAGCCATGAAAGCTGTAAGAGACGAACCTCCAGCGTGGAATTAAGTCCTTTCTCGAAACCCTTCCCGGCGTGCTTAACGAGTGTTTTGGGGTGCGGTGCGGGATCCAGACGAGACGTATGTGTAAAATGAGACGATATCCGAAAGGTAGACAGAAATGCCGAACCTTTCCGTCTCTTACGATCCTCTTCGTTTATGTTCATCCAATTTTCATGGCCTACCTGATATGTAGTACTATAATTGGCCACTGAGGAAGTTCCGGGGGGGAGGTTAAGTATGGCTTTTGGGGCGCGATACGGGGATGGCGTTAATTTAGTAATGTTCAGGACCCACGGAGGTTTTCAGCGTAGGTTATTATTACTTTCGAAAACAATGGAGGGGAAGGGAGGTAAATTTTGATTATTCAAACTCGGGTCGGGTTATGGTTTAATGAGCTGTTGCGGAAAATCCCTTAGACGGCGGTTAATACTTCTACAAACGTTAAATTAGTACAAATGATGGTAATTATAACATTCTACTGTTTTCTAAAAAATGCTTATTCTTTTTAAATCGTTTTCTGAGAAGTATATATTTTTTTAAACGAATTAAAATTTTGAAAAATTAATAATTCAAAATTATAGTATTCTGGTTTCTATAGCGTTTTATACCTAGTCCTGCCATAAATACTGATATAAAGGTTTTTAAGTACAAAAAGAAAACTGCAAGTTGGATTTAAATTATTTTTTGATAGTTTATTTTGGCAATAGTAAGCTACAAAATACAATGCAAATTACTCGAAATGGCCGCCATTTGCCTTAATACAACGCCGAAGTCTGCAGGGCCACTCATCAATCGCTGTACGGACGATATCCATGGGAGAATTGTCGACTGCTTCTGTTAACGCTTGCTTCAATGATTCCAGGTTGCGATGGGGTCTTCTACAGACCATGCCCTCTAATATTGACCACAGTTTGTAGTCGAGCGGATTTAGGTCTGGGCTTGCTGACGGCCAATAGTCAGTACTAATAAACTCAGGTACATGATTTTCAAGCCATTGCTGAGTTGTTTTGGCCTTGTGAGCGGGCGCAGAGTCTTGTTGGAATATCCATGGTTGGTTTTGGAACATGGTGTAGTTCAGGGGCTCCACTACATTGCTTAAAATGTCTCGTTGATAGTTTTTGGCCGCTGTTTTAACACCTTTTCCACAAAAATGCAAGGAAGTGACACCGTCATAGGATACTCCCCACCAAACCATCACTGAAGCAGAAAAATGACCTCGCTGAATCCTTGGCACCACTTCACTGGTTTCCTTGGAGGACCGTGCATACACCCTATCATTCTGCTTGTTAAAAGTTTCTTCCACGGTAAAAATTTTTTCATCAGAAAACAGAATTTTTTTGTAACGCTCTTTGCCATACAACGATATCAGGTGTCTGCTTTTTTTCTTCCTATTCTTTTTTAATTCAACGTTAAGGCTCTGTCCTGTTTGTCGTTTGAAAGCTCTAAGTCCTAGGTCTTGTTTAATGATACGGCTCATGGTTCTCGGAGCAATACCCATTTCACGAGCCATGATTTTCTGTTTGCTGACAGGATGTCGATTGATGCGGGACCTCACAGCATTGATGGCCTGTGGTGTACGAACTATGCGAGGCCTGCCAGATCTTTTACGGTCGATTACATTTCCAGTATCAATGAATTACTTAACAGTACGATACACAAACACACGCGTAATATTTAACGGTTTCAATAAATCAAAAATACGGGCTCTTTCTATTCCACACTTATGAAGTGCAATAACCGCAATACGGCTCTCTTTATCCGACCATTCCATAATGACGACTCACACTATAGTGAAATGTGTTCGGGGATAACCAAATTTTCTAGCATGGGTGCTGAGTGTGTAGCGAAACGTCTTCCCTAGTTTTTTAAGGTAGAAGAACCCGTTTATTGATTCTAGAGAGCAGTAACCGGTTTGAACTGACTTTGGAATGGGAAAAATTTTGTTCGTAGTCCACTATTTATTTCTATACTTTGCTAAGTGAAAGTTAGACGTACATACGTTGTCAAAGCATTCGTCCCCGCTGTTTTGGGTATAAAATTTCAGGGCAAGTGGTTTTGAGTTGAACAGCAATGGAAGATGATCATGCGGTGCTCCAACTCCAGAAAATATTGTTAAATGTTTACTTCTATAGTCCTCAGAGTGTTTATTTGCAAGCATGCGATAGCTCTTCAATTGTCTGATTCAAAATATGAGGACGATTTTACATCCGAATTTGGGATTTCGTCCCTACAAGATGATAGCGTTGATTGAAGAAATGCTTAAACTTTTGAGGCAAAAACGTGCGGAAATCTGTGAGAATGTCCTTCAAAATATTCCAGGTGATTCTGTTTCGTTTAGTTATGAATGACATTTTCACTTATCCAGAGGCGTGAATAAACGAAATTTTCGTTAGTAAAATTAATAGAACCCTCAACATCATGGAAAATCTCTAAATTGTGTTACTATTTGGTGTACGGTGGGAAGTGTTGAAGTTATTGACCATTACTTTTTTCATAAAGGAAAGTCACCGCCACATAGAATCGCACATGGAATCGATACATAGAAATGACTTAGAAATAATTTCAAATAAAGTTCAACAAATTGCAAATTCTCAAAATCTTTGATTTCAACAAAAAAACTGTGACTTCAAGTAGTGCAGTTCAAGGCTGAGGCTTCCAACACCGATAAATAGCTTTGTCAGCCTTTTCTAAATTCAATATGCCAAAATCGTGCATATTTAAAACTATTTAAAATGTAATTTGCAATTTTTTAGATTTGCACTGTCAGAATGAAATTTTTTCGCTTTTTTTTTACATCATTTTATATCATAATTTAGGAAACCTCTTCAAATGCCGTAATTATAACGAATTGTAAATGCTTTTAATAGTTATCTTATAAAATTTATTCCAAATTCGATTTTGTTACAGTTATGGAATATTATGTACATATATATAAGAATTATTCGTATTTTGCGCACATTGCTTTATCTGCTCGAATACAAATCTGAAAAACTACCTTCTAAAAAAAAAGGAGCTTTTGTACCACACAATTCGTCTCGGAACTTTTTTAAAATAAAAACAAAAACTTACAATTTTGATAAAATTCATTTATTTTATTCAAAGTAGTCGCCTTCGGCTTGAATACAACGTTATGCACGGGCAATTAACATATCGAATGAATTTTTAAGTTCATCTTTAGAGATGTCCTTCAAGATCGCTGGCGACGTCTTTTAAATGGCTTCGACGTCGGCATAACGCTGTTCTTTCATCAGCAAATGTAGTTTGGTGAATAGGTAGAAATCACAGGAGGCCAAATCCGATGAATACGGTGAATGGTTGATGGTTAAAATGGCATTTGTAGTTAGAGAATCAGTTATAAGTGTCGAACAATGAGGTGGTGCATTATCATATAAGAAACGCCAGCTACCATTTTCACGATATTGAGGGCGCACACGACGAATACGCGTCAAAAAGCGCTTCATAACACCAAGATAATATATAGCATTGACTGTTTAACTAGTACAAACTCTTTGTGCACTATGCCTTTCTAATCATAATAACAAATCAACGTGTTGTCTTCACTTATGACTTCGCCAAACGATTTTTCTTCGGTCTTTCTTCATTTCGATGCTTCCATTTAAAGCTTTGACGCTTGGTCTCTGGATCAAATTGAAAATACCACGTCTCAGCGACAGTACAATAGAATACAATAGAAGTTTTCGTCCTTTTTTGAGTCTTTAATCAAGTCTGTATAATATTGAATTCAGTTAGCTTGTGTGGTACAAATCTTGCACAAATCTTTCTCAGTCCCAAATGCTGTGTAAAAATATAAGGAATTGAATCTTTAGAAGTATTTATTTCGGTTCATTTCTGATAAATTCACGCACAAGTTCAATGTTACTTTCCATAACCACAGATTTTTTTGCACCAGGATGTTCGTCGTCATCTATGTCCGTATGACCGTCTTTAAATAGTTTATACCACTCATACATATTCGTACGTGAGAAATAAGCATACACTTGTTTCATCAAATTAAATATTTCAGTAAACGATTTACGGAGTTTAAAACAGAACTTGATATTTTCTCTTTGTTCAGAATTCATTTTTCGACCAATGCCAAATACACACTATTACTTTATGAGCAATTTCTCTGCTTCTAATGATGCAAATCATGATATTTTGACACAACATTGGTGAAAGAGCTACCTTACCGAAGCATATTTTTTTTTAATAAGACGACCCCACTAAGAATTACTACTTTAAAAAAGTTATGTTGTCTCTATTACAAACTGTGTATTATGAGAATATTATGAATCAATAGGCATGCTCCATGTTTTGTTTACATAACAAATACAGACCATTCTACATGAATTCGGCAGATATATTTTCGTGTACATCGTAAAACTTTTGCGATACTGTACATTGGTAGTACAATAAATTGAATTTACTTTGAAACTGATTTCATCATGTTGTCTTTTCGTATTTTTATTTTATAGAGTTGGAAACTTTATACATCAATCCACCCCTGTAGATATTGTAAAAGATCATCGATCATTTAAAGCGGCTGTTAACTGTTAGACAAACATTGTATCTTGTCGAGATCGAAATTCGATATTTATCAACAATATTACTTAGCTGCTTGTGCTGTCGTCTTTCTACAAGTACACAAACTTTTGAAACTATCAAATAAAGATTATTCTTTAGATGTAAATGTGTATAAATTAAGTCAATACATATTCCGCTTTTCGTTTATATTTTATGACAGTGGCGGCTCGTGAGTATTTGACATGGTGAGGCAGATAGAATAATAAATATTCAAAATTGTTTACAATTGATTAATAAACTCTATATACCTACTACATATAAAAACAGTTTATATATATTTATATATATATATATAGGGCTTCCAGTACAAACAGGGCTGCCAGACGTGAACTGAGCCCTATATCGCGCCCCATTCGATTTTTAAGGGAAAACGAAGTTTCAAAGCAAACCCTTGTGAAACGAAAATAAATATTCTAAAAAATCAAACAAATTCTAAAAACATTAATCGAAAATAAGAACTCAATCTTCTAGGTTAATTTGGTACGTAGACTTCCGCGGTCGTGGTCCATGCTATCTGCTTCTGGGTTTCCGGGCTGGAACCGCGTCACTAGTATATCTGCCGACGTTTCGTACCCATTTGTATGGGACATCTTCAGGGCTGAACTACTGCAATGAAACTGGTGTAAGTCGATGGGGGACGTGTTTATATATGGATAATGGGTCATGGGTCAATGGAGCGTTACGGTTACGGTTAGGTAGATTAGAGATGCAGGATTGCCAAGCGTTATGTAGGGGGTAGCCATCATCGCGGTTAAGCGATGGCCTAACGGTAGATCCTCATGATCTACTAGTTAGTTTTGACGTCGAATCTTTATTCACCAGAGTTCCCATACCCGACACTATCCAGATAATCCGTCAAATCCTTTCCACTGACAACCAACCTGATGATTTGGCCAACCTGGTGAATACTTGTTTAACCTCCACCTATTTTCAGTTCCGTGGTAATTATTATGAACAAGTATCGGGTGCAGCTATGGGGTCTCCTCTCTCTCCTGTTGTCGCTGACATTTTTATGGAGGCATTCGAACAACAAATTCTACACTCCAGTGACCAAAAACCAAAATGTTGGTTCAGATATGTGGATGACACCTTCGTTATTTGGCCCCATGGTCGGGATTCCTTGAACAACTTCCTCGTTTTCTTAAATTCACAACACGATTCCATAAATTTCATCATGGAGATTGAATCTGAAGGTTCCCTTCCCTTCCTCGACGTCTTGGTAACTCGTCATCTGGATGGTTCACTAGGACATTCAGTGTACCGCAAACCCACACACACTGATCGGTATCTCAATGCCCTCTCCCATCATCATCCTGCCCAGAAACAGGGCGTTATCAATTCCTTAGTCCAAAGAGCTGTTAACATATCTGACCAGCATTCTATATCCCAGGAATTAAGTCATGTCACCAAAGCTCTTATAAATAATAATTTCTCCAACCATAATATTCAGCGAACCATAGATCTACATCTTAATCCCAAAACCTCACAACTTAATACACAGCTTACAACATCTCCCCCCCTCTCTAAAGCCCACCTACCCTATATACAAGGTGTTACTGACCGCATCAGTAGGGTTCTTCTCAAAAACAACATCAAAACCATCTTCAAACCCCATTCCAAATTATCTGACCCTTTTTCCGTAAAAGACCATGTTTCTTTAGAATCAGCTGGTGTGTACAGGATTCCTTGTTCATGCGGCAGGGCATATATTGGTGAAACAAAGCGGTCTGTCGGCACTCGTGTTTCTGAACATGAGCGCTGTACTAGGTTGCTGCGCATAGCCGGTTCTGCACTTGCCGAGCATAGGCTGGAAACCGGGCACCATATTCAGTTTAATTCAACCAAGATCCTATCCCGCACTAACCACTTCTATGGTCGCAAAATCCGTGAAACTATAGAGATCTTTAAGCACCCCAATAATCTTAACCGCGATGATGGCTACCCCCTACATAACGCTTGGCAATCCTGCATCTCTAATCTACCTAACCGTAACCGTAACGCTCCATTGACCCATGACCCATTATCCATATATAAACACGTCCCCCATCGACTTACACCAGTTTCAGTGCAGTAGTTCAGCCCTGAAGATGTCCCATACAAATGGGTACGAAACGTCGGCAGATATACTAGTGACGCGGTTCCAGCCCGGAAACCCAGAAGTAGATATCAATCTTCTAGGATTTAAAAATAAAAAATAAATACATTCCTATTATAATATAAAATTTAATAATATAACAAATATATACATATATATGTATATATATAAGTCAACAACAATCCAATAACAAAATTACATGCAAAATGAAAATATTTTAAAATACAAAAAATTTCCTTTATTGGCATTGCACGTAGAATTACATTTAATAGATTTTACTTCTTGTATAGCAAAGGTATCCTCCGGTTTTTTGTGTTAGCAAAATAATCAATTACATCATTATAAAATCGTTCATCCCTCGTCATCGTTTTAACCAATTCCTTTTCGATTGCAATTAGTGCACAGTTACTAAGTCTTTGTTGTCCAATTGTATTTCTAACATACGATTTTATACGTTTCAATGTGGAAAAACTTCGCTCAACGGACGCGGAAGTTACCGATATGGTAACTACTATACTTAGCAATTTAAAAAGTTCTGGCATACAGATGGCTAACTTTTGTTCGTGCATAAATCTTAACATTTCACATGGTGTTTTAGAATTACCAAGGAGTTGCATGTCACTATAAATAACAGCTAATTCATTTTTTAATTGAATTTGATCAAAAAATTTATATTGTTCAAACAAATTATTTAAGAGCCTCTGAGGAAATACCTTCGAATATTCTTCAAATTTACTTTCTGTTAATAAATCAAAAAAAGCAAGTTTTTCTAAATCAATAAATCTAATTTCAATTTGACTAGTAAACGTATCTAGAATTTCGAAAAATAATTTTCTATAATTTTGTTTAGTATCTGGAACGTCATCAATTCTACGCCTTTTATGTGCAACAGATTCGTCAGACATCGAATTTTCGTATACAGTACTGAAATATGTATCACACTCCCGAAATTCTCTAAACTTATCAAGCAAAAAACGTAATTATTATTATTATTATTGAAATTTCTGTTGGACTTACCGTGTATTGTAAGAGATTTTGATAAACCAGGGTTTGGTCTTGGAAGGTTTTTGACATATAATTGATCTTCTACCGATAGAACAACGAACGTATTCCTTATTAAAAAATCTACAATGTCTTGTGTATTTCTTACATTTTCTAAATCCATATTCACAATTTTTAAATCACTGAAAATATCACTAAACAAATATTAAAATATTTAACCTAACTTTGTAATTCCCCCAAGTTTAACTGCTGTAATTTGCGATTCGGGCCGAGAATGTCAGCCTCGAGTATATTCGGTAGTTCGGCGATTGTGATTCGATGAGAGGCTCAATTTAAATTGGCTTCAGGCTAAATAATACATACATACATGCATTGATGTCTAAATAATATCTACTTGAAACAATAAAAATACTCCTGTTAAAACTTAAAACATATTATTTGCGTGGAGGAAATATTGAGAAACTGTACAAGAAGAATGTAAACCTTTAGACATCTTTATATCATTAAATAAATACTTAATTTATCCTATTAATAATGCTTTCTATATTATTAAAAAATTCAAAAATCTCACAATAAAGTTAGAAAAATCTATTAACTTTTTGAATATTTTTTCTTCTTTGTTATCTTAAATATGTAGCTAATACTTTACTGTAATTTCCATAGAAATTGAGAATTTTTTTGACTGCTGTAGTGCGTTATAAATTTTCAATGAGAGGCAATGAGTGGCCGGGCCTCAAATATTCGTGTTTAGTAGGGATATACATAGATCAAGCATGAAGTTGGTCGGGGCAAGTATACGCGCTCGTACATTCGCACGGAATTAAAATGAAATGATAAATTTGTACTTTGCTTGTAATGCCGGTTTATTTAAAACTATTTTCTTATTGTTTATAAGATAAATTCTGAATAAAAGATGATAATTAATTTATAAAGAATTTTAAAAGTATACATATTATTCTTGTTATAATTCCAAGATTTAGATGGTGAGGCACTGCCTCACCTGCCTCACCTGACCAGCCGCCACTGTTTTATGAATACTTTGACAGTCGTAGCAAGTAAAATAATGAAAATATTATTTTTAAGTGACAGATTGATTGATTTATTTATCTAATCCATATCAAAATGAAATGCACGCATTTTCCCCTAATAGAAAATTTATATATTTTCTTCACGCAAACCCACACCATTACTTCCTATTGGAATTGAAAAACGTCAGAGACCAGCTTTTAGCGAATAAAATCTCCGGAAAAAAGCGCAAAAAAAGACAAACAATGAAATTCAGTCAATATTTAATGCAAATATCATCTACATCATCTCTAAACTTTTTCCCCAAACGATAACACACGACGGGGTACCTTCGAAAAAGAGAAACAATCGAGCTACACCTACAATGTCTATCCAACTGCGATCCAATAAAATGGAACGCAGCAAGCCACTCTCACACATACATACATATACACTCGATTCGTTAATGTTTTAGCGAGAAGAGGGTAAGAGAGAAAGATAGACGGAGAGACAAAGACCAGATCGGCTTTTATTTCTTGCGGTGTTTTAACGTGGATAGAAGCAAATGTTCGACGTTGTCGATGGCACTCCGACGTTATAGAAAGAGAACGCGCTGAAATTACTAGGGTACATTGAGTGCGATGCGGCGGTAGTTCCGCGTACTTTCAATTGTTAATTATGAAAAAGAGCGTTCGGTGTTTGTTTTTTGAGAAGCGTTTGTTTAAACGATCCGTGGTACTCCGCTATTACCGGTACGGAACCAAAGCACTCCTTTCCCTAGCCACTAGAACTTCAATATTTTTTGTACGTAGTCGTGGTGGGAATTGATTTTTTTCGCTGAGTAATTCAAATGGAATGGAGAGACTCCCAGAAGGGTTTAAATTAAAAAAAAAGTTTTGTGAAGCATTTTTCAATTACAACCGCGTATGAAAAGAGAAGTTTCATATTCATATTTAAATGATACAAAATACATTTGAAAATGTCTTGTTGAAAGACGATATGTTTGTATTTCTTAAACTTGTTTCACATTTGCTTTTCAATTTTACTTCCTTCCTCCTCACATTGTTTGCTTATAAACTACTGTGGTGTCCACAATATTTACGCTAAAATATGCATAAACTATTCCGTTGTTTTGGATCGTTATTTTCTTCAAATACCCAATTTGATGCCCCTTCACCAAACCACTTTCGGCAGACTTCTGTGTTGCTCGTAAACTACTATGGTATTCACAATATTTGTGCTAAAATATGCACAAACTACTCTGTCGTTTTGGATCATTATCTTCTTCAAATACCCAATTTGATGCCGCTTCACCAACCACTTTCAGCAGGCTTTTGTATAGCTTGTAAACTAAAGGGTGTTTCAAATTTGGCGGTTTTTTTAAAGAATAAATAAAACACGTAATTTGCATTCACTTTCAAAAGCTTTTTATTGGCTATTGAAGTATCAGTTATGACATTTATATGCGAAAAATAATATCTGCCCAATGACCTCCTCTTACAGCTCCACAGATGTCCACTCTTTTTTTAAAATTTTCAATGACATTTTAACATACTTGAGGCTCTATTTCACCAAGGACACGAATAATTTCATCTTTCAAAGCAGGAATTGATTGTGCATTGTTTTTATAAACCTGACTTTACACATAACCCCAAAGAAAATAGTCTAACGGTGTTAAATCACATGATCTTGGTGGCCAATTAGCATCACCGTTTCTTGAGATTACACGTCCAGGAAATTTTTCTCTCAATAAATCAATTGATTCGTGTGCAAAGTGAGGTGTAGCGCCATTCTGTTGAAACCACATATCCTCTAGATCAATATTCACTAATTCAGGACACAAAAATTTGGTTGTCATCCGACGATATCGATCACCATTGACAGTTACAGCTTCACCAGCAGCATTTTCAAAGAAGTAAGGTCCGATTACACCACCTGACCATAATGCACACCAAACAGTAACTCGTTTAGAATGCATAGGTTTCTCTTGAATAATTCCTGGATTTTCCTCACCCCAGATATGGGAATTTTGTTTATTAACATAGTCACCAAATTCAAAATGTACCTCACCGGAAAACATTATTTTTTGGGAAAAATCAGCTGGTTGTTCATTGATTAAATTGACAAATGAAAGACGTTTTAAATGATCTAATGGCTTCAGTTCCTGTGTTATTTGAACCTTATATACCTTCAAAGCTAAATCCTTGTGTAAAATACTCCATGTTGTTGATCCACTAAGTCCAAGTTGTTGTGAACGTCGTCTATTGGACATTTCAGGATCTTCAGCAACACTTTCACGAACCAAACCAATATTTTCTTGTGAACGACCACTATGATTGTATTTTTCACTCTCTTGAAATTTTTTAATAATTCGACCAATAGTGTTTTCAGATGGACCATTATGTAAACCATAAAATTCACGTAATTTTCTAAAAACTCTTTTCACAGAACGCTGATTTTCATAAAATAATTCAACAATTCGAACGCGTTGCTGTACCGTGTACGAAACCATTTTTTGTAAATGTAATACATCACACTTTGTAAATGCCCACATACCCAGACAAATTCAGTGCGCCATCTATATTTTATTTATTCTTTAAAAAAACCACGCCATTTGAAACACTCTTTACTATAATACGGACAATATTTGTGTTAAAATACGCGCAAACTACTGTGTTATTTTGGATTGTTATCTTCAAATACCACCAAGCCACTTTTGGCAGACTTTTGTATAGCTTGTAAACTACAATGATATTCACAACATTTTTTTGACATCTCAATTTCCGAAAAATAGCATTACAAAACGTTACCGTGAGTACCGTGGAACACGAATATGTTCCATAGACAAAAATGTATGACTCAAGTAAGATGAAGCTATTAATATTGTTATTGATAAACTTAGATATGAAATGTATACAAAGAACACTGCATCTAAGCATTCAATGAAATCATGTGCTGAGTCAATTCATCCTGAGATGTAAATTCTGTCGACTTCAAAGGAGAATATCTTGTAGGACTTAGATATATATTGTTCAAACTTAATAGTAACAAAACCATATTGTAAAAGAGATTTTGCAATAGAGGTTTAATTTCTATATCTTCCGACATAATTTCCTTTACATTTTATGTTTTATTTGTCAACTTATGCAACCTAGAAACACAAAAAAAGCTAAAAAGCAAGATCGAAAACGACAATTAATAATATTAACTTTCATACCTATAAAGACGATATTTAAAAATTTGCAACGTAAAAGACCTTTAAATGAACTAAAAATAAAATATGGAAACCTATCATATACAGTCTGGGCATAAAGTTTTGAATTAATAAATGCAACTTAAATTATGAAGAGTAACAACGTAAGCGTAACAATTTCAGCTGGTAGTTATCCTCTTCCTATCATAAAACAGTGTTCTGCGACACCTAGTGGGATTATTTTCTCATTAAAATGGCAATATGTCGCGCAGTTTCTCGAGAAATTCCTCCCTCCCTTGCAATTTCACGCTGCGAATAGTCTCCCGCGTTCAATAAAGCCGAAAACCTTAGTTATTTTGTGTGTCTTTCGGTTTACCCATAGTCACCAAACTTGCTTCGAATGGAAATAAATAAAACTCAAAACTAGTTCATGAAAAAATCTTTACAATACCATATTAAAACAATAAACAACAGCAAAATATTAAGAAATATTAGCTTTAGAATTGATTTTGTAAATTTTGGAAACAGTCTTAATGCGAAAGCTGAAGAAATCCAAAAGAATGACTGACAAGAACCGAGCTAATGGGAGATTTATTTTCTAGTATAGTGCAATTAATACAACAGAATATCCAATAGAAACATGATTATCACTGTTTGATATGTTGCTCGATAATATTAACACATAGTATTTTAGATATTTGATTACGGAGAAAAGATAAATTAGAAGACAGTCGCAGCGAGAGATACGAGGGAGCGTTTTTATATTCGCGGAATGAGCGGGTTGTAAAGGGGTGAGTAGGCGCATTGGGGGCGTGGCCTGTGCAGCGACTCATGATTAGTATAAATACGAAGTTTCATTGTTATTAGACAGTTAGTCTTTGAGCTATCGTCAACCAAGTAACATAATCAGGAGTGGAAAGTGAAATATGGAAAAAATCGAATATCGTGCCGTTATAAAGTTCCTTACCAGGCAAGGAAAATCAGTCGCGACCATAATGAATGAGATGTCATTGGTTTACGGCGACTCTTGTCCAGGAAAAACCATGGTGTACAAGTGGCATAGTTTATTTAAACAAGGAAGGGAATCCCTTGAAGACGACCCGAGGCCGGGCAGGAGCATTGAGGTGACCACGCCAGCACTTATCCAAAAAGTTGAACAAATTGTACTCGAAGATGCTCGACTAAAGAAGAAACAACTCGCAGAAATGGTTGGAGTATCCGATACAACAATTTTTAAAATCCTACACGATCATCTCGGCATGTCTAAGGTCAGCGCAAGATGGGTGCCGAGAATGCTCACGCCGCCGCAAAAACAACAGCGCGTAGAGTGTTCGCGTGCATTTTTGGACCTCTGTAATGAAGACAAGGATGGTGTATTGAGTGGAATTGTTACTGGAGACGAAACTTGGGTTCATCATTATAAACCTGAGTCCAAACAAGACTCCATGCAGTGGCATAAAAAAGGGACAGCACCTCCCAAGAAATTTAAAGTGTCACAATCAGCTGGGAAACTCATGGCAACGGTATTTTGGGACACTAAAGGTGTTTCTATAACCGGAGAATATTACGCTTCAATATTAGAGCGACTAAAAGAAGCCATTAAAGAGAAAAGACGGGGAAAATATACAAAAGGTGTTCTGCTTTTGCACGACAACGCGCCCGTCCACAAGAGCCGCGTTGCGTTAGCTGCCCTGCATAAGGTGGGCTTCGAAATTGTGAATCACCCACCCTACAGCCCAGACCTGGCCCCGAGTGATTATTACCTGTTTCCGAAAATGAAAAAAGAGCTGCGGGGTAAAAAATTTACTGCCGATGATGAAGTCAAGGAGGCAGTTTCGGCGTATTTTGCAGATAAAGAGAAATCATTTTTTTATGAGAGTATAAATAAATTAATTGAAAGATGTGAAAAATGTATCCGTCTTGCAGGTGAATATATTGAAAAAGAAAAATAATTTGGTTTTTTTATTTCCACCCCTTGTCCCCCATTCCGCGAATATAAAAACGCTCTCTCGTACAACAAATTAAAAACTAATTCTTTAGCAAGTACTTACCGAATTAACTAACAATGGAAATACTGGTTGTTCATTATGGACTGTGAGTTAAATATTAAAAATACAAGCACGAAATTTGCAAATTGTTTAGAAAAGATATTTCATTAAAATGAGAACCAAGATCAAGGATCATTAGCAACACAACAATTAAAAAAAGAACTGAAGATTACCACATTAAAAGTAAAAGAAGTGCTGACTGAAATGAAAGATGTCTGTCCTATAAAGCACTAGACTTTGATTTGAATACTGGAAAAATCTTGAAGCAACTTCTTTAAAAAGCTATAAGAAAACTAACTAAAATAATGAATGCGGTATTTAAGCTCAAATATATGCAGATATTATGGAAAGTAGTAGAGGTCATTATGATAGTAAAACTAGGTGAATCACTTTGCTATAGACCTATATTTCTTTCGCCCGTAGTCTCGAAACTATGTGAAAAATTGTTGTCTAATTCCAACGCATCAACTTAGATTCAGACATTCGACGATCGATCAATTACATAGAATTTTGTTACTATTATTCAAGAAAAATTGAAAGAAAAAAAACTGTTTTAGTGTATTTTCAGCTATGGCTAAAGCAATTAGTACTACGAAGAAAACACAAAGATTTTGGAAAGAAATATATCCGTTTTTTAACATAATCTCCTTTCAGCTCTATACACTTTTCCCAGCGATGTTCAATAAGTTCGATAACCTTTTTATAATAAGAACTGTCTTGCTCCTCAAAATAGCCATTAAGTTCTGACATCACTTCTTCATCGTTGAAAAATCTTTGACCACTGAGCCATTTTTTCAAGTTTGGGAACAGAAAATAATCCGAGGGGGGCTAAATCTTGCAAATAGGGTGCATCAGGTAGCTATTCAAAGTTTAATTCATTAATTTTGGCCATTGCAATAACGAATTTGTGAGCTGGTGTAAATGATACAATACATTCACCGGTGACTCTAATAGCAGTTGAAAACAATGATGGGTGTAGCTAGAAAACTTCAGGCAACCATTAACCACGTAAATAATTGGTCAAAAAAGTGGTGAATAAATTTAATTGAAAAATCTCTGTGTATACTTCACAAATACGAGAATTATGCAGAAACCTAAGTATATAATCAAGAAGAGGTACGGCGTAGGAATACAGCTGAATACTTTACAATGATGATATTAAACTACCCTGAAAGACACATGTTGACCAAAATAGAGGAACCCATAGAGCCATAAATATTAAAAGATATGCAGGATAACACGCGGTATATAACAAGAAGCAAGTCGTCAAACCAATATGACTTATATTCAACTGTAAGGTTGTACTAAACAAAGTGACATCGATATTATACAATGCTTTGAACGTAAATTATTGAGGAACTCCTCGATGCTCCTTGATACTTGAGGAAAAAAGATGAGAATCTTGAAGTAGAATTTGTCAACAAGTAAACCTGGACCTAGACCTAAACTAATATTATATTTGGTATAAGTATGAAAAAAGCGCAGTGTTGGATAACCCTTTACTTAGATGTACATACATATGTATATATGAGAAGAACTAAAAAATATCTATCTAGCCATGAGAGAA
Source organism: Dermolepida albohirtum (assembly GCA_031893035.1). Classification (NCBI taxonomy): domain Eukaryota; kingdom Metazoa; phylum Arthropoda; class Insecta; order Coleoptera; family Scarabaeidae; genus Dermolepida; species Dermolepida albohirtum. The sequence goes on from JAVIWB010005051.1 coordinate 393,128, forward strand.
ACAACTAATTGTGCGTTGCCTAGTAACGTTCAAAAGTACCAACTTTTTTCTACTATGTTTCAAGTTTGGCTTCGTGTTTTTGTACATTTTTGTACTTTATAAAGTGTTTCGCAATAAATAATGTGAGTAATTTGTGAGTTTAGAACATCGCAGTATCAGGAAATATTTGACAAAGGAACGGAATTCTCCTAAAACTATTCACGAACGAGTGATTACAGAGTATGCAGGTGAGCCTCCGTTATATTCGAAAGTGAAATATTGGTTAAAACTTAAATAATTTATTTGGCGTAAAACATGAGTTATAATTGTAGAGCACATGTTAAAGAGGACTACAATAACAGCAGTTTTCTACAGGAATATGTTAATAAAAAACCAAGATGTACACTGTGTGTACACTCAGTGTACATCTTGGTTTTGAGCGGTGTGGATTGCGTACGGAGTTTCATTTTCGTACAGTTGTTTTTCGCCGTGTTTTACCAGGTGCGACACTTTGAAATTATCTGCTGATGATGACAACTTGGTTGTCGAAATGCGTATACAGAATTTACAAAAGTTATTGTGGAAAGGGGTTATATATCAACCTTAGTGATCAAGTTAATCAACCACAGGCTCCATCAAATTCAACTAATTGAAAGAGAAGGTTGACGCCTATTTTTGAAGAACAACAGAAATCTTTTTTTTATGTAGTAAAGTCGTTGCAGGACAGGTGACGCAAGTGCGTTGAAGTTAGGAACAATTACGTTGAAAAAATCAAGTTATTAAAAAAATAGTGTGTCTTGTTTCATTATCAGATAGAAAACTTTTCTAATCCCCCTCGTAAAATTTTAATAATTTTGGTTACAACTGAATTAGTCTTTGGTCATAAGGCCAAACTGTATTGTAACATGAAGTATACGTATTTCGACAATTAAGTTGTCATCATCGGCAGATAATTAATCACGACTTTCGGTTTTCTTATATACGTACAGGAACGTTTTTTTACGTTTTTTTTCCCGTATACAGGAACGTAAAACATATACAGGAAAACCGTTTTTCTTCCTGTATACGTGTAGGAAAAAAAACGTAAAATTATAAAATACTGTATTAACGTAATTTCATTAATTAATTAAGGTTAATATAACTCTTTTCAACAATAATTTTTGTATTCTATATATACGTAAGACAAATGCACATTTCAGTGTGTGTTGGGATTTCAACGTTGTAAGTCTAGCATGGACTTTTTCTCTGTGCGGATTTTGCTGTGATTCCAGGTGCGACACTGTGATTAATTATCTGCCGATGATGACAACTTAATTGTCGAAATACGTATACAGAATACGAAAATTATTGTGGAAAGGAATTAAGTTAACCTTAATTGATTAATTTAATCAACCAAAGTCTTCATTCAAATTGACCATAACGTAATTTCATGTCGTAACATTTTCATAAAAGCTTATATTTCAAGTCAAACGCAAACCACGGATATTTAGGTTCTTTTTAACAAAAAGGTCTCGATATTATAAACACTAGATCATTTTCGTGTACTTTTAAGCGCCTCTTCGTTTTATTTACTAATTTAAAAACACAAAGAGGTACCATACAATCTTCCCCATTCTCTTTCAGTCGGGGCAAAGCTAATGGATACAGCGACATCAAACGAAAACTTTCACAAGTAGACTACCGGCTTTGTTTTCAGTAAACAAAACAAAACTTTTTTCTCTTTTCGATTTTTTTTCTCCCCCTTCGTATTACGACTCTTTTATTTTTAATCCAGAAAAATTTGGAGAAACTTATTCTCTCTCGCTTGGAAATTCTCGACATCAATAATGAATCATTTTCCAATCCCGAATTCTTTTTCTTCCACTTCGTGATTCTGAAGTTATTGTCCAAATATCGAAAGGCACGCGCGCACGACATCTTAAATCACTTTTCGAGAAGTTTCCTTAACTTTAACTTTGCCAAAACATTCCTTCTCGTCTTTATCATTCGCGGAAAAGTCAGGAGATATAAAGATCTTCCCCCGACACAAAAAAAGGACCGATTTAAGCGGTACCTCATTCCCGTTCGGTCATGGAAGAGGAAAAAAGACACCAGCTGTCTTGTTAAAAAAGAGCCATTAATTTCCCTTTTTTAAAATCCACCGAGCCCCCCCTACTCCGACGTCGCTGCGAGAACGTCGATCTTATCCTTTATTCCTCTCTCCTTGACACTCCCACCCGGCCCGTTTCGCGAATCTCTCAACCCAGTTTCGCTTCTTTCGCGTCGTGTTCGACGTTAATGTTCTCTTTGTCCGCCAGATGGGACGACTAAGTGAGTCCGTGAATTTTGAATTGTGAAGCAAAAGTCTTTTTCGGGTATTTTAAAACGAACGCTAGGAAATATAAGAATGACGCAATAGCGGAAATGATTAGCAATAGAGGATAATGGGAATGGTTATTAGGAGGATTTGGTATTAACTCGAGTGTACGGTTAAGACACTTCAATTTATTTTCGTTCTGACATAGATTATTTATTCCATTTAGACTAGTTAATAAAATTACGTTTTAACTATTGAAGAATGTATATCAAAACATTCTAGAACAGTATATTAAGAAACAAAGAATATCATTCGTATTTTTTGAAAAAAGTAAAGATCTGAGACCAAAGAAAATACCAAAAATAGAGTAGCGTTTGAATATTATCATTTCGTATTGGTATTATACAAAGGGTACTAGGAAAGTTTTGCAATACAGCTTTGTTTATTTAATTTTTTCAAAGTAATTTCCTCTACACTCAATACACCTCTCCATCCTCCGAAACCAATCTTTAAACCAGCCAAGTTTCACTAGGGAGCGGTTTTCCAGTGATGAAGGAAGGTCTTCATCACTGGAAAACCGCCTCCCTTTTAGCTTCATTTTCACATGCGAGAACAGTGCAAAGTCTGGAGCAAGATCTGGACTGTAAAGAGGGTGCTCGAGAGGTTTCAATCCTGTCGTGGTCAAATATTCGGTGCAGGCTTCGGCTCAATGAGCTGGAGCATTATTGTGATGGAGGAACCTGGTGTCCATTCTTGACTTTGGCCGCAGCTTCTTCATAGATCCAATGACTTTAGGCAGGCACTGTTCAGTACACCACTTAGTTGTGACTCTCTTCTGTGTTTCCAAAACGACGCGTTCCACAATTCCATTCGATTGGAAAAATACAGCTATCATTTTCTTCTTTACAGATCGGGATTTTCTGACAACTACGGGTGTGTCCTTATCCTCAAAGACCCAAACTTTGTTTTAAGTTTTGGTCGGCACTTCGTAATAGTACAGCCAAGTGTCGTCTCCTGTCACGATGTTGTGCACATACCGAGATTGTCCCTTATTAAACTTTTTTAGCATCTCCCGGCACCAAGTCACACGTCGTGTCATCTGCTCTTCAGGCAGTCGATGCGGCACCCAGAGAGAAAGTTTCTTCACGGGCAAATGATCATCCAGAATCGAACGAATTGCTGGTGAATTTAGGCCTGAAGTACCCTCTATCTGTTGGTAGATCACTCGCCTGTCCTCGCCAAGCATTTTCCTCACAGTAGTAACGTTTTCCTCCGTAACTGACTTTCGTGGCCTTACTGGCCTCTCGGCATCCTCCACAGTTAAATTTCCCCTTTGGAATTCCCTATACCACCTGTATATCGTTGCGCGATGTGGACAAACATCACCTAGTGCAAGAGTCATTTCTTCGAAGCACTGGTCCATGTTTAAACCACGCACGAAATTATAACGCAAAACTGCCTTTATCTCATTTCGTGACCACGATGCCATCGCAAGCACTTTACACTCTCACTGCTAGTGAATAACTGAGCCTATCGACATGGCGTGGCGGTTACTGTGCACTTATGAAGACGTCTCAATAAACAGCTTCATACGATTCATTGTTGCATCATATTGCAAAACTTTCCTAGTACCATTTGTATCTAAACATTCTAGAACAGTATATTAAGAAACAAAAAATATCATTCGTACTCTTTGAAGAAAGTAAAGATCTGAGACCAAAGAAAATACCAAAAATATTATAAACTTTTGGAGCAAACCAACTTTTTATGGGTCGCGAAGTTATTTGATTTGATCAAATATTAATACGGACGTAAACAGCACACTTTTATTATAATTAGTTCCATTTTGTGAGATCGCGAAATTAATATTTGGGTTGCAGTACCAATAAAAACAAATTTATTGAGTAGCCTGTGTAAAAAAGATTAAGAAATGCTTGCCCTGACCTCTATTGAATTAAAAGTTTTTCAATTAAAATTATGGAGTTGATTTCTCTCGCACTTTTTCAGAGTAATGCCGGAAAACTTTTCACTCAACCCACGTATCATTGGGTTTAAGCTTGGATTGTACGTTGCTGATATTGTACGGTTTCATTATCCAACATAGAATTGTATTTCTACAAGTTTTATGATCTTTTCTGTGCCCATTTGATGGTGGTTATTATCGTTGTCATTGTATTGAACGAATATCACATATTGGTCAGCTCATGATATCTTCTATTGTTAACTGAGAAATTTTCTAACTATTGCTGTTGTTTTTACAATCATTAATTACTTTTTCTTTGTATATTTGTGTGTGTTTGTGGACTTATTTCTATTGTTTATATGTGATTGAAAAACTATTGTTATTATTTAATATTACTATTAAAGGAGGTGACTTCTAAAAGTATCTTTTGTAGTAGGTATTATAATTTTGACAGTGGTAGATTGTTACGTTCTTTTCTACACTATTCCCTAGTGTAGATAATAGCACAAAAGCCCGTACTGATTACCTTAAAAAAATTAGAAATCCTTTACTTTTAGGAAAGGAACTAGCCAATTAATTTAGAGAATAGGGGGGGGGGGTTCCTATATAAAAAGTTCTTAGGGGGCGCCACAGCATTAATTCGTAGAAGTATCCTTGCTAATGCTGAATCACATAGATTCTCAAATGGAAAAATTTAGGGCGACGCAAAATAAAACACTAAAGGTGATAATAGAAGAAAATTCAAATTTAATTTTAAACTATCTGTTCATTTGTTAGCATATAATCAATGACTATATAAGCAGCCCCGGTATATAAAGCCTCCGAAATATTATTTAATTACCGGCATATAATCAATGACTAAATGAACAATACTGGTACATGAGATCTCCGAAATATTAATCTAATTAGTGCCTCTAATCTATGACTACAATGAGCAATAATAACTTATAGATCTTAAGTAATATTGGTTTAAATGTTTAACAAGTAATCAATTACTCTAATTATCATCCAGTAATCAATGACTTAAATGGGCAATACTAGTATATAGTGTTAGATCGGCTACGTATGCAGTTTACATGAATTATATAATGGTTTCTATGCTTTACTAAATTGACATAAAAATCTTCACTATTGGCTGAAGGCCGATTTACGAAATAGGATTGATACAAAACAATCTACCTTCAATATCAATGATCTTCAATAGTTAACAAAAGAGTATGCAAATTAAGGTATGATTACCTTAAATATCTTTGATATTTTTATTGATGAAACTAATAAATGTTCGACTACATTACATGGATACTCATGGATGTTGCATCGATATTATCCAGCAGTCATTGTAGTGAAATTACCATATCTCCCTCGATGGATGCAGGAGAACCTTTAATTAATTCGTGGTCCAGCAATACGAAGATAGCTACTAAAACCAGCTGCTAATTGGTGTGGTACTTAAAATCTTTATGATAACCTAATTTTTAAAAGAAATTTCAGCTGTCGAAAGGAGCCTAAAATTCCACAGGAAAGCGATAGCAAATAATAACATAAAATAACAGTCAATATCCCTACCTCAATGATTATGGAGGGTTATTAAAAGAAATTTTCTATGCGACTAGTGTGGCAGAACAAAATGTCTCCACGTCGTTTTGTGTAATGTCGGACTTAAGTGAACAGCGCGTCACCCGGTCAGTTAATCAGGCATTCTATTTGGAGATTCTGAGAAGACTGCGTAGCAATGTGCAACGAAAGATTCCACCATACAATGCACCTGTTCACCTTATCAATCCTTTACTCCACTCCCCCTACTCACCCGATCTTGCTCCGTGCGACTCTTTTTTTCTTTCCACGAATGAAGAGGGACATGAAAGGACATTGTTTTAACGACAGGGAAGAGGTGAAGAAAAAAACAACAACAGCTCGCAGTCATACAAACAAACAAGTTCGAACAATGTTTCCAACAATGGAATCATCGATTAGATAAGTGCATAAAGTTAAATGGAGAGTATATTGAAGGTGTTGAGGTTGTTTTGTAAAAAAAATAAATTCAGGTTTTAGAGGAATTCCGGTTTTTTCTTGGTACCCCCTCGTATGTAAAGCCTGTAGTGTAAAACAAGCTCTGGTGAATCTTGCACACACTTGTTCTATGTGATGATTCCGTTTAAGTGTGTCATCAATAACAAAAACCAAAAATCGAAGTTTTAAGTGAAGTTTCCGAGAATTCAATGAAATATCAACGAGGAGTTTCTGTTTCTAACTTGATTTTGAAAGAAATACAGTTCATTTTATTGTTATTTATTAGTAGACAATTTAACGCAAACCATTGCTGTACATACTGCAACATTTCAGAGCCACATCGAATTAAAGACGGATAATCAATGCCATTAAATAATAAATTTATGTCATCTGCATAATTGATAATTTTCGTTTTGAAGTATTCATTCATAACTAAATAATTTATATAAATTATAAATAATAAAGGTCCCAGAACACCACCTTGCGGAATACGAAGCTGTATTGGCTCATTGTAATTGGCGTAAAATTCAAACCAATTAATGCAATTATTCTTCTCATGTTTATATTTATGAGTATTGTAATTGGAAATTTTTACTTAAATTTAATAATTGCATTCATAGTTTCATCCTAATGAAGCACACAATTTAGATGCGAAATATTGGAAGAAATAAAGAACAACCGAAACTCAATACGAATTGCTGAATTCTCCAACATTTTTTCCCGCTACTTTATCTGACAGCAAAGAGACGCCTGTCCTAAAGATTTTAAAAAATGTGAGGTTAACCTTTTTAGCCATTATCTGTCCCGTTTCTTCTCTTCGAGTATACCCCTAATAAAACTCCTAGGATATAATTTCAAATACTTACACGTACAGTGTCGGGTTCTTTATATAATGCTAATATATCATGCGGCGAGGTCATTTCGAAGACATTATACCCTATAACAACCTAAAAATTTCCCCCCGTGCTGCAATTCGCAATAATTCGAGTGCCTTCACGTTCGACCTAGAACGTCGCTCCTACGGTTTCGATGTATATCATGAAATAACCTAACGCACACATCAACTATCTCCAACTCCCAGTCTCCCCAACCTGTCCCGTCCCCCTTTTAACGGGACATGACCACAAACAGACCACCGGTGGACAATTTAAAATTCAAATCAAGGGTTCGGAAAGTGAAGTTGTATGCATGGTAGCGAAGGGGTTGAATCTAAAAGGGAGAAGGCCTGTTCCACGCAAAACTGACCGAGTTCCCCTTTACTATCGGTGGTCCGGGGGAAATCCACAGACGGTGGGGTGTACACGAAACATCCGACACATCTCTTTTGAAATACGTTTTGGGAGACGTACGCGCGTGTGTTCGATGATATTTATTGCGGCATTAAAAAAAGGACAAACATACGCGGACATTTTTAATGGAAAAATGGGGGGAGAGTATTTTCGGGATTGGGGCGGCACTACGTGGGGAATCGATGCGGAATCGCTAAATACACGTTTTTTAGCGGAAAATTGCGTTGATAAATCGCTACGGCACCACGCTGAATTGGTAAATGTAATTGAAATTTTTTCATAGGGGGAGTGGTTGGGGAGAGAGGAGAATCGTTATTAGTGGGTTGTATATATGTATACACCATTTGAATATAATTTATTTTTAATCCATTTTGAAGCCTCTGCAAAAAAAATAAAACTCCATTTAATTTAGATATATTTGGACAAAAAGTGCCTGAAAATAATTTGCTTCTTAAATTTAAAAAAATAAGTATATACACATGTTTTTATGAACACTTTAAAATCTTAAAATACTGTGAAGACACTATAAATTACTTTAAATTTCATACATTTCTTATTTCAGATAAATTCGAAGGTGTTAATGGTTGATGTTAATAATTATATTTAAATATATAATTGTGTGAAAATTATTATTTTCTTATCTGCTTTATATATAATTATTAACATTAAAATAACCTGACCGCGTGTTTTAAAAATATTAAATCTGTTTCCATAATACGGTCCATGACGTCTATCTCGATTCTATACTGGCTGGTGACCTAATTAGTAAGACAGACGTCTAGCAAGCGGCAGATAGAAGTTCGAGTCTTCTTTCAGCGTAGAAATTTTTATTTAATTTCTGTGATTTTAAGTAACGATGGCAGAGCAGGAAATAATAGTTTTCATTAATTTCCCATCATAAAGAACTTAATTATATACATAGTCTGTCGCAGAGAAAACCAAACTTTTTTAAAATAAAAACTAAAGCTTACTATTTTAGTAAAATTAATTTATTTTATTCAAAGCAGTCGCTTTCAGCTTCAATTCTACGTTTTACACGGTCAATTAACATGTCGAATGAATTTTTAAGTTCAACTTTAGAGATGTCTTTCAAGATCGCTGTCGACGCCTTTTTAATGACTTCGACGACGCCATGACGATGTCCTTTAATCGGCAAATGTAGTTTGGAGAACAGATAGAAATCACACCAAATCCGGTGAATACGGTGAATGGTTGATGGTTAAAATACCATTTGTACATAGAAAAGCAGTGATAAACGTCGAGCGATGAGATGGTGCGTTATCATGTAACAAATGCCAGCTACCATTTTCACTATATTGAGGGCGCACACGATGAATACGCGGCAAAAGACGTTTCATAACACCAAGATAATATACAGCATTGATTGTTTGACTGGTTGGTACAAACTCTTTTGTGCACTATGCCTTTTGAATTATAAAAACAAATGATCCATTCAGAGCTTTAACGTTTGGTCTCTAGGTCATATTGAAAACACCACGTCGTCATCATCGCAAGTTACAATAGAATACGTGAAGTTTTCTTCCTTTTTTAAGTCTTTAATCAAGTCTGTACAATGTTGAATTCAATTAGCTTATGTGGTGCAAAACTTGCACAAATCTTTCTCAGTCCTAAATTTTATTATTCAATATAACCTCTCTGAACTTCAATACACTTGTTCCAGTGTTCTTCTAATTTATGAATTCCATCCTTGAAGTGAGAATCCGGAAGAGTGTCGGAATGCGTTTCCACCGCTACTATTATCTCTTTTTTCGATGAAAATCGTTTTCCACGCATGAATTTTCTGAGATTTGAGAACAACCATAACTCAGACAGAGCTGAATCTGGCGAATAGGGTGGATGTTGCAACAATTCGTACTTTAATTCACTGGTTTTTGCGACGGTTTTTTGAGTTATGTGAGAAGGTGTTGTCTTGATAAAAAATGATTTTTTTCTTTTGTAAACTATGTCTTTTCTCACGAATTTTTATATCCAGCTGATCTAAAAGGTTACAATAATAATCTGAGTTTATTGTTTTGCCAGTTTGGAGGAATCCACGAAAAAAATTCCTTCCTGTTTTGATTGAGGATCATTGTTGTAGACCCAAGTCTCATTCATTAGTAATGAAACAACGCACAAATCCGTTTTTATTTTTTCTAAAACGTTTCAAATGTTGCTAAGAAAGTCGCATTCGAATGTGGTTTGCACACAGCTTTCTAAAACCCAAAACTTCAGCCAAAATATTGGTTACACTGCTTAACGAGATACTTAAGGCTTCTACTGAGTCTCTCTCGATTAATCGACAATGTTCCAAATGCATGTGATTACTACCTGTTCCTATCTATGGCGAATGATTTTGCTGGTGAAAAATTCGCCTCAAGAGAGGCTTGTGAAAATCGACTGTCCCAGTTTTTTGCCAATAGGGACGAGGGTTTCTATGAGAGAGGCATTATGAAATTACCTTCAAAATGGCAACAAGTTATCGAACAAAACGGTGCATATTTGACCTAAGTCGGATCATTCTAACTATGCTAAATAAAACCTTCAATTTAATGCAAAAATAATGGATTTCTTTTTACTAGACCTTATATATGGTACCTTGCTTTTGCTTCTCACTGCTTACTGCTTGATCGAATATATAGACGATTCCTAAAATTTTAGTCTTACAAAATGGATGGAACGTTTCCACCTGTTGGGACCGGTCAAGCTGAATTGCCCTCCAGACATGGAATGCGATATCTTGTAGGCAGAAGAAATCTACTTTGTGCGGGGTTTTTGTAGAATTTGTTACATGTCAAGATTGACTGTGAGTTTCTTCTATCACAAGTGGCTTTTCTCGTCCCTAAAATTCTTGCCAGGCATGAAAGCGCTTATAATATTTATGTGTCACGTTGCTGATCAACTTATTTCAGACATTTTTTTTATATATAACTATTTAATTGCTTTGTTAAGAATTTGAATGTTTGATTTTCTTTCCTGTCTCGTAATATTTGATTTGTTTATATTTACTTTTCATGCTTTTGTCCTATAATTGGGAAATACTGCTGGGCAAAAGATTTATTATTATTGAATCAATCAGTGAATAAAAAACAAATTAAAAACAATTAATCTGAAAAATTACTTAAATTAACCAAATACTAAGCAGTTGAAAGATTGAAAAATAATTACATATGGAAAAAAAGGAATACAGTCAGTCCTTTATAGAATAATAACTAGAACGAAACGAAAAACCTAGATGGCGTAAATATAATCGCAAGGAGATACTTAATATTATTAAAAAAATTATTTTAAAAAGAGCCAAAATGATTATAATTAAAAAGAAGTTTAAGATAATTGTAAAATAAAATTATTATGTAGTTGAACGCAACCCTGAAGTAAATGAAGTTATTAAAAGAATGTATTTTAACACCGATCAGCTGATCACAAAATAAACGAATAAAAGAATACATTACAATGTATCAAGAATAAACAAATACACATTACACTAACTTCAAAATGATTCACTTAATCACTGAAGGTTGATATATAACCCCTTGCCATATTAATTTTCGAATTCTGTATACCTATTTCGACAACTAAGTTGGCATCATCAGCAGATAATTAAAAAGTGTCGCACCTGGTAAACTACGGCGAAAAATACCCGTACGAAAACAAACTCCGTACGCTACAGTGTACATTTTGGTTCTCAACGGTACGGATCGCGTACGGAGTTTGTTTTCGTACGGGTATTTTTCGCCGTAGTTTGCTCGGTTTCGACAACTAAGTTGGCATCATCAGCAGATAATTAAAAAGTGTCGCACCTGGTAAACTACGGCGAAAAATACCCGTACGAAAACAAACTCCGTATGCGATCCGTACCGTTGAGAACCAAAATGTACACTACAGTGTGTTCTTTTTAATTATCTGCTGATGATAACAACTTAGTTGTCGAAATACGTATACAGAATTCGACAATTAATGTGGTAAGGGGTTTTATATATAGTAGAGTTTGTTTTCGTACGGGTATTTTTCGCCGTAGTTTACTCAGTTTCGACAACTAAGTTGGCATCATCAGCAGATAATTAAAGTGTCGCACCTGGTAAACTACGGCGAAAAATACCCGTACGAAAACAAACTCCGTATGCGATCCGTACCGTTGAGAACCAAAATGTACACTACAGCGTGTTCTTTTTAATTATCTGCTGATGATGACAACTTAGTTGTCGAAATACGTATACAGAATTCGAAAATTAATGTGGTTATACATCAACTTTCAATGTTCAAAATGATGGATAAAATTAAACTAGTAGATACTATCTTCTTCTTGACTTCCAGGCTGGAACCGCGTCACTGGTATAACTGCCGACGTTTCGTACTCACTTGTATGAGAGTTTCAGTGCAATAAACAGTAGCAGTAGTTGAGTCCCGAAGATGTCCCATACGAGTGGGTACGAAACTTCGGCAGTGACGTGGTTCCAGTCCGGAAGCCCGGAAGCGGATAGTATGGACCACGACCGCGAAAGTCTACGTACCAGACTAAACTAGTAGATTTTATAATAATTTCTTAGAATAAGAAAATGTATTCATACAGGGCCGTAATGAAATAATTCCAATAAGAAGTAAGTAATAAAATATGAAATGAAAATGAAATCTGTTAAGGATATGAAAATTAGCTAATTTTAATATTTCTCAAACATGTTAGCACTGAAATATACAGTAATATACACAAAATATGAACAAAATATTAAATCATACTGTTAAACGCCAAAAATGAACAAAAGGTAAGATGAACACGTAACAGTATGTAGATTCAACATAAATCTAAGGAACTCAACTTTTGCCTTATATTTCACAACAGCGATAAGAAGTATATTTATCAGAAATTTACACAATTTAGATAAAAAATGATTTTATTTTGTAAATATCGGATATTTTGCGGAAAGTCATGTAGTAATTCCGTATTGTTTAAATGTATATAAATAAAACGAAACCTTCACCTCAATCAAACGCAAGCTGTCGCGCAAAAAAATCGTACACTCCGCAAAAACAAAAAGCGAACAAAAACCTCCGTTTCAGCCCAAAAATGAACTGGACATAAACATAAAGGAAATGGCTTTCAGACAATCTAAATTCATTCATCATGTACGTAATAATAACGTAACTACCCCGCCTTGATGGAGTTACACGATTTCAAGCCCCCCCAACCATCACGTCTCCCATTTTCATCGTGCCATTTTCTCACCCGCGGGTGGTTCTATACTCCAAGCAGGGTTAATTGTGTATTAATGGCGCACTAAAACGTTTTTGTTTGTTGCGCGAGGGATCGGAATGGAGTATTTGTTTGTATGTGCGATGTCTATGCCATTAGAAAGCCCCCACTAGAAGGGGCTGTGGTACGTAAACGCGACGAAAGGAGATCCCTCGTCAAGTTGACACTCCGATGTTTCTATCAAGTAGTGCGGTGAATACATTTATTGACGAAGATCCCACTTTCATGTGTCTTATTCTAATTGTCGATTTAAATATAGAGGATTATTCAAAAATAAGATCCAATTGGACATAGCCATATCTTTTCTAGATTGTTAGATTTTGCAAAAGTAGAAATACCAAATTGTTCGTAAAGAAATGATGCTTTGTTTTTAAAAGGAGAAACAATGAAAATTTAAATATGACCACCACCGATTAAAAACAGTCATTCTTCTAAATTATAAATTGCGTTAGAAAGAGCATTGGAACGTTCTCGATTAATGTGTCATATCAATTGCTTCAGTTCCTTACGAGTAATAGAACTACTTAGAAATACTGCTTCTTTGATTTAACCTTGGTGACCTAGAAGACCAACTGTTCGGTAAATATCTATTAATTACGCAGTCGGCATGTGTTGCGTAGTAGGCTTTGCATTATTGCCTCTGGGATGGATCACCATCTTCCATAAAAACAATGTCGTCAATATCATGATTCTGTAATGCTGGTGATACAAAATCTTGCAACATTCGAAAGTATCGCTGCCCATTTACCGTTACTATTTTCTTTTGTCCATATTCCATTTCTTTATGGAAATGAGATCCTATTAGAATCTCTGTGTATTTCTGCCCATTGTTGTCGTTTTTGCCTGTTTCCCCGTCGAAGTAAGGGCTTTCTTACAGCAGACCATGAAGATTTGCAGCCTTTAATGTTCTTTGCACCGTAGTAACAGAAATTTTTCTTGCACGGTCGCGGTCTGCTGCGATTTCGGGCGCTATCAGTAACCTATTTCGTTTACTCAACCATTTTATACGCTCACCGTCGCTCACCTGAACGTTGCCGGATCTCTTAAACTGTCCGTGCGCTGATCTCGTCGAATGATATCACTAACAGTCCATTTATTAACATGTCTTTTCGGAAATATAACGCAATGAATAACCTTCTTGATGAAAAGCAATAATTACAGAATGTTTTTCTAAATTTCTTGGTTTTCCTATCGACATTTTAAGAAGTTCACATTAAAAATACGGTCTTATCAGTGATGCGCACGCTAGCAAGTTTATTTGAAAACTAATACATATTTCGATATACAAGACTCTTTGGAGTGAGGGCAGGTAAATTTCGCAAGTTTTTTTTGCTTGCAATACTATTTCAAAAATAATCGTATTTATGGCGGTACGGATTATTTCAGGAAATAACCGTAGTGAGTTCATAAAATATAATAGTTATTTGTAGGTGTTCTAATAGATATATTTGCCTGTAATTGGTTATAAATCTCGTAAAGCACCTAATGTAAATATATTATTTTTTAAAAGAGTTTACTAAATTTCACTAGCTGTCCGAACTAAAATGGACGGTGGTGTAAAATCATTGGGATCTTATACCATTCTTTACGCATTATTACAAGTCTAATACGCAGTTGCCATGTGGTCATTTAATAGTTTCAAGTAACACGTTATATAATAGTGTTACTCAATTACATTTTAATGAATATAATTTGAATGCCAATTATAAAAAAATACTTAAAAATATAGAAAAATTGAATATTTAAAATGCGTATACCTTATTACATGACAACGGTTTTAAGCATACCATTCATATTGTTAGGGAATGGTTGTTATACACTACCGTTCATAAATATTTGGGCACCCATAAATTTAGAAGAAATGATTAAAAGCACTAGTGAACAAATGAAAATATATTTATTACGTGTACATACATAACTAATTACAGTATCTGGCAGTAGAATTACATATTATATTTAAATTTTCGAATCAACTATGTGACCTCCTTTGTTTTTTATAATGGCAGCACATAATCGCGGCATTATTGCAATTAGTTTTGCTAATGTATCCGGTGTTATACGGACCCAAGCTTCCTGCGATCAAGTTCCTCCCACAATAACTCTATTGGATTTAGATCGGGGCTTTGGGGAGGCCATTTCATAACTTCGATGGATCCTTCCGCTTCCAAGAGTTGCAAATAGTCTTTGCATATTTTGGATGTGTGCTTTGGGTCATTATCCTGCTGGAATACAAAATTCCTACCCAAAAGTCTTAATCCTGAAGCAATAGCGTTGGTCTCCAAAATGTTTCGATACTGCTCTTTCCTTAGTATTCCCTCAATTTTCACAATATCACCCACGACCGCACCACCAAAACAACCCCAGATCATCACGGAACCACCGCCATGTTTAACCGTAGGCACAATACATTGCTCTGCCGCACGCTCACCTGTAGATCTCCGAACGAAAACACGTCTTCTGGACCCGAAAATTTCGAACTTTGACTCATCGGTCCACAAGACTTTACTCCACTGTTCAACTGTCCAATGTTGGTGTTCACGAGCCCAGTTTAAGCGTTTCCGCTTATTCTGTTTGCGCAATAACGGTTTATTCATTGCAATTCGTCCGTACAAACCTGCTTTGTACAAGCGACGTTTGACCGTTGTTACGCTTATTGACTTTGGACGGTCTGCATTGATTTCTGCAGCGATTTCTGGGGCTGTTTTCCGTCGATTTCTTTTGCTTGTGATCACTATTGCACGATCCTCAGCAGAAGTTGTCGCTCTGGGTCTCCCACTCCGTGATTTATTGAGAACACTGCCACTTTCTCGGTATTTTTTGACGACATAGTCTACGGAAGTATTATTTAATTTTAATTGTTTCGCAATTTGCCGGTTGCTTTTGCCATCTTGATGGTGCGCAATTATAAGAGAACGCGTTTCAATGTCCATCTCTTTTCTTTTTGGCATATTTAACGATCTTAACAACACTACTAGCACAGGAATATCTCACAACGAATACAGAAACGTAACTGAGGGCAATTTCAAAAATATAACATGAAACTCGCCCGAGGTCATTAAAACATCATTACTAAACTTATCCTTCAGTATCCTTCACAGAAAGACAATTACAAGAACTTGGAGAAACTTTTATTGCGCTAATCCCCAGCTAGTCCCAATAACAAATTTTGGTTTATTGCAGGTAATAAAGTAATACATAATGTTACTTATGCAGCGTTTCTGTAGATTTAATACTTTCCTTATACCTATCCAATATTACAAGAATGAATTTCCTAGAAGCTATGCTGTTCAAATAATTTTATAAAATATGGGTGCCCAAATACTTATGAACGGTGGTGTATATAGTAGTTGTATCTCCATCCTCCCACAAACTTCATACTAAATGTTATTGAAAAACTTTGGCATATCCTGATTTAGAACTAATAAGAAAGAAATAATATTTCAAACAAGGAGGACCTGAAACATTGTCTTCAAAAAACTTGGGAGCAAATATCACCAGATATTAAGAAATTAGTAAATTGAATGCAAACAGAGACTGATTTTTCAAAAAAAAAAAGGATTTAACCTAAGTCAATTCCGTACTCTTGTGTTTTTTACATATTTTATAGTTTTTGATTTAATAAATTCTTTATATGATGCTTCTTATGCAATTCGTTTATATATCGAGATACAAACAATTGTTCTGGTTAATGTAGGTCATGGTAAGAGAAAACGTTTAATCATTTTCTTAATTGTCAAATGTATTTGTCAGTTCAAACTTTGACAGAATTATAAATTTACTTCAAGAGGATGATATACCAGGTGTAACGGAAAGTCATTACTGATTTTTCTAACAGATGTCGCCAGGCATAACTATGCAATGTTGTGATTTAACAGTTACGTCATTTTATTCTACTGACATCGAGCTTCAAAGCCATACATATTAGATTTTGCGATAGTAACACTGTCATAGGTTTATACTTCTGAAAATGTCGAGTTTCGTGCCTGAAAAAGTGCAGTTGCGCACGCTTTACTTTTTTTTATTTAATCAAAAGAAAAAAGCCGCTGAAAGTTATCGTTTGATGGTAGAAACTTACGGTAATTTCGGCAATTCAAAAGTGGTGATTTCGATGTGCAAAACAAAGAACGTTCTGGTAGAAACTGCAGGATTTATTTAATGGAAACCCAATCCAAACAATATAATTACCAGCAATGGGAAAAATGGGTGTCACATCACATGACAGGCAAATAGAAAATCGAAAAATCGTCTGTGAAATGCTGCTTCAAAGGTATGATCGGAAGTCATTTCTGAATTGAATCGTGACGGGTGATGAAAAATGGATTTATTTCGAAAACCCTAAGCGCAAAAAATTATAGTTATTACCTGGTGAAGCCGACCCATCGACTCCAAGGCCAAATCGTTTTGGTCGCAAGACAATGCTCTGTGTTTGGTGGGATGAAAGTGGCGTGGTGTATTACGAACGGTTTGAAACCTGGTGAAACAGTTAATACTGATCGCTACCGATAACAAATTATCAATTTAAACCATGCATTGATAGAAAAACGTCTAGAATGGACCCGAAGTGATTTTACAGTACGATAACGCGCCGTCTCATACAGCAAAACTGGTCAAGGAAGCGTTGAAAGCACTTGGATGGGGCGTAATAGCCCCCCCCCCTACTCTGCAGACCTTGCCCCGTTCGACTATCACCTTTTCTCATTAATGGAATGCAGAGCAGCACTTCTCCAATTTTGAAGAAGTTAGAAAATGGCTTAGTGAATGGTTTTGCTCAAAGAACAAACAGTTTTTTTAGGATGGCATCCAAAAATTGCCTGAAAGATGGGCGAGATGTGTAGAATCAAATGGCCAATACTTTGAATAAATAAATTTTTCCATTTTCTTGAAAATTATGTAGTTTTTTTTTACAAAAAGCCGGTAATGACTTTCCGGTATACCTGGTATGTTAATTAAGCTAAGACAGACATTTCCCTTACCATGACTACATTCGACCGATAACTTTTGATACCTCAGCATTACATAACACCTTTAATTTTTTATTGTGATTCTATATATTACAAATTTGAGATATTCAAATACTTTATTGAGTACGTCGATGATTAAACGATTATTATTGGCCCTAGCTATAAAACATCAGCCGCATACTATATTCACCTAACAACCTGAAAGGACGCCAGTATAAACAAAGCTTAAACGTTTAAAATGTATTATACTTTTCAAGACTCAGAATACAAATTAATCTTCTGTGTTGCATAATAATTCTTCAATTATGAAATCTTATTTTTAAATTTTAAATAATTTAAATTTACGCGTTATTAAATCTATTTTCCCTTTTTTTCTCCTTCGTATAAAGAAAAGAACTCTTGGTTAGCGGGATTCCCCTCTTTCGCAAGTTAATTAAAAGGAAAAGAGCGTTGGTAATGGCAGGAAATACGAGCAGAATATTAATTGGCTTTTCTTTGAAATTAATTTGGGTACATAATCCACCCCATAAATTTGGGATTCGAATCAATTTGTCTTGTTTATTTAATATGTATTTATTTTCGGTAAATAAAACGGATTCGATTTGTCTTTCTTTTTTGGAAGGGGGGGGGGGGGGGAGTTGCTATGATTATAGGAACAGAAATTAATTCCTCTATTTCTGTTAATTTAAATAAATATTAAATTAACTTAAAATCTGTGTTTCGTATTTTTTAGTTTATGTGGCACAAATACGATTCGTAAATTATAAATTTTATTCAATCTTGGATGTATTAGGTGCTGAACTAAGTTTTCGCTGTTTTTTGATGAAAATGCAAATTTATTGTGAAAAAATGTTTACAAATGAATCATCCAAAATATTGCCCATCGCTAGCGACAACTTTTTCCCATCTTTCCGGCACAGCTCGAATACCGTTACAGTAGAAGTGTTCGTCTTTTGAGGCTATCCACGAATCAAGCCATTTTGAGATGTCTTCATATGAGCGGAACAGCTGATTGCCCAGATCATGTGCCATCGAACGGAACAAGTAATAATCGGATGGCGCAATATCTGAGGAATATGGCGGGTTGGATAAGATCTCCCACTTGAGCGTTTCTAAGTAGGTTTCAACGGGTTTGGCAACGTGAGGCCGAGCGTTGTCAGGCTGTAGAACCAGTTTTTCGTGCCTCTGCTCGAATTGTGGCCGCTTTTTCCTCATTGAGCAATGCCTCCAATTCAGCGTCTTCGAAGGTTTTTGGTCTTCCTTCACGCGAACGGTCGTCAACATCGAAATCACCGTCTTTGAAGCGACGGAACCAATCACGGCACGTTGTTTCACTTAGAGCAGCATTTCCGTAATCTTTTTGGAGTTCTCGATGCGCTTCAGCCGCCGTTTTCTTCGAATGAAAGAAGAAAGGCAGCACTTCCCGCAAATGACGATTATTTGGCAAAAAATCAGACATTTTCACACAACCAAAAGTATATGACGCAAAAACAAAGTCACTAATGTGTCAAAGCGGTTTGTTTACCATATGTCTAAGCTTGGTTAATGACGTTTTGGTTATGTCACAATCGATCAGCGCTTACTACTGGAGCCATCTCTTGAAAAACAGCAAGAACTTAGTTGCGCACCTAATAGTAATAAGGAAAGCATATTTAACTAAATTCAGATATGTCACAAACGTCACCAGTATTTAACATTTGACGACGAAATGTAACAGCTAGATTGAAAGAAGTGTTAAAGCAAATAAAATTAGGAATCAACAAATTAGAATCAATTTTTTTGACTCAGAAATGCGCAAAACATTACAAAAATACAAAAGTTTAAATAAAAACAAGTGAAGGGGAAAACATGTTCATTTAAAGAAATAGGAAGAATTACCTGTGTTGGGAATTTAAATGAAATTCAACATTGAATGACAACTACCAATATAAGTGTTTCCTCCCTTAATAAAGGGTGTTTCAAATTTCGCGGCTGTTTAAAAGCGTTCTCTTGAAATTTTTTAATAATTCGACCAATAGTGCTTTCAGATGGACGATTATGTAAACTATAAAATTCACGTAATTTTCTAAAAACTCTTTTCACAGAACGCTGATTTTCATAAAATAATTCAACAGTTTGAACGCCTTGTTGTACCGTGTACAAAGCCATTTTTATAAATGTCATACATCACACATTTTAAATGCCCATATACCCAGACAAATTTAGTACGCCATCTATATTTTATTTACTCTTAAAAAAAACCGCGCAATTTGAAACACCTTTAGATTGCTTAATGATGACATTATATCATGATGTGCAACGCTGATAAGTTGTAAAACAATGATTCAACAGTTCAAATATGAAACTTAGTCACTAGGAAATCCAGAACAAAATATTCGATTCAAAAAGAAACTGAACTAGTTTTTTTTAAATACAAGTGGCGCCATCTTATAGCACTTAAAGCCACAGTGTACTATAATGTCAAGCCTATCATCTGACATTTGTTTCACTAAAAAAATGTAGTAATTCGCCAGCAGCGATGGTACATTTAAAATTTTTCTTGTGCTAACAAGATGGGTGAAAATGGATGAACATAGTTCTGAAAACACTTGAGTTGATAAACCAAGCGTATGGTTAGAATCTCTTTAGTGTCTCAATCAATGCTACGCACTACAAAATCTATTGAAACGAACTTAAAGAATTAGGTTGGATTCCTACCAGACGTAGGACTGATTCCCTTGTATTCTATTATCTTTATTCAACCACCCACGGCCGCAAAATCTGTCCATGCGATCACGCAACTAGTGTACTTGTCAAATTTAGTTACATTTTAGCTCTTCCCGCTCTGCACCTCAATGCAAGAATCAAGATTTTGGTTTAGTCTATGTCGTTTGCCTTTAGAATCCTTGGCACTTGTTTTCGATATATTTACATACAATTTTCTTCTATCTAATTTGATTTCGTATAAAAGTTGGATGAATTGGGCTTCCCGAAAGTCTATAAAATACGCAAAATTACTAATAGACACTTCACTTCAGTTTCGGATATTTGCTGCAAATGATACTTTTCAAGAATCACAATTATATCAGACAGCTTTTGACTGGGTTCTTTTAAAACATTACGCAATACTCTAATGTCTGATGTTATTTCTCCATAGTATTCTTGCTGTTTTTGGAACTGGAACGGGGAATTAGTACAAAAAAATAATTACGCAATACATTTTTTGATATTTACCTTTTAGCTCACTTTAACCAAAACTTCGTGGGCATTTCTACTACTGACATTGCTTATTTTTTTCAGTTAAATTATAGCAACCATAAAAGCAACACCATTACATCAAAGAAACGAGAAAAGTAGAAATATTAGAAGTATTCGTTTCATTTAGTAGATTAGAAAGAAGTTTCCACAAAAATAAATGATTTTAAAGAATAGTTGCCTCCCATCCCAAATAACATGCAACCATTAAATTATCCCATTATTTATTCTTTCAATTTGTTTGTTACAGCGTGACTGTTCATATAACGGTATCGGACGTTAACGAATATGCACCGACGTTCTCAGATCCAAGCTACGTGCGACAGGTCGACGAGGGACGCATATACAGGGAGATTGTCCGAGTGGAAGCCACCGACAGGGATTGCACCCCTAAATTCGGCGATGTTTGCAAATATGAGATTATGACGGCGGATCAGCCCTTCGTCATCGACATGGACGGAGTTATCAGAAACACTGAACCGTTGGATTACGAAAGGTCACATAATCATATCCTGACGGTCGTGGCGTACGATTGTGGTGAGTCTATGTTGGCAAGAACGTTTTCGTACTCATTCGATCAAACTTATTTATCGTAAATGAAATATTCGGCGTTAGTAGTTAATTTTGTAAATATTACAAAGCATATAGGTCTCAAACGACAACCCTTTAATTTCGTATATTATGCAACGATTCCAGACTACAAAAAACAGTGAACAGCAATGTACTCTCATCTTTCGGAACAACCAGAAAACTGGTCACCTAAAAGATGCATGGTGTTTAAATCTTGTAAATGCCCGTTGGATAACATTGCTATTAACATATGTACGTACAGACAAAGATTACTTTGTCGACAATGCTTGATTGATTTCAATTACTTGCAATTTTTCAATTGAAACTTCTTAGACTGTACGTATGTTGATAGCAGTGCTCTTGGACTGTACGTATGTTGATAGCACTGTTATGTAACGGACATGTAGAAGATTTAAAAGCCATGCATCTTTCGGTTGGCTAGTTCTTTGGTTGCTCCGAGAGATGACACTATAGTACTGTTCAGTGTTTTTTATATTTTATTTCGATTGAAATTTCGATCTGGTTATTGCATTTGTCGACAAAGTTAGATCTACTAACGAGTTGTTGGTATTACAACGGAACCCGTTTCGGTCATTACATTGGCAACAATGCTTGAATGATTCCAGACTACTTTAAATTTAATTTTATCAAAATTATTAATAATGATATTAAAACACTGCTTTTTTTTAAATGTTATGAAATCGTAATGGTCCTACAAATATGCCTTGCGGAAAACTTCAAATTACGAGAATATAAATAACTTAATCTTTTCTAGTTTATCATCACACCATCTCTTACAGGCATGCGTCAGAGCTTACCCGTGATGGTAACCATCAAAGTGAACAAAGTGTGCAGATTAGGGTGGAAATCTCTTCCCGAAAGAGTCGATTACGCTCCTATGACAGGAAGACAAGAACTATTTCCATCGGCAAATTTAGAATTATGTGACATACCTTGCGGCATAAGAGAATTAAGAACCAGAGTAGATTTGGCAACGAGGTAAGTTTGTGTTTCATAATATAAAAAATACAATAGATATACTTAAGCTGAATTATTCAAAAAAAAAAGAAAAAAACGAATATGATTCTTTACTCAAATCTATAGATTCGAAGGTTATCAAATGAGTACTTCCTCTATTTATTGGGTCTGGGAAAAAGTTCGTGGCGTTTTTTCAGTAAAATTCAACTGGTCCCCGCATGGCGCGTGGACGAATTCATTTAAACCGAATATGCTCCATTATTATCGACAATGTTTCGCCATTTTTTTGGTAGATCCATGATCCCATCGGTGAAAAACTTCTGTGGTTTCTGGTCGAAAAACTGAATCAAGTAGTTTTCACAGGCTTCTTTTGAAACCAACTTAATTCCATTGAGAGAGTTCTGCAGAGATCGAAACAGATGATAGTCAGAGGGTGCTATATCCGGACTGTAAGGTGGGTGCATCAAAACTTCCCAACCAAACTCTCTCAATTTTTGACGGGTCATCAAAGAAGTGTGTGGTCGGGCGTTGTCATGATGGAAGACAACACCTTTCCTATTAATCAATTCGGGCCGTTTTCTTTCAATCGCCTGGCGTAATCTCTCTAGTTGTGCACAGTAGAGTTGAGAATCAATCGTCTGACCAGTTGGAAGTAGTAGTATTCCCCTCCAGTCCCACCATACACACAGCATCACTTTTTTTGCCGTCAATGTTGGCTTAGCGAACGCTTGTGACGGCTCACCATCCTTTATCCACGATCTTTTACGCTTCCGATTATCGTACGTAATCCATTTTTCATCTCCGGTTATTAAACGTTTCAGAAACGGCTCGATTTCATTCCGTTTCAGCAGCGCATCGCAGATGTTAATTCGGTCCATCATGTTTTTCACGCTCAACTCATGAGGAACCCATACGTCAAGCTTTTTTTTGTAACCAGCTTTGTGTGAATGGTTCAAAACAGTTTTGTGGTCAATGCCTAGCTCCATGCCAATATCGACACTGCTGATATGCTTATCTTGTTGGACTTTTTCAAGAATTTCATCAGATTTTTCAGTGATTGGACGACCGGAGCGTGACTCATCTTTCACATTGAAATTTCCAGAACGAAAGCGAGCGAACCATTTCCGCGCAACAGATTTCGATAAAGTACCTTCACCGTACACAGCACAAATTTTATCACAAGCCTGCGCAGCGTTTTTTATCATAATAATATTGCAGAATATAGCGAAATTTCTCATTATTCTTCTCCATTTTCAAGTGCGAATAACTTTCCAACCACTGCACCGATTACAATGTTTCTACGCTCAAACTAACGTTCGGAAGGTCATCTAAAAAACGAGCCGTCGGTGGTGTCGCTGTGACTTGTTGTTCTTTAGTTATCGGCAACCAATGCCGTCTATCGGGAAAAACGCCACGAACTTTTTCCCAGACCCAATATGTTCAAGAATGTTCAATAAGTATTTTTGCACGAACTTTTATTTCTTTCTTATTTAACTACATAAGTTTTTTCTAAAGTTTATGCATTTTGCCCAACGATTCTATAGTATTTTTAAATCAATTCCTATAACACGATTTACCAAAATTTTCAAAAATATTTCGTCGACAATCTCATTTAATGTAAGCCTTTTTTCACAAGTCATTTCTTGATTTTCGACAATAGATGACGATGTACTTTGTTTTGCAGTTTTGTCATTTTTCGTAATAATTGAAGAAGTGTGAGCTCATGCATTGCCTTTATGAAAAAGAATTATCTTTTGCGCGAAATATCAATGCTTTTCTTTATTTCTTCATTTAAATGATCCATCAATATTGCATAAAATTGGACAGTTACTACTTTACCTTCTCCCGAAAGTTAATGAATATTATACCGTGAACAATACAGAAAAGAGTGACTATTACCTTCTTAGCTAATGGAACGGTTTTGGCCTTCTTTGAATAACAATAGTAATATATTTGTAACCAACTAAAATAAAATAAAGTAATGCACATCACATTACATAAAAAAGTACATTTTGAATGTACACTGCAGGCCATAAGTTTGGAATCACTTGCATAAGTTAGGAATCACTTCTGAATATAATGAAAATATTGTAGTGGCTTTGACAAACATTGTAAAAATAAAACAATATTAATATACCAAAACGTTTTATTATAAAATAAGCAGGAAAAAAAGCAAATTTTATTTATTTACATCCACTTATTTTTATTATCAACTAAACGGACTTTTCATCGAAATACCCTCCTTTTGCTTTAATGACGGCAGCACACAATCGCGGTAAACGAGACACTAATTTTGTAAGGGTTTCATTGGGTATATTTCCCAAGAATCTTGTATAACTTGCCACATGTGAGTCTGGGACGTCGGACACTTTTCACGCACTTTTCTATCCAATTCTTCCCACAACAGCTCTATTGGATTGAGGTCTGGCGATTGTGCCGGCCAAACCATGTTTTGTAAAACACCGTCAGCTTCGTGTTGTTGGAGATATCCTCTACATAAATGAGAAGAATGTTTTGGGTCGTTGTCTTGCATGAATATAAAGTTTTCTCCAAGTAATCTCAGACCGGAGGGCACAGCGTTGTGTTCGAGAATCTGTCTGTAACCCTCCTTTTTCAAAACTCCGTCGATTTTCACCAGATCTCCTACACCAGCCGAAGAAAAACATCCCCAAACCATTACAGAACCGCCACCATGTTTTACCGTGGGCACCACACATTGCGGTAACATTTTTTCCGTAGTAGTTCTTCTTACAAATATCCGACGTCTGGAACCGAAGACCTCGTACTTTGATTCGTCGGTCCATAGTACTTTTTCCCACTGTTCTATTGTCCAATCTTTGTGTAACTTAGCCCATTGTAGCCTTTTTATTTTATTTTGCGGACGTAGAAGCGGTTTGCGAACTGCTACACGTCCCATCAGTCCAGCCGCTCTGAGCCGCCTTTTTACTGTGGTTAAAGAGATCCGAGTTTCACGCTCCCTGTTAAACTCACCGCGGATTTGCGAGGCCGTTAATCTTCTATCTCTTTTCGTCGTCAATATAATTGTCTGATCTTCTGCAGGAGCTGTAATTTTTGGTCTTCCTGATCGTTTTCTGTCCGTATACCCTCCAGTAGACTGGTATCTTTTAATTGTATTTTGTACACCTTTGTACGATATCTTCATTCTTTTCGCGATATCCCGTATAGAATCTCCCCGATTATGATGACTAATAATTTCTACACGTTTTTCTAGCGATATCTGCTTTCTCTTCGCCATAATCAAACGATGTTTACTGATTCTACACACTTTTATGTGTCTACACACTTTAAATGATACGAAGCAACTAAAATATTCTCATTACTTCAAAATGTATAAATACTTATAAATATAAAAACTAAATGTAATTACAAAAGGTTTATGCGGAAGGGTCTGCAATAAAATTTGTCCATTCCAGGTAATCGTTCATTATGCAGAAATATTACCTGCTCGAATAAATAATACCGTACGCAGAGTTTCCTTAATCTCTGGTTATTTTCCAACTATTAATGCATTTAAAACTACATCTTTTATGTAAAGCTTTATAATGTACTTAAGAATAATCCTTTGTACTTATATCAAAGTAATACGAACGTAACATAGATAAATTTTAATTTTTATGAATTTACTGGAACTGATTCCAAACTTATGGCCTGCATTGTATATACGAGGGTGGTCCCAGAAGTACCCGGCCCAACAAAGAAAACAAATATATTCTTCCAAAATTTTTGTGTTTTCTTTGTTGGGTCGGATACTTCTGTATTTCTTTTCAAAATTTTTGTATTTTTAACATAATTTCCGAATACATTTAAGAAACCCCGAAGTTTCACAGTGTTTTACAGTGCGCTGTATTATACGTTATTTTTCCGTTGACATGCCTTCCAGGTGATCAGGCCCAGAAAGATGATTCATCTGTAAACACAACGTCAGATCAATCTTTGTTGGAATTTTGTTCTGCCAAAATAGCGCGCGCCAATCGATGTTTTTCAGACAACAACGGTTTAATAATTATTCATTGATGAGCGATCGTACTTAAGCTTCGTGTAATCTGCTTCCAATTATCATTAAACTATTATTTATGTTTTTCTTGACTAGTTCGGGTTGTCCTTGATAAAGTGTTAATTGCGGTTTTTTTCTTACATAAATTAACAATAGCCTTATCTTGTCGCGTATTGTAATGCGGTTTTCCATACATCCCGGAAAATCACCCACACTTTGAGTTTGTTGATATTGTATTACTCATCGTTTGAAGAAGTCTTCCGGCTTGTGTAAACAGCTAACAGTCGCTGCAATTGTCGTTTTAGAACTTTTACGATGCTACACTAAAACACTGCTTCGAAACGTTTTGCATACACTCCACTCGGTTTAACAAAAACTGTTACCTGCATCAGGTACAATGGTTAACTAAACTAAAACTGATTAAATGTATTAGAGGGAAGGTATTTTCGCCTATTCTCTCAGTTCCATCCTTCCATTAAGTTTCCCTTCATATTAAGTTATCGCGTACGTATAATTTTGAAACAATCGTACATGTAAATTTTTGTTACAACCCTGTATAAAAAATTATTAATGTTATATTGATTGTTTTCTTTATATAGAATCAAACAATTAAATTATAAAGACTTTTATTTAATTTAGTAACTCTTGAATGTTTTATTTCAACAAAAAAAAAAATTAAAACCTTTATTTAGTGATGGTGTACGCTCAATGTTAGAACTAAATGTAGTTAAATATTTCTAAATGAACACATAGATACAGTGACTCATAGTCAAAATGATGCAGTGCTTTAAAAATTATACATTGTTGAAATTATATAATAAGAAATCGTTTTTGAAAAAGAATTAAAACAAAGGCAGAGAATCTACAAGAAAAATATTTAATGAACACGATGAGCGATGAATTGGGCGAATTTCAAAACAAAATTCGTTTTTGAGTGCCTAAAGTTTACATCTGAAGTAGAAAATGTACTTTTGGTAAAGAAGTTAATCCGGAAACGGTTCGAAGAGTTTTGCAAAATGCCGATTTGTAAACCAGAACAGCTCGTAGAAAACCATTTGTTTTGCAACATCAAAACAAAGGTTTCGACTTTTAGAAAACAGTTTTATTTTCGGACGAAAGCAAATATAATATTTTTGGATCGGATGGCAAAATGTATGAAGGAAAGAGAACGAAGAAATGAGTTTCAAGAATTTAAAACCTAGTGTTAAGCATGGAGGTGGGCATGTAATGGTATGGGACTGTGTCTCTGCACTTCATTGAAGTAATTATGAACAAATTTATGTATTTGGACATTCTAAAACAAAATCTGAAAGTTGCTACCCAAAAATTTTGAATTGAAAACAATTTTCATTGGTGGTTCAAATGGTTGTTATACAACTGCTCAAAAGTCTGTAAACCACCACCCCAATCTTCAGATATAAATAAAGGGTGTTTCAAATTTCGCGTTTTTTTTTGTAAAGAATAAATAAAGCACATAATTTGCATTCACTTTCAAAAACTTTTTATTGGTAATTGAAGTATCAATTATGACATTTATATGCGAAAAATAATATCTGCCAAATGGCCTCCTCTTGCAGCTCCCCAAACGTCTACTCTTTTGTTAAAATTTTCAATGACATTTTGACATAATTGAGGCTCTATCTCACCAATGACACGAATAATTGCATCTTTCAAAACAGGAATTGATTGTGGATTGTTTTTATAAATCTAACTTTTCACATAACCCCAAATAAAATAGTCTAACGGTGTCAAATCACATGATCTTGGTGGCCAATTAACATCACCGTTTCTTGAGATTACACGTCCAGGAAATTTTTCTCTCAATAAATCAATTGATTCGTGTGCAAGTGAGGTGTAGCGCTATCCTGTTGAAACCACATATCCTCTAGATCAATAGTCACTAATTCAGGCTATAAAAATTCGGTTATCATCCAACGATATCGATCAACATTGACAGTTACAGCTTCACCAGCAGCGTTTTCAAAGAAGTAAGGTCGAATTACACCACCTGACCATAATGTACACCAAACAGTAACCCGTTTAGGATGCATAGGTTTCTCATGAATAATTCATGGATTTTCCTCACCCCAGATACAGCAATTTTATTTATTAACATAGCCACCAAGTTCAAAATGTGCCTCATCGAAAAACATTATTTTTTGAGAAAAATCAGCTGGTTGTTCATTGATGAAATTGACAAATGAACGACGTTTTAAATAATCTAATGGTTTCAGTTCCTGTGTTATTTGAACCCTATATGCCTTCAGAGCTAAATCCTTGTGTAAAATACGCTATGTTGTTGATCCACTAAGTCCAAGTTGTTGTGAACGTCGTCTAATGGACATTTCAGGATCTTCAGCAACACTTTCACGAACCAAACCAATATTTTCTTGTGAACGACCACTACTACTGTATTTTTCATTTTTTTGATCTTCCACGGACCCGGTCTCTTGAAATTTTTTAATAATCAGACCAATAGTTCTTTCAGATGGACGATTATGTAAACCATAAAATTCACGTAATTTTCTAAAAACTCTTCACAGAACGCTTTTCATAAAATAATTCAACAATTTGCACGCGTTGTTGTACCGTGTACGAAGCCATTTTTATAAATGTCATACATCACACTTTTTAAGTGCCCACATACCCAGACAAATTCAGTGCGCCATACCAAATATTAAAGAGATAATATGTTAGTTCACTAATGTATTTCAATAAATGCATCATTTTCACTGTGACATTAATTTATGAGCTATTAACATAATTCTTGTTATTAATTGTGTTGTGTTCAACGAATTGTCTTTTAATTTTGTTATAACAATATATAATATTCTTGCAAAACCGCAATGTGTTTGATTCTTTTCTAAAAACGATTTCTTGTTATATAATTTCAACAATGTATAATTTTTATAGCACTGCATCATTTTAACTGAGTCACTGTACATTAATTAACATTTGCTTAAAATTAATTTAAAATTACGCATAACTCGAAAAGATTCGTTGTGATATGTATTTATATGTATTGATTTAAAAAAATTATGGTATATTGGGTTTGATTACTGACAATTTATTTTTGTTTTCAAGCAATCAACTCCATTGGCTTCATATTTCAACGTATACAAATTAATTGAATATATTAAAGTGTATACATCGTATAATGTGAAAGCCTTGTACGAATTATATTTCAGCTTCGTCTGTTTGACTATCTATATCAAATATTTACTTACTTATAATAAACTTGTGTTTATAATTTCGAAAAATGTTATGTCATATTTTCTAAGAAGATTCCGTTATAATCTACTATATTTATATATCTATATTTAATTAAAGTAGGAACAAATGTAAAATAAGTTTTTTGTTTGTATAAATTACAGACATTTTTGATAAAAATCATTGCGTTACAAAAATTCTTTTTGTCAGACGATGAGATTAGCAGAAGGAAGCCGTATGTATATAATTTAAATTTTGTTCTCGTTTATCACAAACAAAATAGCTTTTACGTGATAAAGAAAAGGTATCGAAAATAATTTCCTTTCGATTTATTTCGTGGTTATTTGGTTACCAAAATTCAAGGTTGCGCAAATTAGTGAGTTTGATAAAAATCTGCCTTAAGCAAATCTAATTTTAAAATCAATTTGCGTTTCCCTTCGTAAATTATTGAAAAGCATTTAAAAATTGTGTTATTTTATTTACACTCTAGGCGTGTTTATTATTTGGTCAGTTACACAAACTACTTACACTACCGGCCAAAACTATTCGCCCACCCATATATACACAGTCTCGCAAAGGAAACGGAACTTTTTTAAAATAGTAATTCTTAGTGGCGTTATCTATTTAAAAAACTATGCGTCGGTAAGCTGGATCTTTCATCAATGTTTTGTCAAAATATCTCGACATTTGCATCATTAAAAGCAGGACAATTTGCATAAAGTAAGAGTGTGTATTTGGCATTGGTATTTTGAACAAAGAGCAAATATCAAGTTTAATTTGATGAAACAAGTGTATGATGATGCGTGTTTATCACGTACACGTGTGTATGAGTGATATAAACGATTTAAAGACGGTCGTACAGACGTAAACGACGACGAACCTCCTGGTGCAACAAAATCTGTGGCTACAGACATCGAACTTGTACATGAATTTATCAGGAATGAACCGAAATCCTCATTGCGATACGTGGGAATAGAATTAAATATTTCCAAAAATTCAATTCATCGCATTCTGACACAGCATTTGGGACTGACAAAGATTTGTGCAAAGTTTGTACCACATAAGGTCGCTCATGATCAAAAGTTGCTCCGAATTTAACATTGTACAGACTTGACTAAAGACTCAAAAAAGGCCAAAAGCTTAAGATATTCTATTGTAACTGACGATGTGACGTGGTGTTTTCAATATGACACAGAGACCAAGCGTCAAAGCTCTGAATGGAAGCATTCAAGCGAAGAAAGACCGAAAAAAGCCGTTTGGAGAAGTAATAAGTGAAGACAAAATTGATTTGTTTTTATGATTCGAAAGGCGTAGTGTACAAAGTTTGTACCAGCTAGTCAAACAGTCAATGCTGTATATTATCTTGGTGTTATGAAGCGTCTTTTGGTGCGTATTCATCGTATGCGCCCTCAATATTGTGAAGACGGTAGCTGGCGTTTGTTACATGATAAAGCACCATCTCATCGCATGACGGTTATCACTGATTTTCTAACTACAAATGGCATTTTAACCATCTACCAGTCACCATATTCACCAGATTTGGCCCCTTGTGATTTCTATCTATTCTCCAAACTACATTTACCGATGAAAGGACAGCGTTACATCCACATCGAGCCATTAAAAAGGTGTCGACAACGATCTTGAAGGACATCTCTAAAGATGAACTTAAAAATTCATTCGACATGTTAATTGACCATGCAAAACGTTGTATCGAAGCCGAAGGCGACTACTTTGAATAAAATAAATGAATTTTACCAAAATAGTAAGCTTTTGTTTTTATTTTAAAAAAAGTTCCGTTTTCTCTGATATAAACTGTGTGTATAGAATAAGAAGTATTAATACTTACTGCAAAAGTAAAATTTTATTATATAAAATGTTTTAAAATCCTAACAAAAAGTATTATTTCAAACAATTTTAACAAATATTCTTTCAAATTTGTAAAAAATTTTAATTCATCGATGTTACCAACTTAAGAAGTTCCATACTTTTCTGGTATCCTTCCATATATGTCTAGAAAGTTCTTCAAACTACGAGAACGATCTAGACTTGATGTTCTAGAAAGTTACATCGAAGCTGTTTCGAAACGTTCATTCTAGAATATTCCAGACCGCTATATCTGCCCGAGTTCGCAGTAGTGCCTCGCGGCGTCCTTCTATACTTTCTACGGTGCGTCGGGCGGGACACTTTGCAAACCTTTTATTACTGCTTGGCACATTCTCTCTAGCAACTTCGCCCGAGTTTCAATTTCCATTTTTGACCATGTAGTAGTTGGTGTTAGGTCCATAGTGTTTTTGTGGATGTTGGAGCTGTCTTCGCACTTATCTGTCTAGCTCATCTCAAAATAAGTCTATAAGATTCAAGTCGGGATTCTCTTTTCATAACAACAATTATTCCTTACCGTTCTAATTTCTCTAAATACCCCCGGCACAATTTGGACGTGTGTTTGGGATCGCTGTCTTGCTGGAACACAAAGTTGTCTTCACTTAGTCATGTTTGAGAGGAAACGGCATTCTGTTCCACCGTTCTTTTCTTAGAATATCATCCATTTTAATAATATCGCCTACAGATGTTCCAGCAAAACAACCCAAAATCATTACTGATCCTCGGTCATACTTGGTGGTGGATGCGATGCATGATTCGAGAACTTGTTCTGCCGCTGATTTTCAAACAAATGTTCTTTCTTCTAAACCGAATATCTCGAGTTTGGAGATTCGTTGATCCAGATTTTTCCACTCTTCCAGCATCCAATCCTCTAGTTGTCTTTCCCAAGCTAACCGTTGTATTTTATTTTACTTACATAATAGCGGTTTTCGTACAGCAACACTCCCGAACAATTTTTCTATGCGTAAACACCTTTTCACCGTTGTAACGCTAACTGGTTTATTCCAATTAATGTTCGCCTCTGCTGCAATTTCCTGTGCAGTTTTTCGTCTACCTCTTTTGCTTAACAAAACTATTGCTTGATCCTCTGCTGGTGTTGTTATTTTTGGTCAGCCCGGCCGCTTTCTATCCAATAAACTGCTAGTTTCTCCATATTTTTCTTATAGTTCATAGTCCTGCGGCTTAAGTTCAAGGATTTCGCAATTTGTCTATTACTTTTACCAATATCATAATGAGACAGTGTAAGAACACGTGTTTGAACACCTAAAATTCTTTTTTACGAGGCAATATTCAAAATATCGATTTTATTTTAAAATAATACACAAACACGGCGACACGAAATCTTTACACTTCGAAAGTTGAATGAAAACTAAAATTTTTATGCAAATATAACCTTTCGTTGAATGGTTTATGGCCTAATGTAAGCGTATTTGGAATTTCCGAGAAAAAGATCTTTATTTAATGGCCTTACCTGAATTGAAAAATTGTCATTGTCGATAATTTAGTTTTAAAGTACTTAAATACATAAATACCGAAGATTATGCATGTACTATGCTTGTATTTTAATTAAAATTTAATAACATACTGGTTTTAGTTAGACTATAATATTGTTTATTTAAATAATATGAAAATATACACGTGAGCAAATATTTGTGGCTGGTAGTGTATATCTACATTAATTAAGTTATACTTATTATTAATACTTAAAGTCAATATTAAACAGCCGTTGTACAAGAAAACACAGAACTTTTGATAGAAAATAAAACACAGGTTGATTATATTTGTTCCAGTCATTTATTTCAATCAATATACTCTCCCTCAACTTCGACGCAGCATGGTCAATTAATTCGTTAAATGAGTTTTTTTTTATATCGATTTTTGGGGTAGCTAGAACGTTTCCAATGTTGTATTGCTTTTCTTTCATCGACAAATGGAATCGAGGGGGTAGAGAAAAAAGTCACAAGGTGCTAAATCAGATGAATACGCCACTGATCGAATACAGTCTTGATATTTACTCAAAAACCGTGTTTAATTCAATACATTTTTTGGTTGTCGGTCAACTTGTATTTTGTAGGGAAAGAATCACGAATTCAATTTATAGAGACCTAAAGCCTCGATGACGATACATGTACAATACATAGTTAATTTCAAAATCTAAGATTTCCGGTGTTCTTTGAAGAAATCACGACATGTGAAATCTAGGAACTAATATTTTCTTTTGTCGCAGTTGCAACTTTGCCATGTATTATTCCTACAACAATATTGTATCTTCTTTCAAATCTTTATTCGACCCCTGTTACATATATAATCACTATTCACGAGTTTTTCTAAATCTTCTGCTTGTAGTTCTAAAATTTCTTCATTAACGTTGATTTCTTTGGTACCGAACTATTTTATTAAAATATTATAAGACGTTGTCTCGAACAGGTTTTTTAATTTTTCTTAATTTACAAAGATATATATATATATATATATATATGCACATATTTATTAAAAAGAATATATGAAACTTTACACACATATTTACGAACCTCTCAAGTTCAGAGTACAGATGTTCAATATGTCCTCCATCAGCGACACGAACAATATCACATCGATTCTCAAATTCCTCCCATACTCGGGCAAGCATGTCCTTCGTCACTGATGTTATGGCAGTACGGATCCGGTTCTTCATCTCTTCCAGGTTCTGTGGGAGTGGTGGTACATAAGCGTTGTCTTTAACGAAACCCCACAGGAAGAAGTCACAAGGTGTCAAATCCGGTGATCGTGGAGCCCAGCTGAGACATGCTGAGTCGCCAGCTCCTTGACTACCAATCCAACAGTTCGGTAGAGTTTCATTCAAATATTCACGCACTTGGCGACTCCAGTGAGGGGGTGCCTCGTCTTGTTGAAAAATGAAGTTGTCTTCGTGCAGCCTCGGAAATGACCAGTTTTGTAACATAGCGAGATACTGCTGATCGTTAACCGTGTTTTCATCAAAGAAGAATGAGCCGTAAACAGATGATCGGGATATCGCATAAAACACATTGATTTTAGGCGAATCTCGTACATGTGCAATGGCTGCATGTAGGTTCTGTAGACACCAAATTCAAACATTGTGTTTGTTTACCAGACTACTAACATGGAAAATCGCTTCATCACTAAACACGACGCGTTGTGCGAAAGTGTTGTCATTGTTAATAGCATCATGAATCTCGTTACGAAATGCCACACGTTTCCGTTTGTCATCAAGACACAGCCAACCGACATCTCAAAACTCACCAAATTGTTGTTGTAGGCAGTTGTAACTCCCGACCGGCACGACGAGTTGATTTTGAAGGATTACGTTGGAAAGCAATTTGAATTCGTGCAACATTTTCTTCAGAAACACGAGGGCGGCCAGGACTCTCTCCTTTACATACACATCCTGTATCTACAAACTGTCGATACTATCTGCGAATGTTCTACCCATTCGGAGGATCAATTTGGTAGCTCAACCTGAAACGTCTTTGCACTGTAATCACGGAATTGCACTTCGCAAACTCGAGAACACAAAATGGATTCTGCTGCGGAGTAGCCATTTTAAACATATGACGGTTACCAAGAAAAACAAAAGACAACTGACATCTAGCGGCTATTAAATAAACTAGACTATGTATTCGTTTCTTCAATAGCCGAGCCTAGGCGCAGCGATCGATAGTTTGGACAAAATAATACTTTGTAATACGTATATTCTTTTTGAAACATGCTGTATATTAAACAACGCTTAATTTTTCTACAGTCATATTTCTCCTCAGTTATCAGTTTTCTTTCCATTCCTCGTAAATTAGCAAAAATAAATATATATAAATAAGCAAATAATGAGTAATTTTCGATTGAATATTACTCAAAATGTTTTCAACGTAAGCAGATTGCTGTGAGTTAAACGTACATAATTCTAGAAAAAGAACAGGATGAACGTATTAGTATTTCCTTTCCAGATAGAAACGAATCAATACTGTTGATTTGTATTTTAGTAAAATTTTCGATAAATCCTTTATTTATAATGATATTATAAAAAATTAATCACCGACTCGGTAAAAATAATCACTAAACTAAAACATAATCTTAAAAGGAATCTTTGATAAAAGTATTATCTATTACTCCATCTACAAAGCTAAATATACAGTAGTATAGACTTACATTTGTTAAGTGTTATATACAACTATTTAGTTTTTGTCCAACAGATGAATTTTTTGGACAAAAAGATCATGATTTAAGTAAATCAAAAAAAATAGATGAACAAAAGGAATAACAGAATAGGAAACTTCTGCTACCTAGACCTAGAGGAACTGCCGCTTGTAGGTACTCCAGAGCCTCTTGTACGATGTTTCTTACCTTCTTGACACCAATTTCACCAATAGGAATAACTGTAGCAATATTCCTTTGCACCCGCATGGTATGTTGGTTGTATGTATGTATATACATATACACTATCGCTCATAAGTATTTGGTCAATCGCATTTAACCCGCAAATTGTAACAAAAATCAAAATTGAAAAACTAATATCTTTTTATTATTTACATATATGAAAAATATATATCTTTACATCTAGAATAAATTGTTGTATATTTATCTAAATTTTAGACTTGTCTGTATGCCCTCCTTTATTTTTAATCACTGCAGCACAACCGAGGCTTTCTTTCGATTAATTTTTGTAGGGTCTAAGGTTTTATTTTACCCTCCTCTTGCAGGCTCTTCCACATATTAACAGCAGATGTGGGGGCCGATTTTCTCACCTCTCGGTCAAGTTCTTCCCACAGCAACTCGATGGGATTTAAATCGGAACTCTGGGCAGGCCACGCCATAACTTTTATGGTTCCCTCGTTCTCCAATTTCTGTAAATATTCCCGGCATAATTTTGAAGTGTGTTTCGGGACATTATCTTGTTGGAAGATAAAATCCTGACCCGAAATTTTAATTCCAGAGGGCATTGCGCTTTCCTCTAATATGCTCTTATCTTGTTCTTTTTTTCATATACCTTCAATTTTTACGAGATCGTCCACATTTGATCCAGAAAAGCAATCCCATATCATAACTGAATATCCACCGTACTTAACAGTAGGGGCTATGCATTCTTCCCGGGTACGCTCACCCACAGCCCTCCACATGAAAACACGTCTTCGTGAACCGAAAATCTCGAATTTGGATTCATCGGCCCACAATACTTTAGACCAGTCTTCTATGGTCCAGTTTTGGTGATCGCGTGCCCATTTAAAACGTTTTTGTTTGTTTTGCTTGCGTTGAAACGGCTTCCGCATTGCAATTCGTCCGTGAAGACTGGCTTCTTTTAATCGCCGTTTAACTGTGGAAACACTAATGGGTTTTCAACGAACAGCATTCACTTCTGCTGTGATTTCTGGGTCTGTTTTTCATCTATTTCTTTTGCTTGTTACCACCATTGCAAGATCTTCTGCTGAGGTTGTTGCCCTTGATCTGCCTTTTCAAGTTCTACTCAACACACTTCCACATTTGCGGTGTTTTTTGATGATATGGCCCATGGTGGACTGATTTAATTTAAGTTCTGTAGCAATTTCACGGTTGCTTTTGCCAGTTTTTTGGTATGCGATTATAAACGAGTGTGTTTCTACACTCAATTCTTTCCATTTAGGCATTTCTAACCGATTTAACCTCTTCGAAACACACGATGATATGACTATGAATATCTCAAGAAAACTAACTGCAATTTTGCCAAAATACCCAAGTATAAATACTTGATAGTTTACAATAACACCCTACCTTAATATAAAATCATAACAATCGAAAATTTTCAAGAATTGAGAGATCTAATCCCTTAAGTGCAATTATTCGACCTGGAGTTTTATTAGGGTATTATCATTCATTGTGAATAATGGGGTAATGGCATAATTATTATTGAATAAACTTTTATAGATTTTAATGTTCACTATGAAACTATTTCTTAACACATGGATCAATAAGTCCCGAGACTAACAATGAAAACAACATTTTTTTTGCAAAATTTTTTTTTATTCATCAACATAATCACCTTTTAGGGTGATACAATGGTTCCAACGCTTTTCCAATTTTTCAATACCATGTTTATAAAAAAATTTATCTTTCGCTTCAAAATAAGCTTCAGTTTCAGCGATGACCTCCTCATTTGAGCCAAATCTTTTTCCCTGGAGCATTTTTTTAAGATCAGCAAAGAGCCAGTAGTCACTGGGGGCTAAATCTGGCGAATATGGGGGGTGGGAAAGCAGATCAAAACCCAATTCGTTCAATTTTGCCATTGTTTTCATCGACTTGTGGCAGGGTGCATTGTCTTGGTGAAAAAGGATTTTTTTTCTCTGCATGTGCGGTCGTTTTTTTGCGATTTCCTCCTTCAAACGCACCAGTAAGTCAATATAATAATATCACTGTTGATCGATTTACCTTTTTCGAGGTAGTCAATGAAAATCACGCCATGTGTATCCCAAAAAACTGACGCCAGGACTTTGCCAGCTGACTGCTGCGTTTTCGGACGTTTCGGACGGCTTTCGCCAGCTGTGCGCCACTCAGATGACTGCCGCTTCGACTCTGGAGTGTAGTGATGTATCCATGTTTCGTCCATGGTCACGTAACGACGCAAGAAATCTTTTTTGTTGCGAGTAAATAGCGATAAACAGCTTTCTGAATCATCGACTCGTTGCTGTTTTTGTTCCATCGAAAGCAATCGCGGCACTCACTTGGAAAAAAACCTTTTTCATGCTCAATTTTTCATGAAGGATAGTAAATACACTTCCATATGATATCTGTGTCATCTCAGCAATCTCACGGAGCTTCACTTTACGATCTTTCATTATAATTTTTGTCACTTCACTCACATTTTCCGGTGTAACGGCTTCCACAGGTCTACCCGAGCGTTCCGCGTCATTTGTGTCGGTACGACCACGTTTAAACTCGGCAAACCACCGACAAATCGTTGCTTTTGATGGACAAGAGTCCGGGTAACATTTTTCAATCCATTGTTTTGCTTGCGTGGTGTTTTTACCCATTAAAAAACAATGTTTTATCAGAACACGAAACTCGGTTTTTTCCATTGTTTAAACAAACTACAAAACGACTTTACTCCAACCTCGATAACTCAGCTGTTTCTGGTCCGATCGACTTAAAATTTTGACACGTTTCAAGCAAAGGTTATTACTCTAGAAAGACGTGGTTACTGGTTTACTACGAGCGCCATCTATGGGTTAGTCTCGGGACTTATTGATCCATGTGTTACTACACAAAAAAATAAATTTTATAATTACATTTCTATAGAAACTGTAATGAAACAAGGGTGACTAAATACTTATGAGCGATAGTGTATACAGACATATATACAGCGGTTAAAAATTCACGGATCGGGTAGGACGATTCTATGATTCTATGATTAATTCTGAGTCGACAATCTTAATACATACTGTTTATACATACTGTGTTAATACTGTTGTATTGTCAATTGTTATTTTAAAAAGTTCGGTTGTCTCTGCGACAAATTTAAAAATGAAAAGATATAATTTTCAAAATGATATGTGCAAATTTAATTGACACCGCATTAAGTGTATCCTTTACCGAAATTTCCAGGCATATTGGTAAAGGATGCGATCGTGATACGTACAGCGTCGAATCTCAAAGAAAACTTTGTGGAGCTTCACCAGCAGCCATAGATCTACTACCGAGTCCGGGTTTGGGTGCTGAATGGACGAAACCGCTCATCTCTGACGAAGGTCACGAATCAGATCAGATGTTCGAATTTGACGGGTCCAGCACGGCTGTGACCATACCAAATTCAGTTTTGGACCATAATCTAGCGTCTACTTTCACGATAGCTACTTGGATGCGGCACGCCATCCACCCGGAACAAGACAAACACGTTAAAGAACACATTCTTTGTTCGGCGGACGATCACAAAATGAACAGACATCATTACGCGTTATTCGTCAGGAACTGCCGGCTCATTTTGTTGTTGAGAAGGGACTTTTCCGAAGGAGATTTGAACATATTCAGACCCGCTGAATGGAGATGGAAAATTCCTCAGGTAATTTAATGGATAAATTAGAAAATGTAGAAACCCTGAAATCGTTTATATAACTTTCTTTTCTTTTACAAAAAATAATTTAAATTAGATATTAAATTTGCAAACCATAGTGGTCTTCTTTCTATTTTGTAATCACATGGAAATTATTTATAAATTCTGGAGAGATTTATTTAAATAATATTTGAATTTTATATTATAATTTATGATAAAGCTCACAAATAAATTCCCTTTTTAAGACTATGGCTACCAATTTTGTCAATCAGAAACTATAAGGATCCTAAAATCATTCATGAGGAACACCCATATATATTGAACATTTCCCGAATATAATTAAACATTAAACTTCGTAAAAGCAACTTCAACAGATTCCTTTTTTAGGCCTGCGATGATCAGTGGCATCACTATGCTGTCAACGTCAGATTCCCAGAAGTAGATCTCTTCATAGACGGCCAACTCTTCAGAGCGGAAAAGAAGAATCCAGAAGTTATCGATGACTGGCCATTACATCCCACCAAAGGTATCAATACTACTTTAACCGTGGGAGCGTGCTGGCAAGGTTCCGATAACAAGATGAAACACCATCTGAAAGGATATTTGGCTGGCTTGAGCGTGTTAGTCGGTGAAAATGAAAAACCGGAAGTCCTAAATTGTCTCCACCAATGCAAGGAGAGTTTACAGGTAGGATGACATTTTTATTTAAAATAATTGTACTACGAATACAATAACGTATAAAATTACATTTTTAATAAAGAGGGTTTAAAATTGTTACATTACTTCAGCAGCACGGATTTTTAATTGGTTGATACCAAGAAAACAACATGGATGTAATGACGCAACGTATATTGAACGAAGTCATAAAAACAACACTTCACATTACATGGCAATATTCCGTAACAATAAAGTACACAATAAGAAATTGTATGGTATTCCAAATGATACTTAACAAAGGCGTTCCAAATTTATGGAAATATAGCACATCTGCACAGCTTGGAGTAGTAATATTCAATGACCCACAAATACAAAAGACTCAACGTCAAGCTACGCGGTCAGAGGCAGAAGAGTGCAGTGGAAGAATATTCAAAAAGGTTCGAAAACAAAAGTCACACGCAGGCAGAGAATAACCATGTACACCTGCAGCTATTCATCAATGCAAGCGAGAATAAGATAGATATACTAATATGATGTATGCTGCATACATATGTCGCAAACGCAGACCTATAAAAAAGCCCAAAACATGATAAGACCTGCTTTCCGCGGATTAAATAAAAGACGCTATTAAATCTAATAAGAACGTAACATAAAAGACGCATAAACTAAATTCAATATTCACGATGAAATAAACGAATATAAGAGGATAAACTAACTACATATACATGGTAGAATTCAGCCGTAACAAAATG
This sequence comes from Dermolepida albohirtum, assembly GCA_031893035.1. Taxonomy (NCBI): domain Eukaryota; kingdom Metazoa; phylum Arthropoda; class Insecta; order Coleoptera; family Scarabaeidae; genus Dermolepida; species Dermolepida albohirtum. The sequence goes on from JAVIWB010005051.1 coordinate 434,197, forward strand.
TCTATGAATTAGTTACAACAGCGCAAGATAATTTTCACTAATTTTTCATTATTAAAGATATTCCAAAACTTAAATATTGCTGCAATTGACTTAGATAGATTAAATACTAGTTGGGTTATCTGTAAACTGCGTGATTTTATAGGCAAATAGTATTTGGGTAAACATCGACGTTGATGACCCTCTTGGAAAATAGTTTATTTTCAAACGTTGTTGGATGTGGTCGTTAATAACACGTCGCGTAAATGAATAAAAATTCCTTTTGTGACAGATGTTAATAAATGTATAATTAAAATTTCCACTTTATTGGCAGTCATATTCATTGTATCGTGTGTATTCAAACAAGATGTGTATTAACCCTCTTACTGCTGATGGGTTGATCTATGTGGCCGGTTAGCTGTTCCGAAAGTTGTGGAGGGCTGATTTATCGGCCATGTTTTTCTATTCAACTGAAATTTGTATACAAAAAAAAACACTTTTGAAAAACCAACTGCATATATGACATTTGTAGTTGGTATAAACATGGTAGCGCGCTGGAATTGTTATTTTCGTAAATAAGAGGGTTGATAAAAAGATGTATGTAGGTACCAAATATAATTTTTGTAAAAGTCAGTGCAAATGTACGTTACTAATGACAATAAGTAGAGTAATTAAACGCCACTTGAATACGAAAATTACAAAATAAAAGATTCGTTTGCAATAACAAAATACTTTATTGTTCAATAATGAGTACTTTTGCCATTATTTCTTATAACCTCAAATAGATTTTTCGGGATTGAATGGAATTATACAGGGTTCTCAAGATCAACTGGGAAGTTCCGCCCAACTTCGTTATCAGCGCCTGCTCTAGTTCGTCAGCGCAACTGAATTGGGTAGCATTGGAGTACAATTTACGCGACAACCATCCCCAAACATTTTCTATGATGTTCAGGTCGGGGAGAGCGATGGCCAATCGAGAACCTCCATGCCTTGTTCTTGAAACCAGCGTCGAACAATGCGCGCGGTGTGAATACTGGCATTATCCTGTTGGAAAATAAATGGCCCACCTGCCATAACGTTGGAAAATTTGTCTTTCACCTGTTGCAGCAACTGGACGTACTTTTCCGAATTCTGTCTGCCCTTCACTATTACTAAATCAACAGGTCCGTTATAGGAAACAGCTCCCCATACCATGACTGAACCAACATCGGCTCACCTTCGTGACTGAATCACTTCATCTTTACGTAAATCGTGGAAAGAAAGAAAACCCATCCGGGCCATCTAAATTAAACTTCTTCTCGTCACTGAAAATAACAGTTTGCCATTCTCTTGTCCACCCCATTTTTGCTTGAGCAAACTGAAGACGTGCAGTGCGCTGAAATTCCCTTAAAGGAGGCCGTCGTTTAATTTTCAAACGTTTTAAATGCGGACAGGTCTTCAGTAACTTCTGTACAGTTCTTACCGATGCATTCGTTCCAACGTTATTCGCGATGTGTCTTGCCGTTAATGCCGAATTCGATGCTTCGCGTAATATGTCGACGTTCTCTCATTGTAACGGATGTTGTTCGCCCTTTAAAACGTTTTCCATACGGGATCCCTAATAAAATTGTTCACAACCTGGTGTGATCGACTTATTTTCTTTGCAGTAGCCCTTGAGGAATACCCTTCTTGATGGAACGCTTTAATTTTTCCAATTTCTTCCATACTTAAGCACTTCTGTCGTCCCATCGTTGCACAATACCCTTAATTACAGATGTTTGTTTATCCGGATACACGTTGTAACTCGACACTCATCCGGTAGCTTACTATGAAATACTGGTCGTATCCAACCGGCGCGGTGCATTTTATATGTATGTGGTACTTACGTCACTCAATGCATAACGTTAGGCACTATTACGCAATAATGCGTATTATTTGCCATATCATACCATTACAAACTTGCATTGTATTTTTAGTAAATGAATTGTTTTTCAAACCACCGAAAGCTTGCAACAAGTCGGGTGGTCCTATTCATGTTGCGCGGAGTGTACAAAAAGAAACACTTTTGGAAAACTTACAGTGTACATTTTGGTACAGTACGTTTTGGCTTTCAGCGGTACGGATCGCGTGCGGAATTTGTTTTCGTACATGTATTTTTACCGTAGTTTTCCAGGTGCGACACTGTTTAATTATCTGTTGATGATGACAACTTAGTTGTCGAAATACGTATACCAAATACGAAAATTAATGTGGAAGGGGGTTATACATCACCCTTCAGAGATTAAATTTGGAAAACTTAATTTAAAACAACTGGAATTCTTTACGAAAGGCTAGCATTTTCACTAGAAATAGTTCCAAATTTTTATAATTAACAAAAAATGTAGTCGCAGTAAAAGGGTTAATAGCAAAATCAACATATTAACTTTGGGTTCGCGGCTTGCGTTGCTAGTTTCTTTATAAAGATTGTACGATTTTCACAAAATATCTTTTTTAAAAATAGTAACAATTGTTTCGCCAGCACTGTAACTTCTTCAGACTAAGTTAAGAAACATGATGTAGATATTGCTAACTAATAATACGCTATAAAAATTAACTTATTAAGCTTTCTTGTGGTGTTCACTATGTCGGTCAATCGGGAAGATTTGTGGAAATGAGGATATCAGAACACAAAAGAAGTTTTAATCATAGTAAAAATAATTCCAACTATGTATGCAGTACATTTAAATTCTTTTAATTCGGAGTTCACTATTCTACACTCGGGGTAGATAGAAGAAAAGGATAAAATTATTATTTGAAACTATATAAATAAATAAACATAAAAAATGCAATAATTTATTAAATGACCAATTAGATTTGAGTAGTTCTCCAGTGTTAAACTTATTTAATTGTAATTGAATATCACCCACACCCTGCCAATAGTCCAGTTGACTAGAATATATTACGTTTATGTTAGATTTACCTTTTAGCCTGAAAAAAACACAGTGTTAGAGAAACAATTGTTACTATTTTGTCATGAAGATATTTTGTAAAAATCAACTTTTTTCTCCATATAATTTAGTAGACGGTTTTTGTTACATCGCTGTTTATTTCTTTCTTTATACAATCTCACACTTTTCATCATTTCCTCTATAAATCCTGTTTTTCTTTATCTTTTGAACTAGAATATATACTATTAAACTTTGTATTTATATTTTTGCTTCAACCATCTATATTTTTGTCGGTCATTTTTTCAAATACTTGCTTATGTAAAACCAGATATCTCAGGAAACCAAGCTTGCAAAATTTTTATTAATATCATTACTTGTTTATACGTTTCGATGTGTTTTCATCCGGTACGGTTATTTTAATCTCCGCACTTGTCGATTTGTGTATAAAATTTATAAATATATAAAAGTTCCGTGTAATTAAATAAACAAAAGCCGCGCGTTTGTGCACTATACTAACAAAAGAATATCCTTGTTTTTTGCGCGAGTCACGTTATGCAATTAAATTAAGAAAATTGAATTTACCCACGAAGAAATATGTCACCCAGTTCAAGAAACCCTCATTTCACATTGTGTTAAAATTATGGTACATTTTTTTAATGCTTGCTTGCCACGTGGCATTTTATAAAATTGAGAATAAATTCAAAAGCAATAATGACTTGATATAAAAGACATTTGCACCAGAGGTTAACGTTGTTGTCTTGATAAAATATACAATAGTTTTGTGTTAAATAATAACCCGGCGAAATGCAACTTCTTGCATTAGAACCCTACATTTCGAATATCCAAAATAATAGTAACGCAATAAGGTAATTTTGAAGAATAAAGGCCATGTATTAAACACTGACCTGGGGCACAGCCATAACTCATCTCTCTCATCCCCTTTTCTCCTTTTGTCTTTATCTCAGTTTAAGACTAAAACACAATCTTTTAAAAATTATGTGAAACGAATATACAGTGTGCGTTTTGGCTTTCAACAGTACAGATCGTGTGTGGAATTTGTTTTCGTACGGGTATTTTGCGTAGTGTTCCAGGTGCGACACTGTTTAATTATCTGCTGATGATGACAACTTAGTTGTCGAAATACGAATACAGAATACGAAAGTTAATGTGGAAAGGAGTTATATATGAACCCTCAATGATTAAGTAACGTAATAGTTTTCTATATTATGAAATATATATAAGATTTCAGAAAAGTTACAACGATTTCTTCTGTTTTTCATAGGCTATTTATTAATACAAAAAAATAATATGAAAATCAATTATATATTGTCCGTTTTCTTTGATAACCTTTGTCATCTGTCGGTGAGCTTCATAGAAGAACCCCTTTTTTTTAGTGAAAAACTTGACACATCTGAGTCGAACACTATACCAAACAAGTAGTTTTGAAGAGAACGAAAATGTGGAAGCTTGAAGGTGCAAGGTTCAGCGAGTATGGTTGGTGTGAGAAGATGATTTTTGACGGACAATCAAATGTGTGTATAGATTTCGTGAAATACCACATTCTTTACAATTAACGAGCTCTGAAGCTTTCTGGATGATTATTTTGGATTCATTCATACTTTCCAATTACCGACAGCACACACTTGAATTAATTGTTTTATTCCTTGGTACGAGTATAAGCTCCAAAAATATGACACCTTAAAAATGCCACTACTCCAAGAGCATAACCTCCCATCTTCCTCTGATGAATGTTTGCTTTCGTTGATGTTTGAGACGAATCTTCTTCGAAAATTCTTTACTTCTCATTACCAGTTACAGAAGAATTTTTTCCTCACGTTTACGGAGTATACTACAGATGCTTATACTCACCGTCAAGTGAACTTCTTTGAGTTCATTGCTAAGATACAACTGTTCTTTACAACCTGGTGTTACCAAGATCCCATCAATCATAGTAAAATTAAATATAGAGGGCGTAATTGGACAGGACCGACCTGTTACCTGCATAAATGGCAATGCACGGAAGCTCTTTATTCATTTGCAAGTTCATACAGTTATGTGTTTGATGAAAATAGCGCCCTAGATTGTTGAATTTACTTTTGTAAAATTCCTAGTGGTATGGCAATGATTAAGTCAAAATATCTGAAAGATATCATTTTGAGTGTGATCATGAACGAGCACTTGGACTGCTCGAAGCACATCAAATTGTCACTAACGTGGCCACAGTTATGGTAGTCTTAAAAAGTGTTGTTGGACGTTTAAAAAAAGGCCGCCAAAAGTGGAAATACTATGCGAAAGCTTACCGGTGGTCATGGAAGAAATACCACGCCTCAAGAGGGTCGATATGTATCCATAGTGGCGAAAAGAAACAAATATCTCATTCCTATTCAGATAGTTGCAGACCTTACAACACGTGTATCTGCCAGAACTGTTCCTATCTCAGATCAGCCATGCTATCGTCAGCTTCACCTAAACAGAAATTATTTTTTCTTTATCCTATTTTCCCATGTGGCGAAACCTATATCATTTTGCGCGATAAATATAACATTACACCTCCATTACACATGTACTTAGTTTCATTTCCTCAATCATTCCCTTGGATTATTTATTTTAAAGAATATCTATTCCTTAACAATTGTCAAGCATGTAGTTATTCAGGATATTTAGAGATTGGAATTATTACAAAATCCAAATAAATTTAGCAATATTTTGAATCATTCTGAATACCCAGTACATCATCATTTTAACCAATGACGTTTGTTTTAATCAAACAAAGGTACCGGCTATGGAACTTCTACAACCCGGCATGGAACTTTTGACGAATTCAGATCTCACGGAAGTCACTGTAGAGGGAGACAATCGCACAAACTTGGAGATCTTGGTGAGAAAAATCGGTTACGCTAACTCCAGGGAATTCCCAACACCCGGTCGCCGAAATTTACGTTTGACTACCACTGTAAGCTGCGATAACGGTAAACCCGTCAAAATCCCAGATGCCACGGCATACGTCATGGTGCTCAGACCACAAACACCCAGCATCATCCTCAATGGCACGACTAATTTGGCCAGGAAGTACGAAGATTTCAGGATGGGTGTGAGAGTTTTCGCCGATATACACATTTCTGGTGAACAGAAATTAGATAAATGCACACTGACTATTTATCCGAACTTGAATCCCGATCACGAAACTCTCTCTGTTTCGGTTATGATGTTGAAACGCTTAGGTAAGTGATATTAAATATAATTTTTAATTATTAATAAAAGATAAACGCGATTCTGAACGTTTCTGCGTTGAATTTGGTGTGCCACAGGACCCTGTTTTGGATCTGTACCTTTTTACAATAATCGTAACTGATTTTAATTTGGTTAGATCTAGTGTTAAACACGTAAATCAATTGTCTAGGGAGCTGGAATAATCATGTTACACATTACCTAAGGAAATCGTGCAATTTGTACTCAATGGAAACTTTTACTACCATGACTTTTATTCGAAAATGCGCTATGGTATTGTTAATTGGAGTTCAAACACTGAGACATGCTGACTTTTTTCTGAAAGAGGACAGTTTTATTTATAAACAAATTCAATCTTTTTTCTTTAATTTAGTAGCCGAAATTAATTCACTTCTCTTCTTCAGGAATGGTAGCCAGAATTTCAAAAGATGGCGTCACAATATCCGGTTCCGACATGTTCTACAATTATCAACAAATTTTGCGACAAATCGTATACACCAACCGCAAACCTGCTTACTATCTTAATCGTGTTTTCAAACTTTCATGCTCTGAGCTTAACGGCAGATTCACCTCTAACGAATATGTTCAAACCGTAAGTTTATAGTTCATATCCTCCATGATACTGGAAAAATATGAGAAATTATCTGAAAAGGAAGTTTTTAAAAATGCATGTTCACAAATTGGAACCCCTCAGAGTGGTGTACTTTAACCTATACTATTCGTTTTTTTAAAATATACATTAATGCATATTAAAAGTCTTATTTTGTTCTCATTTTTTACTTGTAGCTGACTGTAATTCATCCACAACCGAAAGATCCTGCGCCAGCTCACGCTACCATTAATAAACATTCCGTTGAAGTCAGACCAGCAGCTGTCATATCAAGAGAGTATGTTCCATCTGATCATTTAGGCGCTGTAGCCGCTGGTGGCTCTCATGCTGTAACCATAATAGTTGTGGTTTGCGTTGGTTTCTTGCTATTCATGATCGTTTTGGGAGTTATCAGAATTAGGGCTGCCCATCAAAGGACGAATGCAGAAGAGGCGCAGGATTCGGAGATGACCTGGGATGATTCTGCCCTTACAATTACTGTAAACCCCATGGAAGTAAGTTACAGAGCAAAATTATATTAAGAATGTATTTGAACTGATATAGACGGATCTCAATTAACGTGTTTTACATTGAAATATAACCCATCGTTATTACTTTGAATTATTTCTGCACAATAAATTACAATTTTTCTTGTGTAGAAGTTTTAAAAAAAATTTACAAAAATTGCTATTTTAAGCAATAAAATATGATTACAAAAAACAATGGTGCTAAGATATATTTGTGGAATAAATCTAGTAAATTATGAATGTACGTTAAACGAATAAAATCGTTATCATTTCCTTTTTTGTGTATTTTCAGAATGCAGAACGCAGACTGGAGGGCCAGCCCGGCGAATATTCCGACAGCGAGCAATCAGATTCCGATAGCTCTTCAGATGACGACGCGGTTGACGGTCCGTGCAGGCTGCACGACTCCTCAGACGAAGAGGAAGAACAGCCGAGACGCAGTCGCAACCACGAATACCAGAACGTGTCGCAATTAGAATGGGACCATTCCACAATGTAGACCGTTTAAAAAAACACACAAAACAAAATACAAAATGAACAGAAAAGAGAATAAACGTATAAAGACGCAACAAATACCACAAAAAAATAATAAATCAGTAAACAATATTAGTTGAAAGAAAAAAGAAAACTTTAGAATGACGCCTATAATTAAGTGAAAAGAGAGAAAAATTCCAGCCTACCTTTTTTGAAAATAATTTATGGAAAGTGTTTTCTATCTTAAAATTGAATTAATTTTTGTCTTACTTCGTCTCCCCTCTTATTTTTTAAAATATCGGATTTCATTGTTCTTCTTCTTATTGAATGTAATAATGGCGTTGTACTTATTATTATTATTACACCCTTTTAAAAAGTGTGCGTACCCCGTCCCTAATATTTATTTAAACATATCCTAATGTGTGTATGTAGCAAATATTTTTATGAAGAAAAAGAAGTGATTTTGCTTCTTTATCCTCTCTCTATTTTCATTCTAGTGTACCCTTTTCAAAATATTTCAAGCTATACCTCCTTTTTTCCCTCATTATTGTTTTCTAGGTATTCTATTAATTTCCAATTTTTTTTAAATTTATTCTCGAATCAAAGTGAAAAATTGAATTTGTTGCAGCTTCGCTGAATTCGCCGATTTACTTCACTTTTACTTTATTTATTTTCCACCTCCTCCACTCACCCATTTTTCTTTCTATTTGTCATAATTATAAATTATTTTCAATAAATTTTGGGGAGAAAACTAACAATTTTCTTTAGGTTCTGTATTAATGTTTTTAAAAAAACCCTTATTTTACAAATTTTTAATCGTGTATGTGCCCTGAATATATCAAAATAATGTATATATCTCCACTATTTTTCCTATTTAAAAAATAATCAATATGGGCGCCATTCCAGTTTCCTTTTCCTCCACATAAAATATAAAAGAAATTCTTTGCGCGCAATATTTCGTAAATATTCGGATCTAACGCATCGCAACTTGAGCTCCGAACAGCAAATTTAAAATAGGAAAAAATTAATACACGAAATTGTCGGAGAACCATCGTAACTCATCACAAATAATGGTGCATTAAGAAATTAAATTATTAAAAATAAAATCAAATATTAAGGCGGTTTTATTCGATTATATTAGTAAGAAATAATAATAATAATATGGGCTTTGTATTGTATTGTACATATAGGGGTTTTCAAAAGTAATGTAACAAAATATATATATAAAATATAAAAAATAGGTTTAATGTATTCCGCTAAGAGTTGCGTAAATTCGTGTATTAATTTTCATATTTGTACTTGTGTAATAAATAATTAAGATATTTATTAGGAATTGGTCTCGAAACAGTAAAAAATAAAGTGTGAGACGAACAACAAAATTTGGAAACAAAATCAAGAATTGGGATAGCGAGGATTGAAAAACAGAGAAGTGCATATATGTATAAGTATTTAAACAAACAAAAAAATTATATCAATAAATAAGTTAAGAGGTAATCGTCCATACAATTTAGTTATACGAGAGTAAGAAAAAAAAAGAAAAAACATGATTGTAATATCCCTAATCTCACTCTTTAGCTAGTTGATAAATCTATATATAAATAAATAGCTTTCTCACATTAGCTTTTTTGGAGAATTTAAAATAAAGAGGAAAACAAATAAAGTAAATAAACATCAGAACGGAAGTTAGTAAACTTATTAATTTATTTACTTTTTTTAGTATTTTTTTTTTTATTTTCACGTATATTTGCTGTATTTTTTTTTATATTAGGCAGCGATATTTTAAAAAAAATCAAAATTTGATCCCTTGATATTTTAAATTTGAACAATTTAAAAGACGTTTCATATATTTTTTATATTTTATTTTCAAGCTTAGCTTTTATTTTAAAAAAGAAGAAATACATTGGTTTCATTTTATCCGAATATGAATCAACATCAGCAATAAAATACATATTATTAATCGTATACTTATTTTTAAATGAGAAATGTACGTATGAAATGAAAACAATGTATTATTTCAAGCTTTTACCTTTTAATTTTTTAGGATCTTCGGGCAGCTTGTTTTTATATATTTTTACATATTTATCCTAAATACGTTTACGGGGGTATTTACTTTTTTTTACATGGCTATTATCTAATGGCGGTTATAGATTTATTTTTTAATGTATATATATTTTAAATCGCTCGCTATGATAAAGAAAAGGAAATTTAAAAAAGTGATTTTGGAAAGGGACATAACTTAATAAATAAATAATTTAATCATTTACGAAATTATTAAATATGGGGTAAAAATAGCTGATGATTTAACCCTTTTTTTTTCTTTTTTAATTGTATCGACTATGATATAATTATTTGAACTGTTGGTTGACATTAAATGCCAATTTCAACATGCATCACACCTTTATTTCATCACCAACCAAGCAAATTACTTTAATAAAAGGCATTATATAATGTCTTCTATGATTGGATGGGTATATTACGTGTATTATTTTAATATATTTGCTCTTCAGATACCATTATAAATAAACAGCTGGAGAAGTTATAACTAATAGCTATTGAAAATAGTATATTAAAACTCAAATTTCATAACATATGATTAGTTTTCTAAAGAACGAATGCATAAAATGTTATAGGCAACAAGTACTTTGTACTATTTCTATTTTAAATTTTTTTGCCATAATAAATTTGAATTATCTCTAAAAGTTCAGAATTTTATTTTTATACCGAATAAATCTCTACAAGTATGCTTGCTACGCATTACTCTGTTCGCCTCAAATCATTCACACACTATATTGTAGATAGTTACATAAAAGAAAATCAAGTTACCGAATTGTAATTTTAAACATTTATCTTTTGTCATTTATTAGCCATTTATTAATAATTTCATTATGTTGTATGTGATCATAATAATGTAATGTATTGCAATTTACTACAAAATTATAATCGTATTACAATTGAGTAACCCGACATTCTTTTATACAATTATTTACAATGATGAGTTGAGTTTAACAGATTTCGAAGGTGAATGACTTGTAGAGAATAACTTAATGCCTAACGAGAATTAAGGGGAATACCCAAGCGTATTACAACTATTAACTTTGCACAGATTTGGCCGGTATATAAAGTAATTGATCACTTTGACAATTATTAATTCAACTTTCTTTAAAAATATAAAAATGAAGTATATACAAGAAATATATTTTAATCTCTACCTGATTAGTAGTTCTTCTTTTGACAACGGACAGGTTTGCTCATGTAATATGACTTATATATAAGTTAGTTGTGTATATTGTTAAATGTGATTATTTTTTATTTGGCTCGAAAATATTGTATTCAAAAATGGGCAAAAAAGGCATATCGAAACCAAGTAATTTTCGATACTGTTTTGCACTTCGTAATGACTTATTGAGGAAAATAGAAAAATGCATTTAAAAACATTAAATAATGCAAACAATCATAAATATATAAATTTAATTCATTTTTCAAACGGATATACTTTTTCATATATTTAATTCTATAAAGAAAATCAACATCAAGGTCTTCATTCAGTATGTTAGTTATCTTATTTCAAATTTACGTTTGATATGGTTTAATTTATGAAAATATTGCAACCCTCACAGTATAATTCCAACACATGAGCTTGGAATTCTCAGAATAATAAATTAGATACAATTCATGTTATCATTTGACTTAATTAAGGACAAATAGCCCATCTTGATTCTGTATAACTTCTGAATTTCAATAAAATTATGTAGCTTTAACTGAATTTTCCAAGTAATATGATAGCTAAACTTCGAATATGTTTTCGCATTACCACCGTATTAATAATATTCTATTATAGCATTTGCAATTTAAAAAAATTATCACCTATTCTTGCTCCATAAATGTCTTATTCATATTTCTGAAAATCTTATTTTATATTTATTTTTAAATGTCAAAATACCAATATTTTTTTAAAAAATACCTTTCGCCTAATGCTGCCTCTATACCTACGTTTATATTTTTATTTTCCGTGCTACTTAATTAAGAAAGCTTTACATTTACTTTTAAAGTAATCCACCAATATGGATTTTAAAAAATAAATGCTTTTAGTAGTTTTATTTTTTTTTTAATTATTTTTAAACACTCTTCAGATATCAACTTTATTTTCAATACTATTATGCTTCGAAATAACAATTATTTCTGTTCTAATATTTTCTTAATCATAAAATTCGGATTGCAATCATTTGAAAAAAGAAAAGGAAAAAAAACGAACAAATTTGTAATAAAATCGTCAGTTTTTTAAATTATCTCTCAAAATTAAATACAAAATATTCATAGTCTTCGGTGATTTGTTCTTTGATTGACTTTTGGTTCTTATTTCTTCAAGAACTACAAATAAATTTACTTATAAATCTTAAAGAAAGTAATTTTTGATCAATCAATTATCAAACACAAATCATTCGACGAAACAAAGCAAATGTTAAAAAATAAACCAGATTTTTTTTTATAGCGATACAATACTATTCAAAAAAAAACTTAAAAAAGTTTGTTCTTGCTATACTGTTATCAAACATTTTAAAGTTATTTGTTAGAATTACATTTTATTAATTGTAATTTGTTGATTTATCCGTTGTAGACATAAATTTGTTAATACTCAAATGATTTTTCGGTGATTCTAATTTGTACATATACAATGTCCCATTGTTATTTGACAGATGCATTCATATGATTAATTTTTATTTCCTTTTTATAAATATATATTATTATTATTTTACGAACTCAAAACTTACTTCTTCAACAAAACAAACAATAAAAAAATTCTCAAATTAAATATTTAGGAGAGGTTTTAAAAACTAGCGATTTTTTCCATATTAATATCTTTATTTCAAATATTTGATGTTACGTTGTAGATGCACAATTTATTGAGGAAATAACGATCTGCTACTTTTATTTCTTTTTCAATATGCAAGGGAATACTTACGTGCCCCCTTTTATATATATATTTTTAATTAGAATATTATGAATTTTGTGTTAACGAAAAAACATTACAAATTAGGTATAAAGAAAATAATAAAAGAATGAAGGTGTACATATTTTTAAAGAAGCAAGGTAAAGGAAATACTAACATGTTAGAGAAATTAAGGTGTGAATGGTATCGAGAAAAATAAAATCCTTTTGTTTAATATTTTTGACGTTAGCATGGAATTACTTACCATGTTATTTTCACTGGCTTTTTCATCTAATTAAGATTACAGTTTTTTACGGTTCTGAGAGTACAATCTATTGAGTCCGAACCTAATTGTGTTTCAGCTTCAATTAAATTATTCTCAATAATTACATTATTTAATTATTAAGATATTTCTTTTCTCTGAGGAATTATGTTTATATGTGGTAAATAAATTAGAACGGCATTGCAAAAAAAATCTTAAGTACTGAAAAGGTCCAACAAAACAAAGAATGATCGATGACAAATACTAAATAAAGAGGTTTTAATTCTTCTCATTGGTTTCACTTCTCCCTTTGTTTCTCTAACATGTGCAGCTAATACTTCAACTCCAAAACAGACACGATGATTTTATTTTCTTTAATGTAATTTTATGACGGTATACATATAAATATATTTAAGCATATGCATATTCTATGGTTGGGTACTTAATATAAATATAATTATTACGTTTATAAGCCCTTTTCATCCTAATTATACTTACCATGTTTGTATCTGATTATTGTGTATTATTTCTATTCTTTTTTTTTAGTCATAAAGTAAAATTTGTTGGAGGTTATGTCATGTTTATATAGAAACAATATTAATGAAAACTGCGCATGCGGTAATATATGAAAAAGGAGTTTTTATCTGTACATGTACATTTTTGAAACATTGCGCTTCTGCCTACGTTGTTATTAATATTTTGTTATGAAATTTGACATTGACGTTTTTGTTAAGTCATTAATCATCGTTAAATTAATTTATATAATTTTTAAAAGATAATAAATATATTATTATTACTTCCTGGTAATATAACTAAATGATTCCTATTATTAAAACTGACTTTTAATTCATTATTTTCTACGCTGGGCATGTGAATGAAGTTAGCAATTTAAATTAAATATTAGCGATTTTATTTTCTTTTTATCAGAAATTATAAATTTAATTTATGTTTATACATCTTTCTTTTTGATATATAAACAAAACATAGACCTCATTTCCTGTTAAATGGATTTTATTCTAGTAGTAAGTGGATCTTTATAAGACATATATAAATCATTATATAATTTCATTTCTGTATTAAAAGAATGATATAAAAATATTTCGATTGCCCCCTTAGCTCCTCATCCTTCTATATAATTCCCTTCTCTTTACCGTATATATACATATATATTAAACGTTACTATTGTGGATATATTTTTAATTTTTTTATATATATATATTATATAATCTGATGCGTGTTTTGAGCCTATAGGTTTAGTCGCTGTGATGATGTTTTTGAATGATTAAAAATAAAAGTAAACAAAAATAAAATAAAAAAAGCATAAAACTATGAACTAATTATACTCTTGATTTTATCATTTTTTAAAAAATGGTTAGTATTTTTTTAGATTATTCGTGAAGCGCACTCTGTAATACTATTACTACTACTACTTTGTAAAGTCTAAGATAATAATTTTCGAAATTAATTGTAATTTTTTCCGTGGAAAATATGCACCGCCTGCTCGTGTCCCCCCGCCCTTATTCCCACCACGAAGTTACGATTAGATGGTTGGAAAAAATATTAAAAATCGCTTTAAGTATTTTTGGGGAAAAATTACAATTGACTTTTGAATTTTTCTCTGCGAAAAAAGAAACAAAGAAAACACTATTTTTTGACATGTAAGGAAGAAATAAGAAAAAAAGTCATAGAAAAAACATTCCAATACTTATATATAATATAATTATTATATAATATATATTTGTATTCTTTGTAACCTAAAAAGTGGGGTTTTACTAGATTGAAAGAAAAATGCTTTTTTGTGTGTGTAATATTTCCAAACAAGTTATTTATATAATGTAAACTGTAATATTTATAATATGAAAGTAATTTTAAGTGAGAAAAAGTAAATAATAAATTGGTATGATTATTGTTTAAAAAAAGACAAATTATAAATAAATAAATAATAAATCAAATATTCCCCGCTCCCCCCCGAAAAGAATGTTCTTTAGATGTCATGCAAACAATAATTATATAATGACTTAAATGTATAATAATAATAACAAAACCATACAAAAATATATTCTGCTTTTATTTTCCCATTTTAAATCCATTCTTTCATTCTATTATATATCCATATGTGTGCAAAAAGAATAAAATCATTGCGTTAAAAAGTAAGTATTATATATACTTAACACGTACGGAAATAAAGCTTTATGAAACTTAATTATTTAGAAGTTCCTTATTTCATGTATTTTCAAATTTTAGTTACATACAATAATTGGTTGGCAGAAGTGGACATTTTAGTGATTTTAGTTCTTTAAAATATAGTTAATTTCTTTCTAGTTTAAAACCATCCCCGTATACAATGGCTGTTGTAAGTGTTTTCCCAATTTTTTATTAATTTTTCCATTTATTTATTATTAACATTGAAAAATATATTAAAAACTAATTTAATCATGTTATTTTATACTATATATTTTTAACATTATATTATATATATTGGCGATGTCTTTGATAAATGTAAATATTTGACGTATAGGTTATGTCATGTTTAACAATTTAACATACGAAAAACTATATATTTCACAATTAACAAATGTACATTTAATGTATCTAATTTTTAATGACTAGCTGAAACAACAAACAAAATTTACGCTTAAATTATGTCTGGTTGAAACACAACTAATTCTGTTGTGGATTCCAGACGAAAGCAGTACCAACGGGCAAACCCCAGCCGAAAAAGCAACACATTCGTGGGAAAGGTATAAAAAAGAAGAAGGTTTCATTGAAGTTTGCCGTCGATTGTACACATCCCGTTGAAGATAACATTCTCGATGTCGTAAGCTTCGTAAGTTCATCTGCTAACCTAATTTTGGAGTTCCCTTTTGATATTTCTCTGATTTTAGGAAAAATATTTGTTAGAACGTATCAAAGTAAATGGCAAAACAGGAAATTTGGGTAACACAGTTACTTTATCCAGGGAAAAAAACTTAAAACTGATTCTTACATCTGAAATACCATTCTCCAAAAGGTACCTTAAATACTTAACGAAGAAGTATTTAAAGAAACAAAATTTGAGAGATTGGCTTCGTGTTGTTGCTTCTGGTAAAGACAGTTACGAGCTTAGGTACTTCCAGATTAACAACCAAGAGGACGACGATGACGAAGACAATGAATAAATTAAATAAATTCATTAATTAAAATAAGTTTTTTTTTTTAATAAACTTATAAAAAATTAATAAGTAAATAAAAATTGGTGTTTCTTTCATTTATTTTTGTTGAATATATAAAATGTATGGGAATTTGGTATACAGTACACTAATTGTTAAAAAGTTAATTTTAGAACAATTTAGATAGTGATAAAGTTTGAAAATTGGAAAAAGTAACTATTATAGTATTTCAAAGATATTGTCGTAAGTAGGTTTTGTAAATAATTGCATTTACAGAATTCTTTTTAAAGCGAACATACAAATACTATGCTATAGTTAAATACCTCAAGTTTTCCCACTACTTTAGCAATATTTATACTATTAACAAAATGTGTATTCCCGGTCGTTTGTATCTTTAATTTATTTTTTGTAAGTAGACGTACTAGATTCGCTCATAATTATTAACCGATTAAAAATGATACATTTAAAAGCAAACATAAGAAAAACGTAAAATTAATGAGAATATAGGAAAGAAAAATCGCTGAATGATAAAGTGATTTCTCAAAAAAAGTTAAATTATCGACATCAGATATTCATATGCCACTGTTTGTATTTTTTTATAAAAAAGAATCAGCAAAATAGAAAATTATGTCGAACAGTTTTTAAGTGATTTCTATATTACCCTTTACACTACTAAATTAAAAAAAAGTCTAGTGTTTGTTGCAATATCTATTATTCAAAAATTGTACTCATATCTATTAACAATAATTAATTTTTTACAATTGACAATTATAGACACTAATTTTGAGCCTGCAACTTAATGCTAATTACAGGGGGACATTGGTTGGCAATGGGTTATTAGAGTTACGCTTATTATACAAATTAAAATTTGGTCGTTGGCATTTGCCTTAAGGGGCCCATAGACGATCAACTTTGTTGTCAACTTGCCATGTTGAATGGGATGTTGAACGTCTGTAGGCTAGTTGGTGGTTGATATTTCATGTTGAAATACGGTTGAAGTAAAATCAAAAACTTTGGATATTTGGTGGGCGGTGCCTGATGTTGGCAACCCTGTTGTAACGTCTGTGGGGAAGCTGACAACAAAGTTGTCAACATCAGTTGTGAATTTGGACTTGTGCAGTTAAGTTGTAGAAGTTTGTGATTGTTTTTGATTACTTTCGTTACCGTTAAGTTGGTTATTATTTGTTTTATTATTGTTTGTGCAATAATTACTGATTATAGGATATGGCCAGTATACCAAATATTCAAATTTGGGTGGAATTTTTTGATACATTAAGATAACTGCCCGAGCTGTGGAAAGTCAAGTCGGACGTTTTTAAAGATCGCAACAAAAAGAAGAATGCGTGGCCAAAACTTCTAGATGTATACAGACAAATTGAGCCAAAAATATTGACAGCCTTAAGAAAAGACTCACAAATATAAGAACATGTTACAGAAGGGAACTGAAAAAAGTTGAAGAAAGCCAAAAGTCTGGAGCTTAGTACGTGCCAAGTTTATGGTATTTTGAAGCATTAGATTTTCTACGTGACCAGGAGGTTCAAATTCGTGGAGTATCAACAATAGATCTTGAGCAGGATGAAGTTGAACCAGCAGAAGTAAGTATTATATTATTTCTTTGTAGCCGTTTTAAAATGCTTTCATTTAACTTGCCCTATATGTTTGCAGAAATTTTATTTTGTTAACAATATTTTATTGAAAAGCACAAGTTACATAAATAATATATATTATTCTAGCAAGCTGGTGAAAATGTGCCGGGTACTCTTACTTCGCGATCCTGCTCACAGAAGAGAAAGAAAACAGTAGGACAACATATGGCAGAAAGAAATGACCTATTAAAAGAAGCACTGGGACACCTTACCAAGAACGAAACAAACAAGGATGACGCAAGTGTTTTCGCTGAAAGTTGGGCCACTTCATACAGAAAACTATCCCCAAGTCAGCAAATTTACGCCAAGAAAGCCATAGAAGAAATACTAGTCTTGGGACAGCTGACTTGCTTACCCTTATCCGTCAACAGCCCTTCCTGCAATAGTTCTACGGCCTCTTCTTCTGCTTCCTCAACACCACTCTCATTGCATCATTCTCCCCTTCAGCTGTCAAGATCCGCTACACCTTTTTTACAACACTCTTTTTCCTCCCCGCCATATGAAAATGCCATGGGTAATCCTGCACACGTGGAAGGAGGTATTTACACCAGTGTGCAACAATTACTGTCAGACAATAGGTTTTCCTAAATGAGTTTGATAGGGTATTTTTTTATTTGATGAATTTAAGAATGACTTATTTTCAATTTTTTATTTTTATTTTTTTTACTAGAATAACACTAATTATTTGTATTAAAAATATAACTGTATAATTAAATATATACATTATAATGTAACTCAGTTACTTTTAATTCTTTTAATACAATTGCATTACAGGAAAAGTTATGCGTTATTATTTATACAGGTACCGATTTTGCCAAGGTACTGCTCCGACTCCATTAAAATAAGTAGTAAATTTTCGCCTTGTCTCTTTTGCATTGGAAGTAGGATTTCTTGAGAGAGTTGGTTCAAGTGCACATAATTGCTGGTGGTCAGTTCTCCAGGGTGCTAACTGGATTTCACAAGTATTTGTATTTTCAACATCTATACTTCCTCGCAAATAAATGGATGAATTATTTCTTCTCAAAAAATTATGTACATAACAGGTGGTTAGAGTAATTATGGCTGCCTTTTCGGGACTCAAATTTATAACATTCAAGAGAACACGAAATCTTGAGGCAAGTATGCCAAAAGCATTCTCAACAATTCTCCTTGCTCTGGATATAGTTGAATATTACCTCATCATTTGAAAGGTTATCGCCAGCATAGGGTTTCATGATATTTTTTTGTTTATCGCCAACAAATACGAATGGCAGAAAATCATTACTGAATTCAGGAATTTTGAGCTTGTTGCTCTTAAAGTTGTCATAAAATGTGCTGTTAGATAGTACTCCACCATCTGATACACGACCATTGCTTCAGCCACTAAGAACTCATACTTCGCATCAACTAAAGCAAGCAAAACTATGCTAAAGTTCTTTTTATAATTAAAATAAAGATCCGGCATAATTACCATGATGGCACCAATGCAGTTTGGAAAATCCCATCTCCTTCCAAACTCTTCGAAATTGTCAACCATTCTTTTTCTGTTTTTGGTATCTGAAATCAATATACACAATATACCTATATATATATATATATATATATAAAACTAATTGATAAACATACTGACTTGCACAACCAACTCTGAATTGTATTAGGAACCCACCTGAATATACTCCTTTAAAACTTTGTTTATAACACTGCAAGTCTCAATGATAATATTCCCAAGACTTTGTGGCGATATAGCGGTGAGAAATTTTAAATCCTCGAAGCTCTGTCCACTAGCTAAAAACCGCAGAGTTGCGGACAGCCGTTCATTCACAGTAATAGCAATTCTCATGTTTGTGTCTTTCCTTTCAATAAAGGGTCGCACTTTATCCAACAAATCATCGTAGGTTTTACTGTCCATTCTTAAAAAGTTTTTTAAATCGTCAGGTGCAGTGATAGTTCACTCATTAAATTAGAATGAGAAAACCACGGTTTTGATACCACTCCTTTGACCAAACTTTTCTCTTTTTAGCAGGACGCACCTCATCTTCACATAAGTTTAAAACTAAAAACACCACCCAATCTTCACCCATTTTTCACTAAATAAGTTATACTATGCAACCCCGCAAAATAATAAGAAGCAGCAACAGATCACCCAGTAAATAAAAAGCCGATGACACATCCTCGAAAGTGATGTTTACAACTTGGTTGCCAACATTTTGTTTCGTCTGTGGCAACAGCTAATGACAAGGTTGGCAACAAGGTTGACAACCAAGTTGATCGTCTATGGGCCCCATTAAAGGCGAAAGTAAACCATGAAAAAAAAAATCTTCCCAAACAGTGATCATCGAATTCAAGCCTGCGATCCCGACGTGACTAGTCACTGCGTGTTCAGCTGGCGTAAAGTTTTACAAATATATTAAGGCGCCTTAATCTTCAATCTATGAAAACTTGTATATAAATTGCTAAGCAACAGAATATGTTTGTTTATGTAGAAGACAATAATGATCTTATACAATTTCCATTTTGTGAAACATCCACAAAAATGAAAATTAAAAAGTGGCATAAATGTTAGGAATTTCAAATCGCGAGAAAACTATACCATATATGCATATTCAATAGTCTCACGCCACGAGTCATTACGCCCGCACTGGGCAAACATCTTTCGGTATTCACATTTGTTATAAATGAGCAGAAAACCACGAAAAACTCGAACAGAGAGCTCATTTTTAAAATAATACCTGTTTCAACAATAAGTAGTTTAGCTTACTTTCTTCATAAACGACCTTTTTCAACGTCTGACTTGTAAAGCCTTAGCATACGCCGACTTAAAAATTGATTGGTGTGTGCAGAATGATATAACTGTTAATGTTGATAAGTGCGCTGTGGTCACTTATGCTAAGATTAATAGTCTCGTTATTCGACAGTACACTGTTAAAAACACTACCACTTTAAGAAAGCCGAGGATTATGGATCTAGGGGTCATGTCTGACTACAGATTGGAGTTTACGGATCACATCACTGCGGTGTGTGCTTCAGCATCCCGAGCTCTGGGTTTCCTGGTTCGTTCGGCAGTTCAATAATACTGATGCTATCAAGGCTATATATTATGCATTTCTTCGCACTAAGCTGGAGTATGCCTCGATGGTGTGGAAATCAACTAATTTATCAACGTCTCTGGAGAGAATCCAGAAAAGATTTTTGAAGTATTTATCCTATCATCTTGATGTACATACCCACTGCGGGGAGTAGATTATGAGGGCCTACTGGAGAGGCATAACTTCCAATCCTTGTCTTGGCGAAGGGCCAAGTTCCTTATTAATAGTGGTGTGGATGCCCCATCATTGTTGGCTCAGGTTTGTTTACTGGTACCATCCAATGCCACTAGATCTCGCGACGCGTTTGTTGTTCTGAGAGCTAGGACTAATGTTCTCCAGGCAGCACCGCTAGCTTATATGTGCAGGAACGCTAATAGGATGTGTCTTGATTCCTTTTTTGGGAAATACTCCCTTGAATTGGGTGTTGGTCCACTTCGGCTATTTTTTCATTTTGTAATTATATATTTAATTTTGTATGTATTAAGTATTATGTATGTTTTAGTTTGATTATAAATCTAATAAAGATTTTTTTTTGCTTTATTGTATGTATTGGATTTATCCTATAAATGGCTTGTTCTGTTGGACAATAAAGAATATTATTATTATTAAACCAGTAAGAAATTTTTGAAATAAAACCAGAAGTTATTAATAAAATTTATTTAAATAAAATGTACCTACAGAATAAGTTCGAAAAAAAATCTAAATAAAAAAAATTATAATTTAAGTGTTTTTGTAATAATTATATCATCCCTTATAGTCGGTAACTTTCAAATCCACAACTTTTGATTTCTTCGCGTTAAAGCTGAGTATAAGACGGGTGGGGGGGCGGGGCTAGGCGAGGGAGTAAAATCAAACGTCACGGATTTGCAGCAGTACCAACTCGAATTAAATTAAATATGGAAGAACGAAAAAACACAGAAAATGTAATGAGAACATACGATTTTTTTTTGAAATGATCTTTTTTAACTAATTTTAAAACGTAAACGAATAAAAATTAAATCGATGAAACAGCAATTTTTTTCGTCATACAAATCCATAAATGAAGTTTACGACGTTTTTATTTTTTTCTTTATTTGTTCGATTGTATTCATCTGATTAAATAATTTTATTTCCAAATGATTCTTGGAGCAGAATTTGAATAACCATTCGCAATCAATTTATCATTTATTTTTATTTGAAATTAAAAACCGTTATAAATTTTAACCGCTTTCTTTGCTTTAAAGAGGAGAGAGGTTTCGCGTTTTATAAAAATTTTATATAACAAAATAAATTCAAAATTTGGATGCCTCATACAGGCAAAGTACAAATCAAAAAACATAATTACGGAAAAGAAAATATATATAAACAGTCAATTTTCTTTTATTTTATTTTTTTTTTTTGCATGAGATCTTGAAAAAACGTAAAAAAAGGCTCGATTTTCAATATAATTTTTGTTTTAATTAATTTAGAAATTTCGATTTTGGATGAATATATATTAATTTTTTAAAAATTAATTATATTAACACCATTTGAATTGTATTAAAAATTAGGGAAAAGTCGATTACTTGAAGGGGGCAGGAGGGGGCCGAAGGGAAAAACGCAAATATAAATAATAATTAATCGATTAAAAGTATTTAAAAGATGTTACCGATTTTATTTCCGACGTTATAGCACCCAAAATCGAAATCGCGCTTTTTTTGTTTATAATGTTTACAATCATATAAATCATTATTATATTATTGTTTTTTTGTTTGTTTTGTAACCGTGTGTTTGTTTTTTTTGTTGCTGTAGAAGTAGTAGTAATAATTATAATTATAATAATAGTTCTTATCAGATATCATAGTCGTACTAACATTCTTCTTGGGACTTCCGCACACATCTGGCGACTTTTCTTTTAAACTCTGAATATGACTCCCGCCATTCTTTCTGCAAAATTAAAAGAAAAAATAATTAATATAAATATAATAATAAAAGTATTTTTTTAATCGTTAGACAACCAAACGTGTTAACACTATCTTTTTTGAATGCTAAAAGGAATCATTCAAATGCTAATAACACCCTGTCTACTACATATGTTTCACAGATATCACTGATCATCAGGTAGACTTGCGTTATTAACGAACGATTCCTTCGTAGAGTTTATCGTATCTATTCGATACAGCGGGAGGCAATGTTAATTCATTATCTTTTTAACGAACGTATAATAGTAATAGAATTTAGCTAATTTAAATTGTTATTTAATAAAAGTTTAAGACCAAGATATCCAAAATATAAACGAGTTGCTATTTGAAACACAGCAAATAATGTTTGTCGACAAAGTAATGATAGAGATGCGTTTCGTGTAATCCAACATCCACCAGTCTATCTGACTGTCAACAATTGCAACACCGACCGGAAATATCGATCGGAATAACATACCAAGAGAAACAGTGGTCTGCACTGTGCTGAGATGTTAGTACAGTGCTGTTCACTCTTTTTTAGCACTTATTTAACATTAAAATTAGTGAACAATATTAATTGTAGTAAAAAAGATTCAAGTTTACAATATTTTATGTAGCTAATAAAGGTCAAAACATTTTAGTATTGAATTGAATATAGAAATGGAAACAAACAAGTGTTCGAACATTTGTTTGTTTCAAACTTGAATCTCTTTTAATATAACTAATATTATTCACTAATTTTAATGTTAAATAAGTGCAAATGTTCGAACACTTGTCTGTTTCGTAATAGCAAAAGTGGATGTAACAGCGTTAATATTAAATCAATTTTATTTCAGGGTCATATACCGTCTGTACAATAGAAATGCAAGTTAATACTTATATATAAAAAGGTTAGTAGAAAAAATAGATACATTGTTACAAAATACAATACGCCAATGTTTAATATGTGTTCAGTCTCCAGTTCATTTTTAAGAAGAGCCTCAGAACGATTTCCCACATTTAGTACCAAATTTTCCGCATAATTCATAGGTAATGAGCACCACATTTTCTTTACATTGTGAGATAATTGAGGCATTTTATATTTACGTTTCCCCCGAAGTTTCTGCTTCATAGGAACCCAAACATGGTTAGCGTCTAGAGACTGCGAAAGCCAATCTATTGATGCAATACCATTTGTAGTCTTCCACTCTCTACAGTTTGTTTCGATGTTTCGGATCGTTGTCTTGTCGTAGGATCCAATCTACACTATTATCTTTAAATTGCACTTTTACCAATCTTAGAAGTTTTTTTTTTTTGGTACAATTTTACGATTCAAGTTTCGAAACCCCGCGTGTTAAAGTAGTCTCGGACATGAACTTTCACAAGAGGTTTTACGGTGCGTTCTTTGTCCGTTCGCAATGTCTTCTTTCCTGGTGCCAGCACAGAAAGATGCTTCATATATAAACACAACGTCAGGCCTATCTCTGCTGAAAGTTTCTTTTGCCCAGATCACGCGTTCTTATCGTATTCGCGAAATCTGCTTCTAATTGTCATTAAACCACTATTTATGTTCTTGGTTAGCTCGGATTGTCCTTGAAGAAATGTTAATTACAATGTTTTTCTTAAAATAAGAGCCTTGTCTTGCCGCGTTGTTGTAGTACGGCTTTTCTCGCATCCTGGAAGACCATCTACAATTTGGATTTGTTGATAACGTCTTACCCATCGTCTGAGGAAGTCTTCCGACTTATGTAAATACCTAGCCACCGTTACAATTGTCCTCTGAAGATGTCTACAAAACTTACACAAAAAGATTGCTCGAAACATTTTGCATACGCTGTACTCATTTCGACATAAACTGTTACCTGTGTCATATATACAACGAATAACCGAACTAAAACTGACCAGGCGTATGAGAGGAAAGACATTTCTACCTACTCTCTGAACCCGACCCTCCTATTAACTTCATGAGATATTGACTTACGTGTCTTATCATGCAAAGTGATGGCAAGATAATTATTTTAAATTCCTAAAATAACCTTTACATTAAGTTAAGTTAGAGAAAACACAACGTAAGACGAATAATTGATACTACTTTTAGAGTAGAAAAATAGTACTAGTCATTGGATTATGTGTAAATCTAACTCGTACATTTGCTTCGGTTAACCGCAAGCTTTTATTATCCAAACTGGATATGGTGTTCGGTATGTACTACTGGAACTGTTGGCGTCATAGTGGGAGTATTATTATGTGTTATTACGTCATCTTTGTTTGCAAATGACTATAAAGTCATTTTATGTATATTGTATAATATCCGCATTATTGATATGCGGATAATATACATATATTGATTTAGAGTGGTAATATTTGTTGTCTCAAAGATAGCATTTCAATAACATATCTTGAAATTGAAACAAAACATTAATTATTCATGTTTTATTTATAAGAACTATATATATATATATATATATATATATATATATATATATATATATATATATATATATATATATATATATATAATAAATAAATAAATAAAGCACCGCTTTGTCAATTTCGTAAAATTCTAGGAGCTACTTTTGACGGCTTAGTAGAATTGGGCGCGCATATCGGAAACTTGTGTCATAAACTGGGTATAAATTAATTTTGATGGAGCCTGTGGTTGATTAACTTGATCACTGAAGGTTGATATATAACCCGTACGGATCGCGTACGGAGTTTGTTTTCGTACGGGTATTTTTCGCCGTAGTTTTACAGGTGCGACACTGTTTAATTATCTGCTGATGATGACAACTTAGTTGTCAAAATACGCATACAGAAAACGAAAATTAATGTGGCAAGGGGTTATATATCAATCGTCAGTGATCAAAATGGGTAGAAATTGCTATGCATTAAAATGTCACAACATGTAGAAATATTTATTTTGTACAACTGTACAATCGAAACTCGTATAATAACAGTTTTCCCAATACAAGAATATGCGGCCTGAACTACGATTTGAATTAAAAGGACGGACTTTAAGAATGTGCACCCAGAATTATGATTGAATTAAAAGGATGGACTTTCAATTAAGAGTTTTTGTATTTCAATTCTTGCGAGTATTTTTATTTTTTACTTCTTGCTGGTATGTGCACAAAAATTTTAAAATGCTCTGATTCAGTCGAACAAATTACAGCTATTGGACTCATGACCTGCATTGAATAACTGTATTAAATTATCTCTCAATGTTAGCATTTTAAAAGACAACCAAGATTCTATTTGTAGAGAAAAGCTGTTATACAGTAGATGAATTCTTTATATAGACTTTTGTCATAACTGATGCATTGATTCTAATTTTGACGATATCAACATTTGTTATAAGTGTTCGACAATAAAGATTATTACAATTAATAGCATTACTTTCTTCTATATAAATATTTGCACACAAAAAACTCCCTAATATTGAAAGATTTACACAAATACGAAGATGACATATTGGGCAGAAGACAGAGATTACTTTCTCTATTAATAAATCAATGTAATCATCTTATTTAAGAAAACTGTAGAAAGACATGTCCAAAACTTGTCTTACTCACTATGGAACTAGTTTATTATGAGAAATATATAATTACTTCTCCTTATTTTACCATAAAAAAGCAATTAGTTTTCTTACACCATTTTTTCATTTCTTGTAATGCAAAAATAATGAAAGAGAATACGATTTTCGTTAACGAATATTAAAAACAGTGGAATTTCTAGTATAGATCCCTCAGGAATTCCACATATAACCTTAACACAATTATTGAAAGATTCCAACCTTATCATTTATGTAATTCACAAATACAATTGGGTATTTATTTTAAAAAAATAAACTTATTTATGTCTCCTTAATAGTAATCCTATAAATTGTGTTCATTATTTTGCTTCGATCTGAATAACATGATATTGGGATTGTGTTAACAAATCTTTTCTCATCATCACCAAGAGGAATATATGTATTTACTTGTGAAATGACAAATCTTGACTAATATTAGTTTTATGAAATAGAATTTAACTCTCGTGGATATTTACTGAAACTACATTTTATTGCATTAAAATGCACAATATGGGTACTTTGGTTAAAACACAATGAAGTAAAACCATTAAAAACACTGACTACAGAAAAATTGAAACAAAAAATAGTCTAATAATTAACAACGGCAAGCAATGAGCAACAAATAACATGTACAAAACACTTGATTATACCTTGAAAAGACAGTACCTGACAATTGCATTATGCATTCAAAAAATACTTTGCCTAAAATCCTAATCAAATTTACAATAACATTACAGAAATGGTTGTTAAAGTTGTTTCCCTTCAAAAAGTGTTCACGATAGGGTCATAGAAATATTAATAATTTCTAAATGTTAGTACAATTATTTATCTGAAATAAATTTATTTTAATGGAGACATGATAATAAACAATTTGATTCTACTTTCTAAATAATAAAATAACTTTTGAACAACTCTGTATTCTAAATTTATATATGATGTAATTATTTGAGATACTGTTGCCAATTTTTTCTATTATTTATTGGTGTTACAAAAAAAAATTTGGAGAAACTGAGAAAAAAATTCTACAACAAATGTATTCATATATAATATGAATAAAAATAAAAATTACATTAGCAATCATGAAAAAAAATTTCATTTAAATTTAAAATGTAATTTTGAACAAGACAGTTTCTTCATTATTTTTTAAAAATAGGTTTAGGAAAATGTGATTTCTTTACTTACAGCTGCATCTACATTAGCAGGCGATTCATCATTAGGATCCGCCAACATTGAAATAACAGATATTAAAATAGTTTCTACTGTATGAACGGGTAACCATCTTTCCGAGGCCTTTTCATATCCAAACTTATCATCACCTGGCTCATGTAATATTGATATACATACATCACCATTTTTGTCAACTAAAAACCATATTTGAATTTTTTCAAAAAATTAAACTAAAAATATTGTGTAAGATACAAAATATTATTACTTACTATTTGGATGCCATATTTCTGTTACAAATTTCATTTTAGGTGGCCTAAGTGGGTATTCTTTTGGAAAATGGAGATGACATTTAAAGAATCCCCCTTCACTAAAATAAAATTATACAAAAACTTATTTAACAAACCAAAAATTAAATTAATATTAAGTTTACTTACTATAACGTATCAGGTGGACCAATAATAAGAACTTCCCAGCGGTATATATCATTATCATCTATAAGTCCTGCAGAAAAACCCTCTACAGGGTTCTTGTTCAGTTCTAAAATTACATAAGGGACATTAAAATTAAATAAAATTATGAAATAAGATGTATCGTGGTATAAATTCAATAAATTTGTTCTAGAAATAATAGAAAAATAAATAACATAACCTCAAAATTAATAATAAAGAAATTAAGTAATTATGACAGACAGAAGAAGTAAAATTATTATTTTCTTGTCGTAAATGCTACTGCACGTTTTATATTTTGTGTAAATTTAAAAAATTTCATTAATTTTCAATGAGATATTTGTTTTTTGTAAAAAAAAAATGTTTGACAATAATATGAGGATGTTGAATGTGGTTTTTGGGTGTGTTTTTTTCAGACAAAATTATAAAGAAACGGTCACTAATCCTGCATATAATCGCGAAGCTATTCCGAAGAATTATGTAAATATATTTTCGAAGCGAACAGAAAAGTGTAAATATTGATTTTTGGTTATCTGATATAATAATAATAAAAGTGCTGCACTGTTGTTCACGTGTTTGTCTTTTGGAATTTGACGGCTTCCGAGACGAATTGTTTTCGTCGATGGTCATTCCGTACTGTCAGTAATCATCCGTACTTTCGAGCGAAACATTTGGTAGTCCAATCCGACGGTAGCCCCGATTGTCGCGGGTCCAACTTGAACGGCACGCACACTTCTATACACACAATAAAAGCGGTGACATTTTGCAGTGGCGAAACGCACGGTTTGGAACACCTAAATACGCGATTTTACTGACATACCTGCTAGCTGTTTTCTTAATAAGAGAGCTGACTGTGGTTCTGACATTAATTACAAATTGAATTTTGAACTAAACTCTCAAACAAACAGTTCTCACTAAAATGGCCGGCCCTTCTTGTTGTAAACCTACTCCGCTGCATTGGGTTTTCGACAAACATATGTTATTTCCGGATTGGTTCGTAGCACGGCTAGAAATCGATGTACTAGTACCATCAAGTGAAAAATGATTGAACTATCAAACGTTATGATAATAAAGTTATCCATATTAATATTCAAATAAACTATAAAATTTTAATACCTAATTTATTTATAATTATTGTTCCATGTTTAGTAATGACATTAATATAAATATAAATGTCCTTGACTCTTACATGATTATTTTGTTTTGAGCGTATGAAATTTAAGTTATATACAATAGATGTCTATTCCATACAAAGCATTGCCAGGTACCTTTTAATATATTTATGAAAATATATAAAATATTATACGAATTGTATAACAAAAATAAAAGAATTGCCTCTTTAAAATTCTTTCGGCCTACATTTTAAATAAATTGAAACATATTTAATATAAAATAGTCAACAGAAATCTCTCATGTTTATTAGAAATACAAAAAGGAATTATTATCTTTTAATTTTTTATTTTATTTATCATTAACATAAGTTCAATACGTTTAACAAATTTTGCAGTAGTAATTTAAAATAGTAACATTTCTTATGTAAAGTTTATTATAGTGAATATGATTAAAAATGTTTTTTCTTGTCGTATTCTAAACAGAATGTATTCATTAAATTATATAGTATGCCTTTAATAATATTTTTGTATTTAGTAGAAATATCGCTTATAAAATAATGCTATTTCTTCATAGATGGCGCTTAGACAACGTTACAATTTTCAAATAACTGAAAAATCTACTTCCGAAGAAATTTCTGTATTTATTTCTTAAACTTACATGAAGTGGTAAACATATTTGGGATTAATTTAATAAATTACTAACTTAAACTTAACATCTTATTAATTCATTCTTATTAACTTTACCACATAATTACAAGAAATATTGTAAACAAAAACTAGAGAACAATGTTTATGTTGCTGAATATTCATAACCACTATATTTTTTTGTATTTCAGGTTTAGTTTTGGTTTTCTTGTAAAACATTACATGAATAAAAAGAGAAATATCTTGACCAATGCTTCATTGTGAACTATCAGAAAATTCATTCGACAACGTATGGGAAAACTGCATAAACAACTCGATCGATACCCAATATACGTATGTATATATATATATGTTATGAAGAAGAGAAATGCTCACAAAGGTCAGTTACCTTTCGACAAATGGGTCACTCCTACGGAGCGTGCGTCCCTCATCCAGGGTGGGGGTTGAAAATGGGCGAATCCAGTGCAGAAATAGGAAAATAAAACATGCCCGTGCCCTCGTGAAAAACATCAAATTTTCCGAGCTTTTCCAATTCTTTCGGGTCTCATACACAATCTTGCGTGATTATATACTTTTTAGGGTGGGTGTTAAATAAATTATAACCCTTCTTCTTCAGCATTAATACTTGTTTTATTGACGTTATTTAGATGCAACGCGAAGTTTCTTGTTGCGGTGATTTTTACGAATTATTTTGTAGGAAGTGCTCTTTGGACATGGATCCACCAGGTCCTGATGTCATGGAGTTTAAAAATCCGCTTTTATGCCCTATTTGTCACGATTACTTTACGGAGCCGTGTATCTTGAGTTGTTATCACACATTTTGTGCTAGATGTTTGAGAGGCAGGGAACAGGACAGAAAATTAATATGTCCTTATTGCAGGTACCTACAAATTCTTTTTTTTGGAAATAGAAAATGCAGCACAGAATATTAACATCTAAAATCAATCAAAAATATGGGTTACTGCATATAGTTCCTTGTAACGAATTTTTGTTAAATTAGTTTAATTTTTAAGCACTTGCTTAAGGGACTCTATGAAAGTTATTCTTGCCAGAGCATTTATAGTTTTACACCTAAAAAGTGAAAGATAAATACAATCCTTTTGAATTCTGCTGTAAAATTTTAAGTTACAATTGAAAAGATTTGAACCCACATAAAATATGAGAAAACTCATTTAATATTTAAATTTCAAAATAAGAACTATCTTTAAGATATACAGTTTCTCTTTGTTATTAACAATAAATATTTTTTAATTATAAAAAACAATTTGATTTTAAATATAAGAAAAACAAGATCCGAGTGTATAATTAAACAGTAATTTAGTTACTTAACATTAAAAAAAGAAAGTACCATTGTTGTAATGCTGTATTTTAAAATTTGTCATGTACAGGGGTTATGTATATAAATCAACTATGTTTTGAAAACATTTCTGACTTGACGTAAACAAAAAATTTGGATTAAAATAATAAAGTAATGTTTAAAATATTTGAAAATAATGTAAGCCTGTATGTTTTGGGAAAAATCTATTCGTCTGTATGACATTCTATTCTTTATTCTCAAAGGCTGTTTTGAAATCAATTTAACATTAATAGAAATACACTTCAACGAAGGCAGTTCTCTTTCTATTGAGCTTTTTTAGCAGGCCGTGACATTTTGCTAGAAATTCTATTTGACATTTTAGCCTACTTATTATTTATAAGCTTAGTACGAGGGAGCGTTTTTATATTCGCGGAATGAGCGGGTTGTAGAGGGGTGAGTAGGCGCATTGGGGGCGTGGCCTGTGCAGCGACTCATGATTAGTATAAATACGAAGTTTCATTGTTATTAGACAGTTAGTCTTTGAGCTATCGTCAACCAAGTAACATAATCAGGAGTGAAAAGTAAAATATGGAAAAAATCTAATATCGTGCCGTTATAAAGTTCCTTACCAGGCAAGGAAAATCAGTGGCGACCATAATGAATGAGATGTCATTGGTTTACGGCGACTCTTGTCCAGGAAAAACCATGGTGTACAAGTGGCATAGTTTATTTAAACAAGGAAGGGAATCCCTTGAAGACGACCCGAGGCCGGGCAGGAGCATTGAGGTGACCACGCCAGCACTTATCCAAAAAGTTGAACAAATTGTAC
The DNA here is from genome assembly GCA_031893035.1 of Dermolepida albohirtum. Taxonomy (NCBI): domain Eukaryota; kingdom Metazoa; phylum Arthropoda; class Insecta; order Coleoptera; family Scarabaeidae; genus Dermolepida; species Dermolepida albohirtum. Next base: position 465,911 of record JAVIWB010005051.1, read on the forward strand.
TCGAAGATGCTCGACTAAAGAAGAAACAACTCGCAGAAATGGTTGGAGTATCCGATACAACAATTTTTAAAATCCTACACGATCATCTCGGCATGTCTAAGGTCAGCGCAAGATGGGTGCCGAGAATGCTCACGCCGCCGCAAAAACAACAGCGCGTAGAGTGTTCGCGTGCATTTTTGGACCTCTGTAATGAAGACAAGGATGGTGTATTGAGTGGAATTGTTACTGGAGACGAAACTTGGGTTCATCATTATGAACCTGAGTCCAAACAAGACTCCATGCAGTGGCATAAAAAGGGGACAGCACCTCCCAAGAAATTTAAAGTGTCACAATCAGCTGGGAAACTCATGGCAACGGTATTTTGGGACTCGGAAGGAATATTGTTGATTGATTATAAAGATAAAGGTGTTTCTAAAACCGGAGAATATTACGCTTCAATATTAGAGCGACTAAAAGAAGCCATTAAAGAGAAAAGACGGGGAAAATTGACAAAAGGTGTTCTGCTTTTGCACGACAACGCGCCCGTCCACAAGAGCCGCGTTGCGTTAGCTGCCCTGCATAAGGTGGGCTTCGAAATTGTGAATCACCCACCCTACAGCCCAGACCTGGCCCCGAGTGATTATTACCTGTTTCCGAAAATGAAAAAAGAGCTGCGGGGTAAAAAATTTACTGCCGATGATGAAGTCAAGGAGGCAGTTTCGGCGTATTTTGCATATAAAGAGAAATCATTTTTTTATGAGGGTATAAATAAATTAATTGAAAGATGTGAAAAATGTATCCGTCTTGCAGGTGAATATATTGAAAAAGAAAAATAATTTGCTTTTTTTATTTCCACCCCTTGTCCCCCATTCCGCGAATATAAAAACGCTCCCTCGTAACAGTGACAGCTGAAAAATATTCTTGAATATTTTTAATCTACGAAAGTTTAAAGTAATCGTTTAATAATTGCATAAAAACATTATAGGCTATATTTCTTTACAATTTAAAAATGGGTTAAAGTGAAAAGAACATTTTAAGGAAATCGTTCGAGTATTCTATGACAAGTTGTATTTTGTAGCTACCATAAAGCAGTGGTATAATGAATTACAACGTAAATGTATTGCCTTAAATAGCACATTTTAATTTCCTAAGTCAAAAAAGGCTTTTATCGAAAAGAATATTGGCTTGTTCGAGAGATGTTTGAAGAGAATTGACATGTTACTATAAAAAGTATTCAAACTCTAAAAATTGATGGGAAAGCAATTAACATTATTTTACACAAACGTTTAAAGATTCGTAAACTTTGTTCTTGTTGAATTCACCACAATTTGACTCATAACAATTCAAAAAGACGTGTGAAATAATGGATCCATACTTGACCGCTTTGCCATTGAATCGCTTTATGTGTTGTACAACATCATTACAGGTGATGAGAAAAAGTAACAATTGGCATTTTGGATCATTGAAAAGGAGTAGGCTCTAACAAAAATTGCTCAAGAAAAAAGATGTATGCCTCATTCTCTTGGGTCGATGAACATGTTTCTAATGCAGCACTAGAGGATCATCGTACTGCAAATTCAAAATGATATACTACAATTTATTTGTCTCAAGTTTTCCAAAGAGCGCGAAAATCGTTCAAGAAGGATCATCTTGTATTACGATAACGCTGGAACTCATGCTACTGCTCGAACATTTGAATAATTTGAATGCCCAAAGCATTTAAATAATGGGTTAATCGCTATATAATTCTACAATTCAGACTACTACTTAAATATTTCTTTTTGTTTCCTCGTGGAAAAACAATTTACACGGTTTACAATTAATATCGGTTGAAGCAGCGGTTGACACTTCTAGAAATAAAAGTAACCTAATGCGACAAAAGTGGAGAAAATGTTTTAGAAATTGGTTTTCACGGTTGCACGAATGTACTGGCTGTGTGAAAAGAATATTTTTGAAAATTATAAATACATCTTTTAACTTACCAGGCCCAATAGAAGGAGAACAGCCCTCGTGCGTTCGCGATCTATGCTATTGGCGTTCCGCAGAGTTCACTGCATGAAAATATTTGCATCGGAGTTAATAAGGTCGACTATAGTTGATTAACTTAAGTCAAAATGTTTGGAATATACGTTATTACTTATTTAAGAAACAACGACATTATTAAGCTTATATGACATTTATTTATTTTTAGGCAACCTACCATGTTAAAGGACGGTTCGCAGCTCCCACCTCCAGACACACTCATGCGACAACTGATAGACATAGCGAATAGTGAAAACCCCCCGTGTTCCAATTGTGATAAGAGAGACAGAGCCAATATGTATTACTGCAATACGTGTGGTGATTTCTATATTAAATAATTTTATGTATATCCATAGCTATCATTAGGTTTTAGTTTGTGCATGACTTCATAAGAATGAACATAATTTACTTTCCTCAATCTATTGTCAATGAAAAAATAAATTTGAATTTAGCGCCTTCTTTTTAAGGTCAAGCCCTATGCTCCCACTGTCGAGATAACACGCACCGCGCTAAAATGTTCTCCGCTCACGATATAGTACACATGTCCAAATGCACCAAAGAACCTAAACGAGTCAGTATCTTTAGAAATTCGCTCCTTCATCAGAACGACTGACTTTTACAATTTCAGTGTCCGCAACATGGAGAACAATACATTATGTACTCCCCCATTCAACATACGATGCTGTGCGTCAATTGTTTTCGTGATACACCCAATGAAATTCGAGCACAATGTTTAGATATAGATACGGCGCATGCGCAAGCTGCTAAAAGACTCGAACGCGGCCAAAATGCCATAATGGATTTACAGGTATTTTAGACATACATTATTAATGCAATAGCTATTGTAGATGAAAAAAATGCTTCAAATGATTAAACACTTTATTGAAAATAAGTTCAAAAATAGGAAAATATGTTCTATTCTAAGTCAGTGTTTCTCTTTTTTCATGTGGAACACTTTCTTGTAAATGTAAGTTGTGTGAAACCCGACCAATTAATAGAATAACAACAAATAATTCTAGTATCCATTAATTTATTTTTACTGCGTTGCTCTTACTCGTATCGACTATCTTCCGCCATGAAGCCAAACAGTCTATATACCCCCATCGTACAAAGAGTACTAGAAAAGTTTTGCAATACAGCTTGCTTATTTAATTTTTTCAAAGTAATTTCCTCTACACCCAATACACCTCTCCTTCCTCCGAAACCAATCTTTAAATCAATTCTGCCAAGTTTCACTAGGGAGTAAGCACACTCGTTGTCCCAAGCCCGCAGAAGGTCCTCATCACTGGAAAACCGCCTCCCTTTTAGCTTCATTTTCACACGCGAGAACAGTGCAAAGTCGCAGGGAGCAAGATCTGGACTGTAAAGATGGTGCTCGAGAAGTTTCAATCCTGTCATGGTCAAATATTCGGTGCAGGCTGTGGCGGGGTGCGCTGGAGCATTATCGTGATGGAAGAACCAGGTATCCATTCTTGACTTTGATCACAGATTCTTCATGGATTCAATGACTAGACAGGCGCTGTTCAGTATACTACTTAGCTGTGACTATCTTCTGTGTGTTCGAAACGACGCGTTTCACAATTCCACTCGATTCGAAAAATACAGCTATCATTTTCTTCTTTACAGATCGGGATTTTGTGATATCTACGGGTGTGTCCTTATCATCAAAGACCCAAACTTTGTTTTGAGCTTTGGTCGGCACATCGTAATAGTACAGCCAAGTCTTGTCACCTCTCACGATGTTGTTCACATACCGAGATTGTCCCTTACTAAACTGTTGCGGCACCCAGAGTGAACAAAATTTCTTCACGTGCAAATGATCATGCGGAATCGAACGAATTGCTGGTGCATTTAGGCCTGAAGTAGCCTCTATTTGTTGATAGTTCACTCGCCTCTCCTCGCCAAGTATTTTTCTCACAGTAGTAACGTTTTCCTTCGTAACTGACGTTCGTGCTCTTCCGGCGATGTTGTGCGATGTGGACAAACATCACCTAGTGCAAGAATCATTTCTTCGAAGCACTGGTCTATGTTTAATCCACGCACGAAATTATAACGCAAACTGCTCTTATCTCATTTCGTGACCACGATGCCATCGCAAGCACTTTATATTCCCATGAATAACTGAGCCCATCGACATGGCGCGGCGGCTACTATGCACGTATCAACATGTCTCAACAGACAGCAACAAGCGGCTTCCTTCGATTCATTATTGCGTCATATTGGAAAACTTTCCTTGTACCCTTTGTATAATCTCCAGAAATTCACATTCACATGTAGATGTATTCCAGAATCTGAATTCACGACCGTACATTATCTTACAATACGGAATAGGGTACATAACAAAAAATATATATATATATATAGCATTTTGCGGGAAACACAATTTGAAAAACACTGATCTAATACATTATTAAGAAAGATTATAGGATATACACTGCAAGCTATAAGTTTGGAATCACTTCTGAATATAATGAAAATATTGTAGTGGCTTTAACAAACATTGTAAAAATAAAACAATATTAATATACCAAAACGTTTTATTATAAAATAAGCAGGAAAAAAAGCAAATTTTATTTATTTACATCCTAAACGGACTTTTCATCGAAATACCCTCCTTTTGCTTTAATGACGGCAGCACACAATCGCGGTAAACGAGACACTAATTTTGTAAGGGTTTCATTTGGTATATTTGCTCAAGAATCTTGTATAACTTGCCACATGCGAGTCTGGGACGTCGGACACTTTTCACGCACTTTTCTATCCAATTCTTCCCACAACAAGTCTATTGGATTGAGGTCTGGCGATTGTGCCGGCCAAACTATGTTTTGTAAAACACCGTCAGCTTCCTGTTGTTGGAGATATCCTCTACATAAATGAGAAGAATGTTTTGGGTCGTTGTCTTGCATGAATATAAAGTTTTCTCCAAGTAATCTCAGACCGGAGGGCACAGCGTTGTGTTCAAGAATCTGTCTGTAACCCTCCTTTTTCAAAACTCCGTCGATTTTCACCAGATCTCCTACACCAGCCGAAGAAAAACATCCCCAAACCATTACAGAACCACCACCATGTTTTACCGTGGGCACCACACATTGCGGTAACATTTTTTCCGTAGCAGTTCTTCTTACAAATATCCGACGTCTGGAACCGAAGACCTCGTACTTTGATTCGTCGGTCCATAGTACTTTTTCCCACTGTTCTATTGTCCAATCTTTGTGTAACTTAGCCCATTGTAGCCTTTTTATTTTATTTTGTGGACGTATAAGCGGTTTGCGAACTGCTACACGTCCCATCAGTCCAGCCGCTCTGAGCCGCCTTTTTACTGTGGTTAAAAAGAAGTTTCACGCTCCCTGTTAAACTCAATTTGCGAGGCCATTAATCTTCTATCTCTTTTCGATGTCAATATAATTGTCTGATCTTCTGCAGGAGTTGTAATTTTTGGTCTTCCTGAGTATACCCTCCAGTAGACTGGTATCTTTTAATTGTATTTTGTACACCTTTGTATGATATCTTCATTCTTTTCGCGATATCCCGTATAGAATCTCCCCGATTATGATGACTAATAATTTCTACACGTTTTTCTAGCGATATCTACTTTCTCTTCGCCATAATCAAACGATGTTTACTGATTCTACACACTTTTATGTGTCTACACACTTTAACTGATACGAAGCAACTAAAATATTCTCATTACTTCAAAATGTATAAATACTTATAAATATAAAAACTAAATGTAATTACAAAAGGTTTATGCGGAAGGGTCTGCAATAAAATTTGTCCATTCCAGGTAATCGTTCATTATGCAGAAATATTACCTGCTCGAATAAATAATACCGCACGCAGAGTTTCCTTAATCTCTGGTTATTTTCCAACTATTAATCCATTTAAAACTACATCTTTTATGTAAAGCTTTATAATGTACTTAAGAATAATCCTTTGTACTTATATCAAAGTAATACGAACGTAACATAGATAAATTTTAATTTTTATGAATTTACTATAACTGATTCCAAACTTATGGCCTGCAGTGTATATTCATATTATTTGATATTTGACATGACCGTCCTTTGATTTTGTCATAGCTAACATGTCGAGCTTCCTACCTACTTCCTTGTTACCATTTTCCTCATTATTTGACCAAACTTCTTGAATATTTTTAATCGATTCCTTTTTATTATTATTTTTCATAGAAAATACAATATTTTTAACACATTCTATAAGTTTTCTATAGAATTTAACCCCGAAAAATTCTCAGGTTAATTCAATAATGAAGAATTGATTATTTAACACACACAAGCATACACCGGACAATGTTTTCATTTAATATGCCAAATTCGTCTTAGTATTGTGTCTGGGTTATTGAACCCTCACTTAAATACGGCGTACGATTAAGTATTTAGTTTAAACATTTTTGAATTACATTGTATATTATACGATAAAATTACAATAGTTTTAAAGTAATGATCACTTGTTATCAAATATAACCAAAAGCTAATCATATTATTAGAATTTTTAATATAACATTTAATGAACTTGAATACCTATCATATATATATATATATATGCTACTGGTCATAAATGTTTACTCCCCCCTCAAAATAACACAAAAACAAGTGAAATGCTAACTGCAAAATTAGAACTTTATTTTTGTAATCATGCAAAGTACTTTTTTAAACTTATCATCATTATTGTAAGTTTACTTAAATTGTGTTACCATTTTCACGATATTGAGGGCGCGCACGACGAATACCCGCTAAAAGACGCTTCATAACACCAAGATAACACATGGATCAATAAGTCCCGAGACTAACCCATAGATGGCGCTCGTAGTAAACCAGTAACCACGTCTTTCTAGAGTACTAACCTTTGCTTGAAACGTGTCAAAATTTTAAGTCGATCGGACCAGAAACAGCTGAGTTATCGAGGTTGGAGTAAAGTCGTTTAGTAGTTTGTTTAAACAATGGAAAAAACCGAGTTTCGTGTTCTGATAAAACATTGTTTTTTAATGGGTAAAAACACCACGCAAGCAAAACAATGGATTGAAAAATGTTACCCGGACTCTTGTCCATCAAAAGCAACGATTTGTCGGTGGTTTGCCGAGTTTAAACGTGGTCGTATCGACACAAATGACGCGGAACGCTCGGGTAGACCTGTGGAAGCCGTTACACCGGAAAATGTGAGTGAAGTGACAAAAATTATAATGAAAGATCGTAAAGTGAAGCTCCGTGAGATTGCTGAGATGACACAGATATCATATGGAAGTGTATTTACTATCCTTCATGAAAAATTGAGCATGAAAAAGGTTTTTTCCAAGTGGGTGCCGCGATTGCTTTCGATGGAACAAAAACAGCAACGAGTCGATGATTCAGAAAGCTGTTTATCGCTATTTACTCGCAACAAAAAAGATTTCTTGCGTCGTTACGTGACCATGGACGAAACATGGATACATCACTACACTCCAGAGTCGAAGCGGCAGTCATCTGAGTGGCGCACAGCTGGCGAAAGCCGTCCGAAACGTCCGAAAACGCAGCAGTCAGCTGGCAAAGTCCTGGCGTCAGTTTTTTGGGATACACATGGCGTGATTTTCATTGACTACCTCGAAAAAGGTAAATCGATCAACAGTGATTATTATATTGACTTACTGGTGCTTTTGAAGGAGGAAATCGCAAAAAAACGACCGCACATGCAGAGAAAAAAAATCCTTTTTCACCAAGACAATGCATCCTGCCACAAGTCGATGAAAACAATGGCAAAATTGAACGAATTGGGTTTTGATCTGCTTCCCCACCCCCCATATTCGCCAGATTTAGCCCCCAGTGACTACTGGCTCTTTGCTGATCTTAAAAAAATGCTCCAGGGAAAAAGATTTGGCTCAAATGAGGAGGTCATCGCTGAAACTGAAGCTTATTTTGAAGCGAAAGATAAATTTTTTTATAAACATGGTATTGAAAAATTGGAAAAGCGTTGGAACCATTGTATCACCCTAAAAGGTGATTATGTTGATGAATAAAAAAAAATTTTGCAAAAAAAATGTTGTTTTCATTGTTAGTCTCGGGACTTATTGATCCATGTGTTAATATACAGCATTGACTGTTTGACTAGTTGGTACAAACTCTTTGTGCACTAAGTCTTTCGAATCATAAAAACAAATCAACATTGTCTTGACTTTTGACTTCTCCAAACGGTTTTTTTTCGGTCTTTCTTCGCCTGAATGCTTGCATTCAGACTTTTGACACTCGGTCTCTGTATCATATCGAAAACATCACGTCTCATCGCTAGAAACAATAGAATACCTGAAGTTTTCGTCCTTTTTTCAGACTTTAATCAAGTTTATACAATGCTGAATTCAGTTAGCTTGTGTAGTACAAACCTTCCACAAATTTTTCTCAGTCCTAAATGAAATAATAATAAAAATACGATGAATTGAATCTTTAGAAATATTTAATTCCATTCCCACGTGTCGCAATGAGGATTTCGGCTTATTTCTGATAAATTCACACACAAGTTCGATGTTATTTTCCGTAATCACAGATTTTTTGCACCAAGATGTTCATCATTTATGTCCATACAACAGTTTTTAAATCGTTTATACCATTCATACACACTTGTACGTGTTAAACACGCATCATCATACACTTGTTTCATCAAATTAAACGTTTCAGTAAACGATTTACTGAGTTTAAAACGGAACTTGTTATTTGCTCTTTGTTCAAAATTCATTCTTCGACCATAGTTAAATACACACTGTTACTTTATGCCCCATTTCTTGGCTTCTAATAATGCAAATGTCATAATATCTTGACATAGCATTGGTAAAATATTTTTTTAATAGATGGCGCTACTAAGATTTACTATTTCAAAAAAGTTCGGTTTTCTCTGCGACAGACTGTGTAAATCAGTCACTGAATACTACATTGGACGAACAAAAATAACTTAAGATGCATTTTATATAGAAAATATAGCTGTAAGCTTAGAAAAGGGGTATTTTTACAACTACCCCGATATTAATGGCTACTAATGTATTTATTATTGTTTTGTAAGTGGGTGTAAAATCAATTGGAAAATAAAGACATATTATTATCAAAGTTTTGCATAAACACTTGAGAATTTCTACACTAATAGAGTATTTTTACTAATTATATCCATATATCATAAGTAAAATAATCATCTCTCATAAATTACTTTTAAAATGCTTCAGTACATGTACACAGAAACTTATGAATAAATTATATCAATGTTTTGATTAAAATTTAATGATACGCATGTTTTCATAAGAAAAATCTGTTCGAATAATCAAAAAATGTGCAGGTGGGTAAATACTTATGAGCGGCAGTATATTTCTTCATATTTACCGTATACAGTGACGTTAGAAACTTTTAGACATCCGTTCGTGATGGTATTTTAGCATTAAAAGGCTTAATGGACGAGCTCCGTCGGAATATGGACGCCGAAAAACACACAATCAACACATTTTGTCAGGGAATGCAAGAAGCGATGGCTAAAACGCACGCCGCCATGATAATGGAAGTACAGAGGCAATTCGAAAGTAAAGATCGAATATACAGAACACAACTAATAGTTTTAGGTTAGTTCTACAGTAAATATGAGGTGGAACTATATTTTCGCATATATTGCAGGGTCCGTCATGCCCGTTTTACAATTACACTTGGTTTTGTGTACAACGTTTACTTCGGCAGCGAATAAATATCAGTTTTTAGAACTGTCGCCGTCGTTAATAGATAGATTAGGAGCTGTTGGTCAATTGAGCCAACCAGTTAGGTGAATTACTATATTTTTTCGTAAAGTTTCTGCTGTATATTTAAATTAAACGTACACATTTTTTCAGATCTTTACAATCTTCACAAATCAAAACAAATTATCGTAACGAATTTGCTCAAAGTCTGGAGCCGTGGATAGGACCCCAGGCTCTATCACAACATGCTGCCGAACTTGCGGGTAAATAGTATTTTAAAAATAGCATGCATTTTTACTGCTCAAAAATAATATTAAACTTATTGTTTTCAGCGTCGTCACGGAGTGTCTACGACGGAGGTCCTCCGCCTACCAAAAAACAACAGAACTTTCTCAAAACCAAACTTTTGGAAACGGAGAGTTCCTTCGCGTCGCATTGTAGATCCTTCGAGTCACAAATTAGAGAACTAAATCAACAATTCAACGCTGTCAAAGAACGAGTCAGCGATCTCCATAAAGACATATCCGCCATACGCAAAGCTCAAACACCGCCGCTGACATCGCGTTATGAATTGTTGACCAGAGATTGCGCCATGTTGGAACAAAATTTAGAGAGGCAACAGCAAGAATTGGACAGGATGGCGAGCGTTTTCGACACCTCTTGGGAAGAGCAACTTTGGAGGATCAGGGTTGAACAGGAAGTGTTCAGTTGTCAAAGAGCGGACGTTATGACCTTGAGAAACGAAGTGAAGCATCTGAGCAACATAGCGTCACAATTGGAGCCTTACGTGAGAAATCTGACGCCCGCACAAACGACAGCTACACAAAACGATCAAGCCGTTGAAGCTTTACAATTGCAATCATTATTAGAGCATATAGGTAATGGAAATTCACGAAGCGGTGCACATCATCAGCGACGGCAACACAATGTTTCCAAATTTACTTGTTTATATTATGTAACGCTTATATCAATCTTTCAATATTTACAACATTCTTTATAGCACACTCAACGTGGTTATTGATCTTTATGATGGGTTTCTTTTTTATCCTGTTTACGTTTTAGGTTGCGAAATGCGCAACTATTCATCTGAGAAAATTCGTCTCACAAATCCAACACTTATTCCCCATTACCGCTGCTCGCTACAAATATAAAGTGTAATAAGTAATATGGAACTACAGGAAAATATAAAATAGTTCACTTTTATCGCAGCACGAAAAGACAGCAGAGATCCATTGCTTTTACGTTCTTCTTCACAAATTGCAATCGCTGATGCAACAAGCCGCTTGTATATGCTGCAAAACGCCTTGGGCATTGCTAGTAGACATAAAATAAAGAATACACCAACATAATCACTTAAGGTTGATATATGTATAACATCTTTCCACATTCATTTTCGCAGATAATTAAATAGCCTCGCACCTGGAACACTACAGCATAAAAATCCGCACGAAACAAATTCCATACACGATCTGTACCGTCGAAAGCCAAAACGCACACTGTACGGCGTTTTGGCTTTCGACGATACAGATCATGTACGGATTTTGTTTCATGCAGGTTTTTTTGCCGTAGTTTTCCAGGTGCGACACTGTTTGATTATCCTATTGTTGAATTTGTATATCTATTTCTTCCCATTTTTCATAGTAAAGTCAATCTATTTAGATTTTAAAATTAATCTGTTTAAAATTTTTCTCTATTTGAATAGTTGCAGGTACAAACATGTCAAGTGCTTTTATACAGGCTACCAACAAATATAAGAGTAGAATATAAAAAGAATCACATACTTGTACTTATACATCTATATATTGTATATATATATATATATATATATTAGGTGCGCAACTAAGTTCTCGCTGTTTTTCAAGAGATGCCTCCAGTAGTAAGTGCTGGTCGATTGTGACATAACCAAAACGTCATGAACCAAGCTTAGACATATGGTAAACAAACCGCTTTGACACATTAGTGATTTTGTTTTTGCGTCATATACTTTTGATTGTGTGAAAATGTCTGATTTTGTGTCAAATAATCGTCATTTGCGGGAAGTGTTGCTTTTCTTCTTTCATTCGAAGAAAACGGCGGCTAAAGCGCATCGAGAACTCCAAAAAGTTTACGGAGATGCTGATCTAAGTGAAACAACGTGCCGTGATTAGTTCCATCGCTTCAAAGACCGTGATTTCGATGTTGACGACCGTTCGCGTGAAGAAAAACAAAAAGAGCTTGCTTTAGCATTATGAGTTACCCGTCAAGCCATTTCCCAGCGAATGCATGCGTTGGGAATGATGAAAAACGGACTCATTACAGCAACACAAAGAGAACAAAATCATGGGGACTGCCCGGTCATGCTTCTACATCGTCGGTTCGGCCAAATATTCACACTGCGAAGGTTTTGCTGTGTATTTGGTGGGACCAGGGCGGTTTTATTTATTATGAGCTGTTGAAACCGAACGCAACCATCACTGGGGAACGGTATCGAACTTAGTTGATGCGATTGAGCCGAGTACTGCGCGAAAAGCGGCCACAATACGAGCAGAGGCACGAAAAAGTGATTCTACAGCATGACAACGCTCGGCCTCACGTTACCAAGCCCGTTAAAACCTACTTAGAAACGCTCAAATGGGAGGTCCTACCCCACCCGCCATATTCCCCAGATATTGCGCCGTCCGATTACATGGTCTGGCTAATCAGCAGTTCCGCTCATATGAAGACATCTCAAAATGGCTTGATTCGTGGATAGCCTCAAAAGACGGACACTTCTACCGTGACGGTATTCGAGCTCTGCCAGAAAGATGGGAAAAAGTTGTCGCTAGCGATGGGCAATATTTTGAATGATTCATTTGTAAACATTTTTTCACAATAAAGTTGCATTTTCATCAAAAAAACAGCGAGAACTTAGTTGCGCACCTAATATACATATATATATATATAGAAAACTTTACTAACTATAGTCCCTTCGGCTAGAGAGCGGTACATTTTTGCAGTAGTTTTACAGGTGCGACACTATTTAATTATCTGCTGATGATAACAACTTAGTTGTCGAAATACGTATACGGAATACGAAAATTAATGTGGAAAGGGGTTATATATCAACCTTCAGTAATTAAGTTAATCAACCACAGGCTCCATCAAAATTACCAATAAACCAACAGTAAACAAAACGATATGTATCAAAACTGCCCGTTCATACAAACATAAAAGCATCAACTTCACTGGAAGTATATGCATGAAGCTGATATTATACTTCGACATGTATTTCATTGTTTCTATGTTAATGCTTTAGAAAATTTTGTTGATGAAGTGCAGCGTTTCGAATCCAGAATAGATTACAACTCCATATTTTGTGAAGATCCAAATGGTTAACTTTACCACCCAATACTTTATCTAATTTTTATAAATAAAGATTTTTATTTTTGCATATGCATTATTAGAAAAGAATAATTTGCACAGATTCCTACTATCGGATTAAAATTATTGAATCATTGAAATTCATCGACATCGTTTAAACATTTATATAACATTGAAATGGTACTTTTGCCATTTAAGTTTCTTTTTAACTTAGAATTGTGTAATTTTGACAATTTTTTACAATGAATAAGTTGGTTTCCTTTTTAGAGATAAAATAGTTAATAAAATCTACAAACTCCTTTAAAAAAATATTCTTAAGTTAATACTGGGTGAGCAAACTCAAGTAAAGTGTGGTAGTATCATAAAGGTCCCTAGTTCGATTTCAAATTTTGGCTAAATAATTTTATAGCAAATTATTTTCACACGGTTCTTGACATTTGGCAGATGAGAAATTAACAAATGTACTTAACAATAGCCAGAAAATTAGTCAAAATACGAGGGAAGACAAAACTAAATAAAAAACGAACTAAATAATTTATCCAAAAATACGTAAGTAAGTAAAAACAACGTATCGGTAATACTCAAAAATTCTTATGGACAACTTACGAAAACTAAAAAAGATGAAACTAGGGACCTTTATGATACCACCACACTTCACTCGAGTTTGCTCACCCAGTACAATTGTTACGTCTTTCCTAAAATCATTTTCATATTCTTGTCCAAACGGACTTGATCAGAACAGTGCTAAGACTTCATACCATGTACGATGAATATTTGCTTAGATTTGATTATAATTTATTTGCGAAATATATATAGTAAAAATTGACTTTTTTCAGGTAGGATACAACAGTCTGACCAATCCGTAGGTAAAATTCCGAGGTCACGAAGTCGTGCCGTTATCGGACAGTTACTCGATAAAGTCCGTCCAAGTAGTTCCGCGGGGCAGGAACGGGAAAGAAGCAAATCGGCGGGGCAATGTGATAAACCAATAGGAACACCGCAAAAACCAAAGAAGCAAGCCTCGCAACAGTTAAATATCGATCGCCTGGAGAATCACATAAAAGAAAAAATCCAAGATATCATGAGCAGAAGACAATCTCAACAGCAAGTCCATTCGAAATCGGACACGGAAATGACGGAAAGAAAGTTGGGAAAGGACGACAGAAAACCCAGCAAAACTGATCTGGAGCAGATAGCCAAGTTGGGTGCAAAACAGAAAATTATGTATAAAAAAATAGGAAAAAGTTGTGATAAAATTAACACCTGCAGTAAGCTAGAGCTTGACGGTAAAAAAAGAGATTCGGATTATAGATTAGCAGACACGTCTGGTAGTCAAAGTGTTAAAGCTCTCGTCCATTCTGAGACTAGGTCGAGTCCTAGCAGTCCGAAATGTAAGACCAAAGCGAAACTAACACCCAAACACAGAAAACCTAAGGTTTACCCATACAGCGACGGAGAAGACAACGTTTTTTATTCTTTAAACGATTCCGCGGACTCCTTAAGTACATCAAGTCGAAGATCTAGTTTCGAAGGTCCCGATAAAACACTGGTGGTGGTCATAAATAGAAGGAATAAGAACATGACCCTGGCTCAGAAGCAGAGAAGTTGGGAAACTTTCCCGCCAAAAAGGAAACACCACATATGTCATAAGTTATCGGCACCCAGTCCAATGCCCTTGCGCAAGACGGATAGCTTTGAAGGACACGAGGAAGCGGTCAAAAGTTTAGTAGCGGCTGTCCAAGAAACCAGACGTAAACCAAAAGGGGGCAATTGATTGAAAGGAAACATCATTGAATGATTAATAGTCATGAGTATTGATTATTGAGATTTGGGAACGCGTTAAAATTGTGAAAAAAAATAGAGAAAAAACATTACATACAGGGTGATTCGAGAGAAATGGATTCGTTTACAATTACATTTATGGACGAATAAATTAGTAATAGAAACATTTTAATTGGTTTGAAGAATTAAACAATATTTAACATTTTTCCAAAGTTAATATTTAATACAGCAAGCTCTTAATTTACAGTAACGTTAGGTTCTATAGAAAAAGGTAGATTAAAAAGCTTTGAAGGTTTAATTCTAATACGAAGGGAGATTAATGTATCAGGTTATAGGGCAGTTTTGTCATATTTTTGTTAATTTCAATGTTATACAAATTAATCAATATCATACGAATCATGCAGTATACAAAAGAATACTGCATGATTCGTTCTCACCGTTTTGACAATTCTTTGATTCCACATCCAAAGAAGTATGGTAGTTTAGAGGTGATAATATCAAGATGGCTAAAAACGTTTTCAATTTTTTTATTTTAATAACATTGTACGTGAATTACCATGTAGTCATATCACTTGAATGAGTTTACGTATATTGTTGACCAGTTAACCTAAGATACGTTCATAAGAAGAACATAAAATAGGTAACACGTCCTATTGTTGAATTTTTATATCTATTTCTCTCCATTTTTCATAGTAAAGTCAATCTATTTAAATTTTAAAATTTTTCTCTATTTGAAAAGTTGCAATTACAGACCTGTCAACTGCTTATATACAGGCTACCAACAAATAATTGGTAGAAATTTATGCCACAGTTGTATATTTTACAACAAATGCAACAGAATATAAAAAGAATCAAATACCTATATATATATATATATATATATATATATATATATATATATATATATATATATACAGAGTGAGCAACAATGATTGACCAGATCTTTTACTACTTTCCGCATGCCCTATATCAGTACTTACTTCCTTTTTTCTATCTGAAGTTAGCAGTCTAGTAATTTCTCGAGTTTTCCTACTCTATGTTTATGTCATTGACGTGCAGTGTACAGAACTTGTTTTGTGATTAATATCCATTATTTATACTTATATGCTAGCCTTCATCAGTCTTTTAAAAGTCTTCAGTTCATATATACCCAGCGAAAATGCCGTTTTCACTGGAGTTTGTTGTTTACATAGTAGATAGCATATTTTTATTATAATTATTAGAATTGCGTGAGACATTGTCTAATTTCGCTTTTAAGAGGATGTAAATATTGAGGTGGTCACTCATTGTTGCTCACACGTTATATATATGTGTATAGAAAACATTACTAACTATAGTCCCTTCGGTTAGAGAATAGTACATTACGTCACATGCGCAATGAACCATGTGACGTAATGTTCGTTACCTAGCAACGGAAGACTGTTGCTAGGTAATGAACAGTGACGCTCTGATTTATTCACCAATATTGCCAAAGCGATTTTGCCATATTGTTTATGCTTTCTTTCTTGTGAGTTTATGTAGTTCGTTTATTCCTTTTATAACAGTACACCATTTGCTGTGGTATTAGGTTACGTGACGTCACGCTTCGCGCATGATTTGATGACGTTTTGTATTAACCTCTAATCTAAAGGACTGTATAATTATACCGCGTGATAAATTGAATTTATAATTAAGGTGGACTGTGAATATTAGATATTAGTTGAGAACATTGAGTTAAATGATAAACCATATTTATTTTTACAAATGCCAGTCAAAAGTGCACCCTTTTAATAAAGCAACATAAATTAAAACTACTCTTTGTCAGTCAATGGTAAACATTACCAAGTAGTGTTGTTAACTTTGTAACAAAACACAAAGCCCGTTCAAATTAAAAATTCAATTGATGTGACGATAATTTAAAGGAACTAACAAAAATATTTTTTTTAATATCTACTTGATCACAATTTAAGGGCCGATTGTATTCAACCATAGCTTAACTAATCTCAAATTCAACAGAGCTCAACTGAACTTTAGCTTAACATTTTGATCTTTGCACAAATTATATTTATTTCAAACTTAATTGAACTACAAAGAGCAACTTTTACAGATGATTATTAGCAGATACGCATGCGCGTTTTGTACGTGTTTCATGCGCGGTATAAACTTGTAATAGTAGTTTTGCTACTGAAAGTAGATACAATAAAATGAGCTCTCGCGCATTCCAATGAGCATTGGCGCATAATGAAAATTGTTGATACAAATTTCTATGATATAGCAGGAGTTTGCACTATCATGGCGATTATAAGACTACAATTTGAAATTTAGCTAATAATTGGGAAAAGTGTCGTATAGATGTCAGTGTAAGGAAGCAATTTTTAATGAGAATATTGTACAAATAGTCAACAGAATGTCTTTATTTGCAATAGCTCTGCAGCCTTTCGATGAAGCATATAAATTTGTATCAATTGTTGTAAAATTGCACTGAAAAGTATGCGCAAAATTAAAACAAAAACATGAGAACAATAACCATTATATTTTTGAATTCAACCTTTCAAATAGATGCCTGTATTTAAGTTTAATCCAGTACAACGTAGTTTCTAAAGTTGTCAAATTCTACTGCGCACTGCAATGCGCGTATAAAAATTGTATTTCAAGTAATCAAAGATGCCAACACAACGTGAAACTATTGTATACTACTGTGGGCAAAAAATAGTAAGACCAGGACGGCCATCAACATCAACTGATGATCAACACGTCAATAGAATCAAGGAATTGGTGCTTGAGAATCGACGATTAACAGTCAGAGACCTTACTGGCATCGTTGGAATATCGGGAGGATCAGTGAAAACCATTTTGAAAGATCATTTGGGCCTAAGAAAAGTGAAAGCATGATTTGTTCCAAAATCACTCAATTTTTTCGAAAAACAGCGTCGCGTTGACGTCTGTGAAACAATGCTTTTCGACTATCAAGGCAAAATGAAAGGCGTCATAACTGGAGATGAGACTTGGATCTACGCTTATGACCCGGAAACAGACGATCAATCGGCCGAATATCGTATCAAAAGTGAGCCGAAGCCCAAAAAACCACGTCAAAGCAAGTCAAATATCAAGGTTATGTTGACAGTTTTCTTCGATTATCGAGGTGTGGTGCACTCCGAATTCCTTCCCACCGGCCAAACTGTTAACAAAGAATACTATTTGAGTGTTATGAGTCGTTTGCGCAATGCTATTTGTAAAAAGAGGCCAGAATTAGGGGTCGACAACTCTTGGTTTTTGCACCACGATAATGCACCGTCGCATACTGCATTAATTCTTCGTGAGTTTTTCGCCAATTTCAACCAATATCGTGCCGCAACCACCGTATTCGCCTGATTTAGCTCCGTGTGACTTCTGGCTATTCAGCAAACTCAAACGACCGCTCCGGGGAAACCGTTTTGAGTCAACTGAAGACATTAAATGTGAATCGCTACGCGCATTGAAGGCTATTCCTGAAATTGACTTTAACTGTTTCGAGAATTGGAAGAAAAGTTGGCACAATTGTATTGGGGCCAGGGGGGATTACTTTGAGGGAGACGAAATAGATTTGGAAGAATAAATTAAGAATTTAAAAATTATGAACAAAGTCTTACTATTTTTTGCCCACAGTAGTATATTTATACTGCGATTAATTCGATCAATTGCTGACAGAGGAAAGCAAAATAAAAATAGGAGTTCATTCAGAAACGAAAAATAAAATGCTAAATGAAGTTTCTAAAATAAGTACCTAAACATATAGTATGTATGTTACGTATTTATTATTTACATTATTAAATAAGTCTCTTAAAATATTCATTAACTAAATTTCTCATCTAATGATATTGTTTAATCCACCAACATTGTATCTAAATAATAATAATTTTCGAAATAATACGAAAAGGACTGAACTACTGCACTGAAACAGTTTCAGTGCAGTATTTCAGCCCTGAGTATGTCCCATACAAATTGGTACGAAACGTCGGCAGATATACAAGTGACGCGGTTCCAGCCCGGAAGCCCAGAAGCAGATAGCATGGACCACGACCGCGGAAGTCTACGTACCAGATTAATTTGGTAAATTTATAGAACGTTAGTATCAAACTATGTATCAAATATGTAAATTAAGGCTTGCTAGTATTGTTCTGTTTCTGTTTATGCTGGAACTAATCTTCAAAATATTATTTTTATCAATACATGTAAATTATAAGCACGGACTTTTTAAAAAGTATCTGGATATGCAACTAAGTTACTCTTCTTAACGTTTAGAACGTTTTCAACGTGCACTGTACATATTAATCGATGATCGTATTCAAAAAAGAGTCATTAACTCATTAAACACTGATCAACACCTAAATTCGTGCCAATAATTAAAAGAATTTTAGGAAAATGAGTCATTATCGTTACACACTCAATATAACCTAACTTTTAACATAAAATTAAGAAAGTTACGTAAATATATCGACAAAAATTTAATATAGTTATTGTAAAAAAAAAGAGAATCATGTTAACAACAATATTCACGCTCGCGAAATTTAAAACAAATCGTTTTCGATGGACAAAAAAAATTATTATACAACGTCTTTCAAAAGTAAGAGAAATACATCTTTGTTTCATTGAGTTGAATAAAATTATATTTGCTATTACCAAGTAATTCGTTCTAAGTCATATATGTTTTTTGCATTACTTCTTGAAGTAGGTTTATCCCATTTTCAATTCGTGAATTGTCATTTTCTTTCGCTTTATTTCTAAACTATTTTTTTACTTCTACTCAATTGCTGTCTATCTTTTATGAATCACATTTTATCTTGAACCAAATTTGTTTTTCTATCTCTTTTGAAGCGTTGCTATTCTAGTAAATAGTAATGAAATGTTTTGTAATAGAAAAATATATATAGTTCAAAAAATAAACGATTTAAAGGTTATTTTTTGTTTCATTTACGGCACATTATTAATTTTGAATCTAACACTGAAAAGCTTGTTTCGGACATACTTTCAAATAACCTGAAAATAAATGGTTTTCTCAAAGATGTTGGCGAAGGTAACTTCAAAATAGTATTAAAAACATTATAGTGGCTTAAATCGTACTTCTTACATGAATCTAATAAATGTTATAGACACTTCAAACATACTATCTTCTTCTGTTGTTGTTGTACTGAAACTGAGTTTCAGTTTCAGTGCGATAGACAATAGCAGTAGTCGAGCCCTAAAGATGTCCCATACGAGTGGGTACGAAACGTCAGCAGTTACACCAGTGACGCAGTTCCACCCCAGAAGATAGTATGGACCACGACCGCGGAAGTCTACCTACCAGATTTCAAACATACTTTCTATGTAATAAATCGCCATAATCTAAAAACTCGCCATTCTATCTTAACTAGAGATCGCTAGAACAATTACCTTCGTTCATTTCAAAAAAAAAATTCCTTCCACAAGCTTTACAGTCGAAGTGTAATATAAGTATTAACTTCTAGAAATTAGAGTCCGCGTGAAATAGATTAAAAGTATATGTAGACTTTATCTTATAGCGGCGAGTTTTACGCAAAATGTTTCACAAAAATATATTTTACGCACTTGTCCTTGTTTCTAAACCAGTCAAGCCAACTTTTCTACGTTTACTCTAAAGACTGGACATAGTCGTACATCATCCTACGCCCTAAGAAGATTCTCATCATTGTAAAACTTTCTTTCATTCTGTTTTTATATGGAAAAATAGTGCGAAGTAGCATGAATTGGGATCTGAGTTGTAAAGTGGATGTTTTCTTTCAGATCGGTTATTGTTATACACAGTTTGTCGTTGAGAAAACCGAACTTTTTTAAAATAGTAATTCTTAGTGGCGCCATCTATTAAAAAAATATGCGTCGCAAAAGTATATCCTTCACCAATGTTATGTCAAAATAACATCACATTTGCATCATTAGAAGCAGAGAAATTGCGCATAAAGTAACTGTGTATTTGGCATTGGTCGAAAAATGAATCTTCAACAAAGAACAAATATCAAGTTCTGTTTTAAACACGGTAAATCGTTCACTGAAACGTTTAATTTGATGAAACAAGTGTATGGTGATGCGTGCCATTAAAAAGGCGTATACAGCGATATTAAAGCACATCTCTGAAGATGAACTTAAAAATTCATTCGACATGTTAATTGACTGTGCAAAACGTTGTATTGAAGTTGAAGGCGACTACTTTGAATAAAATAAATAAATTTTACCAAAACAGTAAACTTTTGTTTTTATTTTAAAAAAGTTGTGTTTTCTCTGCGACAGACTGTGTATATTCTCGGTACAGGCGTTGGAGCGGTTTTTAAAAAACCAGTTTCTTGATTTCGAGCGAAAACAAATATTGAGCACTTTAATAAGTCTGAGAAGTCACCTCTTGGCGTACCACTTTGCACCAACTCTTTTCTGTGTCTAGTACCATGCGCTCCACAATCCTTCTCACAGTAATAAAGCATTTGCTTCATAGAGTGAGGTTTTGTTCCGTGCCTTCTCGAGCATGTAAGGTAGTAAGCCAAATTTTGTCATACCTCAAGATGTTATTAACATAACCAGATTTTCCTTTTTTTAAATTTCTCAAGCATTTCGCAACAACAAGAAACGAATGGTTTTTCCTTTTCTATTAAGACGTGATATACCTAAAGAACAAATCTTTCTCGTTAGAATATTTTGTGCAGAATAATAGAAATTGCGAGTATACGAAAGTCCAGACATTCATCTTATGATAACTTACATGCCAATTAGACACGAGTATCTTCCTGACAGCATCAATATTCTCCGTAACGGGCGAGGAACCTCGGACCTAAAACCTAAGATGAAAGTTCTTTTCTGGAACTTCTTGTCCCACTTAAGTATGGTTGTACGATATGCAATTATAAATTATTTCCTCTATTAGTCAACATTCAATCCCCCTTTTTGATCAAGAGGACATAGGGAACTGTCTACACTGACGCATTTTGGGAGTAATTAACTGAGAAAGCAAGTCGTGGACTACAGGGTAGACTTGGACAAGTCTCAATATACACTAAACTTATCACAGCATTCGGTAGCGCTATATTAAAAAAGTTTTGTAATACTCCTTACCATCGATTCCAAATCGCATTGAGGACTTTTAGATACACTTCACAAAGATGTGTATAGTCGAACCTAA
The DNA here is from genome assembly GCA_031893035.1 of Dermolepida albohirtum. Lineage (NCBI taxonomy): Eukaryota > Metazoa > Arthropoda > Insecta > Coleoptera > Scarabaeidae > Dermolepida > Dermolepida albohirtum. The sequence continues at coordinate 487,864 of JAVIWB010005051.1, forward strand.
TTCATTTAGATTTAAGGTTGTATATTGTTTGTTTATTCAATCTATTCTAGAAAATAGGAAGGCAAATTAAGATACGTAAAAGTCATGAATATAAAGTAGATACAGATTGATTTGAAATAAACTTCTATTATTAATTAGACTTTACTCTTTTAAGTTTTCAATTCAAAGCAAAATTCTATTATTTTATGGTCGATAAACATGTCAGAAATGTCTAATGCATTCTTTTCGACAGCAAACAAACCTTTTCCACCCATCAATAATGTCAATGTCAAAAATCATTATTTTTGATATGGTTCTAAAATGTCATAAAATTTGTAGCATTCTATTTTCAACATAATATATCATTTGTATTTGTTTCCTTTTCCGTGTACGTTGTACGAAGTACCGGTTTTTTATCTCTCTCTTTATACTTACACTAAATCTTTCCCGTTTCCCCAAAAAATAAAGCGAGATGTAAAATTGTTTGATCAATAGAAAGGCATCAATATGTATTGTGGTAACACACAATTAGTTAGTTAAATACAATGGAAAACGCTGAAGAGGCAACAGAAAAGAAAGAAGAAAACGAAACAAAAACTACAACTAGTCCTCTGAAAAAACCCAAACACGAGTATGCCGCCAAATTCAAAGAGGATTCTAGTAAGGGTTCGGAAATTACCATAAAGGAATTTTTGGATTTTCTCAAAACAGCATATCAGGTACAAGATAATATCGAAGGCATTTTAAAATCCGAAGGTCTCACCGACATCGTAGACTGGTTAGAGTTAAAAGAAAACAATTTAGTTAAACCAAATGAAATTGCTGTCCAAACATCAGATTGCAAAATTAAACAGGATGATAAGAAAGGTAAAGTACGATTTATATTTTACACTTTTCTAATATAAAAACATAACATTTAGAGAAAAAAAGATTTGATAGTGGCGAACCGGAAAATGGAGAAATTAAAAGGAAACTGAGCGAGGTCCTTTCGGAAGGTATTCTCGATTCTGTTCTTCCTTATTTAATACCGTCAAATTCGACGATTTCACAAAGACGTATGTCTACGGGTAAAATATCAGGTATTGTTTGCGAAACAACCACAAAATTTATTGTCTTTTGACTATAACGTAAACTTTAAGAGAAAATATCTTCTCAATCAAATGATGACAAAATTATACGGAGAAAATCCCTGGACTCTGCCATAATATCAAAATTACCTATAAACAAAACTGAGTAAGTTTAAAATTGATTCATTGTATTATCGTTATATCATATTCACATCTTGATCCCTTTTTCATTTTCTCCTAATCCCTTTCTAAAAGATCTGAAGTCGAAATCCACGTGTGCGATGAAGTGAAAAATATCAAGAAAGACTTCACGTGTAATCAGAAACTGTTGGTGGAGCAAATGGGTTATTTTGCTGACGTAACTGCGGGTCAAAAGTTAGAAGACATGGACATTTCCGTTCATTGCGATATTGGAATTTTTGAATGGCTAATGAGATGGGTGAAAAGGGAATCCATTTTAGAAGCCGACAGGCCAGTTTTAGATATAAATTGCGCCATACCTGTCTTGGTTTCGGCGGCATTTTTACAGATGGAACCACTTTTGGAAGAGTGCTTATTATTTTGTCATGAAAATATGAACGATATACTTAAAACGGCTACCAGCATGTCTTGTTTGAACGATACCGTTTTGACACGTTTAGCAGCCATGTATACGAATGCCGAAGTTGAATCTATTAAAGACAGGAAAGATAAAATACAGTCCAGATTGTTTTGTAAGATGATACAGTCTTTGTGTGAACCTGAACCGGAGTCATTGAGAGGACATTTTGCAACCATGGGAAGAATTTACAAATGCAGGTGAGATTATTTACTACGTGCTATAGTTTATGTTTGTCCAATAAAAATGCTTATATTTAACGGATTATTTGACATTTATAATTCGTGCTTACACTGTCTAAATTCTTTAATGGTAAATCTAAAATATAGTAGCGATAATAAAATTGATTTTTTAATGACTTTCTACATTCTAAAAGGTGTCTTTTAGGCATTGCCAGCAGCTCGTTAATCCACTTATAGGAGATTATCTACCTTGCATTCCTTGTTGTACCAGTCTTGAATTAGATGGAGTAGTCACCAGTAGACACGTCAGGGACCCAAATTGGAACATAACGGAATACGTCGCCACTCTTCAATCGCAATTGAAAACATGGAGAAAGGTGTATTGGCGGATGTGGGGCGATGCACATTTTTTATATTGTCTCACCTGCAAGAGGTACTTCCCCGCGAGGCAGATAGGTTGGTGCAGATTCCACCCCGATCCACCCCAATATTTTACCATAGATGCCCAGAGAGCCCCCCTACCAGTTGGAAGATATCCTTGTTGTGGTGAAAGAGCCTATAGATTTCAATTATTAGACGATTTCTCTGGTTGTAAATTTAGAGATCACGACGTTTGCACTAAGGAAACTCGCGATGCTTCTGTGACATCTATGTTGGACACTTACAGGAATTTAGTTGAAGAAATTCCGCCAGAATTGATGTTTCCAGAGCGACTAACTCGACTGGTTGCTAAAGGTACTGAAGTATTGTAAATCGGAAACAATATTCATAATATTTCTTATAGACAATAGCAATGATGAAGATGGCGCTTTAGAATGTAAAGAAGAAATGTGGTGGGATGGCATAGAAATCATACCGCCGAGACCTAAACTGGGCCTTTTCAGTATCTTCGACGACTCCGATGAGATTGAAAGCGATTTTGACGATAATGCTATCGACGACGATTTGACCAGCGAAGAAGAAGAAGTAAGCAGCAATTCCTCAAACACATCTTCGACCGACAGCATCGGTAGTGAAGAATGTACAATCAGAAAGGTTCAAGACCGTACTAAATGTATTATTGTAACGGGTTCTTTGATTTGTTTTTGCAGATTAGAGTGCCCGTAAAGAAGAAGAAGCTGAAAAAACGAAATTGTAGATTGTGGCAACACAATTTATCGGCACGAAGCAATCAGGATATGCAAAGGGCGTACGAGGAGGTGGCTTTAAAAGATATGGTGTCGATATTACATAGGAGAACAATAGCTTCTGCAGGAGTTCACAACATTAAAGCGAGCAGGGCGTATTCCAGACATGTCACACCAGCAGGTGAGAAGTATTTTCAATAATATATTTTAAATAGAAAACGCCCTTTTGAGAAATAAAGAATATATTGTGGAAATTTGTAATAATTTTGCCCTAATGCACGGATAACTCGCGGTCCAATGTCGCTGGAATCGTGCGGACATGTCTAACTGAGACTAATATCCTACAGATGACAGGGCCGGCACATAGCCCGGATTTAAATCCAGTGGAGTATGAGATATGCCCAGTAAATTTAGAAACTGTTTTTGCTCTCAGAAAGCTGGATCAACTGAGCGTGACCCTATTAGAAAAGCTGGAAGATATACCACAATAGAAAATAAAAAACATAACTCGACACATGTCTCGAAGAATAAACTTGGTTATCTAAGTTCCTGGAGCCAATACTCGGCATTAACATTTAATTGACCATTCAATCATTCTTTTTTTTTCTTTGATGTTACTTTTATTTTGTATTTTATAATTAATCACATCTTATTTTATTTTCGTGTTTTGTTAATTCTTAAGAAGTTCTTTATATTAGTAAAACTGTACTAATAGACAACTTTTAACGGTTTATAAAAACTTACCCTGCTTACTACTGGGTGAGCACACTCAAGTGAAGTGTGGTGGTATCATAAAGGTCCCTAGTTTCATCTTTTTTAGTTTTCGTAAGTTGCCCATTAGAATTTCTGAGTATTATCGATACGCTGTTTTTACTTACTTACGTATTTTTGGTTAAATTATTTAGTTCGTTTTTTTTTAGTTTTGTCTTCCTTCGCATTTTGACTAATTTTCTGGCTATTGTAAGTACATTTGTAAATTTCTCATCTGTCAAATGTCAAGAAGAGGAGAAAATTCAAAAGATTTAAGTTTGAGGATCCAAGGGGATTCATGTGTTACGTTTAAAAACTCATGAGTAACCATAATAAATATGTTGGTACGCCATAGTGCATAAACCACCATATATTTTTGTCGCTAGAGATAAATTCTCTAGAAACCCAAGTCGTGATTCCTTCAAAAATGTCGATATACCGCACCCGTAAGCCTTCCAGATAGAAATTCCAGTGCAGTACAACATTGCTTTATTTAGGACGCATTAATAATTTTAAAAATATCCAAACTCTTATCACCCTGTATTTTTCAAACGAAGCGTCTTTCTGAAAATCATCCAAGAACAAAGTCTTAAAGTAACCCAAGCAATAACTGCCTTTTTTCCTGATGTTTAGTAAACAGATTGTAAAATACCGTGTGATCAAATTAGTGTTTCGAAAGTAGTTTTTCCGTAATTAATGAAGGGTTACAGTCAATGAAGTACCGACTACTATGCGTTTTGCTCAGCCACCCTTCGATTTATCAACCTAATCACCTAATCGGTGATAAATGGAAAACAATTATAATACATATTAGTTTTAACTTATAAAATTGATCGCAAATTAGCTGTCGAAAATATTTCCTTTCAATATACAATGTTTTATTCCAGTAAAAAGCTTCCGACGTACGTTCATATGATGTAAATATTGAGACATTTGGCTATGCTTTTAATGTACATTTATTACATAATTGCGATGCGCCAACAAGAAGAAAAATAAGTTATACTTTACAAGTTTTTCAGGTACTGACATAATACGCCATTTTTTATCGCACTGTATATATTACATGTTTCGTTTTAATTTGAACTTGATAGCATGGATTTTTACTTTTGTTAAGGGATCACTAGATTTGTAAAATGATCGAATTATATTTTCGTCTTAAGTACTTACCATTAGGTGTCTAATATTTTCTCAAAAACGTTGTACTTTTAAATTACCTGTTGTTTGTATAGACGGTCAGTTTTGCCAACACACAGTGGCCCGGCAGGTACGGATTCAACCCGCATCGTACGGGATGATTTTATTTATAGCTATATCACGCAATTATATACTGATGTATCGCTGGTTCAACCAACCGCACACAAGTGAACGAAAATGTTACGTAAAAAATACAGCTTACAAAGGATATTTCAAATTTTTAAATATATACATCGATATTCTGATTTGATATATGATACATCGGAGAAACTTGAAAATAGTTCAGACAATTATATTGATATTTTCTTTTCGTAGGTGGAATTTGGGTCAGATTGGAATCGGATTGGCGAGACGCAAATTCAGGAACATCTAGTCAGAAAGCCAAAGGATATAACATTAGAACAAGAAATAGGAAATAAAATATAACTTTTTATATAATCATCTGTATTTTGTTAAGCACCATAGTTTTTTTGTTTTGTTATTAGTGAATATAGTATATCGAATGATGTTGTTTTTGTCATAAGCAAAATTATAAGACCTTACTAGAGTCGGCATTGCGAGTGTTCGGCCAGCGTCGCATGCTTCGACGAGGTGCAATGGGTTTATACTCTGTTCCAAAATTCGGCGGACCACCAATTAAAGTTATATTTACAATGGGAAATTTTAGTGGGATAATTTGGCGGCAACTGTGAATTCCTAACTGCAAACACATATATAAGCATTTAGTCTGCTCATTGCCACAGAAGTATATAACTATAATTTGTAAATGAATACTTTAATATTTTTCCATTTGTATCTTATAGAAATGCTCACAATGCATTAAAGAAATCTTTGCATATGTATCCAGACATGCGTATTCCAACATTTATATGATCACGATTATGAACAAATATGAAACTTTTACTTTTTATTTATAAAATAAAGTGTTTACTAACCATCCCTGTAGAATTATTACAATATATTTTCGATAATATGAAAAGATGGGTAGATGTATATATTGAAAAGAAACGTATACACTTTCTGCATTTGCTTTAATAAAAAACTTACAATACATTATCTGTTAGATTACATTCTTTGTACATTATCTTTTGTCACTATTTACATTTTATTATAACTTTATCTACATTTAAGAAAACATCAACAAAACACAACTATATTCATGCTATTTCTCATCTGTAAAATGTCAAAATCAAACACGTTTGTGAATTTAATTCGCTGTAAAATTATTCAGCCAACATTTAAAATGAAACAAGGGTTCTTTTTATTATACCACTACATTTTATTTGAGTTTGAACACGGTATTACGGTAAAAATAATGCACTTCAATTTTAAACATTTACATTGCACAAATTAATAGTCCCTATCACTTAAAACACTGTCACTGCTGTCGTCAGGGCCAATAGATATAATCAAAGGCTCTACAACAGCATCCATTAACCCATCAAGAGCTGACATTTTTATTTCTTCTTTGATCACATGGTCTATACATTTTTTCCATTTGACGGAAGTAATGTTATTTATTGCATTTATTAACAGTTGCCGTATCTCTGCTATCTTAAATGTTGTGTTGTTTGAAGCGACTTCATCTTTGATTTGTGCCCATACCAATTCAATAGGATTCAGCTCACAGTGGTAAGGAGGCAGCCGTAAAACAGTTTTATGTGCTTCTCTAGCCTTTTCATCTGTTACATATTTATTATATTGGTCTTTATTAAGTCGCACTAAATGTAATAATTCTGCTCGAACCATGTCAGGATTAAATTCTATATTTTTGGAATGCAGCCATTCCTGTATATCTGCTTTCTTCCAAGCTGTAGTTGGCACTTTGTCTGCTTTTCGAGAATGATAGGAAGCGTTATCCATTACGATTACTGCATTATCTGGTAATTTGTATAATATTTTCTCAAACCACTTTTCAAACACAGTTGCATCCATCTCATCATGATAATCACGTGTTTTTTTTCCTTCGAATAAAAGTAACCCATCCTCAACAAAACCATCCTCAGATCCGATGTGAAGTATAATAAGTCTGCGACCTTTTCCGGAAGGATGTTTTAAGCCTGTAGATAATCCATCAATAAATGCTTGTCGGTGACTTGTAACATTTTTGTCAACCCACACCTTTTGTTTCGTATGTCCTTCGTTGACCCATGTCTCATCTAAATAATAGATTGACCGGCCTTCTGATCTGTAGGACTTAATCGTGGCAAGGTATTTGCGTCTCCAGCGGATTATTTCACTACGTTCAATCAAGACGCTCTTTCTGTCTCTTTTCATATATCTGCAATAATTTGAATATATTTACTGAGCTAAAATCAATCTAAAATCTATCAATTTTATTAGGCACAATCTGCAACTTACTTGAAATTAAGTTTTTTCAGGAAACGATGTAATGTTGTACGACTGATGTGTGGTATATCATCACGTTCGTCTATGACAGCCATGATTTTGTTCAGTGTTGGCAATTCGTTTTTATAAAAAAAGCTATGAACAATTTGCCGCACAGCATTTCTCACTGTCTCATCGAAAAGAGCTAATTTGGAAGGTCTTCCAGTGCTTTGCCTTGGAGCAGCAACATCACCCTCATTCTTATATTCCTTCAGTACACTGTACACTGTACTCCTTGCAATTCCTAAAACGAATGTAGCAATAAATTAACCATTAGTATTATCATATTTTACACTTCGTACCTAATGTTTTTGTTATATTTAACACCACTTGTCTTGTTGAGATATCAGGTGTGTCTTGTTTTAATGTTTTATACATATTCAAGACAAACTCCTTCTCTTCCAGTAACAAGTGACCTGAACGGCTGCGCTTTCTAGGTGGTGATATAGGAATCACCTGTTTCCCACTTGTACCCGGCGGTTCATCCATTACGGAAACGACGCAAATATAAATAATATTATTGTTTAGTTCGCAAAAGACCTCTTTTGTACAAGTAATTAACCAAATATAATAATGCGCTGAAAATACTACAACCTAACCTATCACTCGTAAAACAATATGGCCGCACTTTCTCATCTAAATATAGCTGTGTTAATTTATCTTCACAGTAACCAATCCCAAGGCCACATTTTCGCGCTAGATTTGAGAGGTGGTCCGCCGAATTTTGGAACAGAGTATCGCTGCTTGAAAGTGGTTTATTTACATTTTTTACCTGCTAAACGCCTTGCGCTTCGAAAGCACGCGCCACTGACTTAACACACGCAGTGCCAACTCTAACATTACCTTTAAGAACATAATCGTCCTCCTAGCTTTACAGTTGTAATAATCGATATATTTTATTGTTCATACTGACAGCTTCAGGATTTACTATTAAACAGTAGAACCTAAAGAAGTAACATAGACTAGAAGAATTTTATTCCACTATCAATTTCAAGTTATAGTACTATGACAATCAGTATATATTACCTGTCTATTAAAGGTATCATTAGAATACCATTAAAAATACATTACTGCATTTTACATAAAGTAATTATATTCAATTTTAAATGAATTATTTGGGAATTTTCTAATTTTTACTAAATGAAAAATGTTTCTTATTATATATTATAAAATAAAAACCAGATATTATATAAACCCATCATTTATTGATACAAAAAAATGTACATTAACAATCGTATAATCAATAAAAGATGGTACCTTCTCTTTTATTTTTTGAATTTTTTTAAATTAGAACTTCATACGATGTGGATATTGCGATGACCTGAGACCAAACATTGTCGCTAGGTACGCAAATAACAATTTACGTTCGGGATTTTTCTTGATAGCCGTAATCAGTTCTTTATCGACAGCCTTTTGGTCTGTCTTACGTTGATCACTAACTTTGTATGACTAAAATTCAAATTTAGATATTAATTTTAACTTAACTAGTAAAAATTTATATTTGACTAACCTCTTTTTTTGTGGAGAAGATGTCACCCTCCTCTTTCTTGGCTCTCTTCTTTCTTTCCCTTCGGAAATAACTGTCGTTGATTGTTTCAGGGATTTTAACTTCACTGATATCAATTCTGGTTTGAGTCCCTATGACATAACGTTGACTGATACGTCTGAGAGGGCATGCATTGATTTTGAATGGTCCTGTAATCAATAAAAGTCCAGAATACAATTGTTTAAGGAATACAACACGTTTTCCTTTGTGTGGACCAGCTAATACAATCAAAATTGTACCAGGTTTCAGCGATGAACGTAAACTACGCCTGTGTTGTTTGAAAAGTTTTTTAGCTGGACGCTTTTTAATCCTAAAATAAAAAACTATCTTTAAACTGAATAATTTCTAAATAAAAGAATATATTAAATTAAAAATCATCAGAATTATGGAATTTTCATAAACTTATTCAAAGGTGTCCTAAGAGGTCATCATTTAAAAGTAAGGAATATTTAAAAACTTGTGTTTTAATTCTATAAACATACTTGTCTTGTGTTGGGTAATAATTCCTACGTTTCTTTAATAAAACAATACGTTTTTCACCATTTTTCTCACCACCAATTGGTTTAACAATAGTCAAGGGTTTAGAAGGCTTTTTTGTAGGAGCAACCTTCTTTCCTACAAACTTATATAAAGCTTTTTTATGGTAAACTCTAGTCCTTGAAAACCTGTAAATTCCATTGCCTAAATCATAGTTTCTAGGTCTTCCTATTTTCTTCTTTTTTACTTCTTCTTGTTTCTTATCGCCCTGTACGGGCTTTGCTTCTGCAGGTGCCATCTAAAATAGAAATAAAATTATTGTAATATCATGATAGAACTGTATAACAATATTATTGAAAACACAGGTTATGTTTTTTCAGTTTTCTTAAAAATACATCAATATTACACTCAGAGGTGTCCTAAGGTATATAAAATCATCATGTTTTATGTTAAAATTTTACTTAAGTTTGTTTACGTAAAGCACTACAATGAATATTTTCTTCAATAAACACAACTGTTTACCTATTTGAACACACGTTACTTTAAAAACACTTAATATATTATTTTAATAACATTACTACTTTAAAATATGCATAGAATTAAAAAGTAAATTGTGTTAAGATTAATGTTTTCCAAATTTATTTTGGAAAAGTGTTTTTGTGTACTTAGATGATTTAGATTCAAAATTAGTAAAATGTTAAACTTACTTTACACAGCAACTATGGCGAAAGGAAAGAATTAAGCGCATGTGCATCAAATTTTAGATTAATGCCAACTGTTAGAACAGTATTTATTATATTCCACTATTACGAAATGAAATGCTCAATATGTACTTATTTAATCTAATTTATAATAGTAGTAAGATTTAGTTATAAATATTGCACACGAAATTATCGCAATATGTCATGGTGGTCATATATCCATGTAATATAATCATAAAATATATCTAGTGATTTGAATTATATATACATTGGTGTTCGTTATCCAAAAAGTGCCGCCTTTTTATTTTATGATTTGAACGTTAAGGAAATTGTTGGTGGTTTCAGCTCTAATTTTAGTTAGAATTGTCTATTATATGTTATAATAGTTGCTTTATAAACTGAAAAAGTAAAGTACTGGTTAAACAAGTATTAATGTTTAGAGTTTTAATAAATATTTCATATATATCGGGTATTGTCACATCAATGATCATATTTATACAAATATATGAATTTTTAAGTAATTATTTCAGCTAAGCAGTTCTTAATTTTATTTAAAATCTTTTTAACGGTATTTTATTTAAAAATAATTATGTCGCTTGTATTATTTAATATGCAATTAACTGCACCTTTATCGTTAAAGAAACTATTTATTTCTCTATGAAAGTGTAATTCACTCGTCACTTAGATGCTTCCTGTAGATAGGTGATAAGTAAATTTCTTTCTATAATGTAAATGTCATATATGTAGAATTTAATTCGATGGGATTTTTTTGACGTTTTTAAATTTTAATGAGATTTCTCGATACATTCGTTGGAACCCAAATTTGTAGTGTCATCAGCATATATAGCTACTACGATCATTGTTTTCGTTACTGGAAAGTCAACAGCATACGTAAGTATACAGTAGATACAGCAGTGAATCTATTACGCTATGTCACGGAATTTTAGCTTTAATACATATCTTGTAGAATGTATTCTTCACTAAAAGAATGCCGATTAGGTATATATTATACATAAGATTTCTTTCGCAGGTGTTCCTCGTTGTTATAATTGAAATTAGTACAAGATCACACATGTGCGTTTAATAGTATAAATCAGCACAAAAAAATAAATCTTAAGTGGTTACAGCGTCTATGTTAGGGAGTTGTCGTCCAACGATACAAGCTAAAGAAAAGTATAGTGCATGTGCCATTAATGAAGAACGTGGTTTAAGCTTATGATATCTTTAGAATACCGAGATATTTTACCACAATTATTTACAAGTCTGTACTGTTAAAAACTTTGCATCGTAGGAATTATAAACCCAGCGTTGCAGTAAAAAAGCCCTGTATCACAACTATCACCAAAATGAAGATATTGACATTTACGAGGAAGTAGTGGCGGTCATAACGGTTGCCAGGCTTCGGATGGCAGATCTTTACGAGGCCCTTGCTCTTTATGCAAAGTATGTAAAATGTATAGTATTTCTGCAATAATAATTTTTAAATCGTTTTCCTATGCGTCGGATGCCTTTTAAGTGATGCGTAATGGAACATAGAGGGTGCCACTAATCAAATGTCGGTACTAAAAATTAACCTCCATCTTTAGTTCACCTAAATCCAAAGATTCAGTGCAATACGTGTAGTGTTGCAGCTACAACGAACTGTCAAAGTTGACAAGTTAGTTGAAAAACGGGATTAAACCCAGAACATTTTCACGGAATATTTGTTTATAATTTTTGAAGACAATTATCTCAGCAAGAATACCTCGCCGAGTTGGTTTCTGTTTTAGGCAATGAATCACCACATCAGTCAACAATTTCTCGTTGGTATGGAGAATTCAAACGTGGACGGATTGGTCTTAGCGACGATCCAAGAGCAGATTTACCAAAAACGGCAGTCACTCAGGAAAACGTCGAAGCCGTGCCTAAGATCATCAACGGAGTTCAACATATGACATATCGCCAGATTCAAGCATTATTGGGGATTTCAAAGACCTCAATTCAAAAATTTTGCATAAAGAATTGTATGTAAGAAAATTAGTTTCCCGTTGGATACCGCATCTGTTGCCCGAAGAACAAAAAGCAGCTAGGGTGAATTGGTGTTAAAATACTCTAGATCGCTTCAACGCTGGAGACTCTAAAAACGTCAATGGTGATGAATCTCGAATTTATTCATACGAGCTAGAAAATAAACGGCAGTTGTCTGTTTGGGTGTTCCAAGGTGAAGAAAAGCCGACAAAAGTCATCCGTTCTCTAAGAGTCCCCAAAAAGATGGTCGCGACATTTGCCTCGAAAGCAGGTCATGTAGCAACAATTCCTCTACTAAATCAAAGAATTGCCACAACCATTTGTTTGCCGCAAGTCATCGCTGAGCTTCGAGAAACCAACTCCGACCGACGGATCATTCTCAACAAAGACAATGCAAGTTCGTATACAGCACGCAACACAATTGAACTTTTAACGCAACAGAACGTCGAGCTGTTGGGCCATCCTCCATACAGTTCGGACCTAAGCTCCAACGATTGCTTTACCTTTCGGAAAATCAAGAACGGACTGCGTGATTAATGGTTCCAGTCGTCAGAAGGAGCAGTCGATGTCTTCAAAAACGCAATTTTGACTGTACCAACAAACTAGTGAAACAACTGCTTTCAGAGTTGGTTTGAGCGCATGCAAAAGTGCATTAATCTTCGTGGAGAATACTTCAGAAAACAATGAAGTCTTTAAAAGCTAACTACTGTTTTATATGCGAAACTTAAAAGACAATCCACGTATTTACAGCCTTCGTACGCTGCTGTGAACCTGGAGGTTGTTCAATATTAACAATATGACTATGTAATTCGTGTTTAAATAAAACTTCACTGTTAATAAATTATAGATTTTATTGGTGCCATTATTTATTACAATGTAACGATAGATTTTTTTTCTAAAATAATATTAATAAGTCTATAAAATGCAAATATTGGGACTAGTTAATAAAAAAACATTATTCAATGACAAATATGTTAAAACGATAATACATATACAATATATATTAATAAAAAAATTAATAATTTAAAATCATATGTATATAGATTATATCACATTCAAATATACTTAAAAGTAAATTAAAAATTGGAGTTTTCGCAATACAGATTAACAATTATTAATACTTTATTATCACTACACCTTTTATTGTATAAATTAAATAATTTTATCTATCTAGGTTTGTATACAATATCGACGAAAAGTCTGTGAACAGATATATACAAATCTAGATAGGAAAGAAATTAAACGTTATGTTATCATTAAAGAAAATAGTTAATAAAATCCGTCAGTAATTTTTAAATTTCAGGGGTTATTTAAGCTCGTTGAAGAAAATAACTGCATCGAAAATTATATTTTATTTAGCTACTGCATGAATAGTATCAGGTTGTTACAAATGTAATGTCCGTTTTTTCCTTCAGTCTGAACTGAATCGCACCTGTGTGAAGACGTGTATGTTTTTGGTGAAAATTATTATTGTATTTGTAGAAAAGGGTATTTATTTTGAAGTGTGTACCTGTTCCATTTCTTGGAAAGATTAATACACCTGTCCTTGCCTATGGAAATGCTGTCGGCAAGAGATATTCGGGCAATTTACCTCTTTCAATTTAAAAAGGGATTAAATGCAGCTGCAGCAACGCGAGAAATTAATCAGACGTTCGGTGAAACCACGTGTAATGAACGCACATTACGGCAATGGTTTAAAAAATTCAGCGAGGGAAATTTTGATTTGGAAAATGAACCTCACGGATATGCGCGTAGCACCGTTAATGACGACGAGCTGCGTGTAGAAGTTAAAAGTAATCCGTCGACATCAGTGCGTAGCCTTGCAGAAACATTTCAAGTGTCCCTTGCCACCATTAGTCGTCACCTTTCTTCGATTGGCAAAGTGAAGAAACTCGATCGATGGGTGCCGCACCAATTAACGGAAGCCAATAAGCTCCGTCGATTAGAAGTGGCTATCTCTTTGGCTAATCGACAGAAAGTTGAACCGTTTCTTCATCGAGTGGTAACATGTGACGAAAAGTGGATACTTTATGATAATCGGAGACGGTCAGGACAATGGTTAGATCGAGGTGAAGCACCAAGACAGCATGCACGAGCATCACTTCACCCGCGAAAGATGATGGTGACTGTATGGTGGACCAGTAAGGGTATTATTCACTATTAATTTTTGCAACCTGGTGAAACCATCACGGCAGCGTCCTATTGTGCCGAACTGGAAACTATGCATGGAAAATTGAGCCGTTTGCAGCCCTCACTAGTCAATAGACATGGACCCATACTTCTTCATAATAATGCAAGACCTCATGTTGCACGACAGACAATCCAAAAACTTTCGGAATTTGGTTACGAAATTCTCCCTCACCCACCTTATTCACCTGACCTTTCGCCAACTGATTTTCATTTTTTCCGAAGTTTAGACAATCACTTAAAAAATAGGGACTTCCCTGACCGGGAGTCTATAATAGCAGTGTTTGAGCAATATGTGAGCCGTCAAAACCTAGATTTCTTTTCAAAGGGAATTTTTCAGCTTCCAGGCGGTTGGCAACAAACTATTGATGTAAATGGAGACTATTTTGCAGAATAAATATTTATATTTTTTTAAATTTAGACTTTTTTTATTCCTTACAAAATCGGACATTTCATATGTAACAACCTGATAAAAAAAGGAATGCATATTTCACTAAAAGACAAAATTACAATTAAAAACAAAATTCGTACCTATTAAAACTATATCTCCCAGTTTCTTAAATAAAATAATATGCTTCTATAGAATTATTTTATTTTATTACGTAAAAGTATTTACTACCAACTCAAAACTCCCGCGAAATTTAAAAATTGCTTAGTAGGATTTAATATACAGCCTGTTCACGAAAAAGATAACAAATCGACTTGTTTTAAAATCTTACTTCCACATTGTATGTTAAGGTCTTTTTTCTCAATTCTTGTGCGTTATTATCTACGTAATACTACGTGTATACGCTACCGGGAAAACCATTTTCACATAAATAGTACATGTAATATATTTCGATTGAGTATTGCAACAAGAATGTAACTTACATCACATACAGTGTACATATTACGGTTATGAGATTAATTTTGTTATTGTGAGGTTATGCTCATGGGAAGACATGTGGTAATAATGTGTAATCTAAATGGTTAGTACATGAGATTTGTTCAAGTTTAAATGAAAATTTCGAATTTACAAGTTTTGCGGGAAGTTCGTTAATTCGTTTACAGAACGCGAAGAATGATTAGTATTTATTTTTATAGAGACAAAAATAACACTCAAAGTAAAAGAGTCTGTTGTTTAGGTCAAAATGATAAAATTGTTAATGCACGAATTGGAATGGATTGAGTCAAATCAGAATAAATGCTTTGAGTAAAACTGTTACCCAAGTTATAGTCCCTTCGGTTAGAGAATGGCACATACGTCATATGCGTAACAAACCAGTTCTAATAAGCGTCCCTCTATTGCTAAGCAAGGAACAGTGGCGCTCTGATCCACCAATATTTCCAAAGCAATTCCGCCATATTGTTTATGCTTTTTTCGTCCGAGGTTATGTAGTTTGTTTATTCTTTTTGTAACGATACGCCATTTGCTGCAGTATTTGGTTTCGTGTAGTCACACTTCGCAAATGATTTGACCAGGTACTGTGCCATTCTCTAACCAAAAAGACTGTACATTAGATACCGTGGATTGTTTTCATGTTACGTTATTTTTTAATGCAGTGGGCGGGGCCATCAAATTTTGAACGTGTCGTCTCATACTACGGGGAATTTTGGGAAATACATCCAATAGCGCAAACTTTCAAAAATAATATTCCGTTAGAATAAAAGACGAGTCTCAATTATAAAATTATTCTTTTCATCAGCGCATTCTTTATGAACTTCTAAAATAATATAATTTAAAGTTGAACAAGTTTCATATTCATATATTTATAAGGTTGGCATTATTCGTTAACTGATAGTATCGAATACAGTGCGGGTCAAAAATAACAGCCTTTTTCGGTTATTTTAATATAAAATTAAATTCGAATCATTTTCGTAATGAAGTGAATTTTAAACAGAAGTAAAAGTTTCGAAAATATTCACAAGATATAAGGCGAAGTTAGTTATTCTTATATTAGTTTTAATGATTTTATTAGAAAAATCAAAATCTTACATTTTTTATTTAAAATAGTAGATTTTGTATTTCAATTTCGTACTATATTATTTGATTTGTTCTTTATTGTTTTGAGTCAATAGAAAAGTTCGTGCGAGTTTAACTACAAATGGCACTAACTTATAATGTTCGACGTACGATTTCTGTAAGTTAGTTAGTCAAACTTGTACAGGTGTTTGACAAATCAGCGAATATTTTGGCAGTAAAAGTAAATTGGTAACATCAGGTGATTTTAATGGAGCCTGTGGTTGATTAACTTAATCACTAAAGGTCGATATATAACCCCTTTCCACATTAATTTTCGTAATTCTGTATACGTATTTTGACACCTAAGTTGTCATCATCAGCAGATAATTAAGCAGTGTCGCACCTGGAGAACTACGGCAAGAAATACCCGTACGAAAAACTAATTCCGCACACGATCCGTACCGCTGAAAGCCAAGACGCAATGTGCGGAATTAGTTTTTTCGTACGGGTATTTCTTGCCGTAGTTCTCCAGGTGCGATACTGCTTAATTATCTGCTGATGATGACAACCTAGTTGCCGAAATACGTAAATTAATGTGGAAGGGGGTTATATATCAACCTTTAGTGATTATGGTAACATCAGTGATTATTTTTTAAAAGGTGATTTAAAATGTAAAAAGATAGTCTGTGCAAAATCGGAAGATACCAAGCGCAGAAACGTATATAAAAAGAAATAGGATGAGAATAGATGTGGAATGAAGATATTACAGGTCATCATGAAAACATTGACATATTTGATGTGAAATTCAAATAGTCTTGTTTTGCATATGTATCATTAATGTACCTTTGCTTTTTCTGTCTTTCCTTTTTAATATCTCGTCCGTATTTATACTGTAAACCAGCCTTTTTAAATTTTTTATGACTATTTAAGAGTTCTTTCATTCAGTAGATACGTAAGTAAAATAATTTATGGAAATTTAAGCCGATGTTTGTGAACGCGTGATAGATATTAAAAGTATATACAAAAGGAGCATTTAATGGATGATTATTGTGAATGATTTACTATCGAGGTAAGTGATGAAACCTGAGATAACGATATTGATGGTTTTTTTAAACAATACACTGTATATTTCACTTGAATGCTTACTTAAAGTTATTATAAATTTTTAAAATATCCACTTTATAATATTCAGTTTGAAGCTTGAATTTAAATTCTTATAGTATAAACAGTTCAATTGTTGCAGTTATTTAACCCAAAATCAAACGAAATATGACTCCAGATCATAATAATTGGAAGTGATATGAAAACATAACCTGAAATTTTGAATATAACCTATAATTTTTCATGAATGTTTACATGTGTGCATTAAAACATAATCTAAAAATATTTGCTATATAGAAACGTACCCTGTTTGTACATAAAAATGCGTCCTGAATTGGATATTTTCAGGTCTTACCACATTTTGCGTCGACACATTTTTCGTGCAGCTTGGTAGGTTCCGATCTTGCACGGACTCTAACATGTTTTTTCGCACCCTTTTTATATTTTATTTCCGCAAAGGCAAAAGTGCAAGTGACTCGACTAGTTTTTACAGACGTCGACCAAATGGTTAATTTAATTTATTCGAAGTTATAAAACACAACTTGGAAAATGACAGGAAGACTAAATATATGTCAATCGACAGTTTTGTAGCGCTTGGTATGGTGAAAAACTCGATATTTAGGTTCCATACGAGGTGTAGAAAAAAAATTGGGTGGTTCCTATATCTGTTAGCGGTTCACTACAAAAACAATCAAGTCGTGAAGCGATTAGTGATTGGCGACGAAAAATGGGCCGTTTCAAATAATGTGGAACGAAAAAGATTTTGGGACAAGACTGACGAACTACATCAATACAAAGTCTTCATACAAATGAGGTTATGCGTTTATATTCCAGTAATAAGCATTGGTCGCCGTTAGAAAAAGTGAAAACAGCAAATTGGTAAGTAATTTCAACACGACAATATTAGTCCACGTTTCTTTTCAAAATCGTCAAAAGTTACTAGAGTTAAGATGAAATGTTTTTTGACCTATCTACCATATTTCTCCGACAATGTTCCTTCCGACTACCTTTTATTTCGGTATTTGCAGAACTTATTAATTAATTAATTTTGTTTTTTTGGGACTTGTGCCGAACCATTTAGTTCGCTTTTTCATAGAAAAGAAACAGAGACTTCCACGAGAGAAGAATCATGAAGTTACCAGATAGATCAAAATAGCCTATGCATAGTAAAGTAACACAAAAATTTTGCCTTAAGATCCACACGAATTTTTCAGTCAATTCAATATTATTAATAAAAGAATTTCTAAATCTGATAATTAAAAATTTTCCATTTCAAAGTCAATGTATACGTGTGTTAATTTTGTTAAATTAAATGTGTACTAAGCTCTTTTTGAATAAAATTGCTTTAGCTAAATGGTTTAAAAGACATATTCAGCAATTGACGTTAATTTTTGAACCGCTCTGTATATTCTTTATATGATTTGCAACTATGTTTATCATTAATTATCACTAGTTTTCTACTTCTGTCGTCTAACGAATTACCTATGCAAATATTGCACTAATTATCGTTTCCCTAAATTTAAAAATAAATACTTTTGCGCTTTCACAGTTAAGAATATGTTACTAAAAGTTCGTCCTTCAAGCCTTCAACGAAAAAAAAAGTAACAGTCTAATTTATACCGACTAATCCACGTAATTTATTAAGATTCCATCAGCCTAGCATTAACTTCCACGTTAACTGCACCGTTATCCATATCTAAGTTCTCTATATTTTCCTCGCTCTCTAACCATCTCTTGATTTCTGCTGTGTACATGTGCTTTTGTAAAACTTCTCGCGTCCTGCGCCTTCTGCCAACGTAACAGCTAACCCCGCCCACTCTGAAATCATCCTGTAACTGTTCCAGTTGCTTCACGTCTTGTACTTGAACCGTCAAATTCGACCATTCAAGTATAACCTCTTCGTGAAGCATCTGCTCTTCATCACGTTTTGAAGTTTGTTTCTTGTACTGGATCCTGAATCTGAAGGCTTCCAAAACCGAAGCCACGACTATCGTTAATACGACCATTGTGAATAGGTAGAAGGACATGAAAAATATGCGGGACCAATTCCCGACAACAGAAGCGTACGCGTTCATGATAACGAACCAGTTATTGACGACGGTTAGTTCAAAAAGAGTGACGCCAGATGTTAGGAGGTCCGAAAAACTGTTTAAATAGTAATAGCCTATAGTTGCCGTGGCATTTTCGCTGTATCTATAAAAGTCCTCGACTGTGGTGTTAACGCAGCAATTTCTCATATCATATTTCGAGAATAATTCCATCCCGATGATCGCGAAGAAGTAATAGACGACCATCATGACAATAGCCGTGGACCACATCAAGGGCGATAGTAAAACTAATGTCCCAAAGATGTCTCTGTACCTCTTCTTAAGTTTGAACAAACGCAGTAATCTGTCAAATTAGAAATTTATAGGTTATATTGTATTTATATAAACATTATATTACGAATTTACCTTAGGGGTCTCAAGATTACGACAGCTGTAAATGTAGGTCTTAACAACAAAAGAAATGAACCAATTATAGCTGCTAAAGTGACGCTGATATCGAACACGTTCCAGCCCGAGGCAATGTATTCATTCCAACCTACTGCGATTATTTTTAAAAGTGCTTCAATCAAAAATACTGGAAAAAAAGGTTTTTACTTTAGTATTTATTACATCTAACATGATTTTCATTTAAATTTTTGAAAAAATCGCTATTACACTACTGGTAGGAAATTGCGATTTTTTTTAGAATACGAGGCATCGATTTTGGTATATTTGGATCACTTTCATAAAAGGCTATATGCTTGGAACGGTTACAGAACAATTTTTATCCAGGTTGGGGGACCCGCAGACACTTTTTTTTTACATTTTCAAAATTAGTCAAAAAAAATTAATTACAAATTAAGTAACTTCAACGATGACGAAATACTCACGTGCCATGAACAAATAAGTATCCCACGAAGCGATAAAATTCTTCGCGCTGTCTTCCAAAGATCCAGCGTATTGCAAAACTCTCACCAACATGGCCAAACCGTTTCCCACGATGAGAACATCTAAAATAAGATATTCCAAACTTCAACGAAAAGAAAACTCAAATTCCTCTACACGAATTCATAAGAATACCAAACTGAACATCGGGTGTACTTACAGACAACATGATCGAAGTACGGCCACAGAACCAGATGTCTTGCGGCTCTGCAAAAATACCTTAATGGCGGCCAAGCTGCTGAAAACCAAGGATCGGGAGGGTCCTTCATACGCCATTTTAAACTTGCGACGTCGTAGATGTTCATAAATTGTTCTGCTGTAAGAGCTCCATCCCCGGTTGTGTTCATCAAGCGAAACATCAACACAACATCTCTGAGACTTGTTCTCGGTGAGTAATATTTCATCATACCGCTGAACTGTTTAAATCTCACCGTGGTCGGAGAAGTTTTACTAACTAACAGTCTGAAAGCTAAATTACAAGCTCGACGCTTGTGTAATAGGAGCTTTCTAAATTTATCTCTCTCAATTCCTGTGAACGTTTCGTATACCACAGCCAACATGAGATTCATCAAGACATAAAGACATATCGATATATAAGAAATGTAGAAGATCGCGTTGAATTTGGAAGTTGCGTAGGAAGGCATCATAACATCCGGGAAGTTGGCTGTCGTTAGAAGAACGAACATACTGACGAAACTGTCAGGTAACGTTTTAAAATATAAATTCGTATGGTTCTGACTGAACAAGAAGTAACCTAAAAGGGCATAACTGCAGACGAAGAACATTAGTAAACCCAGCATATCCAAAATCGGCGGTAGCGATTGCAAAATTTGTCTTATAAATCTTCTGACGTTACCGCAGGCTCTTGTATCGATCAAAAATATAGGCCTTAGAGCTCTGGTGACTCGAAAATGCGATTCTCTCCTAATTATAACTACTAACGCCTCTAGGACCATTATCAGCAACGTCACGCCTTTCAGAGTGGTTCTCTTGTGTTTTATGACGGTGCTTATGCCGGTCCATCTGAGTTTTAACCCTAATTCTATTCCTATTATTGCTAATGCGACCAATTCTAACGTTGCGTGTATACCGATTGGTAATTTGAAATTCGTAACTGAGGGTTCCTCCGTTAAAGCCAAGGTTAATAGTATCAAGGATACCGCCAGATCTAAACCATAATACCAGTTATTATGAACAAGGAGATAAGCGGGTAATGCCGAGGGATGTCTTGGATGTGAGTCGAATTTTTCATTGTTTTCGCCTTCCTGAAAAGAATTAAATATTGTTTAAATTACAGATTAAATTGCAAACTCGTTTTTGTTTATGAAGGGTTTTCCAATAAGGACTTGACAACTTTTTTTCAAAATAAAATGCAGACTATTTAAGATATTTCAAAAACTTTATTATCGGGTTGAAGTACAATCAAAACATTTATGAATGGAACTCGACTTCGTTTATATGGCCACCGCGGGCACGTTTGCAGCGGTCGATTCGTTGGACCCAATTTTCCTTGACTTGATCACACAATTCGGCCGAAACGGCTGCTATTTCGCGTTCAATGTTGGCTCTGAGCTCTTCCAACGTTGTCGGCTTGTTGGCATAGACCAATGACTTGACGTAGCCCTAAAGAAAAAAGTCTAGAGGCGTTAAATCGCACGAACGAGGCGGCCAATCGACTGATCTATTTCTTGAGATAACACGCTCATCAAACTTACTCTTCAATAAATCGATTGTAAAGTGTACTGTGTGGCTTGTGGCACCGTCCTGCTGAAACCACATGTTGTCCAAGTCCATATCTTCCAGTTCGGGCCAAAAATAATAGGTAATCATGGCGCGATAACGATTACCATTTACAGTAACGTGACGATCATTATCGTCGACGAAAAAATATGGCCCTATGACGCCGCCGGCATGCAAACCGCACCAAACAGTTATTTTTTGTGGATGAAGTGGTGTTTCATGAAGCACATGTGGATTTTCACCCGACCAATAACGCATATTTTGCTTATTGACGAACCCATTGAGCCAAAAATGAGCTTCGTCACTGAAAATGATTTTGCGATGAAATTGATCATCTTGGCGCATCTTTTCCAGAGCCCAATCGGACAACGTACGTCGCTTCAAATGGTCCATCGGCTTCAATTCTTGAGTCAGCTTGATCTTGTATAGATGTAAACCAAGATCCTTACGCAAAATTCGCCATAAAGTGATCTGGGCGATACCCAACTCTTGAGAACGTCATGAAATTGACTGATTTGGATCATTTGCTACGGACGTTTCAACGGCAGCGATATTTTCGACACTTCGACCAACCCGTTGTCTCACTGGCACGACAACATCACACAACGAATATGTAGACACAAATTTTTGCACTAAACTTGTTACTGCCTGTCTACTAAGGCGAGAATTACGACCAAAAATCGAAGTTAACGCTCTTAAAGTAGCGGTCACCGACTCCGAATATCTGTAGTAAATTTTTATTTTTTACAGACGTTGCTCGTTCGTGTACTTTACCATGATGAAAATGTTAAGTTTACTGAATAAATTGACAGTGACAGTTTGATGATTAGTGAAAGGATGCGTTCACAAATTGAATTAAAAGTTGTCAAGTCCCTATTGGAAAACCCCTTATAAATTGTATAATTCTCTACCAACATAAGAGGAGAATCTATATCATCTCTGACATAATAGTCTTTGGTATTTAATGCACTTTGACGAATTGATTCTCAAAAATCTCTGTTCATTGAGTGCCTAGAATGTTAACGAATCAAACACCCACCAGAAAAATTATAGTTGAAACAAATTTGGCAATAATGAACATCCCTAGGAAAGCTTTTGGAAAGATTTAAAATAATGACTGTAATCTGGGTTCATCACATTTGATTTTGAGCGTAAAGTGGCGGTTCTAGGGCGTCTCTGTGAATGTTTCTTCGTCCATCCATAAAATTACAGCGACGATTATTTTGGATTTTTGGGCTTCTTTTTGTTGATTACTTACCACGTATGCCTACCGTCACAAATCAATATTACGTAAGTTTTATAAGGAAAATAAGAGATGGAAAACAAAACAATTGAATCGGGACTTTTTGTGTTATTAGAATAATGCCCCCTATATTTTGCGTTTCAGTAATTATATCACAGTACTGTCTACAGCATTTTTTAGAAACCTCGTTCTGCGACAGATATGGTCCTCTGAAATTGTTTCCTATTCTTTAAACTGAAAGAAATCTATGAAGAACTCATTTGCCTGACGCTAAGTGACTGCAAAGATAAGGAAATTATTTGCTCAAAGTTTTCTTGCGTCGGTTTTCGGGATACTGTTGAAGATTGTGGTCTCTGAACGTTTTGATTGGCTTCGTATTTTTTTGCTTTTATCGATAAATAAAACTGTGGAAAAGGAAGTCACTAAATCAAATGACTACAACGAGCCATCTAACACACAAACTTGATTTTTGTACCCAAAAAATTGCCGATGCGATAAATAAATATCGTGTAAAAGTGACCAGTTCCTTGCATTATGATGTTCATGTGGCATGCGATCAATTCTCGCGTTCAACACTCTTTGCTTTTTGAAGTATGCCGTTTCCGTAAAGTGTTTAATTAGTCTGGCTCGTAGACTTTCGCGGTTGTTACCCTGCACTGACACTTCTCAGTGCCACAACAAAAGCAGCAGTGGCAGCTAAGCCCTGAAGATGTCCCATGCGAGTGTTGACGAAACTTCGGCAGAATAATTATCAAAGACGCGGTTCCAGATCGGAAACCAAGACGAAGAAAGCTTTTAAGCAGTTTTGTCCACTTCTTGTTATGGTTGAAAACGAAAAAGCGCCTTTAGCAAGATTTGATTCCATCTCAGTTTTTAGTTTAACTGGTGTTAAACCTGAACGGACGGTGAAGATTTTAATTTCAAATTTTTACGCATTTTCATTTATTTACTATTTTAAGAAAGTTATTGCGGAATTCTTTACTGAAAACGATGTATTGTCAACATTACGAATAAAACAAACACGCATAAAATTCATATTAAACAAGGATAATAATTTAAAATTCATTAAGGATTGTTCAGAACGTTTACTTAACAAGATAAAGTCGTTAAACATGCATCATGCGATAAAAAACATTTTACTTAATGTATCGCCGCTTCGTTTAATTGTACTTAATTGAGAGCGACGCCAAATTTTAAATTTCAAATGGGATGTTTTTAAGAAATTCACTTTTACTTTTTAACATTAACGAAGAAAGTTTTCCTAAGTATTATGCTTTTGTTATTTGTAAAATTATACAAACTTTTACCATTTGTGCATTAAATAATTGCTTTGGTATTATAAATAAAGATGTGGGCATATCTTGCATATAATAGACACGAAAAAAAAATGAAAGTTAACATCACAATCGATGAATATTTAATTATAACGTTAACTTACCTCTAAAAATATAGCAGCTTCGTGATAATTCATATCCCATTGATCTGAGCCCTCGACATCTCGGCTTAAGCTGCTCCTGCTACCCATTTCATCCACCGTATCTAAAAGTATCATGATTCACACTGTATATACGGTGTATAATATACGAAAATAATATTTTTGAAGTATTAGCTCGTAGATTATCCACAGTATTAAATATCGAATTCGACATATAAAACAGATTGCTCTAAATTATCAAACATTTTGTCGCAAAACTAGTACAGACTGGATTCAGTGATACGACTTTGTATGTTTTAATAGTCGAAATGTACGCATAATACTCTTGTTTTCTTATTGTTAGATAGTGTAAAATGAATTGTGGACCTTTTCATTAAATACATTATCTGAATCATCATGTAGATCAAAATAATTTGATATTAAACTTTGGAGTGCTTCAATATATAAATTAAAAATTTAATTTTAAATGATTTATAACAAATGCCCCACGTAAATTATAAATACGGCTTATTTTCGTTTGTGAAACATTTAAGCACGTCATAACCTCTCTATCTTTGTTCAATTCGCGCGACGTATTATTTCTACTGATAACAAATTGTATTGCAAGTTGCAAGTATAATTTTTTTTTGCTTACTGCTGTTCGAACCGTAGCTAGCTGGTTGATTTTCCGTGAACTTTTTGTAGCCGTCGTCGTCCGGTGATGAACATCTTGTCAGAGACGCCATACTTCGTCTGTTGAGTCTGTACGCGCACTATTCAAACACCTACCAACTACTGTTGTTTTAGCGTAACGAAGCAGTCACATAATGTGATGAACTAATGATCCACTTTCCAATTTGAAAAAAAGTAAAACTACCTTGAAGAGAGAGAGAAAGAGAGACTTCCTGTGAAAACAATGAGTTTTCGTTTCTGTGTTTAATGAATTTTTAAATAATATTTTAAGGTTGTTTAATAATAATTACGAATAGTTGGGGGATGAATAAGATATATACCAAAATTAATAACGAAACAAAGATCGCTTTTACTGATGATTCGCAATAAATAGTCAAAATAAAAATTTACGCGATAGATTATATATGTACAAGGGATGTTTCCAAAGTTCTGAGAATTACATATAATTTTTATTATTTTGTTAATTTTCGTCAATATTACAATGTCGTTTTTCAACATAATCTCCATTTAACTAAATACATTTATCCCAACGATAAACTAATTTTTTTAAATCGTTAAAGAAGTTTTTCGGTATCTTGTCGATCCACCTATTTATTGCAGGTTTCACGTCAGTTAAACTTTCAAATCCAACACCCCGTAAGGGTTTTTTCAAATCTGGGAACAGATGGTAATCACTGGGTGCAAGATCCGGGTGGGTGCGGCAGCAATTCCCATCGTAAATCGTTCAAAACATCCCTCGTTTTTCTTGCGGTGTGTGGTCTTGCATTATCCTGTTCCAGTAACGGACGCTTATGTAACTTTCCAGGCTGTTTTTTGACTAGTGCCTGCCGCAGTGGTCCGGATAATAAATTTGAATAATATTCTGCATTAATTGTAGTATCTCTCGGCAGATAATCCATGAAAATAATCCCTTCGCAATCCCAGAATACAGTAAGCATTACCTTTCTAACAGACGGAACTGCACGCGCCTTAAGTGGAGGCCCTTCTTCAGGTTTGCGCCATTCTTTGGATTAACTTTTCGTCTCAAGATTGAAATAAGGAATCCAAATTTCGCCAGTGGTTATTATTCGTTGGCAAAATTCATCACCGTAACGGGCTAACAGCACTTGAAGTTGACGACAAGAATCGGACCTATTGAGTTTCTGTTCTGGTCCCAACAGCCTTGGCACCCAGCGCGCCGAAACCTTGCTAACGCCCAAACAATCATGCAAGATGTTATGAACTTGTACTTTTGAATTCTGCAGATTCACCAAATACTCCTTGCAGACCACTAATAATTTCTGACGTTTTCACGTCTTCTTTCCACAAAAAGAAAATTATCGCTCTTTGAGATTTTGCCGCGTGTTCCATGGTTACAAAAACAGTGCTACTAAAACGCGTCTACATCAGTCGAATACCTGAATCGGACTGAACAAAGTTGCACTAGATAGTAACATAAACATGTCAAGACTTGTCTGGCATCAATAACATTGCGTATAAGTTCTGAGTTATTTAATTATAGCATCAATTCCCATAATATTGGAAACACCCCTCGTATATCATCTACATATATTGTTTCATTTGAATCAAATAAACGATGCTATGAAAAATCTATAAAACGAATTTACAATTTAACTTTTGAGCACTTAGCTAAAATATACGAGGGTTGTCATCTTTCTGTTGAGCTTATCTAGCAGGCCATGATATTTTACTATAAATTTTGTTTGATATTTCAGCCTACTTATAAGTTTAAGGACAGTGATAGTTGAAAAGTAACTTGAGTATTTTTAAACTAAGAAGGTGTAAACTTATCATTTGTACATACATCATTGGAATTGAAGAAGGAGTCTTCTTCTGGGCTTCTGGATTAGAACCTCATCGCTGGTATAACTGCCGACGTTCGGCAGTTATACCAGTGAGCCCGGAAGCCCAGAAGAAGATAGTGGACCACGACCGCGGAAGTCTACGTACCAAATTGAAGAAAGAGCTTTATTGAGCTGCGAATTTTTAAAATTTCAAGTCTGGATTATGGAATGTTTTGAAAAAATTAATCGGGCATTTGGTGATAATGTTTCTTAGCTCCCGAAATGATAGTACAATTAATTTTAATGTAGTAGTCGACTTTCTTTAAATAGCATGTTCGGAAATCCTATAATCGATTGTTGTTGTTGTCGAACATTAGTCTTGCCCAGGACATAATTGAAGAGGACCGACGTATTACTATAAGGAATATTTAAGCAACCATAATAATTGGCTTGAAGGTAATAATAGCACAACATTACAAAAACATTCGCACGTAAGCTTTGTTCCCGTTGGATTCTTTCAATTTGACTCCAATTCAAAAAAAAATAAGAAGAATTGGCAGTTTGGATCTTTGAAAATAGGTCGATTTCAGAAAAAAGAACAAAATAAAAAAATTATCGCCACATTTTGTAGTAATTTATGGACAGATTTCCGCTGTAGCGCTGGAGGGCCAAGTCATTGTCAATGCAAAAAAATACCCTATAATTTGTTTGTCTGGGCTCACACTGTTGGAACGATTAAGTATTTGAATGCTTAAAACGTTGTAATAATGAGTGATTCGCCGTGAAGTTCAGATCCGGCGCTTAATGATTTTTTTTGCTTACATTGGCCCAAGAAACAATTGACACATTTAAAAATGAAATATAAATAACAAACAAAATCTCTTCAAAAAATATGTTTTGAAGATAAATTTCGTGGACGCAGAAAGATGCATTGAAGGCTGGGTTTTATCAAAAAACTGTGTATTATTTTATTAAGCTCAACAAAAAGAGACGAGCCCTCGTGTATGGCAACATGCGGACAAATATCCATTCCATTCTTCGGCAGGAAAAATGACGGTGACCGTATTTTTTTTTGATAGCAAGAAGTATTCGCTTTAATTTTTATTTCACAAATGTTTGTCCCAATGTAGCCCAAACAGTTCAAAGTCGTCCGTATTTTTTTGATAAGAAGATGTATTTGGTTTAATTCTTATTTCACAAAAAGCGTCGTTCTTTCGCATGTTTGCCCCAATATAGCCCAAACAGTTCAAAGTCCCTTGGTCTTGTACGTTGGAAAGTAGTCACCTTATTCTCGTGTATTTATTTCACTAAAAGACCGGCTGTTCAATTCAAACGTTGAGATCGATTTAGCTATTGGAGAAGGTTTCTACAGTGACAAGAACTTTACTAACATAGAATCTATGTATTAATGCATCATTAGTATTCATGTCATCTTGTTAATGTTTCACGTTTCACAAGATATACAGTAAAGCTAAGTTATTAAGTGCAGATATCAATTTCTTGTTTTGGTGTGCGTTTTGGCTTTCGACGGTGCAGATCGTGTACGGAATTTGTTTCGTGCGGGTTTTTGCCGTATTTTTCCAAGTGCGACACTGTTTAATTATCTGCTGATGATGACAACTTAGTTGTCGAAATACGTATACAGAATACGAAAATTAATGTGGAAGGGGGTTATATATCAATCTTAAGCGATTAACTACAAATAGATCTAACAGTTTGAAAAGCTTCACTGTACTGATGATAATTATGACTTAGCAGTCTAGTGCAGTTTCCGTTATGGAAGAAAAGAAAGTAAACATATAGTTAGTTACCTTAGAACTTTTCCTTTTTAAATTTTCTCTAAATTCAATAATAAAATAGTTATACGAGGTTAAAGAAAAGGGTACAGTTTAGTTTTCTGCAAATATCTAGTAAGCTGTGTGTGTAAGTTCGTAACATACACTTCTTTTCCCATTTAACTAAGTCTATATCTGCTTCCAGGTTGAAGCCCAGAAGCAGAGCCCTGAAGATGTCCCATATGAGTGGGTACGAAACGTCGGCAGTTATATTAGTGCCGCAGTTCCAGCCCGGAACCCCAAAAGCAGATAGATATTCAACAATTTTTACCCCTACATCTAGTGTACTACAAGTAAATATTTTAGGCTCATTATTATTTCCGATTTTCATTAATGATTTGCTTCTGCTATTCTATTATAGGAAGAAAGCTGCTGTTAGTGAATAATTATAATTTCTAATTCCGACCTTCTCTGGAAACGGATTGTGAAATTGCATTGTTGCGTGTCGATAATTGCCTTGATTGAAACATGTCCAAACGTAGTATTATAAAATATTATTTCTGCAAAATAGTCTCCATTTACATCAATAGTTTGTTGCCAACGACCTGGAAGCTGAAAAATTCCCTTTGAAAAGAAATCTAGGTTTTGACAGCTCACATATTGCTCAAACACTGCTATTACAGACTCCCGGTCAGGGAAGTTCCTATTTTTTAAGTGATTGTCTAAACTTCGGAAAAAATGAAAATCAGTTGGCGAAAGGTCAGGTGAATAAGGTGGGTGAGGGAGAATTTCGTAACCAAATTCCGAAAGTTTTTGGATTGTCTGTCGTGCAACATGAGGTCTTGCATTATCATGAACAAGTATGGGTTCATGTCTATTGACTAGCGAGGGCTGCAAGCGGCTCAATTTTCCATGCGTAGTTTGCAGTTCGGCACAATAGGACGCTGCCGTGATGGTTTCACCAGGTTGCAAAAATGAATAGTGAATAATACCCTTACTGGTCCACCATACAGTCACCATAATCTTTCGCGGGTGAAGTGATGCTCGTGCATGCTGTCTTGGTGCTTCACCTCGATCTAACCATTGTCCTGACCGTCTCCGATTATCATAAAGTATCCACTTTTCGTCACACGTTACCACTCGATGAAGAAACGGTTCAACTTTCTGTCGATTAGCCAAAGAGGTAGCCACCTCTAATCGACGGAGCTTATTGGCTTCCGTTTATTGGTGCGGCACCCATCGATCGAGTTTCTTCACTTTGCCAATCGAAGAAAGGTGACGACTAATGATGGCAATGGACACTTGAAATGTTTCTGCAAGGCTACGCGCTGTTGTCGACGGATTACTTTCAACTTCTACACGCAGCTCGTCGTCATTAACGGTGCTACGCGCATATCCGCGAGGCTCTTTTCCAAATCAAAATTTCACTCGCTGAATTTTTTAAACCATCGCCGTAATGTGCGTTCATTATACGTGGTTTCACCGAACGTCTGATTAATTTCTCGTGTTGCTGCAGCTGCATTTAATCCCTTTTTAAATTGAAAGAGGTAAATTGCCCGAATATCTCTTGCCGACAGCATTTCCATAGGCGAGACAAGGACAGGTGTATTAATCTTTCCAAGAAATGGAACAGGTACACACTTCAAAATAAATACCCTTTTCTACAAATGCAATAATAATTTTCACCAAAAACATACACGTCTTCACACAGGTGCGATTCGGTTCAGACTGAAGGAAAAAACGGACATTACATTTTGTAATAACCTGATACTTACCCGTTAAAGGTTATGTGGAGGAGCTCCTTGTTGAAACCATTTTTATTGTTCTGATCTCAAAATCCAACTTATTTAACACATCCTGTAACTCATTTTCTCAGAAATGGAGATAGTGATCATCAGTTAGCGTTCCATCAAAAATATAGGACATATTTGACTTGAGGTTTTCTGGTTCAAGGTTATAGAGATCTCATTGGATCCATAGATATTCATTGTGCCCGTTGAACATCCCATAGTTTGTTACGCGAGTTTTGTCGGTCTATAAAACTTTTAATAGGAACTCAAGGTGTGGTCTGCAAATATTCTTGTACCATATACAAAAATCCAACAAAAACTGACAACTAATCTCACAGTTAACTGAACTATGTTGTAACCACGGATTTAAAGGCAAGAAATAATTAAAAACACCTATAACTCATTTATTCAACATAGTAATCATATGAAGTGGTACATTTTTTTAACGGGAAAAAATAAACTTTTTTTTAATAAGCATGGGTGCAATTAAAAAAAAACAAAAGGGACGAGTCTAATAAAAAATTAGTTAACACCAATTGATAGAGGATATAGCTACTTTAGAACTTTTCTCTAAATTCAATAATAAAGTTGTTATACGAGGTTGAAGGAAATGGAGCAATTTATTTTTCTGTAAATATCTAGTAAGCCATGAACTTTTGCTGAAATAAAACAGCAGCATAAAATCAAGTTTATAAAATAACACTTCTCTCCCCATTAAACCAAATCTGTATCTGTTGTATTTTCCGAGATCCCCATACAAGAAAAATTTTAAAAAAATCGTCCGGTATATAGCTTTTGTAGGAAGCCTACTATACTCTATTATAGAGGCAATATTGGATGACACTATTAAGGGTGAAAAAACATAGTATTAAGTTATGTTAGCATTACTACATAGTTACTTTTTTAAGTAACTAGATAAGTGCATTACTGAACCCAATCTTTGGTCTTCAAAAATAAAAGACTTACATATAAGCCAATTCGTTGAAATTAAAGTATTTTGTAAAAAAAAAATTATTTTTATTAAAAAAAATCATTTAAAATAAAATATAATACAAAACATTATATATACATCAATATTATACACTTTCCTTTTAACACAGACATCTACATTTATTTTACAGTAATTGATATTATCCTAATATCATCGTAAGGTTTATCAGTTTTAGCATTCGTTTTAACATTACTAATATTTTGCACAACCTCCATTCCTTTAACGACTCTTCCGAACACAGTATGTTTGTTATCCAGCCAGGGCGTCGGCGTTAAAGTGATAAAAAATTGGCTTCCGTTCGTGTTAGGTCCAGCATTCGCCATACTCAAAGTATAAGGTCTGTCGTGTCTTAAATGCGGCCGAATTTCGTCCTCGAATTCTCCGCCCCATATACTTTCACCACCCGTTCCGTTTCCTGTGGGGTCACCCGTTTGTATCATGAATCCCTTGATGACTCTGTGGAATATATGTCCGTTATAGTAGGCGTTTTTGCTATGGACACAGAAATTTTCGACTGTTTTGGGCGTATCTTTAACGAATAATTTGCAATGAATATCGCCAAAAACTGTATGAATTATGGCATTCTCGTATAATCTTTGTGTAGCTGGACTGTCTGTAGCGGCGAATGTATCTTCCTTCGAGGGTTTCTCGTTGAAGATGTCGCGATCTTGTGCTGTATTTTGAGGGTCATCAGGCTCGCGTCTACTAAATAAATAAAATCTAGACTTTTTATATGCTGTGCATACTAAAGTTGGATCAGGCCTTATAGCTTCTAATGTCGGGTTATTCGATGCTTCAATTTCTAAAGTAACCGCTGCCTTATTTTTTCTTGCTGATCCTTGATATAAAGCTACATGTAACAGTCTTAAATTTTCGTTTTTTCCGATAATTCTAATACATTTATTTGTATAAATATTTACTAATTTCACTCCTAATAAAGTAGCATACATCAAGAAGTGACCACTACCATCAAATTCTATATTGGCCAAGTGATGGGAATCTGACTTTTCTAAATCCCTTTCGACAGCCATGCGTCGACCGAACTCCATGTTAGGCAATTGTTGTGTGGCTTGTTGTAGTTCTGTAAAGCGGGGCAAAGTCTCATCGAAAACTCTAACTAATTTTCCAGTCAAGAAGTTAAAAACTCTCACTTTTCTATCTGTTGATATTGTAGCAAATTTCAAACCGTCTTTTGAAAATGTCAGGCCAGTTAGGGTAGTTTTATTTTTGGCAAATTCGAATAAATCTGTGTCCAACTTTGAATCAAAAGCTATTGTCTTCGGAAAGACAAAATCGCTTTTCAGTCCAGTCCAATATTCTGTAAAACATGAAATTAGTGAATTTTAAAAAATACATATGTGTAAATTATTATTTACAATAATAAAAACTGTTTCAATTATTTACATTAATTTTCAATTGTGTTAAAAAATGTGGAATAAAATAAGTTCTCTCTTACCCAATATACCATTTTTATCAACAGAAATGCATGTATCATGCTTGGGATTATACTTCATCAAAGTAACTGGTTTTGTATGCAATTTCTCCAAAACATGTAATGGCGTATTAGTTCCTCTACTATCATAAACGTAAATCTTCTGATTATCCATATCTGTCACTGCTAAACTTTGTATGGCATCACCTGGTCTGTGAATAAATTCAGCAGTCCCGGGTGTATAGTCCAATCTCATCATGTTGATCATATCAAAATTTATAACATCAAATATCTTCAGGGACTTATCTGTGGATGCTGAACACAATAAGGAGCCTTCAGCATTTGTTGATAGAGCTACTACAGGCCCTAAATGGCTTCGAAAGTGTTTAACAAATTCTATGCCTGATTCGACTTTTTTCCAAAATTTTATATGTCCGTCAACACTAGCAGTTATTACGAAATCTGTTTCGGTTACTATACAATGTGTTATTACATCCCTATGCATGTAACTCCTTTCGTAAGACTCAGCGCAAGGTAAATTATCTAGATATAATTTTTCATGGGGTAAAATTTTTTTCTTCTTCTTTTGGGACATTTGTGATAGAGACGGTCCAATACAATCTTCGCCTTCGGATTCGCTAGTTTCATGATTTCTTTTTAATTCTTGATGTTCGCTCATTTTTATAGTTTGTTTATGTTATGTGATTTAATAAATATAACCCAGTAAAACATAACCTAAAACGAGATTTGTTTGTTTAATTAACGTAGAGTAAACAGTGGCACTATTTGCTGTTTATTTTAAGAGTCTTATTCAATCTTATTGCTACATACTTCAAACTAAAAATAAAAAAGATATTTAGTGATTTTTTTGAAACTTACGTTCCTATGAACCTACTTCAAGTTATAATATATTCATAATATCTTCATATGTTTGGAACCAGTAACTTTTACTGTATCCTCTTTTTGTGCTAAATACTATAGCGAAGAGAAAAATTAGTTATTAGATGGCACAATAAGCAAATATGTACGCCATAATTATAAATTTTAAAAATTGAAACATACTTATAACTTAATAATAAGCCGCAAGTAATTGAAAATCTTGAATCAATATTTTCAAAAGTATACTTTTAAAATACAGCATAGTAAATAGAATTGCAAGGTAAAATATTATAAATTCCAAAAGAATGTTGCGTCATCATTGAGACAATGTTTGAACTTTTATTAGTCCTTGGCATGGTCCTATATCAAAATAGAGAGAAACAAAAGTTTGTACAATGGTCATTAGATGGCACCACACACAAAGTTAAAAAAGTATATAAACTAGATATTAAAAAAAACAATAAATATGCTTATTATAATTTATTAAAAATTATGTTTTACAAATATTTCGTTAATATAAGATTTAATGATACGATACATCGATGCTCCTAGACGTTCACTGAATATAGTTGAACGAGCGACTACAAACTTTTATTGCTTTATTGGTATATTTTTGTTGCATTTCGAAAATTGATTAAATTCTATTTTCTGGAATCTAAAATTCAAATACATTAATAAACAAAAGTAAAACAGCACAAAAATCTCAATTTTGAATAAAAAACATTACTATATTCAAAGATCTCTCTAGTTTTTATAATGTTTCATCACCTAAAAGTAATAATTATAACTTTTATACGAAATAAATTATTTTACAATATAAGATTTTGGAAAAACTATAGAATGAATGGCTACTTTGAACCTTTAACATTTTAAATTTCGAGGATACATAAATTAGATATACTTTGATATACTTGGAACGAGGATACATTGGTAAATCTCCAAAATAAGACGGAAAAAATAATTTTTTTTGTACAAATTTACTCTAATGCTTTTCAAGATCTTTCAACCCTTTAAAAAAATCAGAACCATCTAAACCTATGAAATATCCATTTACAGTTTCGATGAGAATTTCTTTAAGTTTGGGATGGAAAGAAGCCAAGTTTGATGAACAGGGTGCATGTTCGATTAATTGGAATCGTATAATTTTGTCATCGTAATTCCAGGATTCATTGTTCTAGTACAGTGTGAGCAACAATGAGTGACCTGATCCTACACTTCTTTCCACACATATAACCTCAATATTTACTTCCTCTTAAAAGTGAAATTATACAGTGTCTCACGCAATTCTAATAATTATAATAAAAATATGCTAGCTATTATGTAAATAACACATACTACTGTTCAAACGGCATTTTTGCTGCGTATATGTGAACTGAAGACTGTAAAAAGACTCATGAAGGCTAGCATATAAGTATAAATAATGAATATTAATCACAAAACAAGTTCTGTACATTGCACGTCAATGAAAGGTTAATGACATGAACATAGAGTAGGAAAACTCACTAGAAATTACTAAACTGCTAATTTCAGATAGAAAAAAGGAAGTAAGTACTGATATGGGAAAAGTAGTAAAAGATCAGGTCAATCATTGTTACTCACTCGTTAGTACAAAACTTTTCTTTATCAAATGAGGTATTTTACCTTCAATTTTTTCGCTTAATCTATCCAATAACAACGCATAATATCCACCTGGTTTTGTCTTCCTGTGTTACAAGTAATCAACAAAAAGTATGACTCGTAAATCCTAAAAGATGGTAGCCATCGCTTTTCTAGCAGACAGAATCGTGTTGGCCTTCTTTGGAGTTTGTTCACCACGTCTTGTGCACTGCTTTGACTACTCTTTGGTCTCTGATGTGTAGTAATGTATCCATATTTCATCGGCAGTTATAAAACATACGTTTAAACATATCTATACGTTGCTGCAAAATGTCATCTTCCCTTGTTTTTTGTGGATCGACAATGGACATGGTAACTATCTAATATTGAGCTCTTTCCTGTCCAAATGTTCATATAAGATATAACGTACCGGGTCATGAATATCCACCTCATGAGATCACCTATATACTATAATAGACAATTCAAAACTTGCACTCTGGAAGAACTAAAGAACAGAGGTTACTATTAAATGAATTGTTTTCCATAAATATTAATCTATATATTTAAAACAAAAAACTTTGTTGAATAATAGAATTAAAAATCAACTTTTAAAAATATTTCATGCTTTTATTTAATTATTTTGTATAGGGGCTTTTTTACATATGTAAAGGTAATGTACTCATCATTTGCAAAATTTTTTATGAAAATTATTATTGACAGTATTGCTTAGATCAAAGATATGCATTTCCTTTCATTATATAAGCTTGCTGTAGTACTTATATTTTTTCGAATGTGTACTATTATAATAATTACTAAAACTTATCAATCATGCTTAATTATTTTTTCAGACTTAATACGTGAGCTTATATTTTACAATAAAATATTACAATTCTGAGACAATATATTGGCAATTTATATATTAAATAAAATTTTATAAAGCATTAATTACTTTGTTAAATTGTTTACTTAATATACTTAACTGGAAAAAAATAGAGGTGCTGTATATATATAGCAATTTGAAAATGTCCCTGTAATGGTGCTTTCAGAACTAGGCAACAGATGTCACATTATTGAGAACGGGCTCTATATTAATAGATTTCTATGGTTTAGTTTAGTTATTGAATTGTAGAGTATTTAAATTAGGCTGTGATTTTTTTAAATTAATAAACTAATGGACGATAAATTAAAATCCTCAAAACAAATAGACATTTATAGAGACACGCCAATAAGATATTTAGGTCTTTTATATATTTTATTTTGAGAATACTTTACTATTTCGTTTTATTTTATAGGTTATGCCAATGAAGTCGGCGAGTCTTTCAGAGCTAAAATAGGCCCGAAATGGGTTTTAGCATCCTATGGATTAGCGACAGTGTATGTTATAGCTGATACTCTTGATAAGTCTGTAAAAATGTACAAAGTTTGTCCAAGTCAAATTTAAATTTATGAAGTTATATAATTTACTTTTTTTCTAGAAAACAAAATCAGATACTAATTATGTAAAGAAAACTGCCGTAACAGGTGCTGATGCTTTCATTTGGCAGATGCTAGCCTCTGTTCTTGTCCCTGGTTTTACAATAAATAGAGTTTGTAGTATTTCAAACAATTTATTGAAGAATAGAATC
Source organism: Dermolepida albohirtum (assembly GCA_031893035.1). Lineage (NCBI taxonomy): Eukaryota > Metazoa > Arthropoda > Insecta > Coleoptera > Scarabaeidae > Dermolepida > Dermolepida albohirtum. The sequence continues at coordinate 525,044 of JAVIWB010005051.1, forward strand.
ATAATACAGAATCGACGAGAATGGGTTGTTATTTGTATAGGCTTGGGTGTAATTCCATTCATAGTTAAGCCGATAGATCATTTTACTGATAAACTAATGGATAATACATTTAGAAAACTTATAAATGTAGATTAAATTTTAAAAAAATACTTGTTTGTGATATTAGTGCCAAAGCTAGAATAGAGATGAATTGTGATTTATATTAGAATTGTTATTATTGTTTAAGTAGATTGTATATATTTTAATTGTTTTAGTCTTAACAAGACTGGTTTGACTGTAACGTTTCCTTTTATGGAAATGTTCAAAATGTACTTGCCTCCAGTTTTAATTGCATATAATGTTGAAATAAATTCAAAGCTATTTGTGAATTGTTACTCTAGAAATTTAGGTATTGAATCAAAAGTGCATGTTAATTATTACTTTTTTCAGGTACTCATTTGTTATTGTATTTATTAATAAAAAAGTTTGCTATATATAATTCATGAGTCATTACTAAAGCGGGGATATTTAGACAATGTGCATGTGTGATGAGCAAATCTAATATAGATGTGTTCAGCAGTCTAGACCATTATCAATGCATATCAGGTTTTGCAATGTTCAATAAGAACCACAATAGAGTATGAATAAATAGTAATAAGCAATATATTTTATGTTATTATCACTTACCTATGAGAGAAGTACTAACAATCTGAATTTGCTTAACTACACATCTGCATCTGATTAAGCCTCCAGAGTCTTCTCGTTAAATGATGTGTGTCTCATTTACTGGTTTAATATTTGTATAGTTAAAATGTTCTTTGAACTAAGTTAATATATCTGTGGAAGTATTTTTGTAAACTTCTCTTAATCTGGCAAAATCTGAATTTTTTCGTAATACACATTACGAAGCTTTTCTAATACATGAGCACTTGTCTCATCCTTAAAAGTACATAGCACTGCATTCATTTTATCCACTAATGCAAATGAAATATTTTGCAAGCTTTTTATGGCACTTGTTAGTACAATCTAGTTCATATGAATACTTTATAATTCATGTGAACACCAGCACTATTAAATTTTGTCTTTTATTGATGGTTATTGATTCCTTTGGGTTGAACTGTAATTCAAGGATTTCATGTGAAAATTTTTTGAATAAAGCAAACTGCTTTTAGCCATGTGCCGCAGCATTTAAGAGTTGGTTGGGATGGTTCTTGCATGGCGAAACAGTGTTTATGAAATTTACATATCCGTTTCAAGGATTTCGGGAATACTTTTTTGTTTGCTACTATTAAATCATCTACTACGGAGTAAATTTTAAAATAGTTTCTGCGATCAGATGTAATGCATGTAACAGGCACGATATATGTAGCAATGTGGAATACCCATATTTAAGAATGTCCTACAGGAAGCATTGACGAGCTGGAATCAGTGGCAAATTTCACAACTTTGTTTATTGTCAATTCAAAATTTTGTAGGGTACTTAGTATCTATAGTACTATAAATAGTTTGATCAATACACTTTGAAAAACTTTTACTAGGTAATAAACCTGAAGATGACTGTTGAAGGGGTTCCAATGTATGTGCTATAATATTCAGAAAAAATTTTTTTTGCGATCTGTAATCTCATCACAACTTTGTATTTTTTTGATTAGATTTGATATTGATCTCTTTTTTTGCGCCCAGAAGGTAAATAGTTCCTAACGTTTGAGTGCTTCGCAATAAGTAATTTGCATTGTATGTACTCCAAAACGGACGGAACTGTTCTCTCACCACTATCTTAATCGTAGATTACAAACCATCAAAATATAAAATATACTTAACATAAACTTCTTCTGAGGTATAAGTTGAGATTTTGTATGTTTATGGGTTTACATACTTAAAGCAGTCTCTTTTCATACCACACTAAATTACACACAAATTACTTTAGCACCATCGTATTTTAGGTTTGGGAATTATCCGATAAATTTATTTATACTGTCCACGCAAAGCAGTCGGTTATTATTCCGTTATAATAATTATAGTATAATGCAATATTAAATATTGAGTATCGTTATCAACGCAATAAAAACCCGTACGTAACTAAACTTATTAAATTTTACAAAATTCTCGATATACGTCGGTGACGACCTTGATTAGCTGAAGACACCACCTACTCTCGTCGCTCATGCATAGTGTTCACATATTTTCATTTTTTCAATCTAAAATTAGTGCTAACTTGTGGTGTTCATTTGTCTATATTTTAAAACAATAGTTAGGACTATATTATTAATATACTTTTGTAAATATTATAATACATTTTATTGTAACTCAAAGAGAAAAAATAAAAATAACTTACATTTATATACTTAAATTACATTATGCTAATTTCGTAGCATAGAAAAAAATTATGTAAATGAATAGTTAGTCAACTATTTTGAATTGTAAAATACAATCGATCAACCATCTTGAACTTTTATGTCGTAACTCTGTCATATTGTACATCAATTCGTGTATAATATCTTCATCATATATAATATAATTACAACAATACTTTAGGTTTTCTGTATTGCGTGCATGAAATGGTTGGTACATTTGATTTTCGACCATTTCAAGACTTGGACACCTCCAAATTATATTCCCACCACCAATTTCTATTAATAGAATTATATCTTTCTTGGTAAAATAGGTTTCATATATTTTTATTTTATCATCATGATCTATTATATGAAAATTAATACCATGAAAGAGTTTTGGTTTGCGCTCAAGTGTATTTAGTATGGATTTTTTTATAGCAACTTTGTAAGCTTGAGGAACAAGATTGAATGGGTGAACACTAAGAGGTAGTATTTGTGCCCCTGCAAAATGAAGTAATCAAATAATATAATAAATATTTTTATACATCGAAACCATTATTAAATGTTAAGTAAATGACCAAAAGCTATTTTTTAAAACCAGAGCAAAAATTAGTATACCTTACTTACATTTTTTATCTACAACAAAAATTCCTTTCAAAATTGCCAACACCAAATTCAAATTCAATATTTCATTTAATATGATTAAATGTGTTACACTATTTTCATTTTTCTGTCTGTATGTTTGTAAATTAGTAATATTTGTTCCTAGTTCTTTCAATGTAGTAATTGTAATGTCATCTAAGTTTTCACCGAAAACAGTAATTTCTTTTTTAAAATATATTTTTGGTTTATATTTTTTGATAGGTTTGATGTTTTCAAATCTATTTAATATTTCTTCTTCTCCAATATAATTTCTAAAATAAAAAATGTACTTAGAAATATACATATATAACTTATTATACAAACAAAGGTTTATATCCAGAATAGTCTAATGCAGTTTTGTCAGCACCATATTCTAGTAACAAAGCAGCAATATTATATATTTTTGCTGAAATTGCTTCATGTAATGGCGTCATGTAAAAAATTCCTGGTGTGTTTATCAACACGTCATTTTTTAATAGTAACTCAACACAGTCGATATGTTTTCCCTGTACAGCTTCATGCTTAAACAAAGTTGCTCTATATTTTATTTAAATAAACTAAGATAGACTTACAAGTGCAGACCAATTTCCCCAATCTGTAATATTTATATCAACCCCAGATTTTATTAATTCCTCAACTTTGCTAAGATTTCCCTTTTTACAAGCTAAATGCAAAGGTGTTTCACCTTTAGGATTTCTCTTCATTGATGTTTGTGTGATAGCAATTTCATATTTTTCATGCAAAAATGAATCATTATCTTCAACATCTTCCTTTGTAAAACAATTTTTAGAAATATTTTCAATATTTTGCATACATTGGATAACAGTTTCTGAAAAACTACTTTGTCGTACATCAGTTTTAGTATAAGGAAACTTGCAAATTGAGCATTTCATATGTTTTGTATCTAAACAAGTTTCACATTGTATGTGTCTGCATGTGTTTAATGCAACAGGTTTCACCAGAAGGTTATTACTGAAATGTAGGGTTCTTATAATATGAATTTAAATTAATGTTATATCTACCATGTTTTGCAGCTATAAGCTTCTTTTAATTCATTAATCTCATCAGTTATATCCAATTTAAATGGTTGTTTAAATTCATTAGGGTCAATTTTTCCCAAAATTATGTCCAAAACATCATGTCCAGCCATTTTTTTAAACAAATTAAATGTATACAAAATATTTAAATTTCATTGGTGATTAATAAACTTCAGCTGCCAATAAAAATATTGAATTTCAAAAATTTGAATTTGTAAATACAAAATGATCAATTTTAATTGGATGGAAGCATATTGGTATGGTTGTTTTATTTTTCCATGTCGCATTTTATGTTAAATTTATATAGCAATACACAAAATTTTCATTAAATCTTTTGTAATTAATTAGCTTGTAGGAGCATAATTGTACTTTTAAATCATTTTTTTAGATTTCAACGACTAATTAATGCCTTTCTTGTAGAATGTTTTTCTTATGATCAATTAGGTTGAAACAGGAAATGCCAACCGAACGCCATAAAAAAACCACTAAATCACAAAGAAAGATGGGTAAACAATGTTCAAATATAGTTAACATTTGGCATGGGATAGTGAATAGAGCCATTACATACGTATAATAAATGTGTTGTATTTGCATATTTAATTGTACTTCTCTGATATTTTATAATCTTCAATATTTAAAAAAAGTGTAAATACACGTAAACAAAATTATTTTATTTTGAAAAGTAACTTCTAAAATGCTAACCAACCAGTCATGAGGGTTCTTAAAAGAACTGAATGGTTTATTATTACTTTACCAAAATGGAAAAAGGAATTCTTTGCAGGAATAGTATACTATATCAACCCATAAAATATTTTTAAGATGAACTTTTCAAATTTGCTCCTATTTAATTATAGTGACTTGGCAAAAGGTGTTTCAAATTTGTGTTTATAATTAGCGATAAATAATATGGAAACAAATTTGCTTAATTTGAGTCATTTATGTCGTGTTTGTTTATTAAAGACTGATGTAATGTCGGATTTATTTGATTCTCCTAAGGACCTATATAATTTATTTAGAACTGTTGTTAATATTGAGGTAAGAAGGTTACTTGAATCTAAGAATGTTCATAATAACGTTATTTCTTACAGTTAGAGAAAAATGAAACATTACCTAATTTTTTATGCAGTATTTGTGAAGAAAAAATATTAACTTGTCAGGATTTCATAAATCAATGTAAAAAGACTAATGAATTGTTAGAAAAATACAAAAAAAGTGATATTGTAAGTAATCATTCTTTTTCTGCGAAACTTCTTACAAATTAAAGTTTTAGAAAATTGAAGAGGAAGACACTAAAATATTTTTAGAATCAGATCATTCAGAATTTATTGCATACGATGATAGCAGTGATTTTAAAGATTTTAAAAAAGGTGTTGATAGAGGCGATGAGACAACCACTGCTACAGAAATCACAAAATTATCTTCAGATGATGATAACTGTAATTTAAGAGATTTTGAGGAAAATATCAATCACAATGTATATGGAAATTCAAAAAAAATCGAATCGAAACAATTATCTTATGAAGAAGTAATATGTGCTATTGAAACAATAAAAAATAAATCTAACAATGTTAGAAATTGTATAAAATGTAATTATCGGGGAAGAAATGTTCGGTCATTATCTTTACATATGACATATATGCATAAGTAAGTATTTTCATAATTTTTCTTTATTTTTTATTAAATAATTAAATTATATACAGGGAAGTTAAGGAAAATTGGTGTGCAACATGTAATGGAATATTTGAGAAATTAGAAGAGCATTCAAGAATTCATGAGAAAAAAGAAAATTGTTGCCCGTTTTGTGAGCGAAGTTTTGTAGAAAAAAGGTTTTTGATAGAGCATATGTTTACTCATTCAAGTAAAAAATTAATGTTTAAATTGAATTGCTTTAAATGAATTGATTATTTTTATAGCCACTCGTCCACATAAATGTGATATTTGCTATAAAAGTTTTATGCATATGAAAAATCTACGCAGACATAATATATCACATCGAAAAGAGAAGCCATTTGCATGTAATTTTTGTGGAACTAGATTTACTCAGAAGTGTTCACTTAAAAAGCATTTGAAGAGTCGTCATAAGAGTGAAACAGAATTTCGATGCATTCATTGTAAGTGTAAGTTCGAAACAGAAGAGACCTTTAGGATACATGAATGTGAAGAAAATATCACAAATGCCTTTCTGTAAGTTTTTTCTTTAATGCTAAGCCAAAGATTTTTAAAAAAATTTTTTTAGTGATAAACAAAATTTCTGTGGTATCTGCAATAAAAAAGTTCGAAGTGTCACACTGCATAACAAAAAGTTTCATACAGATGGAAAAGTCAAAGAGACGCCTACTTTAAATCTATGCACAGTTTGTGGTAAACAAATTAAGTAAGCATTTTTAATTTCATGTAATATATATAGTAATTTGTTCTGAATATTTCAGGAATTTTGCGAAATTTGAAGCTCATATGAGGGTTCATAGTGGAGAGACACCATATAATTGTAGATACTGTGAGAAAAAGATGACCAAGAGATGTCTTCTGGTATCCCACGAGCGAACACATACAGGCGAACGACCCCATATGTGCAAGATATGCAAAAAGGCATGAATATATGAAACAACGTTAAAAAAAGAATCTACCGATATTTATTGTATTTATTTGTATTTTAGGACTTTACTCAGAGAAGTTCGCTAAATACACATATGAAATTGCATTCAGATAAACAAAATATGTGTATCATTTGCGGAAAGGAATTTTATAGAATTGCAGACTTGAAAGTACATTTAAAAAAGCACACAGGTTATTGAAGGTTCTTCTTTTAATTAATTTCAGATGAAATTTTGTATCTAAATAGGATTCATTAGGAAAATTGATTTCAGGCGACACCATTTTTTCAATTCTGTGAATAGAAATTCTCTAGAAATGTTTGATATTAATTTTGAACATACATTTCTGCCAGATGTATGCAAAAATAATTACCGCTTTTGAGGTTATAAACAGTCTTATAGTACTCAAGTCAAATTTAGACATTTTAGCTTGTCGTTAAAATTAATTAAAAACCTAACAAAATCAGAAAAAATTTCCTTATATATGAACTTCTAAAACTTTACAACCGTCAGGTAAATTTTACAAATAAGCAAAACTAATAAATTAATCGGACGTTTACTACTATTGTTAAAATAAAGTTACATTTTTACGGTGATAAATAGTCTTTTACAGTACCAAAATCAAACTTGAACTCTACAGTTGTCCATATTGGAATTTTATAAAAATTATTTCAAAATATAACAGATTGAGAAAATAATTTCACGTATTTTTCGAAATATATAATCTTAAATTGGTATATCAATTATTAAACAAAATTCGTCTAAGAGAATCTGATTTCAAATTAGTATATCTTTGTAAGAATCATATGAAAATTCCAATTAGAAGTATTATAGGCAATAAATACAACAATTTTTTTATAATAATAAAGACAAGTGTAATTTGTTTGTTTCATGTTATAATTTTGTACTTACATTAATATCTAGGTGAAAAGCCCTTTGTTTGTTCCACTTGCGGTAAAGGATTTGTCGAAAAAGGTCGTCTGGTGACGCATGTGAAAATACATTCAGACGAGAGGCCTTTCGAATGTGATCGTTGTCATAAAAGATTTCGTCAAAAATCAACTTTGAAAATCCACCTCCAAATGCATTTAGGTAAATTCATCTGCCTTATTTTGCAGTTAATGTGAATGTCACTTATAAGAGCCTAAGGAAAAACAGAAATTTTATAGAGCTTAAAGTTTAACCCCCATACTATTTTTTAAATGTATTTTTAAAAATATGGTATCGAAGTGGTGTCTTTATTTTGTCGTTACATTGATTTTTCACCTTGTATTATAGTGATTTTTCTTTTTTCTAGAACAAAAACCATTCAAATGCAGTCAGTGTCCATATTCTTGCAGACGGAGCTCCTATTTAACAGCTCACATGACAAAACACGACGATGATGGTTCCAGATTAAAGAAATCACATTCATGTGACCATTGTCACAAGGACTTTACAACTTTAACAATGTTAAATTTGCATATATCTAATTCACATGTAACTGTTAGTACATAAAATAAAATCCGTTGGAAATTTTTAATTCCTATTGATTTGATAAATTCTTCAAAAAACTAGCCGTTTTATATACCAATCCTTAAACCATTCGAAAATATTTATTTTCAAAAATTTTTCTTGTTCCAGATGAACAATTGGTACTTTGTTTTTTTAAGCAAAAAAACGGAACTTAAAATCAAAATGAGATTTCTTGTACACGCTGTTAATATTCATTCTAAGATTATTTTCAGGATAATACAAATTTTTGAATTTACTAAAGATTTCTGATGTATTCAAATTAAGCGAATGTCTAAAAACATTCGAACTGTATTTCTTTACGATTATATTTATTATTTCAATTATTTCCGTCAAAAATTTGTTAGCAATAAAAACTTTACTTCAAATAGTTAAAATTGTATATATAAGCTCTAATGTGTTTTAAAAAAATATTGAAATATATTCTAAAACGAATCCATAAGAAATGTTTTAAAATAGTTAATTCAGTTTTTTTACGTCACAATCGTTTTAATTATAGTTGTACAATGAATATTAGAAATCCAATGTTAATTGCGACAGGATTTCTTTATTAATAATAGATTACTTTTGATTAACTTTTTAATTAATCTCCATTTTTTCAATAACAAACTAATCTATTTACTGTTATGATTGTCGAAGGAATAAAATGCGGATCTTTAACTTTCTTATATTCTAATTTGTTCCAAATGTCTGATTACTTTATTTGGAATTCATATTTATTTTGATGGAATGTTGTTCTAACCTAAAAATTAACTGCTTAAGAATATTTAGGCTATTTTTTCATGAATTATGTTTTTGATGAGATAAATATTATGGAGACAATTCATTTGTATAATTTGAGTAATTTATGTCGTGTTTGCTTATTGAAAACTGATGTAATGTCTAATATATTCGATTCTTCTAAAGGTTTATGTGATTTATTCAGAACAATTGTTAATATTGAGGTAATTAAGTTGTGCCAAGTATGTTTACAATTTCTCTGTTTTCATAAGGCATTTCTTTGTAGTTAGAAAAAAATGGAACCTTGCCTAACTATTTGTGTAGTATTTGTGAGGAAAAGATATTTATATGTAAGGAATTTATAAATCAATGTAAAAAAACCAATGACTTATTAGAGAAGTATAAAGAATGTAACTTTGTAAGTAATAACACGTACACCTAATTATTTAATTGGAAAATATAATTTTGATTTAGCAAATTGAAGAAGAAAAGGAAGAGAAAACGAAATTATGTTTAGAATCAGTTCCTGTTACAGAGGTTGTAGAATTTATTGCACATGAAGGTATTAGTGATGATTCAATAGATTACCAAAAAAATATTGATCAGAACGTAGACAAAAGTACACGAAAATCACGATTAAAACAATTTTCGTATGAAGAAGTAATGCAAGCAATTGAAGAAGAAAAGAAAAAATGTAACAATGCCAGAAATTGTTCAAAATGTAATTTTCGTGCTAGGAATTTTCGATCCTTATCTTTACACATGTCATTTGTACATAAGTGAGTATTTTCATAATATTATTGTTTTTATTAGTAAGAAACTAAAATATTTGAAGAGAAGCAAAAGAAAATTGGTGTTCTATATGCAATACAGTATTTGATGATTTGAAACAACATTCAACTGCTCATGAAAATAAAGAAAATAATTGCCAATTTTGCAGGAGAAATTTTTCAACAAGAGGGCACTTATTGGAACATTTAATGAGTCACGCAAGTAATGAGAAATTTACATTTGGTGTTGAATTTATATATGTGTATTTAGTCATTTTTGTTTACAGTGATTCGTCCATATAAATGCGATGTTTGTGATAAAAATTTTGGTAATGCAAAAAGTTTACGTGTTCACAATAGAACACATATACAAGAAAAACCATTTATTTGTAATTTTTGTGGAAGTTCATTTACGCAACTATATCCTTTGAAAATGCATTTAGAAAAATATCATAAAAATGAAACAAAATTCAATTGTATTTACTGTAAATTTGCATTTGAATCTGAAGATAAATTTAAGCAACATGAATGTGCGGAAAATATTAAAAAAGGTAGTCAGATGTTGACACAGGCTTATCTGTAAGTCTTTCAAATGTTTCAACTTTTTCCCTAAACTTTCTCTTTTCACAGTGGGAAACAAAATTATTGCAATATTTGCAGGAAAAATGTTCGAAGCTTAACAATACATAATAAAAATGTCCATGATGATAACAAATCCGGTGATAATAATGCAATGAAGTTATGTACAGTTTGTGGAAAACAATTTAAGTAATATTTACTCCAGTTAAAATTCATTAATTTTAATTTGTGAGATTTGTAGAAGCTATTCTAAGTTAGAAGTTCATATGAGAATCCACACTGGAGAAACTCCTTATAGTTGCAGTTATTGTGATAGAAAAATGGCCACAAGGAATCTTCTCCTATCACATGAACGAACACATACTGGTGAAAGACCTTATGTCTGTCATGTATGCAATAAGGTACTTACTTACCTATAGATATTATATCCAAATTTTCAATAGTGAAGTATTCTTTTTCATTGTAGAGTTTCACACAAACTAGCATTTTAAATACACATATGAAATTACATACAGGAAGGCCAGAAATTTGTATGATTTGCGAGAAGAAATTTTGTCGACCAGCTGAACTAAAATTACATATGAGAAAACATACAGGTTAAGTAGAAAACCTTTTAGAAAGTTTTACACGTTTCTCAGTTTATTCCGCTTAATATAATTAGTTTTTTTTGAGTATATTTGTTGGTAATCAGAATGTAAATGCTCTATAGATGATACGATGTGGCCTTCGTTGACAAATCTTCAAACATTTGTTAGGTCTGCAAACCAATTTTGGTTTTGGACTTTGGTCGATGTCTTTGATATATTGTATTTTAAAGCCTTTTTGTAAGGTTTGATTGGACATATACTCTGGTGTATTCTATACGAAGTATTTTAGAGTGACTTTTTTATATAGTTATGTTAGGTTTAATTGCACATCTCCAAATTTCGGCATCATAAACTCAAATATGTTCAATGACTGTGTTATGTATAAAAAATATATTCACTGGGGCCCTCATCTTCTTTTAAGTAGGTATAGTTTTGGTTTGTTGCTCTTGCAAAAAGGGGATGCAATGAGCTCTTTAAAACCAGCTACATTCTTAAAGCAGTTTATTAAAAATAAACATAGGAATTCTTATTTACATACCCCTGATAGCATGCATAGCTTAAGTGAACATAAGGAATGCAATAAAAAAAATGACTATACCATGTATGAAATCGGATCAATACAAATTAAAGAATGCATGCTACTACATTTACAAATAAAACTGAAAAGTATCGAATATACATTATAAAATTCAGTGACAAGTAAAGCATTGATCCTCCTTTTCTTCTTATCAGTCTGTTTAAGTTTTTTAAGGCTATTTCTTTGTTTTTTTTCACAATATATTCTTTCTAGGTTAGCCATCTAGATTTATACTTGTCATATTTGTACATTAGTTAGGTTATTGTTAGGCATTAATCTCATCTCAGAGTGAATGTCATTTTAACAGACGTATTGATTTTAATGTTTGTAACCATGTCTGTATATCATCTAGACATCTTCATATAGTTGTGGAAACTCATTTTAGAACTTAATCCTATGGTTGTTTTTGCTATTATGCAAAGTAGCGGCCCATTGGCACTGCATGGGTTTTGAATGTCGCCAATAATTCTGTGGATAGGTTGCATTAGAGTGCTGTCTTTGAAAATCAAATTGGTGAAGTGATATCTACTTTTTGCTAAGTGGATCACAACTTATTATTTGTAGTAATAATAATTTAAAAACCCAATATGGAAGAACACCATAAAGGAAACTACGCATTAGAAGGTATCTATGCCCAGACTATGAAGCAGGGAAAAACCAAAAGCCGGGAATCATATTAAAGCCCTAATTAGAAAATTGAAAATAAACATTCACAGATATATTATTAAAATTTACGAATATTTTCTATGATATAATTACTCTTTGAAGAATGAAAAAGCGAAACTACAATAACTAATTCCAAGCTAAAAATACTAAAGTAAGTACAGTGTACAGAACTACAGATTAATCACATTGTTGCCAGTACTACAGAATATTCTGAAAATGAAAAGAAGGGACGTCATTATTTTGTTATAAATAAATTTCAAAATACAATTTGTTTGTGGTTACAGATAGTCTGCAAAGCTGCATGTTATATTTATTGTCTATTACAAGTTTCTTGTTTAATTTGCTAGATGGCTCTGAAATAATATTTTATTTTTGGTGCATTCAACGTAAAATTTCCTCACATTGAAATTTATAAGATAGAAAATAATTTTTACTTATGAATCATTGTATTTTTTATTTTATTTATATCTTTAAATGAATCTAATGTTTCATATAGAGAAATTTATGAATTTTAAATATATTGGCCCTGATATTTAGGAGAGAAACCATTCGTTTGTTCATTTTGTGGAAAAAGTTTCATACAGAGGAGTCATTTGGTGGAGCACGCCAGGAGACATACCGACGACAAGCCTTTCAAATGTGCTCATTGTGAAAAGAGTTTTCGTCAGCGGTCTTCTTTGAAAACGCACGTTCAAATACATTTGGGTAAGTTTTTTTACTGGATTGTCGAAAAACCCTGACGTATTTTTCTTATGCTTTCCATAGATTATTTATTAATCTAAAAAATATCAATCAAGTCCAGAGGGTATTATGAGAGTGACAGCAAACGCATACCATCCCAGATCCAATAATTTTTGATGGTCGATTAAACTTGTTCGTGGTCTCGTGTTGTTGGTGAAATATTACTCTTTTATGATTAACAAGCTCTGGACGTTTCTGGATGATTATTCACAAGGTCTAACTGTCGACAGTTCTACTTGGCTTAACGGTTTCGCTCCTTGATAGGACTTTGAAAAACACGACACCTTTAAAATTCCACCAACATCTTCCTCTAATGAATGTCTGTTTTCGACGTCGTTTGAGATAAATCTTCAGGTCAAGATCAAGACCGTTTACGCACCGCATTGTTGTAAATAATCAATCAAGTAAACTCCTCAGCTCATCGAATTTGTTGATGCATCCTAAATTTTTTTGCAGTCTCTTGTTCTATGACGCGAATTTGATTCGATCAACGCTTTTATTTTGTCATTAAGCTCACTCCGCTTCCCGACCGAAGAGCTTTGTTAATATTAAAATTATCAACAAAGAATTTCGCGAAATATTATCATCGGCGGCCTTGTAGAGCACTGTCACAGTAAGTTATACTTTTTTTGATTTTCCATTTTCAAATTTTATAAAATTTCGAACACTTAACCAAACGGCTCAATCTTTTTTCTAAAATGACGTTGGGAGCTGTCTGCTGTCGTAAGGTATAGCATAACGATAGATGACTTGAAAAAATGAATTAGTGCCATCTGTTGTAAAAATGCGTTATGACTTTCCCGATAACCCAATATTTCAAAGGTATTTTTGATATGAATATTATATACTGGGGAAGTTCGCAAAATCATGTCATTGTCATGGTGTTGTTTTAAAAATTGGCTATAGATTTTTATGTTACTATTTCAGCTCTACGTTTTCTTACGGAAAAATATTGTTAATCCGAATTTAGTAAAATATTTGTTAACTAAAAAAACAGTGATTTACAAGTTAGTTTCTAAAAAGTAAGAAGAGATTAGAAAACTGTCTGCCAGTAAGCAATAGTTTGTATCTATGTATATAAATATGTCTGTTTTAGGGGAAAAACCTTTCAAGTGCAGTCAGTGTCCATATGCATGTAGGCAGAGTTATAGCTTGACGATTCACATGGCTAAACATAGTAATGATGCTCCAAGGCTAGATAGACCCTATTCTTGCGACTACTGCACTAAAAACTTTACAACTTTGGCCATGTTAAATTCGCACTTGTCAAACGTACATATGGTTGTTACAACGCAATAAAATATTCGAAAACATCTTGTATTGTATATTAATATGTCTATTTTGTTTGAAAATGCTTTTCATTCATCCGTCCTGAAATTTTTTATATCTTTTTGTTATGCGAGATGGTGAATGGGTAGTATTAACAGTAACAATACTGTGCGCCCCAAAAACTAGCAGTTCTTTTTACATATTTTGTAGTGTTTTATGCCCTTTTTTTGGATAAAATATATCGTTTTATTTAAAGTTAGTATGTCGTTAAAAGTAACATTTCTACAACAATATTGTGAGTGTATTGACGATTTGTGTGGAATGAAAACGATTATGATGAAAATTCTATTTCCTTAAATAACTTTTTTTCGAGTTCCTAAGCTAAAAAGGTTGTTACCGAAGAGAATATTGGTTTTATTCGGGGAATGATTGAACAATACCAGTACATTACTGTAACGTGTATTGAAGCAACTCAAAGACTAGATTCGAACCAACAATATACACTATAGACGACTGTAGTTAATATACAATTCCACAGTAGAGTTAAAAAAAAATCATCTCGCTCAACGTCAGCCAAACTCGTACTAGGCATGTTACCATGCGCCAGCAATTATGAGGTACTTACAGTTAGTATTGAGATATTGCTGCTACGCGTTTACAAAAGTATTTAATGCAGAAATAAGTTCTGATATAGTTTGGCTTGTATCGATACTGCCTACATCAAGGCATCGAAAGTTTATATGTAGAACTGATAGATTTTATAAAATAGTTCCTGACTTTTATGTGTAATAGCACAGAATAATATATTGTATATATGTTATCGAATAACTTAGATAGGTGTTGTAAGCTTCTTTAATGACAATTAGACACAAAAATGCATGTGATTACAATTTCTTTAAGGGTTTTATATAAAAACTAATTTCTTTTCAGTTGAAATTTCTGCTTACTTAATATGTGTATTAATCAATTTTCGGATTAGTTTAAAAGTTTTTTTTGTTAAAATTTGTGTTTTCAATCGTAGCGCTGTCCGTAAACACAAATAATAGAAAGGATAATTTAATATAATAATTTTTTTACAGAAACTTCAACCCTTTAAAAGTAATCTTCAACAATTTCATTTTTGTATGCACCATCTATTGAGGTATATTCGTACTAATAATCATAAATTCCTTATAGCGTAAATAGATGGCGTGTTTGCGGCGCATGGACTGGCGCCGTCTATGATAATCTTCCTCAAATTAGACTCCTTGTTATTTAAGATTCCGTTTCCGAGAAAAGTGATTGCATCAAGTGTATGTAGATCAAAAAAGAAAAAGAAATAAAACAAAACGCATTAAATACAGAGAATTTTCTTTAATTTAGAAACTTCAAAAGGAGATAATGATATGGTAATATATAAATATATACATTAAAATGAACATAGTTTCTATAATATGCTCTAAGCAAATTTGAAATACTATTTATATTTATATATATATAAATACAATGATATTTTCTTAAAAAAAGAGAAAAAAGAAACGTCCCTTCGAAAATCGAATTTTGCCGTTTTTATTTGATTCTGATTGACGTAGGTTTGAAGATCCCACTCTTTTACGTAAAAAAAAAATTACGTTGGTATAAGGAAATATTTTATTTTATTATGATTATTATTATTATTATTTTTGATTTTAGGCGATTAAATATTTGTCGCTTAGTCAAAATTCGACTTTCGGTTTTCTCATAATAATAACATTGGCATATAAAAACAAAGGAAAAACGAAATATATATTTTTTTAGGAAATAAGAAAAGATTGGCTGTCGTGTGTTTAAACATTTTGTTCGTCACGAGCGTGTGAGATTTCTTTTTTATTTAAAACTTTTGGTTGTATTTTCTCGAATGTCTCGATCCTTTTCTATAGTAGAACAAGAGTTTTATTTTCTCTATCTCTATTTTTATGTATATACTAGATTTTTTTTGTATATGTATATATAATTTTAATATTATTTTAAAAATGTGCAGTATTTTTTTAAAATATTTTACAATATTTCACTAGATTTATTCTTTTAGTTTTCGCTTCACTTTCGAAGTTCTGAATTTTACGTATTTTGCGATTTTTTTTTAAAGCAAATATTTAATGTCAATAATAATGATAATAACCAGAATAAGAATAAAATATATATATATTTTAATACTTTTATTATTTTACACATTGGAAGATATTTCGTTTATCATTTATTGTGTACCGCTTAAAAAAAATTAAAAAATAGAAAATAATATTAAAAAAATTGCAAACAGAAAACAAAATTTACAAACAAAAGTAAAAAAACAAAGTATGGATTTACAATTTTTTCCTTTTTAATTACAAATATTGCACTAATAATAATATTATGAATATTACTATATTAATTTTCCATTAGAAAAAAATTAAAAAAATTACTATTACTGTTTTTATACAAATATAAAATACTTCTCCAGGAATTTTCTGAATTTTATAATAAAACTATTTTTCTATTAAAAAATAACCATCAACATTGTATATTACTTAAAAAAGAAAACAACCAAAACTGCGTCATAATCTATTTTAATATTTTAAAAATATTTACAAGTTTCTTATTTACGATATGCTTCTGTTCTCTTTTTTTTTAAAAATTCACTCTTCGATTTATTTTTTGATTTAATTATTTTACAATACAGTGTGTTACGACAATTTCGCGCTATTTATATTAGACAAATTGTTTCACTTTTACAATTTTCTCTTGTCTTGCGTTAACTTTATTTTAATTTTCTAATAAAAAGTATTTCGAAATTCATGCTAAGTTTTTTTAAAGCTCGTTATTATGTACGTTTATATGTCTGAGTTTTTATACAGTGCGTTACACTTTTTACGAAACTAAAGCACTTACTTTTAAGCTCTATAATAGCTAACAAAAATTTTAAATGAAAAATATAACAACTTATCGTAAAAAATATGTGTGAAATATGTCACATATTAAAGGGTCATCGATGATGGAGGAAAACAAATTATATTAAACAGTTTTTTGCAAATACTAATTTCTTTTTGTAGTTTTCTAAGCAAATGTTCTTCTTAATTCTTAAAATCTTAATTGTAGATTGAGTTTCATGTTTGAAACGCACTGTATATTTGACTGTGTGAGAAAGTAAGTGTTATAACAAAAGAAAATCTAAAAAAATATAGACGAGCCATGATTTGCAGATTTCTAGTTTACCAATAGATATAACAAGACGAGAAAGTTTTTTAAATAAAAATAGCGGGAAATTTGAAATTTTCTTACAAAGACGACGGTATATTCGTATTTTGTTTCAGTATGTTTTCTAGAATGAAGAAAAAGTGAATGAAAATAAAAATTATATAAGAAAAGAAAGGATATTAAAAAAATGAGATCTTAGATAACTATTTTCACCATATTTCTTTGTTCGGATATTGTTTAAATAATTTAATATTACATATACTGGCCCTAACGATTTTTTTTTAATTAAAAAAGATAAAATCAATAATAATTATAATAATACATGCCTGATAAAAAAAATCCCCAAAAAACCCTATCATGTAAAAGACTAGAAGGGAAAATTACAAAAATTATTTTTAAATTGAAGAAATTACGTATATTTGTTGAATTATTTAATTTAGCCCGTTAATGACACTAACAGTGGCCAATTCTTGAAAATTTCAGTGAATATATTCTTCCGAGAAAGAAGGTAATTAAAAATCGATTTTTTTCGAATAAAGGAAGACTATATTTGCTAAAAAATCGATCGTTTTAATAAAAATATTTTTTTAAATTTTATTTAGGGGTCGGTGGGTGGAAGTAATTTTTAAATTTTTTTATAAATAAAAAAACTTTTTTCGTAATAATAATAATTTATCACAATATGTTTCCAACATATTTTTCCCTTTACTTTTTGTCAAAATTTTACATTTTATTTGTTAATTTAATCATTTTATCTTCGTAACCATTGCATTATTTTCACTTGTGAGATACTTTTCGCATGTTTATTACACTGGGTTCTCTTTGAATAATTTTTTGGCTAAATTTTTATAATTTACGTACAATAATAGGTAACAGTCTTATCATATAAAAAGAAATTGTAATTATAATAATATTGGTGATTATAACTAGATTTTTTTCGAAACTTTTATATACACACATATATAAAAATATTTTTATGTATGTGATATATATAAAAAAATTAAATATATATTTTCGAGGGGGGCGGTTATAAATTTTAGGCCTGTATATTATTGGCAAGACCGATTTATCTAATAATAAAACTTACTAGAAAAAAATAATAACTATAATAATAATAATAATAATAATAGCAATAATTGGTGATAATATAATTATAATTATTAATAACTGGTAATTTTTTTACAATAATTAATAATAATATAATAATAAAAATCACAATAAATTATTATTTTTTGTTATATTGAAATATTTTTAAAAATTTTTAAATTTAATTTTTCGAATAAGGAATTCTTTTTTTGTTTCGATTATATCCATTTTTTCGATGATTGCACGTATTCTTTTGTTTATCTACTTTTAATAACTAATTAAAAAACAAATGAGAACAGTTCTTTCATTATTTTTACAAATTTTTTGAACTAGATGTAGTTCCCTTTTATTAACTTTTTCAACTTTTACAGTTTTGGAGAAATTCTCACCACTAAAAAATCACATATATTTTTAATATTTTATATTTTCTTCATATTTTTTTAAATATCACATGGCTTCACACTGTTGAGGAAGTCTGCTTAAAAAAAGAACTAAAAAATAATAACATGGAAGATGACATTCGATCAGAAGATACACTGATTGTTGGTCGTATTTGTACAAAACAAAAAGACCTAATAGTCCCATCTTTCCTCTTCCACCACTTCTTGTTTCACTTGTTTCTCCGTTTCCGTTTCTTCGTTGTTTCTTTCCAACTCTTCTTTATCTTCTTGATGGTGCAGGTGGTGATGTCTCTGTTCTTGATTATGTTCGTCACCCTGACTAACAGAGGAAGCGTCACTTTGATCGTCCTCGAACCTGTCCATAACCGGAGTAGGTTCCACTCGGACTGTCTCTTCAGAATTCCTCCTACCGTAATCTTCAGTCTGCATAACACAAACACCGTTTATAATCACTTCATCACCACTTTGCTGCTGAAGTTGCGATTTTTCCTTTTCGTCTTGCCACTCGGGATTTACCCATTGGGGTGCCGCAGGTTTCCTTCTCGAGGATCGACCTTGCGACGACACTGGAGTCTCTTTCTGTTCTATTTTCACTTCACCTCTGTGTAAACTCCCCGACATGTTTGAATCTTCCGAACCAACGTTGCTTTCAACGTCGTCTTCGTCGTCAAAGTCACCGGGTTCCCTTTTCAAGGACGTCATGGAGAGATCTAACCCGCTCATTTGTTCCTTAACGGCGTTATTTAACGCCGATAAATCCATTTCTCCTGTCGGCAATAACCCTCGACCTATTAAAGCTGCCAAATTCGGATTGGCTGCTATATAGGGGTAGCCTAAGGGCAAATTACTGAGTCCTATTCTTTCTTTGTTCAGTTCTAATAATCTTTGGTTTAATAACAATTTGAAATGGGTTGGATCGAAAGGTGTCTGATTACTTGTCTGGTCTCTAGGCGGGATATCTGTGGCCATACCGTGAGGGACCTGTTGTTTTAACCTCATCCGATGATTGTGAAACCAGTTCGTTATGGTTCGACTCGATAAGCCTAATTCCCCTGCTAGAAATTCCATTATCGACATGTTCGGGTACGGATCCATCGCGAAAGCCAATCTCAACGCTTCCTTTTGTTCTTCGCTGAACAAAACTCTTTGTTTTTTCGATGACGGCGGTCCTGGACCCGGAGAGTTCGAATGGTAAAATTCCGACGTATCGTTCGATGATGTGTCCGAACTGTTATCGTGCGCGCCGGGGCCCGAAGAGCGTCTACGTTTGTTGGCTTCTCTTCTTTCGTTTTTGAGAGCTTGCAGTCTGTCGACATTGTGAGCATCGTTCAACCACAACTGCATTCTAATGAACGGCTCTCGACCTTTAATGCTGAGCATATGCCATGGTTTGGGTTTGGACAGTAATTCTGAAACGGATCCTTGACTCAAGCCCAGTACCGCTTCACCAAAGATCTGAAAAAATAAAACTAATTAGCGGTTATGCCTTTTAACATGCCAATTTGATGGACTTTAGGAGTCTGACAAATGAATATATAATTTTCATAGATTCGTATTTAATGAAGCCTTTGATTAATGGTCAAAGCTAAGAGAGAATACAAAGGAATTTTATTTTTAATTTAAATTAATCACCATATTTGCCCAACAATTTTATTTTCAAAGGTAGCGATACAAAAATTAATACAAATTTTATTATTTTGTCTGTTTTATCTAAATATGTATTCAAAATGTGTTTCCTACCTTTTGGCCTATGTTATTCGCTAATAGGGCCTCCTTGATCTTTGTTGTTATAACTTGCGTGTCTAGATCTTGCGTCAACGCTGCCATTTCGTAGACACTCGGTGATATATGCTGATGCATCGTACGCATCGCTCCTTGTTGGTTCATCGGCGACGGGGGAATACCGTGAGGACTGTGATTGCTTTTCTTGATGTGTTCCTGTGCTTGGAGATTGATGGTGTGGTGAGGTGGTACGCCTGGAGGCGTTAGTAGCATAGGCGGCGGTGGAGGTTGCGGATTGTTTTGATTGTGATGGCTCATTTGCAGTGACGGAGGCAGTAGGTTTTGAGATTCCTGCATCTTGTTCAAGAGACCAGCAGCGTCGCTCAGCATTTTCGGTGTGGGAGGCATTGGTTTGGCTACTGACGTGCAAGCTGAAATGTAGTAAGGAACTAAATGAATGGGTGTGGTGATGTTCTTTAGAAAAATATTGATTGGATCATTGAAAATTTGTTAAGTGGAACAATATTTGATTGAATTGGTGAATAAAAATACTAATTTTAGTAGACGCATGCATGATTTTGAAAATTTTTTATGATCCAAAAACTAAGTAATAGAATTAAAACCTTACCGGCGCCGTATCCTCCGGTTCTCATCAACTTTTCTGGGGCTATTTTGTATTGACTTGCGACTAGTTTATGGACAGCGTTATCGTCTTCCAAAAACATTTTCATTCTTATGAAAGGTTCTCTTCCTTTTTGCGTTAGCATGTGCCAAGGTTTAGGTCTAGCTAATAAATCACTGACGGATCCCTGTGACAGCCCTAAAACTGACTCGCCGAACAGTCTTTGGCTTATGGAATATTGACTCAATTGTTCTTTAACTTTCTTAACAATTTCTTCAGTGTTTAAGTTATTATACATATCGAATTGCTGCTGCGTTATCGGTGGTAGCACAGCTTTTAAAGGTCTTTGCGATGATGTGGGATGGGGTTGCGTCGGTGGTTGCGATATCAATGAGTTAGTTATGGAAGCCATTCTTTGCAGCGGACTCGCGGCTGCCGAACCGGAAAAGTCATCTGTTGGTGTCATGGCCGGAGGTAGGATTGTATTTCCTAAGGGACTCGACGCCGTTGAACTGGTCGTTTGAGGGGTCGTTCCCGGTTCGATTTTAGGTCGCACCAGACTGAAAGCACTTCCGGAGTGTTTCGAGGATTCCTCGTCTTTATCCTTATCTTCGGTGCCGTTTACCATTTTAAGTTTTTCTTTGGGTAGAGATAAGTCTTGAGCTCCGCCGTTCATAGCTGGGTTTTGATTCGCCAACGCTTGTTGTTGTAAGGCGAGCAGACCCAAGTTCGGTAATTGATTCGGCGTTTGGCATTGGTTGATTTTTGCTAATTCTCTGTGGTAAGCGTCGATGGCGGCCCTGATATCATCTTGAGTCCTGTCCATCGGCGTTCCAGTAAATATTTGTGGTAGAAACATACTACATATTAGTTTAGCATACACTAAGTAATAAAATATTCGAGCTTACCTATGTACTACGTCTCTAGAACTCCTGATGTCTTCTATCCTTCGTCCCATGAGTTTCGCGAATTCTTCCTGATAGATTCTGACGACCTTCTCTTGAGGTATATCGTCGTTTTCGTATTTCTTCAGTTTCCTATTCTGCGAGGAATCCTTCGAGAAAGGACTCGGACAGCCTTGAGGTGATTTCGAATCGTCGTTACTATGGCTGTCTTCCACCGGTGTCTTCATCTGCATGTGCGAGGCTTCGCTTAGGATGTGCGCTATCCTATCGTCGGGGTATTCGTTTTCCGGTCTGCCGAATGTCGGTATCCCGGTATCTTTGCCTGAGGAAAAATTGTCTGTAAGAACCAATTAAATGATTCTTAAAAATTATGAATCTCGACAAAGAAAAGAAATGAAATTATATATTTGTTGCGCATTTTGGCGGAAGCAAAGCGTTAAGCAGGGAAGAGGCGTGTATACAAAAGGTTGTGGTTTTTTTTCGAACAGGCGATACATTTTATATATATAATTAAAAATATAAGTTTACGTTAACACATTGCATGCTCCAACTATTCAGAATCATTTTAGATTCTTTATAAAATCATCCTTGACAGTGGGAGTATGTTCAAGTTACGAAAATGGTTTCTTTCAGAATAATTTTAATAATTAGGAACAGGCTGTATGAATTTGATTTAAGTTTATGCAACATCTAATTATTTGTTCTAATATTTTCTCTATTGCGTTGGTGATAATCTTCGGCACTGTGTACAAAATTCATTTTATCCTAACCATCATTAGGTATTCCTAATTAACAATAGAGACATTTACGTATAATACAAAGGAGTAGTTTTACCTGCTTTTCATCGTTTTGTCTATATCGATGGAAGTTTTAAAGTGAATGTTTTGTAACAGTTCCAGATATTCGTTAAATATTTAATTATTTTATCTTTTATGAGACTTTAAGAATTTTAAAAAGTTTTCTGTTAATGTTGTAGGCACAGTGTTAAGTAAAGACGTTTCAATTGAAAGAGCGATCGCAGTAGAGTTTATTGAAAACTGGAAACGTTTCTCATCGAGAAATATCAAGGAGAACATGTGCTTCCTGTCATATCGTGGACAGGGGACACGTCGACCGGGCGTATTTGTTCCTGAGGGATTAGAAAAACCACAAAACGCGAGGTTCGCTATATATATATATATATATATATATATATATATATATATATATATATATACATAAGTTTGGAAAATCGATAGCGACTTGTTAGAGAAGCGCTACTCACTCTATAGGAAGACAACGTATACATAAACGTAAACACAAACATATTAAAGTCACCTCTGTACGAAGAAAAAGTTTATAGCATATAGGTGTCCTGCAAGAAAACCAATATTGATAGAAAAAATGAAGAAAGCGGTTACATGTGGCTGAGACAGCATAAAAACCTCACGGTTGATGACTGGAAATAGTATGCATTATTAATTTCATTTAAGTACTTAAAATTTTGCAACACTATTAGAAAATTTGGAATTTTATTTTTTAGTTTAATTGTTCAGTGATGAATCGCGGTTAGAAGCGGTAAAATATCTGTTTTTTCTTCGTTAGAAAGAGACCGTCTCAAGGTTTTAATGAAAATGTCGTCAAAACCGTTAGATATCCTCCAGCTGTAATAATTTTGTCATGCATATCAGGAGAGGGACGTGGGTCTGTTTATTTCGTACTAGAGCGATGAATCAGGTTCAGTGTAAAGGAAGTGATTGAATCAGTTTTAACTTTACATATTGACTCTTTAAGTTCTGAGGATGTTGTCTACACATTTATGTAAAACTGGGCACCATGCCATAGGGCAAAATCTATCAGAACTTTATTTTCCTAAAGGAACTGAAGGTCTTCCCGTGGTCAAAAATTTCTCCAGACTTAAACTCAATTAAAGACGTCTGGAGTAGTTTAAAACGGATTGTTTATTCATTTTGAAATCCAATATTAGACGTACTAAGGCAAAATGTGGAGAATATCTGGAGAAGCAATCCAGATTTGCAAGAAGTAGCGGCATCGTGTATTCGAAATATGCCGTAAAGAATTGCTGTCGTAAGTAAGGCGAAGGGTGGATTATCTAAATATTAATTATAAAAAGTGAAATTCATATAATCCCTTCTAATTCGGTTGTATAGTACTGTATACAACACTCAACAATGTTTGAAAACAAATTGCGGGTTGCCTATATTGAGTTCGAATGCCCGTTTCTATAGTATGACGACCATACAAAGGGTACTAGGAAAGTTTTGCAATATGACGCCACAATGAATCGTAGGAAGCTGCTTGTTGCTGTATGTTGAAACATGTTCATACGTGCATAGTAGCCGCCGAGCCATGTCGATGGGCTTAGTTATTCATTAGCAGTGAGTGTAAAGTGCTTGCGATGGCATTGTGGTCACGAAATGAGATAAGGGCAGTTTTGCATTATAATTTCATGCGTGGTTTAAACATAGACCAGTGCTTCGAAGAAATGACTCTTGCACTAGGTGATGTTTGTCCACTCGCACAACGATATTCAGGTGGTATAGAGAATTCCAAAGGGGAAATTTAAGTGTGGAGGATGCTGAGAGGCCGGGAAGGCCACGAACGTCGGTTACGGTGAAAAACGTTACTACTGAGCAAAATGTTTGGCAAGGAGAGGCGAGTGATCTATCAACAAATAGAGGGTACTTCAGGCCTAGATGCATCAGCAATTCGTTCGATTCTGCATGATCATTTGCACGTGAAGAAACTTTGTTCTCTCTGCGTGCCGCATCGATTGACTGAAGAGCAGATGACACGACGTGTGACTTGGTGCCGGGAGATGCTAAAAAAAGTTTAATAAGGTACAAAATCGGTATGCGAACAACATCGCGACAGGTGACGAGACTTGGCTGTACTATTACGATGTGCCGACCAAAGCTCAAAACAAAGTTTGGGTCTTTGATGATGAGGACACACCCGTAGTTGTCAGAAAATCCCGATATGTAAAGAAGGAAATGGTAGCTGTATTTTTCAAATCGAGTGAAATGGTGGAACGTGTCGTTTTGAAGACACAGAAGACAGTCACAGCTAAGTGGTATATTGAACAGTGCCTGCCTAAAGTCATTGGATCTATGAAGAACCTGCAGCCAAAGTCAAGAATGGACACCTGGTTCCTCCATCACGATAATGCTCTAGCACATCGCGCCAAAGCCTGCACCGAACATTTGACCACAACAGGATTGAAGCTTCTCGAGCACCCTCCTTACAGTCCAGATCTTGCTCCCTGCGACTTTCCACTGTTCGCGAATGTGAAAATGAAACTAAAAGGAAGGCGGTTTTCCATTGATGAGGACCTTCTGCGGGCTTGGGAGAACGAGTGTGCTTTACTCCCTAGTGAAACTTGGCAGAACTGGTTTAAAGATTGGTTTCGGAGGATGGAGAGGTGTATTGAATGTAGAGGAAGTTAGTTTGAAAAAATTAAATAAACAAAGCTGTATTGCAAAACTTTCCTAGTACCCTTTGTATGTATATACTATTACTTTCGTTTGTTAACTTTGCAAAAGACAGGAGTAAGTGTGTTACTGAAGAATATATGTTTTATTTCGAAAACCCTCTAAGTTCTTTACTACTGATTTAAACGACTCCGCTGTTGTAGACGTAAAAAATATGATTTTCTAAAGTAAAATAAAACCACCCGGTAGTATTAGATAATACTTAACGAGTTGGCAACGACTGCATGTATTTCCAAATTAGGATAGATAAAGACAGGTAATTTACGGAGATGTGGTTGGAACAAGTATAGAAGAACGAGAAAAAAGGAAAACTACGAAAAAGGAATATTACTGTAAATGTTTATATCACGTTAGAAAATGGTTAAAAAAACAACTTGTAAATTGAACGCGGGATTGTCCTTAAAACATTTCGGGTAAAGAAATTCTAAAACCGGTAAAAAAAATTCAATGGTAATTATTAGATAATTACCCTATCGTGATTTGAGTTGCGTTATTATAGGTGTTTTTCTTGTTTTTTTTTTCTCTCTACACACATATATTCTGTGTAATATTCGGGATTACATAATCGTATTCTCGTGATATCCGATCGATATATTATAGATTCGTCGGGTAATTATACGTCTTATTAGTCAGTATATTTGTAACTGTGTTTTTACGAGAATATAAAATCTTCAAAAAAATACAATTTTAAAACATGCATCGGCGATTATCTATCGGCGTAGCTGAAAGAAAAAAAGGAATGAAACAGTTCGAAAAATATTGCATGCTTATTTGAATCTGTTAATTTGGTAATTTTACAATTCGAGTCGGATTGGTGAGTGCATTGTCTTCTTGTACATCATTCGATCGGATTCCATTTTAATATCGCCAGGAATTCGTTTCGAATTTGTCGCCAGAGTCCGAACAAAATTGCATTCCACAACTGGTCTAAAATTAATGTCGTTTCTTCGACAAAAACTAAAAGAAATGCTCTATTGCTTAGACCTAAGAGAATTGTCTCGTTCCATAACTTCGATTTGAAAAATTTACGGTTGGTCATACTAAAATTGACTTTTAAAGTTTTAACGAAATTTTGATGTTTTAAAAAGTTGAATATTTGTTAAAATATTTACTATTTCAAGGATGTTACAATCTCAAAGAAGAAATACTAGGAAGCTATTCGTAATGGGTGTTTTTTAAGCTGCATGAGAACTATCGATATCGATAACTGTGGTTTGACAGCTGACAATGTCAAACTGTGTTGATATTTCTGTTCACTAAGGTTTGGCAAGTCATCATGAATCGTTTAACGCCAGAACAACGCTTTCAAATTATGGAAATTTACCTTGAAAAAAATAAATCTGCTCGCGAAGTTCATAGAGCACTTCGTCCATTTTATGGTCAACATAATCGGCTTAGTGAGCAAGGCAATTCGTGAAGTTATTCATCGTTTTCACACTAACTTTAGTCTTATAGATTCAAAACCATCAACAAGACAAAGAAATGAGCTTACCGAAGAGAATATTGTTGCTGTAGCGCGAAGTATTGAAGAAGACGCCGATATGTCGATTTGTCGTCGTTCTCAACTTGTTGGCCTTTGTCCTTTGACTACGTGGAAAATTTTATGTATGGATCTTGGCTTACGTGCCCATAAAATACAGCTCGTGCAAGGATTGAAGCCAAACGACCATCGCTTGCGTCGCATTTTTGCTGATTGGGCTCATTTGAAATTGGGCGAAGATGAGCATTTTTATCAAAGAATTGTGTTTAGTGATGAAGTTCATTTTTGGTTAAATGGCTATGTTAATAAGCAAAATTGCCGTATTTGGAGCGAAGACAATCCTCAAGCAGTTAACAAATCACCATTACATCTATTAAAATTGACTGTTTGGTGAAGTTTACACGCTGGCGGCATCTTTATTTCTTTCGAAATGAGGAAGGAGCTGCCGTTACGGTGAATGGCGAGCGCTATCGAGCGATGCTGACTGAATTTTTGTTTCCAAAAATTAATCAGCTAAACATCGATGATATTTGGTTCCAACAAGACGGCGCAACATGCCATACTGCGTGCTTAATAATCGATTTATTGCAAAATCAATTTGGTGACAACTTTATTTCCAGAAGTGGTCCTGTTCACTGGCACCCTCCTTCGTGCGATTTAACGCCTCTGGATTACTTTTTGTGGGGCTACATTAAGTCATTGGTTTATGCCGACAAACCAGCAACTCTTGAAGCATTGGAAGCTAATATTCAAGCCACCATTGACGCCATACGGCCAGATTTATTGGAAAAAGTAATCGAAAATTGGACTGATCGAATGGACCATGTAACTCGTAGCCGTGGTGGACGTATGCCGGAAATCATATTTAAAAAATAAATGCCATGAAATTATCTACCAGATTATAATAAAAAAAATTTAATTCCAACAATATATCTGTCTTGTATTATCATATCAAGTTCTCAAGCTCTTAAAAAACACCATATATATGTATAGGGCTGATGAGATTTACACCCATCAATGTTTCGCAGATTATAGCAGACAAACTCCCATTGAAAGGAAATTGTTAGCGTCAAAACACAATATCAAATATGCCGTTCATCATAAAGAAGCCTGGAATATTAGCTACATTAGATTTAACCGTTTGCTTTACTTTACTTTAAATCAGATCTTAAGGAAGTTTTGGAAGAAATAGAATCGAAACGTCGCAATATAAGCTTATTTAAATACGATTCTTAAACTTTCTGACGACAGTGTACATCGTAGCATTGACCAGCCGCTTTTGTAGAGACCAAACGTAACTCAGTTAGAGTATGCCTGTTATGTTAATAGCTTCTATGATATGGGAGTGGTATATATCCCGGCATTGTCTTTAAAATCATGTACCTGTGTCTTTGTCTTGTTTAAAATGTACCATACAGGATGTTCAGTTTAAAACTAAAATAGAAGCAATTTCGATTAAGTTCAATCTGACTTGGGTCTTACAAAATTTATTTTTAAAAGCTTGTTTCATTTGAAAAAAAATGAGGATTTAAATTAAAAATAGGAGCCTTTAGAATTTGGCCTTAGGTAATATATTATTTGACGTTTTCTATTATTTATTTATTATTAATATTTTAGATAAATTGCGTTTAGGTTATAGTTTTATATACACAATCTGTCGCAGAGAAAACGGAACCTTTTCAAAATAGTAATTCTTACTGGCGCCATCTATTAAAAAAATATGCATCGGTAAAGCAGTTCTTTCACCAATGTTGTGTCAAAATATCATGACATTTGCATCATTAGAAGCAGAGAAATTGCACATAAAGTAACAACGTGAATTTGAAATTGGTCGAAAAATAAATTTTGAACAAAGAGCAAATATCAAGTTATGTTTTAAACCCGGTAAATCGTTTACTGAAACCTTTAATTGAATGAAGCAAGTGTATGGTGATACGCGTTTATCATGTACGAGTGTGTATCAGTGGCATAATCGATTTATAGACATAAATCACGACGAACATCCTGGTGTAAAATAGTCTGTGGTTACGGAAAGTAACATCGAACTTGTGAGTGAATTTATCAGAAATGAGCCGAAATCTTCATTGCTATACGTGGGAATGGAATTAAATATTTCCAAAGATTCAATTCATCGCATTTTGACACAGCATTTGGGACTCAGAAAGATTTGTGCAAGGTTTGTACCACAGAAGCTAACTGAGTTCAACATTGTACAGACTTGATTAAAGACTCAAAAAAAGACGAAAACTTCAGGTATTCTATTGCAACTGGCGAGGTGACATGGCGTTTTCAATATGAGCCAGTGACCAAGCGTCAAAGCTCTGAATGGAAGCATCCAAGGCAAGAAAGACTGAAAAAAAGCCGTTTGGAGAAGTCAAAACTGAAGACAACGTTGATTTATTTTTATGATTCAAAAGGCATAGTGCACAAAGAGATTGTCCAACTAGTCAAAGAGTCAATGCTGTATATTATCTTGGTGTTATGAAGCGTCTTTTGGCGCGTATTCGTCGCGGGCGTTCTCAATATCGTGAAAATGGTAGTTGGCGTCTCATCGTTCGACGCTTGTCACTGATTTTCTAATTACAAATGGAAATTTAACCATCAGCCTTATTCACCGGATTTGGCCCCGTATGATTTCTATCTATTCTTCAAACTATATTTGCCGATAAAAGGACAGCGTAATGCCGACGTTGAAGCCATTAAAAAGGCGTCGACAGCGTTCTTGAAGGATATCTCTAAAGATGAACTTAAAAATTCATTCAAGATGTTAATTGACCATGCAAAACGTTGTATTGAAGCCGAAGGCGACTACTTTGAATAAAATAAATGAATTTTTCGAAAATAATAAGCCTTTGTTTTTATTTTAAAAAAGTACCGTTTTCTCTGAGACAGACTGTGTATAATTTAATCCTACTTGAAAGAAAACAGAAAAAGAGTTATGTAGCAGTATTTTTCTTTGCAAAATAATCTTTTTTTTCTTTTAGTTAACTCTTTTAATAACTGGAAACGATACCGTTGTGTTTTATATCAGTACCTTAATTACATAGTCACTTTTCAAGATCCAAATCTGTTTTGTTCTAAGGAGTTTTAAATTTTTATTTTAATCAATCAGTTTGTAAATGAATAAAGAAAAAGGAAATTAAAAAAAATTAATGGTCATAATTAAAGTCATAACAAAGAATTAATTGCTTTACAATATTAATTTTGACGATTTTACAAAAAGCGAATGTACACAAAAGCATTAAAAACTGATCATTGACCAGATTAAAATCAACGAAATCTGGTTAACAACACAAAAAAATGGGCGAAACGAGTACTGTTAGACACAGAAGCTATCGACTCATAAAATTAACAATAGTTCTTGTTATCTTACGTGAACGCACACATGTGGATGTGTTTTTGTATTTTACAAAAGAATACATGTATATTTTAGTCTTATTATAAGTGCATACGTTTCAGGAGAGAAAGACAGAACACCAAATAAAAGAGAAGTTTTTCTTTGTTACCGACGCTATTAACAAACCAAAATCACACAGACTCGTATGTACGTACAGATACATACATACATAAAGCGAAAAAAACAGTTATTTTTTTACTGATGAATGAAAACAGATAAGTGTTTGTTGCCTAATTAAGTATTGTTGAAATTGCTCGCGCTTCTGATTGTTATTTTAGATCCGAATTAATTATTTAGAGCGTATAATGATCGAAAACTGAGGTAATAGTAAATGAGTTCGTACCAGTAACTACTGAGTGTTTGCAAATACATGTATGTATATAGGCACAGTCTCTGTCAGAGAAAACGGAACTTTTTTTAAAAAAAAACAAAAGCTATTTTGGTAAAATTCATTTATTTTATGCAAAGTAGTCGTCTTGGGCTTCAACGCAATGTTTTGCACGGTCAATTAACATGTCGAATGAATCTTTAAGTTCATCTGTAGAGATGTGCTTCAAGATCGTTGACGACGCCTTTTTAATGGCTTCGATGTCGGCATAATGCTGTTCTTTCATCGGCAAATGTAGTTTTGAGAATAGACAGAAATCACAGGGGGCTAAATCTGGTGAATACGGTGAATGGTTGATGGATAAAATGCCATTTTTCGAACAGTACCAAATACACACTGTTACTTTATGTGCAATTTTTCTGCTTCTAATGATGCAAATGTCATGATATTCTGACATAACATTAGTGAAAGATCTACCTTACTGACGCATATTTTTTTAATAGATGGCGCCACTGAACATTACTATTTTAAAAAGCCTTGTTTTCTCTGCGACAGACTGTGTATATCAACAGAGTAGTACATTACAATATTCATAGATGTGCTATTTTGGAAAAGGAATAATTAAGATTAATTTGTATTGATGATCGCCTTGAGATTTCGAAAAGATTTTAAAATGGAGAAGAGAATCTGATATTTTCAGATTAATAAAATACAGAGAATTCGGTAGTCAGACTTGACAAAGAAGAATGAAAAGAGTTCTGAATGTATGAGATGAAAAAAATAAGAAGAAAAGGAGATTGAGACGAAAATGGTTAGAGGTCGTTGAAGAGGATTTGCACGAAAAAGGTGTGAATCCAGGAGTCTAAATAGTTTTTAGATGTACGAGGTGTGGCAATTAAATATCGAGACTGGTCTAAGAAATGTTATTTATTGTAAATAAACTTGTATTTAATTTTTATCCCTTTCAACATACTCTCCTTCCCTATCTATACACTGTTGTGTACGTGTCTTTTATTGTTAAAAATAATGCTTTTGTTCATCAGTTGTCAGCCTTTCCAACAATTCTGCTGCTTCTGTTTTTACATGTTCAACAGACTGAAAATGTGTTTCATTAATGCACTTTTCACTTTTGGGAACAGGTAGAAGTCACATAGTGCGAGATCTGGTGAATATGGAAGATGATCAAGCACAGTAATGCGCTTATTCACTAAAAACTGCTTCACAGATAGGGCACCATTTTTGCACAAATTTCTGTCATGTTTAATTCATCATGCAAATTGTGTTTTACTGTGTCCTCGTTAATGTTTACCATATCGGCAATCATCCGAATACTCAGACGTCGATCTGTTTATTAATTTTTTGAACGTTCCTTTCAGTTCTTGCAGTTACAGGTCGACCAGGACGTTCATCATCTTCAACTTCTTCCCGACCTTCAGACAACCGTTTGTGCTATTCAAAAACTCGCGCACGTGATATAACATTATCACCAAACACCTCCTATAACATTTGTAAAGATTCTGTTGGTTTTTTTTTTAATTCGACAATGAATTTCAAGTTAATTCGCTGCTCGATTTTTATGTCAATCATTATCACGGCATTAGTAAGTAACAGTGTCCTCTACAATTAAACCTCGAAAGTAAATTAAATCAGACGGAGAGACGAAACTACGAGTTGTTGCTTGGGAAGTATCAAGGTCAATGACATTCCAATTACAGCCTCGTCCGATGCGGCTACGCGATGGAAGGATTGCGGTCTCGTTATTCAATTTCCATACCTCGTACATGAGAAAGTAAGGAAAATACGTTTATGAAGAACTCTTTAAATTGTATCGTAAATTAATTAAATGAGAAAAAAGTAAAATCTGGGAAGAAATATAAAGTTTACAAAGTTCACTAATTAAAAGAAATGTACGAATTCAAAAATAAATTCAATTTAAATTTTTTAATTACAAAAATTGACAAATCAAATACGAAAGAAAATATATTAAAAATTAACCTAAAAAAAAGATAATAAATAGAAAATAAAAATTAGAAAATATATAAAAATTAATAGACAAAAAAAACAAATTCGAGGTGAATATTTTTTAGCTTTTATATGGCATTAGAAGACATTTATAATTTCAGAGTTTGTAAGAATGTGTATCTCCACAATCACACTTAGCGTACTATAATTTTTGAACGACCCTATATACATATACCTACACACATCCATCGACTTATTTTAACGTCATGCTTTCCTGCATTTATATTTCAAACAACAAAGTAAAATCCCGACGTCATCATTTTATTGTATTGTTCCGGTGTATTGTCACACGCTTAAATTCCCTCAAAAATTTTCTCTGGCAAATCATGATACTCACGGGACGGACAATACAATACTTAATATCTTTTTAATAGTTTTCGGAAAGTGACGGATTACTAGATTTATACGGAAAATGCGCGTTTGAAAAGAGAAGACAAAAAAAAATTGAAAAACGTCATAAAAGCAAGGTAGATAAATGACTGTAATTTCATATTAATTGTTTCCATGATTCTGCTAGTAATGATTTATTGTTTCGACTTTGGTAATTTGTTTGTCTTTCCTTTATGGTTATCTTTAAAGGTAACCAACGGCGTGTGACAATTGTTCCTATTAGAAACAAATAATTTATTATGGAATTGTAAAATTGCAGGAAATTCGAAGTTATGATAATGATTTTAACTTGATTGAAGCGATTAGGAATATCTCTTTTTGGTTTATGGATAATTAAAGAAGAAACAGAGAAAAAAAAATATTCTTTTGAAATAATTTAGAGGCAGATGTTAACTTTGATATTGGAAACCAGGCACTTTCTATTGTTAAATATTAAGTTATGAAACTACGTTATTAGAATTAATCAGATAGAACAAATAACGTTGGAGTGTGCTAATTTCAAAACATATTTATTTGCTTATATTATATAAGGTTTTCTAATAGGGATGATATGATTTTGAAGTGACATTTCGGCCATTTGTAATATGTCATGATCTGTCATTTGTTTTTCATTGTATTCAGTAGTGTTTACAATTTCATCATGGAGAGATATACGCAAGAACAACGTTTACAAATTATTCAGTTTTATTATCAAAATAATCGTTCTCCAATTGCAACTTTTCGTGCGCTTTTGCCATTTTATGGTCGTAATAATCGTCCAAGTGTGCTCGCTATTCGTCGAATTGTTAAAAATTTTGAGGTTACATTTTCTTTACATAATTTTCAAGTGCCAATAAGGCAAAGAACCGCTCGAAGTAATGCAAATATTGCTGCCGTTCAAGCAAGTGTTACTGAACACCGTAATTTGTCGATTCCAAGACGTTCTCAACAATTGCGACTGTCTCAAACCACAACCTGGCGGATTTTGAGAAAGGATTTGGGTTTGCATCCCTATAAAATTGTTTTCACTCACTGTAAGCGTCGTGAATTTGCTGATTTTGCCTTGGAACAACTTGAAAACGATAACGATTTTTTTTAAGAAAATCATCTTCTCTGATGAGGCTCACTTTCATCTGGATGGTGTGGTAAATAAACAAAACTGTCGATTCTGTGCGAAGAAAATCCACAAATTATTTATGAAAAACCATTACATTCACCTAAATTGACAGTTTGGTGTGGTTTTTTGGTATGGTGGAATCATCGGTCCGTACTTCTTTCAAAATGAAGCTGGTAACACCGTTACTGTCAATGGAGAGCGGTATAGATTGATGATAACCAACTTTTTATGGCCGACATTGGAAGAAGTTGATCTTGACAACAAGACGGGACTACGTGCCACACAGCAAATGCAACAATAGAATTATTGCGAGAAAAGTTTGGAGATTCGATTATTTCAAGAAATTGTGATATTGAATGGCCTCCAAGAAGTTGTGATTTAACACCATTAGACTATTTCTTGTGGGGTTATTTGAAGTCATTGGTTTATCGAAATAAACCGGACTCTCTTCAAGCTTTACAAGTCAATATTGAACGTGCCATTCATGACATACGACTAGATCTAGTGGAAAAAGTGCTCGAAAATTGGGTTCATCGAATTCGTTCCTGCAGAAGTCGTGTGAAAACCTTGTATTACAAGGGGATTCTCAATGTCTCGACTTAACAGAGAAAATATAAGATGTTTGAAAATTTTTTAAAAATATTTCAATGTGATCTAATTTGTTAACATGGATCCATTTTTTAAACAACCTCAGTATAATAATTAATTTGTTGAACTAAACGCATTTGCTTCTATAATGTGCTTTGTCGTCTCAGGAGAATTACGAAAAATATGGTTTCCATATCATATGAAAGATTACATAAAAATATAGAATCTAGACTTTAAAAGGAGTCAAAAGGCGTTCGGAATTTTGTAAATAAAAAAAAATGTATATCTTAATCTGCATACTTTCGCATCTGGTGTGTTGTATTGTATATTTAGTTACATTAAAAAAAAAGTAAATATCTTGTTTTATTAATAACCTAGTAAAACTAGCGCGCTTTATTTACTCTATATAAATTTTACGCTGAATCTGAGAATAATTTTGTTGACGAATATCAACAAACTTTTTACAAATAATTATATTTGTGGTTTATTTGATCTACAATGCAACTCACAAATGGGTGTGTAGTTTTGTGCTTTAGAAATTATAGGTATATTAACTGACCCACAAGTGTCCGTGGCTGGTAGTAAAATATCCCTAGATTAGAAGTGAGAAATTTTTATTTTGGAAATTATCCATTTTTTATACATATGTCTAACGTTAAAATAAAAATAAAAAGCTTTTGTTGTTGTAGTTTGATTTTATTTTTAAATCTAATTTCAATTAATTCATAAATGGTCATATATAAATAATGAACATCACTAAATAAAATGGTATAGTCAGGTTCATCGTTTGTATACTATTATAGATTTTGCGAAATAAAATCCAAACACATGAAATTTAAAAACTAGCAATATAGATTTAAACACATACTGTTTCAAGTGCAGGATATCTTTGTTCCGATATTTGGTCAAACCTCCCTTAGCTTGAATTCGCTTCGTTATGTTGTTAATACAGGCTTTTAATGTAATATACCCAGCGCAGAAAAAGAGCTTCGCAGCAAAGGAGGAGAAGAAGCTAAAGAGATTCGAGAGGGAAATAGTGAGAAGAATATATGCCCTAAAGGAAATAAGAGAAGTTGCATATAGAAGACTGATGAATTTTGGGATTCAAGCTATCTTGCGGGGAGAGCACATAGTGAAAAACAAGACCTAGAGACTTCGATGCTACTGTCGTGTAAGAAGAATGGGGGAGGAGAGGGAAGTGAAGAGAGTAACGATGTAGAAGCCAATCTTCAGAGCAATAAGGAGAATACCAGCAAGTTGGTGGGAAGACCAGTAATGATAGACATAAGTCGGATGAACATTCAGAATTGTAGGTTGAAGAGACAGGGCAGGAGAAAGTGGAAAAAGGTGGTAGAAGAGGCAAAAACAAGCAGAGCATTGGAATAACTTGGAGGATGGAACGTGGAGTAACTCACCACAATCTTAGAGTTGACGAGCATGATGGTGCGGCTTTTATCCCACAAGGGATGTATAGCCTTGTACATATATATATATATAAAACAGTCTCTCTCTGTATGTATTTAAGAAATACTTATGTACATTTATCTTTAGATGATATCTATGATCTGACTAATTCAGATAGTTGTCGTGGATCAGTTAGTACTGCAATTCATTTGACCCTTCGAATTGCTAAATCCGTTTGACAAGTTAGTAATTTCTTTTTTTATTAATGCGTTTTTGATGATATGTACGTATTTAATATTTTTTCCTTATATTTGTATTGTATTGCAATTAATAGAATAATTGTTACATTTCATATTAAATAATTAAAAAGACATTAAAATATATCGTTTACTTTGCTTTGATTTATTGACAAATTAATGGAAGACATTAGGAAACTTTAAAAACATATTTATATTCTATGTAGAGATCAATTTTATCGACTTTGTGTTGTAAATAAAACCAATAATCAAAATTATCTTACGCCATTGTCATTACATAACTAGACAAGTATCTCTCCTCTATAATTCTATAGTGTTGGTATGCTCATTAACTTAAATCACCGATGTTACGATTCCATTCAATGGTTAACATTTAAAGCAAAAAATTCAATTTGCTTTCAATTTCAATTAGCTTATCACGTTCTGACAGGTCTTTTTTTCTTCCCATTTCGCCGTATTGGCAACACTTTTTCCACTTTTACCTTTGTCAATTATAATACATGCGTTCATTGTTCATATCAATTCATATGGATTCATTGCATACGCCCTACTAAATCTTCCAATTCCTCGCGTAACGTTGTTTATACATCGGCCGCATAGGAAAAGAATTGGAGAGAAAAACGTATCTGTAATTGACAATGCAATTGAACCATACAATTATGTGCAGTACGCATGCATTGAGGACCAAAACAAAGACTTTCATGTAATTCATTTATACGTTTTGTCTTTCATTTGACAAAGGTTCGAATCTTTTGTTAACGTCCGTTTTTTTTTTTGTAAATTGGAGCATTTAAGGGCAAACGTGGTATACAGGATAGATATCTGTTATATTTTTAGCATAAATAAATAGCCAAAAGGTTCTAGTACATCACTACAAAAGTATTTTTTATGTTAACAAAAGAAATATGTACACTACCGGCCGTAAGTGTTTGACCACACAAAAAATAATAGAAAAATATGTGCAATACTTACGGGAAAATTAAAATTTTATTATATAATTATACAAAATAAGAATAAGAATATACGTATTACACAGTATTATTTTGTCCAAACTATCGATAGGTGTGCCTCGGCTCGGCTATTGGAGAAATGAATACATAGTCTAGTTTATTTAATAGCCGCTAGATGACAGTTGTCTTCTGTTTTTCTTGGTAACCGTCATATGTTTAAAATGGCTACTCCGCAGCAGAAATCATTTTGTGTTCTCAAGTTTGAGAAGAGCAATTCCTTGATTCCAGTGCAAAGACGTTTCAGTTTGAGCTACCAAATTGATCCTCCGAATCTTTGGAACATTGGCAGATGGTATCGCCAGTTTGTAGATACAGGATGTATATGTAAAGGAAAGAGTCCTGGCCGCCCTCGTGTTTCTGAAGAAAATGTTGCACGAATTCAAACTGCTTTTCAACGTAGTCCTTCAACATCAACTCGTCGTGCCAGTCGGGAGTTACAACTGCCTACAACAACAATTTGGCGTATTTTGAGACGTTGGTTGGTTTTGAAGCCGTAAAAGTTACAGTTGTTACAAGCTCTGCGTCCTGATGACAAATGGAAACGTGTGGCATTTTGTAACGAGATTCATGATGCTATTGACAATGATAACACTTTCGCACAATGCATCGTGTGATGAAGCGACTTTCCATGTTAGTAGTCACAAACACAATGTTCGAACTTGGGGTTTACAGAACCCACATGCAGCCATTGAACATGTACGAGATTCGCCTAAAATTAATGTGTTTTGTGCGATATCCCGATCATCTGTTTACGACCCATTCTTCTTTGATGGAAACACGGTTGACGGTCAGCAGTATCTCGCTATGTTACAAAACTGGTTGTTTCCGAGGCTGCACGAAGACAACTTCACTTTTCAACAAGACGGGGCAGCCCCTCATTGGAGTCGTTGTCTGAATGAAACTCTCCCGAACCGTTGGATTGGTCGTCAAGGAGTTGGCGACTTAGCATGTCTCAGCTGGGCTCCACGGTCCTTCCTGTGGGGTTTCTTTAAAGACAACGTTTATGTACAACCACTCCCACAGAACCTGGAAGAGTTGAAGAACCGGACCCGTATTGCCATAACATCAGTCACGAAGGACATGCTTGCCCGAGTAAGGGAGGAATTAGAGTATCGATGTGATATTGTTCGTGTCGCTGATGGAGGACATATTGAACATCTGTAATCTGAACTTGAGAGGTTCGTAAATATGTGTGTAAAGTTCCATATTCCTATGCCTTAAAGTTTAATAAATATATGCATTCGAAATACGTATATTCTTTTTGAAACACTCTGTATTTTAAAATCTGAGAAAAGTGTTATTTCAAGCAATTTTAACAAATATTCTTTCACATTTGTTAAAATTTTTGATTCGTAGCTATGATAGCCTTTAGCTTTTGCTAGTGCCTGGCACAATCTCGGCATCCTCTCTTAATTTCGCTAGTTTCCGGTTCTATTTTTGACCATGCTGTTGGGTCTATAGTGTTTTTGTGGATGTTGGACCTGATTTTCGCACTTGTCTGACTAACTTATTCCGTAACAGCTCTATAGGATTGAAGTCGAGGCTCTGAGGAGATCATTTCAAAATAATAATTATCCTATCCTATTCTATAATTCTTCTAAATACCTCTAACATAATTTGGACGTGCGTTTGAGATCGTTGTCTTGCTGGAACACAAAGTTTTTTCCAGTTAGTAGAGTTGCACAGGAAACATCCAAAATTTCTCTGTACTGGTTAGTATACCGTCCTTTTTAATAAGATGTTTGCAGGTGTTCCAGCAAAACAAACCCAAACTATTAGTGATCCTCATCCATGCTTGGCGGTGGATGCAATGCATGATTCGAGGAATCGTTCTCCTGCTGATCTTCGGACAAATGTTTTTCCTTTTGAATTAAATATCTTGAATTTGGATTCGTCGGTCCAGAGCTCTTTTCTTAAACGTTGTATGTAATTTATAGTTTCAATAAAAGTTGTTCTTGCTACACAATTTGTGAGCAACCTATTGCAGTCAATCAGTAATATCATTGTTGTCTATTATTAGAACACATGCACAATATTTTCATACTCAATCCATGTGGTCCACTGATCCATTTGAAATGTGTAGGGTCTGCTATTTCATATAATTTTATTCGATGGTCATCTAGCACAATATTATGTACATTTCTAGAGTACATATGTCTTTTAAAATTACTTTACAGCCCCTTATTTCATAGTTTGTTTCGTCCTTTAAAAATCAGAACTTAACTACTAATTGGTACTCCATTATTTCAATTTTTGAAAACAAGTTAAAATAGTTTACTTTTTTGAGCATATTCTGACAATTATATTTGTCCTATATGTTTATCTGATAGGCTTCGTATCAAGCAATTCACATACTCTCTGAGTAGAACGGCCTGCTATATAGGTCTACCTCTACCTCCGGAGTGTCTCTTCTCTATCCGCTCTGAAGCTCCTATCTTCTTGAGTTCTTAGGCCTAACTCTCTCTTGTGAGCTGTGGAGCCCTAGTTCTTCTTGTTAAAATTCTCTGACTGTTTATAAAATTACCTTTGACGCACTCTAGCCCAAAGGGAATATCCTCGCCTGGGTTATTATTTTTAAGTGGATATCGTAAATTTTGACAATATACATATTAGATTCAATAACTAAACTATAAAATTAAAACTTTTCTTGGAATACATTAAGGAAGATATATAATAGAGCTACTAACTAAAAATAAAAGTACAAGATTATATAAATTAAACATTCTTTTCAAATCGAATCGACAATGGATAAATAGAATATACAACGACCATAAATATGTCAATAAAACCTTATTATATTAAGGAAAATACGAATATATATAATCTTAATACCAAATAGGCACAATAAGTGTCCCTAAAAGGAGTATGATATGTATTTAAAGGATTAACATTTATTAGTCTGTCTTAAAATTAATCCTCTAACGTAACTCTTTGTATTTATATTTAGATCATTTCTGAGAATTATATTAACAAAATATTAGGGGAAAATACACATAAATATACTTAAACTAAATGAATATAAATACCATGAAGTATTAAGACCTCTCTTCTGAGAATTATCATAAAACATTTACCTTTGGAAATATCATTTATCGTATCGTAGAATATAGTAAATTTAGCTAACATACCTTCAGGTTTTTATTATGTTGGTAACGATCGATATTTGATATTACATTGAAGAGTAATTATGATTGCAAAGTCGAATAATAACAGGGTGGTGTGTTTGACTCCAAATTTTTAACGTTTGGGTGGTACTAAATTAAAGCAGTACGTTTATATGTAGCTTATAAACACATCGCTTTCGATGTTTCAATAGCGTTATTATACGAGGAAATTAGAAAAAATATGATTTTTAATGAAGATCTGATGATTTTGAAGG
The DNA here is from genome assembly GCA_031893035.1 of Dermolepida albohirtum. Classification (NCBI taxonomy): domain Eukaryota; kingdom Metazoa; phylum Arthropoda; class Insecta; order Coleoptera; family Scarabaeidae; genus Dermolepida; species Dermolepida albohirtum. Next base: position 565,817 of record JAVIWB010005051.1, read on the forward strand.
CCACGATATTATTTGTACTATTTTAGAATAGTGGAGAAGGAACCGTTCTCTTATGGATTAAATATAATGCAGACTATTTGCCGTGTCTACGCGAAAAGACAAAGATCAGTATTAAATCCGCCCTAAAAAATAGAAAGCCGTGGTTGAGCTGTGTTGCGACTACAGACTGTAAAAGAATTCTGTTCTGAATATCATTATACCCACACAGGAACTTCTTTAACAGTCATCTTCATTTTTATTAGCTAGTTCAAAGTTGTGAACATTAATTAATTTAAAACTTTGTTAAGTCAAAATTTAGATTGCTAATTACTTCTCTCGTAGGTAAGTGTTTAATAACAATAATAACATAAAATATACTGCTTATTACTATTTATTGATACTGTATTGCAGTATATATTGCACGCCTTTCGTTTGTCCCACAATTGATATATCAGGTTGTTACAAATGTAATGTCCGTTTTTTCCTTCAGTCTGAACTGAATCGCACCTGTGTGAAAACGTGTATGTTTTTGGTGAAAATTATTATTGTATTTGTAGGAAAGGGTATTTATTTTGAAGTGTGTACCTGTTCCATTTCTTGGTAAGATTAATACACCTGTCCTTGTCTCGCCTATGGAAATGCTGTCGGCAAGAGATATTCGGACAATTTACCTCTTTCAATTTAAAAAGGGATTAAATGCAGCTGCAGCAACGCGAGAAATTAATCAGACGTTCGGTGAAACCACGTGTAATGAACGCACATTACGGCGATGGTTTAAAAAATTCAGCGAGGGAAATTTTGATTTGGAAAATGAGCCTCGCGGATATGCGCGTAGCACCGTTAATGACGACGAGCTGCGTGTAGAAGTTGAAAGTAATCCGTCGACAACAGTGTGTAGCCTTGCAGAAACGTTTCAAGTGTCCATTGCCACCATTAGTCGTCACCTTTCTTCGATTGGCAAAGTGAAGAAACTAGATCGTTGGGTGCCGCACCAATTAACGGAAGCCAATAAGCTCCGTCGATTTGAGGTGGCTACCTCTTTGGCTAATCGACAGAAAGTTGAACCGTTTCTTCATCGATTGGTAACGTGTGACGAAAAGTGGATGCTTTATGATAATCGGAGACGGTCAGGACAATGGTTAGATCGAGGTGAAGCACCAAGACAGCATGCACGAGCATCACTTCACCCGCGAAAGATTATGGTGACTGTATGGTGGACCAGTAAGGGTATTATTCACTATTCATTTTTGCAACCTGGTGAAACCATCATGGTAGCGTCCTATTGTGCCGAACTGGAAACTATGCATGGAAAATTGAGCCGTTTGCAGCCCTCACTAGTCAATAGACATAGACCCATACTTCTTCATGATAATGCAAGGCCTCATGTTGCACGACAGACAATCCAAAACCTTTCGGAATTTGGTTACGAAATTCCCGCTCATCCACCTTATTCACCTGACCTTTCGCCAACTGATTTTCATTTTTTCCGAAGTTTAGACAATCACTTAAAAAATAGGGACTTCCCTGACCGGGAGTCTGTAATAGCAGTGTTTGAGCAATATGTGAGCCGTCAAAACCTAGATTTCTTTTCAAAGGGAATTTTTCAGCTCCAGGCCGTTGGCAACAAACTATTGATATAAATGGGGACTATTTTGCAGAATAAATATTTATTTCTTTTTAAATTTAGACTTTTTTTTATTCCTTACAAAATCGGACATTTCATATGTAACAACCTGACAGCAAAGGAGGTAATTTTGATGGAGTCTGTGGTTGATTAACTTAATCACGTAACATTTATATTTGAACGGAATTAAAAACAAAAATAGAAAATAAAATTGCAGTATACAAAATCAATGATTAGTAAAAATGGAAATACAACAAAAACTACAATTTCTGTTCCAACTTTTCGAGCGGACTATGTATTATTCTTCCTTCGTTTTATTAATATTTCTTAACAGTTCTTTTAGATTATTCCTCCGACAACGAGAAAAAAAAACAAAATATAATCTTGATATGTTTAAAATTAGACGCATAAAAGTAATTAACAAATAATTAATAAATATAGCTATTGATAATCAAAAAGGAAATTCATAAAACAAACGCAACAACGAGGCGAGAGATATTGGGAAATTATTTTATCAATGGGGGAAATTGGTATACCGCAAAAAATAAACGAACACTATCTTTCGAACGATTAGAATTGGCATTTGATTATTTTTGTAAGAGTTCAGTGATTGTATAATCTTGTTTTAAAACAATCACACACAATAAGTATGAAGTATAATTATGTGATAATAATAAATAATAATAAAGATTCACGATATTTTTTTACAAATGTATGATTTCTATTTTTGAAAATTATAATTATATTTCTATTTTTAATATAATTGCAATTTATTTTTTTGATTTGGTCGAATTTTTAAAATAAAAGACATGGCAATGGCCAAAAGAAAAGAAGATACTTTCAAAATTAAGATTTTTGATCGAAGTTACTTTTCTTTTTTTTAAAGTCGTAGGATGAATCCAAAATATCAAAATTTGTAATAAAACTAAGATACGTTAAACGTATATATGTACCTCTTCGAGCAGTTAACTTTCGAATTTATTTATTGGGGCTTGCTTGAATATGATCTATATATACTATATATATATATATATATATATATATATATATATATATATGTATATATATTATCGCTCATAAGTATTTGTTCATTCGCATTTAACCCTCAAATTGTAACCAAAATCAAAATTGAAATACTAATATCTTTTTATTATTAACATATATTAAAATATATATTTTTACATCTAAAATAAATTGTTGTATAATATAAGGTTTTCCAATAGGGATGATATGATTTTGAAGTGACATTTCGGCCATTTGTAATATGTCATGATCTGTCATTTGTTTTTCATTGTATTCAGTAGTGTTTACAATTTCATCATGGAGAGATATACGCAAGAACAACGTTTACAAATTATTCAGTTTTATTATCAAAATAATCGTTCTCCAATTGTAACTTTTCGTGCGCTTTTGCCATTTTATGGTCGTAATAATCGTCCAAGTGTGCTCGCTATTCGTCGAATTGTTAAAAATTTTGAGATTACATTTTCTTTACATAATTTTCGAGTACCAATAAGACGAAGAGCCGCTCGAAGTAATGCAAATATTGCTGCCGTTCAGGCAAGTGTTACTGAAGACCGTAACTTGTCGATTCCAAGACGTTCTCAACAATTGTGACTGTCTCAAACCACAACCTGGCGGATTTTTAGAAAGGATTTGGGTTTGCATCCCTATAAAATTGTTTTCACTCAAGAACTGAAGCCATTGGACTCACGTAAACGTCGTGAATTTGCTGATTTTGCCTTGGAACAACTTGAAAACGATAACGATTTTTTTAAGAAAATCATCTTCTCTGATGAGGCTCACTTTCATCTGGATGGTGTGGTAAATAAACAAAACTGTCGATTCTGGTGCGAAGAAAATTCACAAATTATTCATGAAAAACCATTGCATTCACCTAAATTGACGGTTTGGTGTGGTTTTTGGTATGGTGGAATCATCGGTCCGTACTTCTTTCAAAATGAAGTTGGTAACACCGTTACTGTCAATGGAGAGCGGTATAGATTGATGATAACCAACTTCTTATGGCCGACATTGGAAGAAGTTGATCTTGACAACAAGACGGGGCTACGTGCTACACAGCAAATGCAACAATAGAATTATTGCGAGAAAAGTTTGGAGATTCGATTATTTCAAGAAATTGTGATATTGAATGGCCTCCAAGAAGTTGTGATTTAACACCATTAGACTATTTCTTGATTATTTGAAGTCATTGGTTTATCGAAATAAACCAGACTCTCTTCAAGTTTTACAAGTCAATATTGAACGTGCCATTTATGACATACGACTAGATTTAGTGAAAAAAGTGCTCGAAAATTGGGTTCATCGAATTCGTTCCTGCAGAAGAAGTCGTGGAGGCCATTTGAATGACTTTTTTTTTATTTACTTAATTGTATCGATTGTACTTCACATTAAAAAAAAACCTTTGAATTTTCTTAACAATAAGTGGTTTTTTTTTTAAAGAAATCATATCACTCTTATTGGAAAACCTTGTATATTTATCTTTAGACTCGTCTATATGCCCTCCTATATTTTTAATCACTGCAGCGCACAATCGAGGCATTCTTTCGATTAATTTTCATAATGTCTCAGGTTTTATTTTACCCCATGCCTCTTGCAGGTTCTTACACATATTAACAGCAGATGTGGAGGCTGATTTTCTCACCTCTAAATTAAGTTGTTCCCACAGCAACTCGATGGGATTCGATCGGGACTCTGCGGGAGTCACGCCATAACTTTTATGGTTCCCTCGTTCTCCAATTTCTGCAAATATTCCCGGAATAGTTTGGAAGTGTGTTTCGGGTCATTATCTTGTTGGAAAATAAAATTCTGATCCCAAATTTTAATTCCAGAGGGGATTGTGTTTTCCTCTAATATGCGTTTATACTGTTGTTATTTTAGTATAGTTTCGATTTTCACGAGATCGTCCACATTTGATCCAGAAAAGTAGCCCCATATCATGACTAAACCTGCACTGTGCTTAACAGTAGGTGCTATGCATTCTTCCCGAGCACGCTCACCCACAGACCTCCACGAATACACGTCTTCTTGAACCGAAAATCTCGAATTTGGTTTCATCGGTCCACAATACTTTATTTAAGTCTTCTGTGATCCAATTTTGGGGATCGCGTACCCACTTTAAACGCTGTTGCTTGTTTTGGTTGCGTAGAAGCGGCGTCCGCACTGCAATTCGTCCATGGAGACCGGCTTCGTTTAATCGCCGTTTAATTGTGGAACCACTTATGGGTTTTCGACGAACAGCATTCATTTCTGCTGCGATTTCTGAAGCTGTTTTTCGTCTATTTCTCTTGCTTGTTACCACCATTGCAAGATCTTTTGCTGAGGTTGTTGCCCTTGGTCTTCATTTTCGAGTTTTGCTCAACACACTTCCACATTTGCGGTGCTTTTTGATGATATAACCCACGATGGACTCATTTAATTTAAGTTCTGTGGCAATTTCGCGGTTCCTTTCGCCAGTTTTATAGTATGCAATTATAAACGATCGTGTTTCTATACTCAATTCCTTTCATTTAGGCATTTCTAACCGATTGAACTTCTTCGAAACACAATGTTATTACTATGAGCACCTCACAAAAACCAACTGCAACTTTGCCATAATACCCAAGTATAAACACATAATAGTTTACAATAACACCCTACCGTAAAAGAAAATCATAACAATCCAACATTTCGGTAAGCTGTTTGTGTCCTCAGTGTGCAATTATGATCGTTGCGTGGTTAAGTTGTTAGTTACGGTTAGTCAAAGTGAATAATAGGGTAATGCATTATAATTGGTTATTATTTGTTTTATTTATTATAATGATAAATGACTCCAACTTAGGAGGTGGATAAAGGACTGCATTCACAAACCCGTGAAACCGTGTTTAATGTTTTTAAGTTTTTAAAGACAATTTCAGATACCAAATTAACAGACATAAGAAATTGTAAGAAAAAGCGAATTAAAGGAATACTAGCAGTGAAATTGGTAAGTTTCAAAGCTTTGTTCTATAATATTTTAAAAGAGGGGAATAAAATTATCAAAATTTTTACCAGAACGAAATGAGAAAGAGAACACATATATCAACTAGCAGTTTTCAAATCGCCAAAAAAGAAACATACCAGACGGAAATTGTTTAATAAATCCTTCACATACACCTACAACTTGCTTACCAAATAAAACATATTATTTATAATTTCCACAAGAAAACATAAACACCGGATTATCCAAAGGCAAAAGTTCCAGGCCTTAGTACAAAAACTTAAACAAATATAAATTTGTCACACACTGTCATCAATCGCTCTAAAAAATTATAAAGAATTTCTGTTCTTTCCAAAGGGCCCAATTTTGCTACACAAAACATCCCTACGGAAGACATCATCACTGGCATAAACCAGATATGTCAGAAAATTCCTCCGGCTATCAAATTTTTTCGAATCTTCAAAAATCCTCACGCAGGCCAAACCACCGAAATCTAATTTATATGGATGAATCCTAGATTCTAGCGGCCATAAACAAAATCTGAAAAGTTGTACTCAGAGCTGATAAAGGTAACGCCACTGTTGTCTTGGACAGTGATTTTACGAGCTTAAAATCCAAACTCTTCTCCAGGACGGTTATAAACTTCTTAAGCGAGATCCCACCTCACGAATAGAACGTACCATCATATTTCTATCAAAACCTTTGTTATCCTTTTTAAAACCTTATTAAAATCCAGTGATTCCAAAGCCCCAAAACTGTAATCTCGAAAAATTCACAAAAAGCTTCCCGTTGCGTCTAATACCAAATTTACCAAAAAATTCACTTATAAATTATCTAAATATCTCTCGAATACCACAATGTTACAGATAAATAGCGATTCTTTTATTAAAAATTGCAAACATTTTGCAAAAAATGTTACACGGTTGACCGAAAAAGGTATTGCCTGTACATCTGATATGACGAATTCACCAGTTATATATGTTAATATATAATAAACAACAACACTTACGATACAAAACCTGATGATTTTGGCCAACCTGGTGAATACAACTTTAACCTCCACCTATTTTCAGTTCCGTGGTAATTAAAACAAGTATCGGGTGCAGCTTGGGGTCTCCTCTCTCTCCTGTTGTCGCTGACATTTTTATGGTGGCATCACAAAATGTCACATTGTGACCAAAAACCAAAATGTTGGTTCAGATAGTGGATGAAAAATTTATTTGGCATTACAGTAAATTCCTTGAACAACTTCCTCACGTTTTGAAGAATTCACAACACGATTCCATAATTTCACCAATTGAATCTGAAGTTTTTCCTGGATGTTCTTGGTAAGTCATCTGGAATTATAACATTCGTGGGTACCGCAAACCCACACACAGTGATTTTGCCCTCTCCCATCATCATCCTGCCCAGAAACAGGGCTTATCAATTCCTTTGTGAAGAGCTGTTTTATATGTGACCAGCATTCTATATATGTAATTATGTAATCAAATTTTGAAATAATAATTTCTCTAATTATAATATTATTAAAAAATTTTGTAATTACATTATCTACCTAATCATATTAAGATTTACTTTCATAGTACATCCTCTAAAGCCCAACACTATATAAATAACACTTAGCAGCCTCAAAAACAAATCAATAATTTACATTCCATTTGGACCAGTATAACATATATTAATAAATAAAAATTGTGTAAATTCTTATTCTTGCGGCAGGGCATACAAAATAAAACCGCGGCTTTCTGTCTGAACATGAGCTGTACTAGGTTGCTAATAGCCGGTTCTGAAGCGAGCGACACACTGGAAACGGGCACCATATTACGAGTAATATCGAAAGTGTGCGCAGATTTTTCTAAGGATATGATGGTCTTGCTGTATAAACACATAATAGTTTACAATAACACCCTACCGTAAAAGAAAATCATAACAATCCAACATTTCCAAGAATTGTGAGATCTAATCCCTTAAGTGCAATTATTCTACCTGGAGTTTTATTAGGGTATCATGATTCATTGTGAATAATAGGGTAATCGCATAATTATTTTTGAATAAGGTTTTATTGATATTAATGATAAATGACTGTTTTACTAAAAATTTAAATGAAGAAAGTAATTTTAATTTTTTTTTCAATTTACTTGTAAGTGGTAGTTGTCACAGTGGTAACATTCGTAGTAGAGTCGACGTAAAAAGAGTTTTTAATATATCAGATGATCAAAAAGTGCGGTTTTCTATATTGAAAACTGAATGCGGATAGCATTTCCCAAAAATAAAATTATTTATCAAATTAACCGCCTACATAATTCTACATATTTTCCCAACTTGATACAACTTTGTAAATTTCGTTTCTATAGAAGGTTTTGCTATAACGTTTTCTTTATTGTAAATTTTAATAGATACTGGGGTTGATTAAATTAATGAATTAAGGTTAATATAACCCCCTTCCACAATAATTTTCGTATTCTGTGATTAATTATCTGCTGATGATGACAACTTAGTTGTCAAAATATGAAAATTTCTGTGAAAAGGGGTTATACTAACCTTGATTACTTTTCTTTATTGTGCACGGCATTATCTAAAGACAGAGTCTTCATTCTAATCGAAATTCTTCTCTTTTTATCGCGAAAGAAGCGTTCTGAGAGCAATCCATCATTTAGGAGTTCCTCTCATTTAGAGTTTTCTTAGTAATGGGATAGCCGTGACAGAAAACAGCATTACATTAAGGAAGAGTGCCCAGTCGGAAAATCCTTATAGGTCGTTACAAAGAATATAGAAAGGGTGCGTCTTTTAGATCAAAAAAAACTTGCTTTCTCCCTTCACATCAAATTGGGTGTGATGAAGTAATTATTTGAGGCCTTATCAAAGGAATGAGAATGCTTTCGATTTATTTTTCAGCAGTTTCCTGGCTTATCTGGGGCGATATTGAAGGAAGCAGTATCTCTTGGACGTGACGTCCGAAAATTTATGAAGGATAGCACCTTTGAGATAAAAATGAGTCCAAAAGAAAAAGCAGCATGAGTATCTTTTGTAACTTATAACCAGATTTCTTGGGAACGAAAAGGATCCTGAATACAAGGCCATTGTAGCTGAAATGTTGGAAAGCTTTAAGAATTTAGGCTGTTACATGAGCATAAAAGTACATTTTCTCCAATCACATCCAGACAATCTTGGCGCTGTCAACGAGGAACAAGGTGAAAGATTTCAGCAAGATGAGGAAATGAAGAAAAAATTTCGCGGAAGATGGAATGTTAACTTACTGCTGGATGTTGATTAGGGACGATCCCCAGTGATCCTACAGCAGAAGAAGCACAAAAAGTTTTGATGGGAAAAGAAAACAATAGTACAAGAACTATTAAACAAGATTATTCAGTTTTACTAATTTTGTGTTGTTTTTATGAAAAATGTTTGGTGACTTATGGTTTTAATAAAATTTAAAATAAAATATAAATTTTTTTGTATTTGCCTTGTTAATCCTAAAAAACAGATGTTTTTATTTGTGAGAAAAGCCTTTGTGATAGAAAAGAACGGTTTTAGTTCGGTTTGAGTGAACTGAAGAATACACAAAAAAAGGGACTAAAGTTAAAACAAAAGTATTTTTTTGAAGGCCTCGGTATTTCGTCTTCGCAATGTTTGTTTCACAATTGAAAAGCCTGAAAACACAGCGACATACGAGGGCAAGATGAAAAGTTCTCGGCCTGACAATGAAAGATTGCGATTTAAATTTTAAAAATGATTTTATTTTTCTACATAATCTCCTTTGAGTTCAACACACTTGGTCCAGCGTTTTTCTAACATCAATATTCCTTCCCGGAAGTGAAAGTCTGGAAGGCTGTCAAAATATTCTTCTACGGTCATTTCAACTTCTTCGTTGGATGTGAATCGTTTTCCAGAAACTTATTTTTCAAATTTGGGAATAGATGGAAGTGTGAGGGTGCTAAATCAGGAGAATAGGAAGAATGGCCGAGCAAATCGTACCCCAAATCCCGCAATTTACCCATCACCAATGCACCCTTGTGTGCGGGTGAGTTGTCCTGATGAAAAATGATTTTTTTCTTCTTTAAACCAGGACTCTACTCGCGAATTTTGGCATCCAGCTGTTCAAGATGGTTAGAGTAATATGCGCCTATAATTGTTCTGCCTTTTTCAAGGTAATCAATTAAGAAGATTCCTTTTGCATTCCAAAACACGCTGGCTATGACTTTTCCGGCAGATGCGATCGACTTCGCTTTCTTTGGCGCTGAACCACCGGCTTCCACTTACTGCTTCGATTGCTGTTTCGTTTCTGGCGTATAGTGGTGAACCCATGTCTCATCCATGGTGACAAATTGCCGCACAAAATCGATCGGATTCTTGTTAAATTTGCTTTTGATCGACATTCAGCAAATGCGGCACCCATCTTGCGCAAAGCTTTCTCATCTCTAATTCTTTGTGCAAAATGTTTCGCACCCTTTCTTCCGATATCCCCACAGCCTCAGCTATCTCACTCACTTTCACTCGCCTATCATCCAATACAATATCATGTACGTTTTCGATGATTTCTGGTGTTCATCTTCGAGGGACGTACGACCACGTTTAAATTCAGCTGTCCACTTTTTAACGGTTGACATCGAAGGAGCAGAGTCCCCGTACACTTTTGTCAACTTCGGATGAATTTCCATAGATGTTAAATCATCCAAAATAAAGAATTTTATAACAGCACGATATTCAAGTTCATCCATTTAAAAAAATAACACGCACGACGTCTACTACAAAAATTCCTGGAAACAAACTACTTGAGAGAACAAGTTGAAAGTTTTCATATGAACTAAAGATACATGCAGCCATACAGGAAACATAAATTTTCGTTAATTGTAACGCCATCTCTGTGTCAGGCCGAGAACTTTTCATCTTGCCCACGTATTGTTTCCTTTGAAATCCTGATGTAGGATTTCAATATCAATTTTTCCAATATTCCAGTTCTTTCGCAATTTGAATTTATAGTCGTTTATTGGTGGGCATCAAAACGACTATAGTTTAGTTCGTATTTTTCTTTCCATAAAAATACGCAAAATAATATTTCATCTTCACATATTAGGTACGTAGGCGATAGAAAGGATCTATTTCATAATTAATTAAGAGAAATAACGAAGTTTTACGCAGGTGCTCAGATGTCTCTTTAGAAGGTTCATTTTTGTTGATTTTCATTTTATTATACGAAACGAAATTTTATAATTTTTATAGCGCCCTCCTCCCTTCCACAGGCCTCCTCATATGTACGTGTACATTTATATTATTCGGAAATTATATGTGTATTAAAAATTTATGTAAATAAGAAAAGGAAGTATAAAAGATAGATAATGATAACATAATTTATTAAAACGAGATATTACATAAATAATTCATTATCTAACGAGCTGTTTGATATAATTAAAAGTTATATAATTTTTACTTTTTTCTTCTTTTGACGTTCATATCAGATACCAATAAAATATAACTAATTCTACGCAACCATTTTATTCTTCTTCTCCTTCTATTGTCTAAATTCATTAATTGTAATTTAAAATATTAATAGACCGTTGCTTTTATTATTCAAAATACTCTGTCCCTCCTGACTCCCGCGACTTCCGTTCCAACAATCTATTTTATTTATTTAAAATTTCACAGGTTATGGTAATTGCTTAAATATGCATGTGTTGATGATCTCTGAATGTTATCGCTTGTTAAAATAGCAGTTAAAAGAAGAATTTCTCAATTAATTGGGGGAAACGTGCTGAATCTACAAGTTATTATTACCTCAGGCATTAAATTTATATTATTCATATATCGGTCTTCATACATCAAAAAATAAAATAATTAAAGAAATAAATAGTATGAGGTTTAAACGTTTGTTGACTGGGAAGTAGCAGCTAGATTCATCCCTGTTACAAATTGACATATCGGTAGAGAAAAAAACCTATCAATTGTATGTATTTTTATTACAATGCTTAGGAAGTTTTTCATCTTTCACATTATTACATTCTTCTTCATCATCTTCTAATTATTGAGAAGCAAACTGCTTTTAAATATGGATCAAAAGGTGACTGTAAAAGGGGAGGAGAAAGGTGGAAACATCTCATTTACACTCTTGAAGAAATTGTTAAGAAGAAACGAAAATTAATGTGGAAAGGGGTTATATATCAACCTCCAGTGATTAAGTAAATCAACCACAGGCACCATCAAAATTACCTCCACGGAACAAGCATACCATGCAGCATTTCAGGATAATTTAGCATGGTCCAATGTTTGTTTTAGAAATTTATTTTTATTTTTGAATACTGCACCATAGGATTTTCTTAAAATGCTTTGTAAAATCCACCAACATTTCTTATATCTTTCTGTCAACTCTGTTTGTACAAACTTATTTTGTTTGGATGAATTGTCCGTGATTCTATTTTATTGATTGGTTTCTTTTTTCAGTATTTACATTAGTATTAAGTCTCATTATTAGCAAATTTAATTGTATAAAATTTCTGTCATCAAAATTTCTTTCAAATAGGTTATGCAAAAGGAATGTTACAACAAAAAATTTAAAAAAATAAACAACTCAACTTCGATTTTATTTCTAGCAGTGAACATTTGTTCAACAATGTCTAAATGTTCGGCATCACCCTATGACGTTTACGATGAATTTCTCTTGCCTGAAACTTTTTTGTAAATAGAAACTTTCTAGTAATAGTGGTTTTAATAATTTGAGTTCCAGGATAAGAAGGCTATAGAACTACTGAAAAAGAGGATAAAGTAGCTCAACAAACGTCTATGGCTTCCATAGGGATAGCATCTTCATTCAGCATTGCAAAAAGAAACATCGAAGCAGCTATGAAAAAGTGAAGTAAAAATAGATCTAGGAAAAAGCAGAAAAACCTACCAGAACGAAGATAGACAAAATAGTTTCTTGAAGAATAGTCCTTCAGATTCACAACGTGTATACTGAATAGGGACAACACATATATGAATTAATAAATGTAATCAACACTAAAACACTTGGTATAGATTCATAAACGTTATTTAAAAATACTTGTCTCTGTACATTTCACCTTATGGCATCTTCAGGAGTTAAGTTAAAATAAACAATTTTTACAATGGGATGGATCTTATATGTATATCTACTATAAATATCCTTCTACAAAATACTTAGAACTAACGATAGTAGAAGGGACATGAACACATAAAGATTTTATAACGTGCGGGCTAACGGTGTTGTACCAGGTCCATTTGATCATTAAAAAGGACTTGATCCTTATTTGCGTTTTTTTTTTATAATACGTTTCTAGGATGTTCAGTTTGCACCCTGTTTTTTCAAATGTAGAATTTCTAAATTTGTTATTGTGTGTGCATGTCTGCCTTCTTTTAAGTTATCCGTAAAATTGAATTCTCTTTGTCTACCACTGATCTCATATGTTCTTCAAATCTGACTTCGAAATCCTTACTTGTCTGCCCTATATACCTTTCCTCCCCTAACTTATAACTTATGCCAATTTGAAGGCTTAGTAAAAATGACATTTCTACAAATGAGAAATGAATATTCTAAAGCGAAATTACACGCGGAAAAACTGTTTCTAATGCTGCTAGATCTAATTAAAAGAACGTCGCTGGAGAACATTCCAACGAGACCTGAGAACCACAAAAGATTTGGAAAAGTAGCTGTGAAATAGGCTCCACAGCTACTCCAAATAATCTAGTTTAATTTGACACTTTAATAGAAAGAATTCAAAGAGAATTTTAAGAAATTTTAATTCAAGATTTGTGGGATTTATTTATGTGAGGTATATCGGTTTACTTCTTTAAGTAGCAGAAGAAATAAAGTTAGTGTTTAAAGGTTTAAAGTTTAATTAAAGATTGATTCTTTGGTCTTTCTCTTTTGAGTCAACTCTTTGGTTTTGAGAAGTGAAATGCGTTCATAAAATATGCTTTTGGAACATAAAAAACAAAGAATATATTCTATAGGGCTCCTATTGGATCGTTCTCGAATGAATTCACGTAATGAGGTTATGTTACTTAATTTTAGTAATAATTTGAGTTTCATTTTTAAGCTCTATTTATTTTGTATTTATCTGTAATTCAAGTTATAATATTTAGTTTTTTATTTTCTAACGTTATATAAATACTGCTATTTTATATTATTATATTCGTAATATTGTAACTGGAATCTGTTGGATAATAACGTTTATTATTATATGCGTCAACATCTTTAGATTGATAGACAGATGTAGTAAATATAACATATAACATCTAATTAATGGTAAAATATTAAAATTACTTTAGTAATACTAGTGATAGTCGTTGCATTTATCTGATTTCACACTGTATATTTCCTTAAATTAAATTAATTTTTTTCAAAGAATTATTTACGTGTAAAATCATAAAAAAAAATGTGAACATTAAGGACAACTTCCACCTTACAAAAGGGAACACAAGAATCGGCAGTGTATCGAGTGAAAAGGGGGGCCGAGGGAGAGGAGTGCGGTTTAAGAAACACAGTAAAAGGGGGTAAATTTGCGTGTTTCGCGCGGATTGCATGTGAAAAATACCGTGAAGGCAATGAATTTTTTTTTCGTTACTCCAACTTACTCCCTGAACTATAATTTTCATCCCCGTCGTCGTTTCTCTATCGGCGTGGCCGCCCCGTTCGCCCCCGCGCGTTCGTCCGCAACGAAACGGCAAGTCAACAACGGCGATAGAAATCGAATTTTCTTTTCTGTACACTTACACGATAGACACACATATTATTGCATAGCTACAGCTGAGAAATACACCTTCGTGATCGGTTCTGTCATGATAATAGCTTTATTAATAACAAAAGAATGCCGTCTCTTTTCGATATGTGCGACGGAACGATTGAGAAAATGCACGAAGAGTGCGGAGGGAACGGAGGAGTGGGTTGAATAGGGATGGAAGGGTAATGTAGAGCTGAAGAAGGATGAGGAAATCAGCAGTTAGGAGAATCAATCATTAGTAATGCTTACATTGGCTGTTTTAAAACCCTCCAGTTCAATACATATTGATTTTGATGCTATCGAAGGACTTGGTGATATACCGCAGTTTCTATAAGTAAAGGGAAATGCGTACAAAATTACTACAGTTTTTCGTATACCCAATTATATTTCTGTAGTTGTACTGAATTTTTTTATTTATAATTGATAAGAGTGATAAGAGAAGCACAGCACAATATTGTTGGAAATTGCATAGATAGAAACATTTTGATAACCTGCGCGTATTTTTATTTTTAAATTGTCTTTTTATTAAATACAAATCGATTTTAAAAATTCTCGAAATTTTTAACCCAAACACTGCAACCTTTGTGACGTTACAAATATTTCAACGGGAAATCTCTTTTGTTAGTTAACCTCAGCGTATCATAAAACAAGGCCCCTTTTTCCAAGAAAATATTGCCTACTATGATACGTATTTACACGTAGATCGTTTCCTGGAACACCATCCATCACTCATTGGACAACGGCCTGCCATGTCTTGGGATATTCATTGATCTTTCAAGAGCATTTGACCTGGCCCATCATGATATTTTACTGCACAAACTGTCTCAATATGGTGTTAGGGGCATCGCTAACAAATGGTTTAAATCTTATCTCACTAATCGTAAGTAGAGTGTCAGGATAGGTAGCTGTCAGTCCAGCTACATTGGTATTAACTGAGGTGTACCCCAGGGGTCTATCTTGGGACCCGCACTATTTTTGGTCTACGTAAATGACCTTCCGAACATTCTACGAAATGTAGAACGAGTCGTTCTTTATGCGGACAATGTTAGTGTAGTTGTCAGGTCTTGAA
This sequence comes from Dermolepida albohirtum, assembly GCA_031893035.1. NCBI lineage: Eukaryota > Metazoa > Arthropoda > Insecta > Coleoptera > Scarabaeidae > Dermolepida > Dermolepida albohirtum. The sequence goes on from JAVIWB010005051.1 coordinate 581,200, forward strand.
ATGTTGGTGATATTTGTGATGTGGCCAATGGAACATTCAATAAAATTGTCCAACAAGTGAATTTTGAATAGGAAAAAAACAAAATTGGTATACTTTCACAATAGGATTAAGCATATTTCCCATGTACAAATAAACAATGAGATATTCGATTGTGATTCTTCTTCAAGAATTCTTGGTTTGGTAATTAACGAAAACCTTAAATGGTCTGCACATATAGATAGAGTATACAGAACACTGGCTAAGGTGTGTTTTACCCTTAAGCAGCTCCGCAGATCCTGTAATTTGAGTACCCTGCTTACTTTCTATCATGCTAATTTTGTTTCTTGCATGAGATATGGTGTGATACACTGGGGAGTGTCGCTGGAGGTGGGTAGTGTGTTCCATATGCAAAAACGGGCCCTGAGAATCATCTTTGGGCTGGGCTATAGGAATTCCTGCAGGAAACATTTTCGAAATAACTCGATACTAACTATTTATAATATTTATATATTAGATCTTCTATGCTTCGTTTTTAGGAACAAAAGCGCTTTTTCGAGTGGCAATGTAAAACATAATATGATACACGAACTGATAATTATTTATTATCTGCCTCACACGCAAAATCTATGTTCCAAAAAGGAACATATTTTATGGGATGTAAATTACACAATAACTTATCACTTTCTATTAGAAATATCACAAACTTCTGTATTTTTAAAAGCAAACTTAAGCGGTACCTGCTTACGATAAATTGAGTGTGTACGTAGTATGTATTGATTGCTATTTTCTTATATGTACTGATATGTACTGTATGCACATCGTTTTAGAAATAAAATTTATTATTATTATTATTATATTTAATATTAATTCCTTTTCATTTAATTTCTACATTCGATTATAAATTCAAACTTTAATCTTTTGACAAAGAAAACTATTTAGTTTCTGTCAAATATTCACTTATCAGGTAATTATTACCGGAAGTTCGCATTACTTATATCTTAATTTTATTACATTAAGCAAGTCGCGTGACATAACATTTTAAAGTACTTTTCCAAATTAAACTTTTAGCGATAACGTTTTTAATGCCTTTCATTATACCGCGCCCCTTCATTATTTATCAATTTTGGTGTGCGTATTATTACTGGTCAATTTCAGTTTAGGACGGTAGCAACTCTTTGTTCCATCGATTCTTTAGAATATCCCTCTCTTTTCTCATATTTTGCAACCCAATAACAGTACACAGTGAACGGCAGTGTAATCCTGTACATCTTGTGTTCTCATGTGGTCGATATATAGTAAAGCCCCTCTCTTTTACACTCTTGGGCAGACAATCACAAAAGCCCGTATGGCTTAGAAAAAAATCTTTCGTTACTCCTAGGGAAGGAACTAGTCAGTTAATTTAGAGAGTAGGCGGGTTCCTATATAAAAGTTATTATAGGGGCGCCAATGCTGAAGCATGTGGATTCTCACATACGTGCCAATGGCAAAATTTAGGGTAACACAAAATAAAACACTAAAAGCGATAATGGAAGAAAACCCAATATTAATTCTAAACTATCTATTCATTTATTAGCATCTAATCAATGACTAAATGAGCAACCTGTAAATAAGTCCTCAGAAATATTAATCTAATTACTAGCATGTAATCAACATCTTAAATGAGCAATGCTTGTATATAAATCTTTGTGTTTTCTAAATATTGACTATAATTTCCGTCCATCTTCTTGCGTTGTTCTTTTTTAGTAGAGAACGAAGGTTGATAATAGCCAATGATCAAACAAGTTCGAAGACTTCGAAATGGGGATATACTGTACGAGTAACAAAGTGAAATATTCTTCTAACTAATTACTGACGGAATAGAAAGAAGAAGAGGAATGGGAAGATGTCGTGCCTTAGCAATGTAAGACCGCGAACGATAGAGTATTTGATACACAGATCTAAAGATCGGAAACAGTGGAAAATACGGTCGTAAATATCCATTAATGTATATGAAATGAAGAAAAAACTGGGTGCCCAACTGATCCTGCACTTTTTCGACTTGTTGCGACGACGAGAGTGCTCCCCTCCTCGTTGAAGAAGAGTGTTGATTATTCCTCTACAACGCTGAAGGGTATCGAGGGAGGTACCTATGATGAGAAACGATTTAAAAACCGCAACATTTCGAAAAAAGAGACTCTAAATAACAATATCGAAGACAAGTATTCTTGCCATTGCGATACCTGGGTGTTAGTAAAATTATTAGTCCTAGTTTACGTATTTTTCTCTATTTTATTCTTATGTATAGTAGCTATTATATCAGTACACCAATCTTATTTGGCGTCCACATTAATTTAATAAGATTCAACTTGGTAGTTTTCCGGGTTTTACCCTTGTTAAGTTTTCTTATTTTTTATAGTATTTCCTTCTTTCTATCCAACATTTACGTTTTTATAGCATCGAAATAAAACATAAATCAATAATTAACTTATAAAAATCGAATAGACTTGACAATAATTTGTCTAAAACTTGCCGCTGTAATAATAATTTCTTAGATTATTTTAGGCACACATTGGACTATATGAATTGATGTCCGACCAATACAATTAAAACGAATTAAAAATTATCAAAGCCCGAACAACTTCCGTTGCCGGCTGTGCACTAGTAATCGTCTGGGCTTATAATGCGAATTGGCCGATACAACAACTTAATTAAATAATAAATTGATTATTTCCACGAAGCGGGACAAAGACGATTCGCGAAAAAACCACGTTCGGAGTTCGTAATTTTTAAACTGATTACAGTGTAATTATAAAGTAAATATTGCTGTTTTTAAATACTACGAACTTTTAGGGAAGAGAAATTATACGCTTTTGTTAAAATATTTTGACATTACTATGAAAATAATGAATCTTCCCATAACGAATTGTTATTGTATTTGCATTGTGGTATCTAGACTGCGATTTCTGGAATTAGTCATTGCAATAATAAATATTTGTGAGAATATATAGAAAAGAACAATTATATTTTTGTCACAGTTCAACAAAATGCTTTACAGGGTACTTTTTAAAGCAGTAGAATTTTTTATGGGATATGTCAAATTGAACTGGAGGAAGCGATTCTAGTCTCCATTACTAAATCCCAAAGATAACGCAGGAGCTCTCTATTTTAGCTAAATTGGGAAATTGGTAATTAGAAATGAATATGTATTTGAATACTGCATAAAGCACACACCTATACTTTAACCTCCTACATTATTATTAAATTAACATAAAGCAGAAGCAGGATCTTTGTGGAATACGTAAAATCAAACTGGTCTGAATTAGTTAAACTCCGACAGCACGCTAAAATTTTTTTCAGATAGATCGCCACTTTGAGAATTAGTAAATATTTTTTTCAAAATTACACCTTTTTTGCTACATTTTTTCCACGAAATGCTCTACAGGTATTTTTTTAAGATTATTACTAGAATTTTTCTGGAAAATAAATGTAAAACTAGAAGACATTGCGTTAGGTAGAATTAGTTAATCCTCTATACCAGGCATGGGCAACCTTTGACATGTTGAGGGCCAAACTTTAATGTGCAAATATGTTCGCGGGCCGCGTTTAAAAGAAGTGTTCATAATTTTTGGCGATAGATATCAAACATGAAATAATAAGGAACCGGCCCGCGGGTCGGTCGTTGACCACATATGCTCTATACCAGGTATGGGATGGGTAACCTCTGACATGTGGGCCAAACTTTAATGTGCAAATACGTTCGCGTGCCGCGTCTAAAAGTAGTGTTTAATTGTTTAAGTGTTTAATTCAGAGTGTTTTGGTGCTTATGAAGAGGTGGATGGATGCCGTCGTTAAGTACTTTTTCTTGGATAGCTTACCAGTAAAAAAATATTCATAATGAGGTCAAGGATAGTCTGAAAATTTCGGCTTCTTCACTTGCCATTGTTGATAAATGGGTTCGTGGGTTTAAATGTGGTTGAAAATTGTTGAAGAAGAACATGCGTCTGAAATAGTTCATGCTTAATGTACACAAGGTGTTTGTGAGACCGGTGCCATGACAGCTGTTTTAATCAAAAATTGAGGCAAGTGCAAATTTCTCGTGTTTGGAGCGTTTTCTAGAAATTAAAGTAGATTTAATGCGCTAATTTATCACCACAGATGAAACTCGGTTTCATCATTTATACAGTCGAAATAAAATAATAAAAATAATCAAACTCTACTGAAAGACAAGAGGAACAATATCATAAAACACACATAAATCACACACATTTTTGACCATAATAACCTTTTTCGGTGTAGTGCATGTTAGTTTAAGTAAAAGTATTTTTAAAAACCTTGTGAAACAGTGCACATCTTGGTTTTCAACGATGCGGATCGCGTACGGAGTATATTTTTCGTACAATTTTTTCGCCGTGTTTTACCAGGTGCGACACTTTGATTTTATCTGCTGATGATGACAACTTGGTTGTCGAAATACGTATACAGAATTTACAAATAGTTAATTGTGGAAAGGGGTTATATATTAACCTTATTGATCAAAAAAAAAAAATAATCAAATGTTTAAAGAGAAACGCGAATTTTCTAATTCAGTAATAAAATATTAATTATTATGTAATTAGAAAGATATACGTAAAAGTTAAACTCCAGAGATATCATGTCACCCACTTATATTTGGCGTTCAGCCTGTATATCAATCCTATTCAAATTTCCTAACTGTAACAAAATCATTATTTCTAGACGAAATTATATACAAGTAAATAGTTCTCTCAAAATTCAAATATTTAAGATACTCCAGGTAAAACCGGAACTGTCAAAATAATGCACTCACTCTATATATATTAATATCTTTAAATTTAGAGAATTATACTGCAAAGCGAAGTATTAAATATATCTACAATAGTTTAACTGGTCTAATTTTCCATTGTTAATCACTTTGATAAATACAACTTAATTAAACGAAAAATATGTTATAAATACGAAAGAAATTTTCTGCAGAATTTTATTAAATTACAAGTACGTAATTTTCTCCAATTTTATGTCATTAACATCTTTTTTTTCAATCAGAATTAGTAACCGCTAGCGAAACAATATTTCGCATTACCTGTTGAAATCACATGAGAACTTTTTCCATTTTTTTTCGAAAAGGTGCCACATCCAAACAATCGCACATTATTTTGCAATTGTGGCGTGTATTTTTAATGTCTTTCTCTAATAATATGAACGGGCTTCACGTATTTATTTTATTATAACGTTATTGTATTTTGTCAGTCACATTATCCATACAATACGAATACAGAAACGAAATAAGTAGGTTATAGGATACTATTGAGTCATTTGTTGCGAGTGTGCTTGTGTATGTGTGTCTACTCCAATGTCTTTTCTACTACTGCGTTTCATCAGCAGAAGGAGATATATGGCTAAGCTATTAAACAGTGCACTGGTATTGCTACTGTATTGTATTATTGTTTTTTGGGACCTTGAAGTTTTTCTTTTCTCTTTTTTTTTAAATAAAGAATTGTCACATGCATATATAACGATACAATACGCTAATAACAAACAGAGAACGACAGAGATGTTCCTGAATCGAAGAGAGATATAGGTGGAATACGACATTCAATGAGTGGAAAAAATCATTGCTTAACCTGTCTTAAAACAATAAAAGATTTCAGTTTGTTTATAATTGCGTGCTTTTGACAAATAACTCCATTATCGTTATGTATGGAAGTCATTATTGTTTACGTAGAGACGAAGGGGCGCAGGGGGGACGCAATAATGATTTCTTGTATTATTCTCTACGATTGCCAAATAAAGTTATTTCTTCGCTATTTATAATTTAGGTTAAATTTATTCGTTTTGAAATTTTATATGTTAGAAGAAAAATATGTTTCTTCTTCAGTAATATCAATTTAGTTTTCGAAAATTAGGGTTAACAATTGTTAAAAATATATTATTTTGTTTCAAAAAAAAAAGAATAGTAAAATTAATACATATTTCTCCTACAACACTATAGTTATTAGTAAAAGGAAAATATTAGGAGAAATTTTAAAAAGCAAAACGTATAAGTTTCATATTCCTGTCCTGTGGAAGTCTTATTTTACGTTTTATTTTTAATTTTGCAAATAATAATTCGATGATAAATGAAAATCTTCAGCCTGTTAATGCGAATGAAATTTTGGTCGATTTGACAATGGTTATTATGAAATTGTTTTTCCTTTTGTTTTTCTTGGAAATTTCAATTTCGACAAACGTGACAACTCTTATTATGTACGTAAAAAGGTAGTATTTCGAGATTTTCTATGAATACACTTGTAATCTATCTTCGATAATTAATATTATGCAGATACAGACACGTAGGGTCAAAAACGAGGTTGTATAATATCTTCTTGAATTTCAAGCTATCTTTTATAGAAGGACACACAGTAAGAATCGTTGGTGTTTCGGGTATCGTATTTGCTGGTCCTTACAAGGACTTATTTGGTGACGCTTCAATGAGATGCCACTCATATTCTTCTCTAGGTTATCGCTCGGCCTAAACCTGTTCAACTGTTTCAAACCAAACGGAGTCAAGACAAGAAGATGAGTGGGATTTTACTGAAACGTAGCTAGAACAGTCCTTCTGAGGACCGGCAAGATAATGCCCGAAAAAACCAACGATTTATATCACTAATTGTATTGATTCTCGAATAAGAGAGAATAAGGCTTTTTTTTATAAAAAGGAAATAAAACAAGCGAAATTTTTAAATCAGCCAGTGACGTATCGAAAATTATTTATTTTTTCCTCCCTCAGACCTGTAAGATATAATAATTCTTACTAAGAAAATTAAATATTTTTTTAAATAAAGAACTGCTTGATCAGTTTCAGTACAGACAGACAGTAGCAGTAGTTGAGCCCTGAAAATGTCCCATATGAGTGGGTACGAAACGTCGGCAGTTATACCAGTGACGCGGTTCCAGCCTGGAAGCCCAGAAGCAGATAGTGTGGACCACGCGGAAGTCTACGTACCAGATTAACTGCTTGATTAGTTTTTTACATCTGAACTTAGTCGTCATGCTCCCATCATATATAGCGTCCTTGATTTTTTTTAAAGACTTCGTCTCTAAACTGCGTAATTTCTCATATTGTTTAAGTCCTATTTTTTATATTTCACTTCCATTTAGGATGACCGACTTTAAAACAAATTATGAAGTAATCAGTGCAACTCATTCGAATGCGTACTATTTTTTCTTCTGGTTTTGACAAGTCTTTTGTATTTTATTGTATTTTTTAAATGAAATTTTTCAATGGTAAAAAACAATTTCGTTAGTTCTTTGCCTCGTTGATTGAATCAGTTCTATAGTATCTACATAGAGTTTATGAGACATACATGTAATCTCGACGTTTTGACGAATTACTAATAATTTCCATCGCAAAATGGTTGGAGTTTAATTTCAACCTTAGAAGACCGCATCGGTATATATTTGTTTCAGTGGTATATTAGCATAAACTTATTTAATGGGAATTATAATTGCCAATGATCGGTGTTTTAACCAAAATAAAACTCGAAATTTATAAAAAACCTTTTAAAAGAACCAAAATATTGTCTATACAAATAGGAGTTCATGATTTAGTTAAATTCAAAAAAGAATATGATTAAAAACCAAATAAGCTCTTCAAATATAAACAGGATAATATATGTTGACTTTAATTTGTGTTACTATTAAAAAAATAGAACTTCGGGCATCTTCTTTAGAGTTAAAACTATGGTAGTGTTAATTATAAACAATTTAAAAAAAAATTATTGCTTCGTTGGGAATCTATTGGGTTTAAAACCTATGTTCTATACTGATCCAATTACGTTTTTTTAAATAAAGCAAGACGCAAGAAAGCAAGCTAATTTAAAGCATACAATAACAATATGATTCATAAATTGGTCCTTACCTTTCTTTGGTATTAATGACTTCAGTAAAAGTACAGCGTTGTCATCACAGCTCCACGCGTGCATCTTCCTATAGCTATCTCTTCCTTTTTCAGTTAATTTGTCCCACGGTTTCGGTTTGGACAACAATTCTGAAACTGTACCCTGGGACAGACCCAGAATATATTTCGCAAACAATCTCTGTCCAATATTATGTATGGACAGCAATTCTCTGACTCTTCTAGATATGTGAAGTGTGTCCAGGTTTTGGGAGGCGTATTTATCCATGTTGAATCGCAACATTTCTTGTAATCTAGCCTCCATGGGATCACCTTTTGGAATGAGGCTCTCGCCCAGGCGACCCACCATCGATCCCGGTGGCATGCCCAAGTCTTCGGCGAATCTAAAAGGTCGGTGTTGTTCTTCGTACCGGTACGGACTTTTGATATCGTCCGCCTTTAGGAAAGCCGGGCACACCGTGGCACTGATGGGGATATTGTTGTTGGACACGTGGTGATTATTGTTATCCTCCGGACTTTTCGGATTTCCGTTGAGGACAGGCGATGATTGCGGACCCGTAACGGAATCCGCAGGTTGCGGTGTGGAAGCTGTGCTTTTCTCGGTGGAATCGGCCGCTATAGGAGTGGCTACGCCGAGTATCGGACCGTCGGCAGATGGCGACGAAGGTATAATGCGATTGTTCAAGGACATCTGCTCGATGCTCCTCCTCCAATTGGCGACTATTTCTTCGCCTAGGAGGGTTCCGAAAGTTTCCACGTTTTGGAAGGGTGGAGGTAGTGGTCCGGTGGATTGTGGGGGTGAGTTCGAGGAGGTACGTTGTTGCTGTTGGCTGGAAATTTCGTGAAGATGTTGTGGAGGCTGCTGTTGTTGTTGTTGCTGCGATGGGACGTGTTCGTTTCCTGTAAGAGAAATAAATGCTTTCATATAAAAATAATATATTCGGCTTAGGAACAGTACAGTACTTTTCTGAGTCCGGTGTTCTATTAAATATTAATAATTAGCAATTAATCAATTTCAAGAGATAATGAGGGTATGTACATACAATCCGTTTACTAAACATGCGGCAAAAATTCAAAGAGTTATTTCTTGGGTTATTTTAAGATTTTCTTGCGCTCGGATGATTTTCGGACACATGCTTTGCTTCGAAGATAAAAGGGAGCGTTTTTATATTCGCGGAATGAGCGGGTTGTAGAGGGGTGAGTAGGCGCATTGGGGGCGTGGCCTGTGTAGCGACTCATGATTAGTATAAATACGAAGTTTCATTGTTATTAGACAGTTAGTCTTTGAACTATCGTCAACCAAGTAACATAATCAGGAGTGAAAAGTTGAATATGGAAAAAATCGAATATCGTGCCGTTATAAAGTTCCTTACCAGGCAAGGAAAATCAGTCGCGACCATAATGAATGAGATGTCATTGGTTTATGGCGACTCTTGTCCAGGAAAAACCATGGTGTACAAGTGGCATAGTTTATTTAAACAATTAAGGGAATGCCTTGAAGACGACCCGAGGCCGGGCAGGAGCATTGAGGTGACCACGCCAGCACTTACCCAAAAAGTTGAACAAATTGTACTCGAAGATGCTCGACTAAAGAAGAAACAACTCGCAGAAATGGTCGAAGTATCCGATACAACAATTTTTAAAATCCTACACGATCATCTCGGCATGTCTAAGGTCAGCGCAAGATGGGTGCCGAGAATGCTCACGCTGCCGCAAAAACAACAGCGCGTAGAGTGTTCGCGTGCATTTTTGGACCTCTGTAATGAAGACAAGGATGGTGTATTGAGTGGAATTGTTACTGGAGACGAAACTTGGGTTCATCATTATGAACCTGAGTCCAAACAAGACTCCATGCAGTGGCATAAAAAGGGCACAGCACCTCCCAAGAAATTTAAAGTGTCACAATCAGCTGGGAAACTCATGGCAACGGTATTTTGGGACTCGGAAGGAATATTGTTGATTGATTATAAAGATAAAGGTGTTTCTATAACCGGAAAATATTACGCTTCAATATTAGAGCGACTAAAAGAAGCCATTAAAGAGAAAAGACGGGGAAAATTGACAAAAGGTGTTCTGCTTTTGCACGACAACGCGCCCGTCCACAAGAGCCGCGTTGCTTTAGCTGCCCTGCATAAGGTGGGCTTCGAAATTGTGAGTCACCCACCCTACAGCCCAGACCTGGCCCCGAGTGATTATTACCTGTTTCCGAAAATGAAAAAAGAGCTGCGGGGTAAAAAATTTACTGCCGATGATGAAGTCAAGGAGGCAGTTTCGGCGTATTTTGCAGATAAAGAGAAATCATTTTTTTATGAGGGTATAAATAAATTAATTGAAAGATGTGAAAAATGTATCCGTCTTGCAGGTGAATATATTGAAAAAGAAAAATAATTTGTTTTTTTTATTTCCACCCCTTGTCCCCCATTCCGCGAATATAAAAACGCTCCCTCGTACAAGGCGGTGTAAGTTTGGATGTTATAATTATTAATACATCCAAGTAAAGCAATCCTGGTGTTTTAATTGGATGCAACTCTTGTGTCTTTTAAGAGTTCTACTGTCAACTAGGAAAAGATTGGATTCAGGCATCTTAGCTAGTGGTAGTCATTTTCAACAGTTTACGAAGACTACGAATCTTTATATGTAATGTATGTAAGTAATACTAGCTGTACCCGAAAGTCATTACCGGTTTTTCTAATAGATGTCGCTAGACTTAAGTGTGAAATGTTATGATTTGAATAATTTTATTCTACTGACATCAAGCTTCAAAGTCATACATGTTATATTTTGCGAAAGTAACACTGTCATAGATTTATACCTTTTTGAAAATGTCGAGTTTCGTGCTTGAAAAAGTGCATTACTTTTCTTACTTAATCAAAAGAAAAAAGCTGCTGAAAGTCATCGTTTGCTGGTATAAACTTACGGTGAGCATGATACAATCATAAAAACATGTGAGGCGTGGTTTTGACAATTCTAAAGTGGTGATTTCGATGTGCAAGATAAAGAACGTTCTGATAAACCGAAAAAGGTTGAAGATGTGAAACTGCAGGAGTTATTGGATGAAGACCTAACTCAAACTCAAAAAACGATTGGCAGAAGCGTTAAATGTGGCCCAAAAAACTATTAGCGACCAATTACGAGCAATTTAATTCATTGATTTTTGCGATGGTTTTTTGAGCTGTGTAAGAGGGTGCATCGTCTTGACGAAAAATGACGTTTTTCTTCTGTAAACCTGGTCTTTTCTCGCGAATTTTTACATCAATCTTGTCCAAAAGGTTACAATAATAAACTAAGTTTATCGTTTTACCAGTTTGGAGGTAATTCACGAACAAAATTTCTTTTGTACCCAAAAAAAAAATGATGCTAACACCTTCTTGGCCGATTTCTGGATCCCAATTCGCTCTCGAAGCCGAAGTACCGGGTTCATATTACTTCTTAGATTCTTGTTTTAATTGAAGATTATGGTGGTAAACCCAAGTCTCATCCATACTGATGAAATGATGCACAAAATCGTTTTTATTCTTTCTAAAATGCTTCAAATGTTGCTGAGAAAGTCGCATTTATATGTGTTTTTGTTCCATCGTTAATGAATGCGGCATCCATTTTGCATACAGCTTTCTGAAACCCAAAACTTCAGCCAAAATATTTCTCACACTACCTAATGAGATGCTTCTACTAAATTTCTCTCCGTTAATCGACGATCTTCCAAAACCATATCCTATATTTCAGCTTCGATTTCTGGTGATGCATATTTGAGACATCCTTCACATGGATCGTCTTTAAGACTTGTATGACCACGTTTAAATTCAGCAACCCGTCTTTCTACTGTTCTAAATGAAGATGAAAAGTCCTTAAACACGTTTAACAATCGCTCGTGAATTTGTTTTGGTGCTACACCTTCCAAAAGTAAGAATTTTATCACTGCAGGATATTCAATTTTTTCCATTGTAACAAATACTGTGACACGTCAACTTTGAACACTTGTAAATATACGAATGAGAGAATATAAAATGATGTTCATAAAAAAGTAGTACAATTTTTAGAAAAGTTAAACGACTAACCTAATAGCGCCATCTCTTAGCGAACAACAAAACTTATTGAATAACCTGGTATTTTATTTTATAGAATATTTAAATTATGAGTAGTTATTGATATTAATAAATACGATTCTATATATAAGCAACATTAGAACGGGATAAGTACTGTACATTTTTTTGCTATTTTAAATAAGCTTGTTGTATAGGAACGAATATCGTATTGAATTTTTGTCGAATGTTTAGTAAACGCCCTGTATATTTTATAAAGGATTACAAAAGTACTTAGAATGTTTTTTTAAAATTAAACTCTCTTCATTTTTATGTATTCTAAAAATATCGAAATGAAATTTCAAAAAGGCCACGGCCAGAAATATATAAATTAAATGTGATAATGTCTCATCACAGATTATAAAAATATTTGGAAAACACATGTCAAAGTAATTTAAAAAAGAATTAGTAGTGACTGTTACTACCTAAGGTGTGCACACGAAGTAGGTTAATAAATTTCGTTCGTGAAAACTAAGCTATTACGAGGATAGTTTGATAAGTAGTGAGAATGACACATAGGTGGCGCTCTAGTTGGTAAAACAAGTGCACTGTAATTTAGGTTGCCTCTTTATACGTTTACATTCCGATATTTAGATAAATCGGTTGATTAGTTTATTTTTGACAGCTGATTGAAAAAGAAGCAATACGTCGTTTTGTTAAAATGGAAAAAGCAGAGTATCGTGTGGTGATTAAATACTTCGTAATTAAGGGTATGAAAGCTACCGAAATAAAAGATAAGTTACGGGAAACATTAGGTGAATCTGCTCCATCATCCGCCACAATAAGTAGATGGGTAAATGAATTTAAACGTGGTAGAACAAACTGTGTTGATGAAGCGCGCTCTGGAGCACCCATAACCGTGACTTCTAAGGAAATGATTATAAAAATCCATAATATTATTACGCAAGATCGACGACTCAAAGTGAGAGAGATAGCAGATATGGTAAACATTTCAACAGAACGCGTACACCATATTTTAACGAAAGAATTGGGCTTTTCCAAGCTTTCGGTAAGATGGGTGCCGCGATTGCTTACGACTTATCAAAAGTTCACTCGTTTGCGCATTTCCAATGAGTGTTTGGACCTTTATAAGCGGAATCCGGTTGATTTTTGTAGGCGATTTGTATACCCGAAACTAAACAACAGTCGAAACAATGGTTAGAACGTGGCTCTGCACTTCCAAAGAAAGAGAAAATCACTTTATCGGCAAACAAAATGATGGCATCAATTTTTTTGGAATCAAAGGGCATTTTGCTCATTGATTACCTTCAGAAAGGTGCCACAATAAACGGACAATATTATGCAGAATTTCTACAAAAATTAAATGTTGAGATTCGTGCTAAACGGCCAGGAATGACAAAGAAAAAGATTCTGTTTCACCAAGACAACGCTCCCTCACATACCAGCACAGTTGCGATGTCCAAAATCCACGAGTTGCATTTCCAATTAGTACCGCATGCGCCTTATTCGCCGGATATAGCCCCTTCCGACTTCCACTTTTTCCAAAATTTAAAACGGCACTAGGTGGAAAGAAATCTTCGTAAATGAGTATTTTGCAAGCCTTCCGGAATCGCATTTTAGAGATGGCATAAGGGCATTGGAGCACCATAATGTATGTATGTATGCACTTTTAGGAGAATATATTGAAAAATAAAAATTATTTTGTATTTAAAAAATTCGTTTTTCTTTTCCATTCTCACTACTTGTCAAACTACCCTCGTATTTTATTTCATCGAATATTTAAATGTAAATAGTTGTTGTTATTAATAAATACAATTTTGTATATATGCAACAGGGTCGATACCAATCATTTTTTGTTGTAAAATTTAAATAAGTAATTATGTATAAAATTAGAAGCAAAACGGGACCTTAAATAGGTTGTAAAATTCGAAATGTTTTATAAATTATTATTTTGTTAATTGATATTTTGCAAAAATATATTTGTCATAATTATTGTGTACTTTAGTGACTTATTTATACAAAATTAAGATTAAACTACCTCAAAACGTAATTTTGTGTCTTATTACCGAATTTTCGTAAAAAAAAATATTCCCTAAATACTTTAAATTGATTCTAGTGTCCCTTTTCCTTTGCTAATCTTTTATAATATATGTTCTACTTTTTATATTTTCTAAAGCAAAGTTTGATAAAGATTTTTTCATTTTTTGAAAGATCTTCTATTAGGAACGGTAAAAGAAGATATTATTTTACTTAAAGAACGAATTGAATATTATTTAAAATAGCTTAGCTAATTATAGTGTTTCCGAAACTGTTTGATATAGCATAGACAAAAAGACAAGCGCGTTTTTGTATTGTATATGAAACTTTTACGAAACACCCGGTATTTGAAAAGAGTTCGCGTGTAAAAAATAAATTTTTAATTAGTCCTGACCGACCGTCGAGTTATAAATTTCATCGTTGAACCGTGGAACTGCAGGAAGTACAACATAAACTTAAACGATGAACTCGGCGCGATAAAGTTTTCAAAAGCGCGCGTCTAGCGGTGACGGTGCGCTCCCGTCTCGAATAAACGGCGAATTAATGTTGGCGAGTTAAAAAAGGCGAACGCATTTTACAGACGACCTATTATTATATTTAAAATTATAAAGATTATACCTGAAGATTTGGAGGGATTTTTATAGCATAAATGGCACGTTTTGTAACAGTTAAACACTTAAATAACGGGGTGGTTTTAAAAGTATTATTAATAAAAAAATTACATGAATTTTCATTGCTGTTAACACTAATGGTTTGCTTATACAAAAGCAAGTAGCGTACGTACATGACATTTTGAATTTATTTTAAATATGTTTCTGATTAAATTCGAAGTTTATTGTAAATTAGTATTTCCTGTCTGCGTTGGAGGACTCGAACATGTATCTGCCGTTTGCTAAACAGCTGCCTATCAATTAGGTACAAGGGTGGTCCCAGAAGTACCTGACCCCACAAAGAAAACACAAAAATGTTGGAAAAAAATATATTTATTTTTCAACATAGTCTCCTTTCAGCTCTATACACTTTTTCCAGTGATGTTCAATAAGTTCGATACCCTTTTTTAATAAGAACTATCTTGCTCCTCAAAATAACCATTAACTGCCGACATAACTTCTTCAGCGTTGGAAAATCTTTGACTACTGAGCCATTTTTTCAAGTTTGGGAACAGAAAATAATCCGAGGGGGTTAAATCTGGCGAATAGGGTGCATGAGGTAGCAATTCAAACTTTAATTCATTAATTTTGACCATTCCAATAACGGATTTGTGAGCTGGTGCATTGTTTTGATGAAACAACACTTTCTTCTTAGCTAATTTTTTTCGCTCAAACGCTGCAATAAGTTCGCATAATACTCGCCGCTGATAGTTTTTCCTTTATCAAGATAGTCAATGGAAATTATCCCACACGCATCCCAAGAAAACCGATGCCATGACCTTGCCTGTAGATGAAACGGTCTTCGCCTTCTTTGGAGCCGGTTCTCCCTTTTGAGTTCATTGTTTTAATTATTCTTTTGTCTTAGGTGTGAAGTGATGGATCCATGTTTCATCCATGGATATGAAATGGCACAAAAATTCTTCTTTGTTGGTGTGAAACTTCCTTAAACACTCAATTGAAACATCTTCACGACACGGTTTTTGCTCGAGTGTGAGCAAACGCAGCACCCATCTTGCACACAGCTTTCTCATGTCCAAATTTTCAGATAATATGCGATGTACCGCACTTTTAGAAATGTCTACTAAATCTGCTAGCTCGCGCACTACTAGTCGACGATCATCCAGTACCGCTTTGTGGATATTTTTCACCATTTCTGGAGTAGTTTGGTCAACTCACTTGGTCGACAACTGCGATGCTCATCTTGGCAGTTTGTACGGCCTCATTTAAACTCTGCTACCCAATATTTCATTATTGTAAACGAAGGAGCAGCAAATACAATAAACTTAAACAAAAGTATATTTCGGAAATGCACGTTTTTTTTTCTACTAATCTATATTTGTCTTTCAACTATCAGGCAATTTTTTGATTCAACTGCCGAAGAAATACTGTAGTTCAGAAGTAAAAAATCGTCAAGCTTTTGAAGCACGACGTCATTACTAAAAGAGATTTCTCGAAGGTTGTTTGATAGACAGCGAAAGGGACAAAAATCTGACGGAGCTAGATAAGGAGAATAAGGTAGGGGTAGAATAACAATTAGTAGTATGGGAGATAGCATTATCATACTGCAAAATTACTTGATGATGTCTCCCATGGAATGCAAATGGTCAATTGATTACAATCTATTATAATGCCCAGTTTCCGAGTTGATTAGCATGGATCATATCATCAATTAAAGCGTTCAGATGACCTTAATCAAAGTCCAATGGTTTTTTAAACCCTGAGAATCGTTTACGTCAAAATCATCGTCTTCAAATCGGGAAAAACATTTCTATGTTCTACTCTCCCCAATTACGTTTTCTCCGTAAATACAATATGTCGGAAATGAATTTTTTTTCTACTTGGCATTCCATTTTTTTGTGAATATATAAAGCGATCTTTAAACAAATTAAAAAGTTACTCAGTTAAACAAAAACACAACGTTAGGGTAATTTTGATACGTGCTTAGCCATTTTTTTCAAGGCCTAGAAGCCAAAAAAACGCTCAGAACTTATGCATCCATCTAATAGCTAAAAACTTTTCAAACAACACGACAAATGTGAAGTTTTTTCTAAATTCTTTAAATAAAAATAGTAAAACATGTTATGTACATATTCTGAAATCATAATTGCTTTATTTTTATTACCACTACGACTCTATTAATTTCTTTTTGAACGTTTTTAGACTGGCAACAAGTTTTTTTTTCCGAAATTCTTCAATAAATCACTGCTGTACAAAGTTGACCTGGCCGCCTGACAAAATAATAACTGCTTGTTAATAATAATCAAAACCAGTTTTCAAACGCGACATATTTGGTTTTATGTATTTAATGGCTATCTGTATATATGTATCGCGATTTATAATCGTATGTAAATTCACAGAAATGTTAAACTACTTTTGAGTTGTCTATATTCATTTTAACACCTTTTTTTATGCATGATTTATGCCTTGAATTTCTTTGGGAAATATTAAAAGTGTTAAAATTTGTTTATTTTGATGTTCATTTGATGTTTTATTTTTATTGACGCAATAAATTTACGGGAAAGACGTAGTTTCAATTTTGGAAATGTTCTGTTATCTATTGTTTTTTTTTCTTTGTTGTTGATGGCGGTTTATATTGTCTATGTAAGACGGAAATATAAAAACGTAAATGCAATTGTACAGTATATAATATATGGTACAAATAAATATCTGCATCTATATATATATATAGAAATGAATGTTTGTCTGTATGTCCTTTATATAATCGTAAACTATGCATTTGATCATGTGATGATCTTTAGCAAAGTTGTTGCGCATGAGCCCACGAAGGTTTCTAAGTTGGTACGACCAATTTTCGACAGATGGCGCCACTGCCATTCCAATTGGAAATTTTGCAAAACAATTAATGGATATTGGAAATGGGCGAATGCAAATTGAGGAATCTACGCAATGCATCACCTTGCCAGCAAACTTCTGTAAGATTACAGAAAGCATAGACGAATTGGTGCAAAAAGTTTTCAAAACATTGCACAGAACTACAAAAATCATCATTGGCTCAGTACGGGTGCTATATTAGCGGCCAAAAACATCGATGTCAATACCATCAACTTCACCATTCAGAATGGAATACCCGGCGAAACGACAACATATAAGTCCATCGATACTGTGGTGAATCAAGACGAAGTTGTCAACTATCCAACTGAATTCTTGAATTCGGTTGATATGCCAGGCATGCCACCGCACGTTCTTACATTGAAAATTGGCGTATCTATTATTCTTCTTCGAAACATAAATCCACCACGACTTTGCAACGGAACCAGACTCTCAGTCAAGAAAATGATGAACAATATTATCGAGGCGACAATTTTGACTGGAAAATTCAAAGGTGAAGACGTACTGTTGCCACGTATCCCAATGATCTCGACATATATGCCATTCGAATTCAAACGTTTGCAGTTCCCGGCACGACTCGCTTTCGCAACGACTATCAACAAAGCACAAGGATAATCGATGCAAGTGCGTGGACTAAATTTGGAGAATCCATGCTTTTCACATGGACCTGCTCACGCGTCGGAAAACCTTCTGATTTATTCGTTTACGCACCATATGGAAAAAAAAGAAATATTGTGTATCCCACATCACTTCAATAAATATCGAATTGAAACGAAACGCTGCAATGTCGTAATTTTTTCAAAATGAACAAAATCAATAGAATGACTCAAAATGAATTGAATATTTGTGTAATGTCTTTCCTTCAAATTTATTTTAGTTGGTGGCGTAGCAACGCGCGCAGGGTACAGCTAGTTCTTTATAAGTGGTACACTGAAATAAAAAACAAAGGACACCGAAGCCTAGAAGCCCATGGAATTGAAGGCATCGATAGATGTTTTATTTTTATCAATGGTTGCTATGAAAACCCAACAATATGTTTGTTAGAATGTAATGTCAAAGAGATTCAAAATGGTGTTTTCACTACGCAGGAAAAGGTCTTTATAGTAGTTCACTACTTTCTTTCACACAGAACTTGATGATCAAATAGACCCACCCTGTTTAAATCAATTACTGGGTATTTCACAAAAATGATAGAATACTTAAAAAAAGTTGATTTAATATAATTTTTGGTTTCAATATATTTGCGGGCAAGTATCTGAACACACTATTATATCTTAACTTGTTTGGACAAGTTTTAATGCGATAGTTAGGAAGGTACAGATGTTGCATTTTTAGTGTAGGAAAAATTTAGAAATGCAGAAGTATTATTGCAATCATTATTGCAAGAAAAATGGAGTTTAATAATATGGATAATCTCTATGAATATCTAAAATGGCTCAATATCTGGCATGGGCTGGATTGGCATGTTGAACATTACTCTGTGAAAATAGCTTCTAATGCTTGAATCGTTCTTGGTGGAATATTTTGTGCAGTAACATGTCCTCCCACAACATCCCAAGCTTGTTCTATTAAAATACTATTTGGAGACTTGGCTGGTCACTCCATTCTTTCTACACCAACATCATCAATTCCAGATGCTTCCATTGCATTTCATGAAGATATCTCTGGGTAGTTAAAGCTTAATTCTCTATGAAATGGAGGTTGGTGTTAATAACTTATTTCGGTCCATTCCATCATCTTCGTATTGAAGTGTTTGTTGGACATAGAAAACTAAAACATGTTTTTCGTTTGGCTGTGGCATAAAAATGGATTCGTTACTGAACAATACTCGCATCCACGTATTATAACTCCAATTGATATGCTTATTGTCTTACATTCTACTGGCTTTTTTATGGTCTGCAATGAGAGGAAAGCAAAATTTACGGTCTTCGGCTATGTAAGCAAATGATTTCTTATTTTTAGGGTTGATAGTAGCTTTCTAATAACAATAGCAAACTTCTTTGTAATCTAGGTTGCATTAGCAGTGTGATTTCTCTGTGTCAATTGCAGTATGTATCGATCACCTTGCCTTTTCTTTGTTGAGTACCTCCAGTTTCTAAAGTTAAGAAATTAATCCTTTGACTTCTTCCAAACACTTCGGCAATTCTTTACAATCATCTTTTCAATTAATTTATGTTTCTTCAAGACTATAACTTCCATTTCAGACGATACTCAAAATTGTAAATCTTCACTGCTAATCACAGAAGTGATACTTTTGAATACTAAACGAGGGGTGTTCTTTTATATATTTCACCTAAGATTGCTTTAATGCACGCGTAAACATGTTCAGATACGTCTGCGTATTTGTTTTATTATTTATAAAGATTTAAATTAGTTATAAAAATATTTGTCGGTGTTACATTAACTGCAACTACTTCTTCTTACCTCGAAGAACAGTTCATTGTTTTGAGCAGTGTATTAGTAATTGCAATTCAGAGAATAGTTTCAAAAGCCAGCACCAATTAATAAGGATTTGATAAGGGTTGTTAAAAAATTTGGATGTTCAAAAAGCTATCTAACACAACGTAAAGGCTGTACTGATCTCTTGAACAGGTGTTATAATCTTTAAACAGAAGTCTCCAGGTGTTTGGAAATAAGTTTTGATAAAACCTCTACTAGAAAAATAGAAAATAAAGGGTTTTTCCTATAAAATGACGATTGCACATCGTTTGCAAGGTTGTGTATTTCGTTTCGATGTTAGCAATGCCTTATGATGATCCAATGTTCGTTTTTGAGTATAGGGCTATCTGACGAATACCAAATTAATCAGTATGGATTTATCAAACAACAGGCAGCGCTTTTTCATGGATTTCAACAGTTAGCTAAAGTGTAGTGAAACCATTTAAAAGTGAGCGTATAACAATTTGGTATTAGATAAAGGTATATCAGGTCCTTATTTTGTTGAGACAGAAATGCTGTTACTGTGAATCAGTTTTGATGTAGAAAACACATTCTAAAAGTATTTCAGAAGACTTTTTCCGTTCTAGAAACCTCGCGCGGTACTAAATGGCTTTAAAAAGATGGAGATACGTGGTACAGAACGAAAAAATCCCTTAATGCGCTACTAAAATTTTTGAGACGGTGTAATTTCCCGTGGTATCCTTCTTATTTACCTGACGTTATATTTCGTGACGTCCTTGTTTGGAGTATGCTAAAAGAGTTCGTTTTTCAAGAAAACCCGTGATGTTATACTTTGTGATGTCCACGTTTGGAGTATGCTAAAAGAGTTCGTTTTTCAAGAAAACCCCTGATGTTATATTTCGTGACGTCCTTGTTTGGAGTATGCTAAAAGGGTTCGTTTTTCAAGAATACCCCTGATGTTATATTTCGTGACGCCCATGTTTGGAGTATGCTAAAATAGTTCGTTTTTCAAGAAAACCCACACCTTCATGACAAGATCGCAACTTGCCTAAGAAGAATGCAGCAGCTTATTTTTGCAAATATGTTTAACAAACTTCATACGTGCTATCTGCTTCTGGGTTTCCGGGCTGGAACCGCGTCACTAGTATATCTGCCGACGTTTCGTACCCATTTGTATGGGACATCTTCAGGGCTGAACTACTGCACTGAAACTGGTGTAAGTCGATGGGGGACGTGTTTATATATGGATAATGGGTCATGGGTCAATGGAGCGTTACGGTTACGGTTGGGTCGATTAGAGATGCAGGATTGCCAAGCGTTATGTAGGGGGTAGCCATCATCGCGGTTAAGATTATTGGGGTGCTTAAAGATCTCTATAGTTTCACGGATTTTGCGACCATAGAAGTGGTTAGTGCGGGATAGGATCTTGGTTGAATTAAACTGAATATGGTGCCCGGTTTCCAGTCTATGCTCGGCAAGTGCAGAACCGGCTATGCGCAGCAACCTAGTACAACGCTCATGTTCAGAAACACGAGTGCCGACAGACCGCTTTGTTTCACCAATATATGCCCTGCCGCATGAACAAGGAATCCTGTACACACCAGCTGATTCTAAAGAAACATGGTCTTTTACGGAAAAAAGGGTCAGATAATTTGGAATGGGGTTTGAAGATGGTTTTGATGTTGTTTTTGAGAAGAACCCTACTGATGCGGTCAGTAACACCTTGTATATAGGGTAGGTGGGCTTTAGAGAGGGGGGAGATGATGTAAGCTGTGTATTAAGTTGTGAGATTTTGGGATTAAGATGTCGATCTATGGTTCGCTGAATATTATGGTTGGAGAAATTATTATTTATAAGAGCTTTGGTAACGTGACTTAATTCCTGGGATATAGAATGCTGGTCAGATATGTTCACAGCTCTTTGGACTAAGGAATTGATAACGCCCTGTTTCTGGGCAGGATGATGATGGGAGAGGGCATTGAGATACCGATCAGTGTGTGTGGAAACGTCGGCAGATATACTAGTGACGCGGTTCCAGCCCGGAAACCCAGAAGCAGATAGCATGGACCACGACCGCGGAAGTCTACGTACCAAATTAAACTTCATACGTGTTACTAGCACTACATAGAACTCAACGACAAGCATATCGAAAGCATTTAATATCTTAGAAATGCTGAAAATTGACTTACTTCTATGAAATTATTGTGATTCGCATATTAAATACTAATTTTTAGCATCCTTTGTATAGAGTAAAAGTAGCAGCGTTTAATGTATAAAGTAAAAGAAAGCATTTTATATCTTAGAAATGCTGACAATTGATTTACTTCGATGAAATTATTGTGATATGTATATTTAATAAAGAGTAATTTTCAGTGTCCTATGTATAGAGTAAAAAAGTAGCAGTATTTGATGTATAAAGTGGTACTTGTTTCGGTTACTTTTATCTGTTGAAAGGAAAAATAAGGTACGAAATACTTTGCGCAATTTACGTAGAGATAATTTTACATGTATATAACTTACCTTCTTGGTCTTGCTGTGGTGATTTTGGTGTTTCTTGTTTCGTTCTCTCCAGCAACAGTTCTATCGATTTGTTTTCTGGATTGTTGGCACTACTAACTGACTTTAATATGCTGGAATTAAAAGAAGAATTTTAGAAAAATATATATTAATTTACGTTTTAATAATTGAATTTATAAAATAAATTTACTTAGTAAATCTTAAATAATTAAATAATCTTAATTCGGAAACTTGTTTGTTATAATACCACAGAGAATACATTATAACTTTACAGGCACTATTTTTTTTGGTTTCTGATCGGTTTGCATAGAGCTTTCACAAAAAGTTTTTGGTTGTTCGTGAAGTCAATTTTGCGCAAATTTGTTTGTCCTGTGTCCAATACTATTATGATTCTTTAAGTGTCCAAAAAATAAGAAAGTCTAAGAGACAAATCGGGACTATAGTGCAGATATGGTGGTGAGCAAAATTTTTGTCCCGTGTCCAATACCATCTTGATTCTTTAAGTATCCAAAAAATAAGCAAGTCCAAGAGACAAATATGGACTGTAGTGAAAATATGGTAGTGCCCTTTAGTTCTGTTAGATTGGTTTCTGATTAATTGTGTAACATGTGGTAGGGAATTGTTGGGAGAGATCTTTTTGATTGAGTTCTTACGTTTTGAGAGTTATAAAGAGCATTATTAAACAAAAAGATTTCAAAACCAAAGATTACAATTTTCTGGGTTGTAAAATAATTTTTGGTATCTACAATATCATAAGTTTTCGTGAGGTTTGGTACTGCCAACCTTTCCGATTTGATCTTTTAAATTTAGAAATAAAGTTTATTTATTCTGTAGCCTAAGTAAATGTAAAATTTGAAAACCCTTATTATTCTTGTTCCAATCTGTTAAGGAGTAATTATTTAAATCTTACATAGCACTTTTATTTATCTTTTAAAGAAAACTGTATTGGGTTTTCTCAAAAGTGTATTTGTATTTAAGCTACCAGTCTTCAACAGTATTAATGCTTACTTGTATTGGTTCGATTCGATTCACGGAGATCAATTCATTAATTGATAGAAATTTCTGGATAATTTTCCATAAATTTTCTATGTGTTTTCGATCTTTCTTAAAAGTTTTGCGTCAATGGAATTTCAATGGTATAATTTCCAATTATAACTCTTAGCCATGTTTTGTAGAAGGAATCTAATGTTTTTATTATGATGGGATTTAATCAAGGAAGAGAAAAGCTTTTCATGACTAGTCTTTCAGTATTTCAGAACAGTTATGTAGCAAAGTTACCTTCAGGTATTAATTATACTATAGATTGATTGGAACTGGGCTCTATTAGAGATTTGAGCCCGGAATTTATGAACCCTCTTAAATACTAGACTACGCGTTCTAGATTTAGATTGAATTTAAATTTTTTTTACATAAAAAGTCATTTTATTATTGACTATTTTATTTTTATTTTAAGAAGTAAAATTCTGAGTTGAATAGTAACAACTTTTATATGTATAAGGTTGGTTTTAAATTGAATTTTATATTTCTTATTGCGATCAAAATCCAAGAAAAACTTTCCGAGATAGTAATTGACACAAAGAACACGAAGATTTCTTCCACTGAAAGTCAAGAGTTGAGAAATAAAAGAGGAATATATTTTGATAAAAATTTAGGAAAAGGAAAACATTACAATGCTTTGTTGTATTGGTTATTGTTTCATGGAGAGTAATTTATTAATTCATAGAAATATCTGGATAATTTTTCATAAATTTTCTATGTGTTTTCGATCTTTTCTAAAAGTTTTGCGTCAATGGAATTTCAATGGTACAATTTCCAATTCTTAGCCATGCTTCGTGAGAACGAATCTAATATTTTTATTAAGATGGGATTTAAAGAAAATATATTGCAGGAGGAGAAATGCTTTTTATGACTAGTTTTTCAGTACTTCAGAACAGTTATATGGCAAAGTTACCTTCAGGTATTAATTTTATTGTAGATTGAGTGGAAGTTGGATCGATTAGAGATTCGAATCTGGAATTTACGATCGTGCCCCATAACTACTAGGCTACGTGTTCTAAATTTAGATAGAATATAGATATTTTTTTAAAATAAAAAGTCATTTGATTATTGAATCATTTTCTAGTTTAAGAAGTAACATTCTGGGTTCAACATTAACAACTTTTATACGTATAACATTGGTTTTAAATTCAATTTTATGTTTCTTATTGCGATCAGAATCCAAGAAAAACTCTCCGAGATAGTAATTAACACAAAAAACATTAAGCTTTCATCCATCGAAACTTAAGAATTGAGAAATTTTGAAATTTGAAATTAAGGAAAACATTACCCATTTTTCAACTGACCTTAATTCTCTTTTTATGTCATCGTAATCCTTCTGACTTTCTAACTTAGCTTCTAATTTGGCTATGTACTGGTTCTTTTGTTCCAGTTGGTCTTCTAAAGCAGGTACTTTAGCATGCAACTTGGCTATCGTAACTTGATTTCTTTGGACTTCTTCTACGAGTTGGTTTATCTGGAACAAAAATATCAGTAGGTTAACATTAAAAAAAGAAAATGTAGATAATTGCATTATGGAAAATATATTTAATGTTTCAGCTTGCTGTGGCTTTCGAAAACGAAAAATCAATATTTTCCCCACATTGTCTGAAACGAGACTTGTTTTTAAAAGGGGATTAAATTCAAAAGCCCTCTTATAGTTAAATGTGTACCCGAAATCTATACAAATATTATACGTACATCGGAATCTTATTATTATTTGTGTCTAACTTAATTTAATTCCAGTTCAAAGCTACTAACTGTATTCCATCAGTCTCTATACATACAAAGGGGGACGTGAATTTTAGATAGATTACGCTGACATACATCCCGATACAATCGATAAAATTGGAATGAGAAACAGCTTTCGAATCTGCAAGATGATGAGACCACGGCGTCTAAAATTTATATCGACGTATAATTTTAGTAATTGAGAGTATTATAATGCGCAGAATACTGTTCTGATCTATTCGGGGAAGTCGTCCTCGCACCCTGCAGGAGGGGGTTCTTGACAAAACGAAGAACGAAAGGGGATAATAACACACAAACAAGTGTGTTGTATGTGGGCGAAGTAAAAAGTACCATTAAAAAATTTCTTTGTGTACTTTCGAGCATTATTAAACTCGGAATAAGTGGAAAATATTTTCGGTTTTTTATCTAGCAACCGTGTTGTTAAGAATTACACATATTATAAATGTTAAAGAGATTATAAAATTAATGAAATAAAAATAGAAAAATTTGATTAAAATACGTTTAGCTAGTTAGTTCTAAATATCGATTAGTTGAATTATTAAATTAAAGATAAAAATTATATATGGAATTTATAAATTATGAATATTTTATATAAGATTTATAAAATGTAAAGGACCAATTATAGTGTCATGAAGAACACTCCATTTCTACTCGATTCTACGGCAAAATGTTTTTGCAAATTTTTAGAATTCATGAAAATTTTAATCCAAGGTGTTTTATAGCCTCAAAAAATACAAGAAAACCTTAAAAAGACAACAACAACAACGATTATAAAACTGATTAAAGAAAAATAAGGGTTCGACTCTAATAAATTTAAATATTTTAAATATCGACTGCTAGAACTATTAACATGAAAGTTAAAAATTATCCTGGAATTTATAAATTATTAATATTACATACGAAATTTATAAAATGCAATGGACCAATTACGGTGTCCTGAAGAACACTTGATTGTTGAATTTTTACGACACAAGGTTTTTGCAAGTTTTTAGAATCTACGAAAATTTAAATCCAATGCGTTCTATATACTAAAAAAATACAATAAAACCTTAAAAAGATGACAAACGACAGCTACATATATTTGCAAAAAATATTTGAAAACAACAACAACGGTTATAAAACTGATTAAAGAAAAATAAAAGTGCGACTCTAATAAATTTAAAAATTTTAAATATCGATTGCTAGAACTATTAACATGAAAGTAAAAAATTATCCTGGAATTTATAAATTATGAATATTTTATATAAGATTTATAAAATGTAAAGGACCAATTATAGTGTCTTGAAGAACACTTGATTGTTGAATTTTTACGATACAATACTTTTGCAAGTTTATAGAATCTAAGAAGATTTAAATCAAATGTATTCTATATCCTCAAAAAATACAAGAAAATCTTAAAAAGATGAGAAACGACAGCTACATATATTAGAAAAAAATATTTGGAAACAACAACGATTATAAAACTGATTAAAGAAAAATAAGGGTTCGGCTCCAACATATTTAAAAATTTTAAATATCGATTGCTAGAACTATTAACATGAAAGATAAAAATTATCCTGGAATTTATAAATTATGAATATTTTATACAAGATTTATAAAATGTAAACACTTGATTGTTGAATTTTTACGATACAATGCCTTTGCAAGTTTTTAGAATCTAAGAGAATTTAAATCGAATGAGTTCTATATACTATAATGTAATGTATAGAATTATTTAGAAAACTGTAAAAAAAGCACAAGTATGGTGTCTTGAAGAACACCAGATTATTCAATTGAATTAGGTCACATTGCTGTGTGTAGCTAGATTTGAGCAGGTATCTTTGTAATATTGGGTCTGGGAAAAAGTTCGTGGCGTTTTTCCCGATAGATGGCATTGGTTGCCGATAACTAAAGAACAACAAGTCACAGCGACACCACCGAGGGCTCGTTTTTTAGATGACCTTCCGAACGTTAGTTTGAGCGTAGAAACATTGTAATCGGTGCAGTGGTTGGAAAGTTATTCGCACTTGAAAATGGAGAAGAATAATGAGAAATTTCGCTATATTCTGCAATATTATTATGATAAGGGGAAGAACGCTGCGCAGGCTTGTGATAAAATTTGTGCTGTGTACGGTGAAGGTACTTTATCGAAATCTGTTGCGCGGAAATGGTTCGCTCGCTTTCGTTCTGGAAATTTCAATGTGAAAGATGAGTCACGCTCCGGTCGTCCAATCACTGAAAAATCTGATGAAATTCTTGAAAAAGTCCAACAAGATAAGCATATCAGCAGTGTCGATATTGGCATGGAGCTAGGCATTGACCACAAAACTGTTTTGAACCATTTACACAAAGCTGGTTACAAAAAAAAGCTTGACGTATGGGTTCCTCATGAGTTGAGCGTGAAAAACATGATGGACCGAATTAACATCTGCGATGCGCTGCTGAAACGGAATGAAATCGAGCCGTTTCTGAAACGTTTAATAACCGGGGATGAAAAATGGATTACGTACGATAATCGGAAGCGTAAAAGATCGTGGATAAAGGATGGTGAGCCGTCACAAGCGTTCGCTAAGCCAACATTGACGCCAAAAAAAGTGATGCTGTGTGTATGGTGGGACTGGAGGGGAATCGTCCACTACGAGCTACTTCCAACTGGTCAGACGATTGATTCTCAACTCTACTGTGCACAACTAGAGAGATTACGCCAGGCGATTGAAAGAAAACGGCCCGAATTGATTAATAGGAAAGGTGTTGTCTTCCATCATGACAACGCCCGACCACACACTTCTTTGATGACCCGTCAAAAATTGAGAGAGTTTGGTTGGGAAGTTTTGATGCACCCACCTTACAGTCCGGATATAGCACCCTCTGACTATCATCTGTTTCGATCTCTGCAGAACTCTCTCAATGGAATTAAGTTGGTTTCAAAAGAAGCCTGTGAAAACTACTTGATTCAGTTTTTCGACCAGAAACCACAGAAGTTTTTCACCGATGGGATCATGGATCTACCAAAAAAATGGCGAAACATTGTCGATAATAATGGAGCATATTCGGTTTAAATGAATTCGTCCACGCGCCATGCGGGGACCAGTTGAATTTTACTGAAAAAACGCCACGAACTTTTTCCCAGACCCAATATAACTTGAGTCATAAGACTCCGAAGAGGTTGCAAGTTTGATGGAAAAGCGATACGAATATTGCAGTAACTTGAGCTATATTGCCTACTCTTTGGGTCGTATATTTGTTTCAAAAATACTATTTAAACAAGAAACAATGTTTTTGCAAGTTTTTAAAAATCGATTAAATTTAATCAAATGTGTTTCATATTTTGAAAAAACTCGAGAAAAGCTGCAAAATATAATAAAAGACAACCACATATATCGATAAAAATATTTGATAACAATCTGGGTTATTATTGAGGGTTGTTATAAATTTATCGGTTCGACACTTTTTTCGCAGTCTAAAGGGTATGACATTTTGGAGCGACAGAAAAGGGTATCTTTCCCTTCGATTCCTTCCCTAATTCGTTTCCGTTTTTCCAATATGCATCCTTATTTTCCGATCCGATGTGTTTTTACTTTTTTCGTATGCTAAAGCGATTACGGTAGAGTAAAAGGGGTTTAATTTGAGGGTTTATGCGAAAAATATATATATTGGAAAATTTATGGAACATACGAAGGCAGATATAAAAGAGTTTTAAGATTTGTAGAATAAATATGCAATTGTTATTGTGTTGACGTAGCTACTCAATGAAAAATATTTGCTTTGTTATAATCCTTGAAATTACGAGAGATTAAGACTCAAGAAAATTTCGTTTTACAATACAATTTTCGTCAATATTTTGTTTATAAAGAAAAGAACTCTTAACGATTATGGAGCTACTAAATTATTTTTGTATATATTTAATCTTAGTAGAAGAATATTAATTAAAAAATTAAGCAAAATAAAGTAGATTTTAGCAATTTTAATCAGCTCGGAACTTATTTGAAATATATAATATAAATCTTAATTTAGTTGGTTTCAAGGAAACTTTGTACACTATAGGGGTTTAGATAGGTTAAAAAAACAATCAAGAATATCTATTCTGAAATAACGATGTTTTCATATCCATTTGGGCAATGGCTAAAAGCATCCTAATAATGAACCTCTGCTCTGGAAAGCATAGTCTGAAGGTGGCATCAATATATATGCAATCTAATGTTTGTTGGTGATGTAATTTTTTAGGTTAGTGACTGCTAAATATCACAAGAAATGATTCTGTAACTAAAAAAGAAGTTTGAAGAACTACGATTGAAAAACTCGAAGTATTATTGTAAGATCAATGGAGAAATATGACCTTTAGAGAAGTCAATTAAATATTAAGTTCAAATACATTTAAACAAAACGTGAACTGTATAATCGAAGTGTTTAATTAGCGTTAGAATATAGAATGGAAATATGGTGTGCTATGAAGTATAGTATAAAAAATTCATGGAAGAATAATACCTGGCTATTGCAAAAGAAATTCTTAGATCAGACAAAGGGTCATGTTGATATATATTAATGCGGGTAGAGGGTGGTGGGAGGTGATCTTATTCAAAGTAAGACCGAGTTGGCTTGGATACATAAAGCACCATTGTTAAATAGAATGATTAACGAAAGAAAGATCAAGAAAAGATTTGGAAAACAAGTAGGTTGTGGAAGTATGCTATCACAAAAATAATATTTTTGAACATGAAAAACACATGAATGAAGACGACAAGAAATGAAGGAATATTATTCAATGGAGGATTGAGGTACGTTGATGGAATACGAGAATTAATAAATTGTTTAATAATAATAATAATAATAATAATAATAATGACCTTTATTTCGAACAGGCTTAAAGCCCAATAACAGGAAAATACAAAATAGCTAACTGAGTTTAGTCATATGTGTGGCAGATATAATAAAAAAATTAAAGCTAATTCAAAATAAAGTTAATCAGAAAAGCAAACAGAAACAAAAATTACTAATAATACGTATATGGTATACATGCTAAGCAAACAAGTCAGCAAATTCCTTGGCACTTTTACTCAAAATGTAGACCGGTGTTCTCCTAAGAATATTAGTCCACGCGTGGACACATTGCACCTAGAGTTCAAGCGGAACACTAAAAAACACAAACGATGCAGTAACGAAGGACAGTCAACATTGTACCAAGGATGCCATGCAACATCCTATCACAAAGATCAGCCCTCCTGTCATGCAAAGAGGACATATTATGCTCAAGAAGCAACTCTCCCTGCGACACACCTCTTTGTGGGTAAGCACCGCTAATCTTGAAGGTAAGGAATTTTAAAAACCTTCGATGAATGCGCTCCAACTTCAAGCATGCATATATCGGAGACCAGACCAGTGATGCATACTCCAGTTTGATTACAACGTAAGCATAGTATAGGGACTTTAATACAGCAGGGTCACAGAAATATTTGGAGGTGCGGAATATAAACCCTAGGCTTCTGAGCATACACTAGTGATCTGTGGTAAGACAAGGTAAGACAAAAGGCGAAAATTACTCCAAGAACCCTACACTCACTCACCCTCCCCAAACTATTTTAGAAAATGCTGTTTGCTGGCCATCCACAGAATAATTAATGAAATTGACACATTCATGCAAGTGAAAGACATAACATTACATTTATTAATATTAATTGAAAGTATATTCAAATTTGGATAAACAGGTCAATATATATCATTCTACATATTAATAGTTTTGAGAAGGTACGTTAGAAAAAAGTTTAACATATGTATATATTAATACTTGGCATGATAGAATGAATAGAAAATCATTAATAAATAATATAAAAAATAAAGGGCCAAGATTAGAACCTTGCGGGATTCCTGAATCTGCAACAAATTCGAAGGACTTGAAACTATTGTAGAAGACAT
The DNA here is from genome assembly GCA_031893035.1 of Dermolepida albohirtum. Lineage (NCBI taxonomy): Eukaryota > Metazoa > Arthropoda > Insecta > Coleoptera > Scarabaeidae > Dermolepida > Dermolepida albohirtum. Next base: position 612,240 of record JAVIWB010005051.1, read on the forward strand.
AAGTGAATCTATTTCATAAACAGGATTCAATAAGACTACATAGAACACGAGCAAATTCGAAGAACAAAGCTTTTGTAAAAGTAATTGATGATTAATCATATCAAAACAATTTTATAATATTATAATTTTATATTTTCTTATAGACACCTTCTAATAACTTTTCAAATGTTCAACTGTGTTAAGATCTGGATTTCGTGAGAGGTTTAACAACCTTTCAAGAGTTATAGAGAAACAAAATTGTTTGAAAAAATATTACGAGCACAAAAACATTCTCATTAAGTTCTAAAGAGAAGCAAATATTAATTTTTGATTTTTACTATAAATCAATGCATGTATGAATATATCTAAAGAAGGAAGTCTATTGAAATTTAATCAAAATTCGAGAAATTCTTGGCGATTGGAAAAGAAGTTCCTTAAATCAGGAAAAAGGTAGATTTATACATAAGGGAAGTTGAATTAAAGTTCGAATTGAGTTCGCGAAGTCATTTGAAAAATTAGGACACAATAATAGTGTGGAAGAATAGTGAGTTTCTAATTTTTACATAAAATAAATGTTTTTCGTCTTTATTAAAATTAATAAATAGATTTTAATGGTAAGATTGAAATTTGCAGACCAATGTTATTGGAAAATATTACGATAATATTACTTACAGATAATTCTTTCTTTTCCATAATGCACGGAAATATAACGTTATAAGAATACACAGCCACGTCTAATTAAAACATCTTGATAAGAGGCAAGTGTACTGATTTTAATATGGGATAGATTTCGTTCTATACTCTGATTAACTGACTGACTGGTTATCGTAGGCAAACAAAGGTTTTACAATTTCTCTCGACGCCATTGTGTCAACAAAATTATAACAAACAATCAAAATTAAAAAAGAACAGGTTATCTATCCTAAGACAGGACAAACTGTTCCATGATATATACACCTGCTATCTACTTTATTTCAAAATCAAAGAAGATTACGACCTCCTTCTTCCTTTTGTCTCTTTTTAACGGATTTTATATCAAACATCATGCTCTTTCCCTGCTGGTGCGAGAAAAAGTGAGATTCATTATCAGTTAAAAAGTTAATATCGTATTAGCTATCTCTTATAATTATACAAATGAGTACATATTTTGTTGACATAAAATTGCTGTAAATTAAAATGATGTGAATAAACAATATGTAAATGATAAAATTGTCAAAAGAAATCCTGAAGTTCTAATTATTAAATATCACATGTTTAATTCAAACATCTGTATGTTATATTATCGTACTTTTGTATGTAAAGTGTTCATATTTATAGAGGACATACTCAAATGCATACATGGAAAAATAATATGGATGGCTGATATGTTGAAGGTATCATATCAGTACAAATAACCTTAGATAAAATTGAAAAAATACTTTGATAAAGATGAGAGTTTATAAAATGGCGTTAAAAACAGATAAAACAGACAATAATTTATATGCATTACAAATACACTGCACGTTTACACTGTCTTTAAACAAAGATGCGATGGGAGTTTATTAAACTGTAACGAGAGCTCTTGAATCTACCAATATACGAGGATTGTTTAATGGGAAGTGGGACTCGTTAAGCTTTTAGTATTTTGCAATGTGTTTTCCTTTAACTTCAATGTTACGTTATTTTTCTGATGTTTTTTGAGGTCATAAAAACACTGTTCCGTTGCTACAAGTTCTTCATCTAACCGAAACCTATTTTCAGTAACGAAATGTTGTTTGGGGAATAAGTGAAGATCACTTAGATGTAGATCTGACGACTATGGGTGAGACAGTCTAATATCTCAATTAATCCTAATTTTAGTAAACTTGAGTGGTGTTAAAAGACAGAGTTGTGTTGTGTCAACACAGAAAATCTTATGAGTTACTTCAAGTCGTTTTTCAAAAACTACTTTCTTCAATTTGTTTGTATAGTATTGTATAGTCTGGCAATTCTTTGTTTCTTTGCAAAAAGTGTAGAAAAGTGGTCGCCTCCAAAAAAACTTATGTGAAAGCCACTTGGGGCTAGATCTGGCGACTAGGAGGGGTGAGACACAAACTGATATCTCAAATAAAAACTATTGTACAGTCTATCTATTGTTCACCTTTTTACAAAATGTATAGCAAAAACACTCTACTCTTTGTGTGGACACTGAGTAGAGTGTTCGGCATTTTCTTTCTGTGTAGCTTTACTGCAGATGCATATTCAACATTGTGTTTATTTTCTACTGAATATGACAACTTAGTTATCGAAAGACACATATAGAATGCAAATATTAATATGCCTTTGTGATTAATGTGTCTATCTGTTATTAACTTAGTCACAGTTTCCAACAAAATTGTATATTTAGTCGCGCTGGTTTGATCAAAAATATTATACGAGGGTAGCCGTTTATATTTCGTTAATAGCAAATAAAAAAAAATTTTTGTTATCGAAAATAGTTTTATTGTTTTTCAAAATATTCTCCTTGAAAATCAATGCACTTTTGCATTCGTTTAAACCAATCCGAAAAGCATTGCTGTCACTGTGAAGGCGGTATCTCCAAAATATGAGTTTTGAATGCATCAACTGCCTCTTCCGGCGTAGAAAACCGTTGACTACGAAGTTTATTCTTCACGTGTGGGAACAAAAAGAAATCTCAGGCTGTTAGATCAGGGCTGTACGGTGGATAGCTCAATAGGTCATCAATTCAAATTGCCCGGTCAAATATTCAATTGTTTGAACTCTCCTGTGAGAGCTCGCATTGTCATGATGGAGAATGATATGTCGTTTTCGGTTTGTTTTCCTTATTTCTTCAAAAACTTTTGGCAAGCAAATAGTTGTGTACCATTCGGAATTCACCGTTCTACAACGGTACGGTCGCAATGTGACCGGTTTTTCCGAAAAAACAAGCGACCATTTGTTTTGATATGCTTCGAGCGCGAACAACTTTTGTTGGTTTTGGCTCATCTTGGAATACCCACACAGTCGACTGCTGTTTACTATCGGGTTTATACGTATAGATCCAAGATTCATCACCTGTGACGACTTTATAAATGTTCTTTGAAGCATCGCCATTGTATTTTTTGTGCATTTCTTGGCACCAATCGACGCGAGTCCTTTTTTGAGCGGTTGTCAAACTATGTGGTATCCAACATGAACATAGCTTCTTAACGGTTAAATTATTCATGCAGGATCTTATGCACGCTGGTGTTACTAATACCTAGAGATGCTTCGATCACACGGTATGTCACATGACATCAATTCAGACACTGCATTAATGTTTTCCGACCCAACAACATTTGTGGGACAACCTTCACGAAATTCATCGCCCAAAGAACGCCGTTGAAGTTTCAATTCATTACACCAACGATATACTGTAGTTTTCGATGGTGTATCATCATGTAAAGAATTAAGCTGGTCGATGCATTCTTGTTGAGATAATCCACGCCGAAAGTTATGAAAAATAATTGCACGAAAATGTTCGCGAGTGAATTCCATTTTTTCGGTGACAAAATTTTCAAGTTACTGTCAACAATAGAAATAGTGACCAGCTAATAAAACTGTCAAGGTAAATATTGTATATTGTCAAAAATCAATCATCAGTTCGGATGTAACACTAACAGTGTTGCCAGTTCCCGAAATATAAACGGCTACCCACGTATAATGTTAACACTGCATACATTTCAACAAAGAAGACCTCTATAATATTTGTTCAATTCTTTGCGTAATTGATATCTCTAGATTCTGTTTAAAATAATCAGCAATTACGCATTGTAATATCTTTACAACTTATTTACCATATCAACAATTAACTTTCCAGGTACTTTGATTAGCAATCTAAGTATATACGTGTCTACAGAAACAAAAGAATATAAAATAAGTCGAATGCTGTTGTTATACGAAATGTAAAATGCTGTTCTGGAAGTGTAAGTAATTAAGTCAATATTTATTCTTGGTCGATCGTTTTATTTGCCAGAATAGACTTGGAAACTTTCTGATTAAGTAGCTAGATTAATACTGAACATACTGTAAATATCTGTTGTAATTTTAATGCGTCACTTCTAGGAATGGTGGTTTTTCATAGAAGAATTTAAGTGTTTTAATGTGTATACACATAAAAATAGCCTTAAATTAATTCCTCGGGATTATATTTTTACATCTTCGAGAATTGTATGCATAACAAAAAATTTACATGATTCTATTAAATTATCTAATTACATACATATGTATTCATCTAATTTTGTTAATAAAAGTGCGACAGTAAACATTTTCAGAATAAAACTTTGTAAATCTTCAAGAATTTCATAAGAATTGCTCACTTTTTCAAATATTCTTTACCTTACAAGGAAAGTTCCCCAATTCAGAGACACCAACATGAATGAAATTTGGCAGTTCTGTTCCATTGCTACAAGTTCTTCATCTAACCGAACCCTATTTCCAGTAAGGAAATATGTACGTTTGGGGAATAACTGAAGGTAACTTAGACATAGATCTGACGATTAGCATGGGTGAGACAATCTATTATACCAATTAATCCTAATTAATAATATAGGACTATATAAAAAAATTTGTGGTACAAACTTTTCGCAGGTTTCTTCGTGTTGTAGTTTTCATCGACATTCTTTTGTCCATACTGCCAGTTTCTGCAGAATCTGGCATCAGATTGCTTGATAGCAGACTGCTATGAGATAATCTGATAGCAGATCTTCAAGGCGCTGGTACTATACACGGTCAAACGACGGCAGAAACTACAACACAATCAAACTCTTAAAAAGATTGTACTACCAATGACGTCGGTCGTGAAAACCTACGGAACTTTATGTAAGAAATCATATTCAGTTAGTGCGCTAAAATGGCAACCTACTTCTTCAAAACAGTAGTAAGACGATTGAGAAACTGACAATGTTTACCACAGACTTTCACTCAGTCAAAGCAAATTTTTTTAACACCGAAATGATTTGTTCCTTTGAAGTAGTACCTTTTTTCATAAATAAATATTTCAACTCTTCTGAGTCATTTCCGCATGCTTCAAACTGAAAAAAACAATTGCACAAATTCATCCAACTTATTTTGAAGAAGAAAGGAATTATCAATGATCTTGAAAGTGTAAATTTTAGTTTCATCAGTATAAGCAACAATTGGATAGCTAAAAGATATGAGTAAATCGTTAAATAATAAAGGGTCAAGATTACAGTCTTGCACCACAGCTAGAAATAAGCGAATTTGAAGAAAAACCATTGCAAAACATATAACATCCATGATCGTATAAGTAGGATTTTATTAGATCCAAAAACGAAGGAAGGAATTCAAAATAACTTAGTTTATGTAGCACCATATTATGGTCTATAGTCTTAAATACGCATGAGAGGTGCCAGTGTACGAGTATATAATGCTAACCGGTCATTTCATACCTAAAGTTTCGCCACCATTTTGAGAAAAAGAAGCTGAAAAAAGGAAGGGCATTTGAAGGAAAACCATTGCAAAAAATATAACATCCATGATCGTATAAGTAGGATTTTATTAGATCCAAAGACGAAGGAAGGAATTCAAAATAACTCAGTTTATGTAGCACCATATTATGGTCTATAGTCTTAAATAGGCATGAGAGGTGCTAGTATATATAATGCCAACCGGTCATTTCTCATCCAAAGATTAACCATCATGTTGAGTAAAAAAAAGCTGAAACGAAGAAGCGCCTTTGAAGAAAAACCATTGCAAAAAATATAACATCCATGATCGTATAAGTAGGATTTGATTAGATCAAGGAGGAATTCAAAATAACTCAGTTTATGTAGCAGTATACTATGGTCTACAGTCTTAAACATGCATGAGAAGTGCCAGGATATATAATGCCAACCGCTCATTTCTCATCTAAAGATTCGCCACCATGTTGAGAGAAAGAAGTTGACTTTGTATTTGTTGAGCGACCGCGTAAAAATCTGGTAATTTAGTAATAAACTTACACAAGCGTTTTTATAAATAGTGTAGAATGTAAAATTTTTTTAATAATTTTGCAAGATTTGATAATAGGCAAATAGGTCGGTTGTCAGCTAGCAGTAATGAGTCATCTTTCTCAATGACGGAATATATTTTGGCGCGCTTCCGAAGACATGGAAAAATACTAGTTTTAATCGATAAGTCCATTAATAGCTTTAAAGGAAAAGCAAGTACAAATCTGCAGTGTCGGTTTAGAATACCCGGCAGTGCGTCGTCACCTGCTGTTTATTACGTAAGTCTGATATAATATAAACTGGTGAATATTCATTAGTAGGTTAAATAAAGAAAGCTAAAACCTTGGAATAAACCTAAGACATACAAAGGGTACTAGGAAAGTTTTGCAATATGACGTACCTATGAATCGTAGGAAGCTGCTTGTTGCTGCATGTTGAGACATGTTCATACGTGCATAGGAGCCGCCACGCCATGTCGATGGGCTCAATTATTCATTAGCAGTGAGAGTGTAAAGTGCTTGCGATGGCATCGTGGTCACGAAGTGAGATAGGGGCAGGTTTGCGTTATAATTTCGTGCGTGGTTTAAACATAGACCAGTGCTTTAAAGAAATGACTCTTGCACTAGGTGATGTTTGTCCATATCCCACAACGATATTCAGGTGGTATAGAGAATTCCAAAGGGGAAATTAAACCGTGGAGGAAGCTGAGAGGCCGTTACTACTGCCAGGAAAATGCTTGGCGAGGACAGGCGTGACCTACCAACAGATAGAGGGTACTTCAGGCCTAAATGCACCAGCAATTCGTTCGATTCAGCATGATCATTTGCACGTGAAGAAACTTTGTTCTCTCTGGGTGCCGCATCGACTGACTGAAAGCAGATGACACGACGTGTGACTCGGTGGCGGGAGATTCTAAAAAAATTTAATAAGGGACAATCTCGGTATGTGAACAACATCGTAACAGGTGACGAAACTTGGCTGTACTATTATGACGTGCCGACCAAAGCTCAAAATAAAGTTTGGGTCTTTGATGATGAGGACACACCCGTAGTTGTCAGAAAATCCCGATCTGTAAAGAAGGAAATGGTTGCTGTATTTTTCAAATCGAGTGAAATGGTGGAACGTGTCGTTTTGAAGACACAGAAGACAGTCACAGCTAAGTGGTATACTGAACAGTGCCTGCCTAAAGTCATTGGATCTATGAAGAACCTGCGGCCAAAGTCAAAAATGGACACCTGGTTCCTCCATCACGATAATGCTCCAGCTCACCACGCCAAAGCCTGCACCGAATATTTGACCACAACAGGATTGAAACTTCTCGAGCACCCTCCCTACAGTCCAGATCTAGCTCCCTGCGACTTTACACTGTTCTCGCATGTGAAAATGAAGCTAAAAGGGAGTCGGTTTTCCAGTGATGAGGACCTCCTGCGGGCCTATGATAACGAGTGTGCTTTACTCCCTAGTGAAACTTGGCAGAACTGGTTTAAAGATTGGTTTCTGAGGATAGAAGGGTGTATTGATTGTAGACGAAATTACTTTGAAAAAATTAAATAAACAAATCTGTATTGCAAAACTTTCCTAGTACCCTTTGTAGGTTGAATAACGAACTAAAAACTTAAACGTTGGAACAAACTTAAGACATAGTAATCGCTATGAAAAGGTTCAGAAGATTTTCAGATATTCACACTCATTCAAGAAGATCTATCGGAGATTGTATGTTCGGTATTTGATAAAAGAAATGTTGTGAAAAGATAGATAATATTTAACACAATTTAATAAAATCGTCGCCGTATAAAATTAAAGTATGTATGTAGGTATATATTAAAGGAACACCTGTATATTAATACTGATTAAATTAATTTCTTAGCAGCTGTTTTCAATAAATTCTATAATTTCTTTCTCTAATCTAATTTATATCAACAATAAACTTGAAATATTATTAAATTTAATTGGGGCTAAGATAACTTTAACAATTCATATATATGTGTGTATATATAGAGAGCACGCGTTATATGCCTATAGATATTTTATCTAATTAGCTTATTAAAAAAGTGTATTACTTCCTATAATTAAATTATATGGCTAGAGTTAAATATATACCACATTAATTATAACGGTAAAGTTGAATGTTATTATTTAATTTTTAGTAAGTTTGTAACGAAATTCACCTGTTAGATTGATTGGAAGTTCACTTCTTATTAAGGCAAAATTAAAATTTATTTTCAAGACAAAGACTTTTTAATAGTAAGCTATTGCTAAATGACATTTCAGTTGAGTTATTTAAGAAATTTTTGTTTATTTTCACAGTAAATTTAGACGTACAACTGAATTAAACGCAACATTAGTAGGTACCATATCTTTATCTAGATTTTACTGTAAATTGTATACGGTTTTTGTAACTTTTTAATAAATATTTTGCCTTTTTTCTTCTTGAGTGACGTCTATGCGCAAGGTCTGCATAATTGGGATAATAGTGGGTCTAGTCAAAAGATGTGTGATTGAAGATGTCATATGTAGATTCTGCTAATTATAAGAACACATTTTCTATAAATGGGAGATGAATATTCTGAAAAGGAACATTGTGTGGAGAAACTACTCTTGAAGCTGCTAGATCTAATTAAAAGTCCTTATGTCTTTAGTGATACATGAGAATTATAATAGATCTGAATAAATCGCAGTGGAATAAGTGCTATAGCTAGCTGAAGTAATTTAGATCAAGACGAATATGATACACATATAGCAAATCATATGGTAGATTATTCACCATATACTATATATTATTATGAACTGTACTATGAAGTATACAGAATAAGATTTAAAGTTTAAAAATGCTTCTTTTAGCTTTCACGAACAAGACTCTTACAGTCTTAAAAAAAGTTTAAATTTCTCATGGAATGTTTTTTTTTTTGTAACAAGACTTAGCATCAAGCAGATTTGATAGTTTCCAATTACTAAAATTTAAAGTAGAACTCTTATTTCAAAATATTTGCTTGTATCGGGTTTTTCAATAAGTACATGGCGATTTTGTATTTAAATAAGATTAATTGAGATATTGGGCAGAAATTTATTCCAGGTACAACACACATGTTACATTTAACTATGGAATTTTATCTCGTTCATATGACCACTGTGAGCATGCGATCGATTCTTTGGAGCCAATTTTCCACCACTCTTTCTTTCATACCGGTCGGAACGTTGCCCATTTCGCGTTCGATATTGTTCCTGAGCTCCTCTAACTTAGCTTATTGGCATAAGCCAACGACTTCACGTAACTCCATAAAAAGAAATCCAATGGTGTTAAATCGCAGTGAGGTGGCTACTCGATCGGTCCATTTCTCGAGATTACATTGTTACTGAACTTCCCCTTCAATAAATCAATTATTTGACTAGCTGTGTGGCATGTGGCACCATCTTGTTGGAAGCACATATCACTGATGTCAAGTCCATCAAATCCTTGCCAAAAATGGTCTTCCGACATGGCACGATAGTGATCTCCATTGACCGTAACATGGCAATCATTTTTATCGATGAAAAAAATATGGTCCAAACACATCACCGGCATGAAATTCACACCGCATGGTCACTTTTTGTGGTTGTTATGGAATTTGTTGAATCACATGTGGTTTTGTTGCTGTCCAATAATGTATATTTTGCTTATTTATAAAGCCATTAAACCAAAAATGAGCTTCATCGCTGAAGATGATTTTTCGATGAAGTTCAAGGTTTTATTTCCAGTCCAATCGGAGTGATTTCGCTTCAAATGATCAAGAGGCTTCAGTTCGTGAGTTAATTTGATCTTGCAAGGATGTAAGTCAAGATCTTTACGAAAAATTCGCCACAATGTGGTTTTAGAGATTCCCAATTCTGACAAACGGCATAGAATCGATTGATTTGGCCCATTTTGAACTGAAGCACTTACGGCTGCGATATTTTCGGTACTTCGACCGGCCTCACTGGCACAGGAATATCCAATAGTGAATATTTTGACTCGAATTTATCCACTACAGCACGCACAACCTGTCTGGTGGGATAATTATTACGAGCGAAAATTGGCATAAGTGCTTTTAAAGTTGCGAACACCGACTTAGGATTGCGGTAGCAATTTTTAATAATTTCCAAACGTTGCTCGTTCATGAACTTCACCATCATAAGAATGTTGTGACGTTTTCATCTTGACAGACCATGAAAAGCCTTCAAAGGTGCGGTGCGTTCGTATTGAAAAATCGTTATGTCCCTATTGGAAAATCTTTTACATTATAAAATAAAATGATTATCCAATGGATGTGTATTTGCATATAAACACGTGAATGAATCGAATCTCACAATCCTGGGTACCTCAATGGTAGAACACCCGCCCAGTAAGCAGAAGACTGGAGTTCGATTCCTCGCCGTTAGGAAATGTTTTTCGATGGAGTTAAAAAAAAATAATTATATAAACAATTAGGTGCATTTCGCAATGTCATAACAACATTTCCTAACGACGAGAAATCGAACCCCAGTCGTATGCTTACTAGGCAGGTGCTCTACCATTGAGTTACCCAGTTTGTGAGATTTGATTCTTTAATCGCACCATAAATTTCATTATGGAAACGGGTCTTCAATTGATGATTAAAGATCTGTTCGCTGTTCTTCTTCAATGTAACATAACCCATTTTTTCCATCATAATTGAGTTTTGATTAATGCTTCTTTGTAAGTCTGTCTATTACTATCTTATAACTACACGAATTACAAAATATTGCTTCTTAGATAGCAGACTTATTAAAATGTGTAAAATAGTGTTTAAAATACAGACAGCAAGCAAACAAATCTTGAAATATTTTTAATTCAACTTCAAATGTTATTGAGAAAGCATCGTAACGTGTCGCACTTTACGGTGTATGTAATCTGTTAGATTTTGAATTTCATTCCACATAACTAGATTTCAATTTTTTCCGGAAGTATCTGGGAAAAAAAAGCACTCAGCACTATTTAACGTACTCCGTTCTTGTGAAAGGCATCGGGCGAGTAATCTGCATACATATACGCGTAGAAAGAGGTGGCCCGCGACGAAACCTTTTATTTCAACAAGGTGATTTGTTTAACAATAATTGTCCATTGTTAAAGGCACTATCGATGCTGTTATTGTTGATGTCGTCCGTGGCAAATGCATCGGAATGAGGCAATTGCATTGCGTACGACCAATTGAGCAACGCAGAATGGAGAGCAGGGAGGAAAACCTTCGGAAATTCGACCCAGATTTCCTCCGAAGTAATCCGCTCGTAGGAAAAATGGTGAATTTGTCTTCTTCGCATTCTTTGTTCGGCGTTACACACTTACAAAAAAAAATAGATTGACCTTATTCGTTCGCCGATGGAGGTACTTTTTTTCCCTTCATTTTCGTGAGACGTGTGTCGTAACATTAATGGTTAATTTGACAATATAATAGACACGAAGACATTACAGAATATAACAAACAATAATAGTAATAGAACAGACAAAGATGCTTGTTAATCATGTGAATTGGGTTTTCGGCATGATATTGTTGTATGGCTGTTGCTTTATTGTATTATTGTGTTTGTAAAACTTAATTGTAACGTTCTATACGGTATGTATCATTTTTTTCTGGCTTAGTCGATTGTTAGTAATTATAAATATTACAATAAATGAATTGGTTTTTTTTTTCATAATTTTTGAAAGCTTTAATTAATTTAGAATAACGGATAGAAGATGTACGTATACATATACGTGGTACGTTCAATAAAAGAGGGATATATTATTGCAGCAGCTAATGCACATTTTCTATTAACTCTCTTGAAATTCTCTAAAACCTTTTCTTATGACTTCAGCAGATGTTGTTTGTAAATTTTAATTTTATTTGAGACAAAAGAGATCAGCGAACTTAACCTAAAAACAGTAATATAGTTTCTGCACAATAACTACGTATATTTCGGCATGCTTCTTTCCGAAGCTTTGCATTCACAATTGCAAGATGTAGAACATATTGTAGCAGCATCGCAATATATAAGTATGTACATACACAGTCTGTAGCAGAGAAAACCGAACTTTTTTAAAACAGAATAAAAACATACTATTTTGGTAAAATTCATTTATTTTATTCAAAGCAGTCGCCTTCGGCTTCAATACAACGTTTTGCGCGGTTTATTAGCATGTCGAATGAATTTTTAAGTTCATCTTTAGAAATGTCCTTCAAGATCGCTATCGACGTCTTTTTAATGGCTTCGACGCCGGCATAACGCTGTCTTTTCATCGGCAAATGTATTTTGGAGAATAGATAGAAATCACAGGGGCTAATTCCGGGTAATACAGTGAATGGTTGATGGTTAAAATCCCATTTGTAGTTAGAAAATCAGGAAAAGCGTCGAGCGATGAGATGGCGTATTATCATGTAACAAATGCCAGCTATCATTTTCATGATATTGAGCATTGACTGTTTGACTAGTTGGTACAAATTCTTTATGCACTATGCCTTTCCAATCATAAAAACAAATCAACATTATCCTCACTTTTGTATTCTCCAAACGGCTTTTTGGTCTTTCTTTGCTTGGATGCCTCCATTCAGAGGTTTGACGCTTGGTTTTCGTCATTTCTTGAGTATTTAACTAAGTCTGTACAATGTTGAATTCGGAGCAATTTTTGATAATCGATTAGCTTGTGCTAATTGACACTTTGGAAATATCCAATTCCATTCCCACGAATCGAAATAAGAAATTCAGCTCATTTCTGATAAATTCACCCATAAGTTCGATGTTACTCCGTAACCACAGGTTTTTTGCAACAGGATGTTCGTCATCATTTATGTCTATACGACCGTCTTTAAATCGTTTATACCACTCACACACACTCGTACGTGATAACTTTGCAGCCCATGATATTGGTCCATTTCGATCCACTCATCTGGAAAACCATGCTCTTGTAATTCTTCATGAGCTGCTGCACCATCGTGCATATAATACATATATGTTTGCACTTAACATTATCCAATACTTCCTCCAACATATTTGCGTATTCATTTGCATTTAGTGTATTCGAAAGAAATATTGGTCCTACAATTTGAAAGTTTAAAACACCTAGGCAAACATTGACATGGTATATGAACAAAACGCACGCGTTTTGGCTTTCGATGGTACAGATCGTGTACGGAATTTATTTCGTGCGAGTATTTGCCGTAGTTTTTCAGGTGCGGCACTGCCGATGATGTCAACTTAGTTGTCCAAGTACGTATACAAAATACGAAAATTAATGTGGAAAGGGGTTATAACTATATCAACCTTAAGTGATGTAAACATTCTGTTGGTGATTTTTTTTAATTTGGCAAGGAATTTCAGGTTATTTCGCTACTCGTTTTTTATCTTATCCATTATCACGGCACTACTAAATAACAGTGTCCTATACAATTAAAGCTCTAAAGTAAACTAAAGCAGACAAAGAGATGAAACTACGGGTTGTTGCTTGGGAAGTATCAAGGTCAATGGCATTTCAATTAAAGCCTCGCCCTATGCGGCTGCGCGATGGAAGAAGCGCAGTCTCATTATTTAATTGCCATACCTCGTATATTATGGAGAAGGTGTAATTAATTCATGGATGGGAGATGTGATCTGATCTAAAATGATTAAATAACATCGAAAGAAGAAAAGGACGATATTTCCACTAGCTGACATAGCAGAATACATTGGAAAAACTAAAAGGAGGCCTTGGTCGATTTACGATCTCTGTTTAACTCATTCATATTAAATAGAGTTCAACGTGTTCAAAATTCATGGATTCGCTTCATATTTGGGCTTTGTAAGTTTGAATATGTGACTCGTAAATTGATTTTAATTTATTGAGAATGAGAAATTTATCACATTTCCAATTGGGAGTGCCTTCTTTTAAAGTTGTTGCCTTTAAGTATCCTATCTATTTGCAATGCGTCAATGAATGGTCAGAGTTGAGCCTTCTGCTTACTTTTCTAATATTGTGACTGCTCTTACCTTCAATAATTAATAACAAAATGTTTCATTTTTATTAGTAAAAAGTTATCGTAAAATGTGATATGATTAAAATTTTTAATTCAGTTAAGCTGGGTATGTTTTTTCCTTTTTATTGTTGTACGATTCATAAAGATTGGACAGAAGATCAAAATTCCAGTTATGTTGTGTTTTGGATCCAGATTTTTGGTGTTTTTTATATTGGATATGCTTTAGGGTTGGATTGGGTATATTACATTTCTTGTATAATGGGAAATACAAGCTATTATTATTATTAAAAAAGCAAAAAAAATATTTCAAAGTCCTCTTTCTCTATATTACTCCCAAAAAATACTTTTAGTCTGCAGCAGTCGTTACCGAAAATATGTTTTGTTTTCGATTTTCTTTCTTTGTAATCGCGGGCACGTTCACTTGGCGTCTACCGTATTCAAGCAATTGTACACAACATTTGCATTAGTCGATTTTGCCGGCCATCATAATACCTGCGAGTTCACGCTAGCAAGTCAGGTGTAACCAACCATGTCGTCTATAGATACGGTAGGACTGCGTATGCTGTTTTGTATCAGAATATATGGCGTACGTTCTCTTACCGCTTCTCTGTTATGAGAAACAACCAATTTGATTTTTATTATTATGTGGCCGTCACATGTTGCTCCTTTTAAAGTTATTGTTCGCTGCGAGTGCCGAAGATTTCAAGCAGCTACAACAACAACAAATAAGAAATAAATATCTCATTAAAGATTTAAAAAAAATAACACATAAAACGCATAACGCAAATTACCATAATTGAGCTCGTGTTGTAATGCTAATCTATCTACTTATTAAGCAATAACTAACCTTGAACTTATGTTACGTTTTGTAAGTGAATCCCTGTGAGAAAGGTTCACAAATCTGACGTTGCTTTCTGTAATTTTCTACAGGATCAGCGCATAACTGAAGATGACACATTGCTATCAGAATGCTATAAGAACGTAAATAAACACGTCCTTAAATTTGCGCGATGAAGCATTATGTATGTGTGTGAAAATAGGAAGTAGTACAATAGATATATTAGGCGTTACAAGTATTCATCGCATCAGCTGTAATAGGAAGACAACGGTATTTATGAGAAGTAAATGGAAAATTAAATGTAATTAAGTTATATTCGTAAAAGTAAAATTGATAAAGCAAAGGTCCTAAGGTGGTGCCCTGTGGAACTCTTCGTTTAATGATTCGAAATGTTTATTTTTTGATTGTATAGTTTCATAAAAGGTGTTCCAATAAGACATTTCATTTTCAATAGCCCGCTATTTTAACAGTTGTCATGACTCAACCTGTACATACTTGACAGATGATAAGTAAAAACTACGCCATTAATAAAAATGGGGCGATATACGCTTCAACAACGCATTGAAATTATTAAAATTCACTACGAAAATGGTGGAAATTTCGCGGTCACAGTTAACGAAACTAAAACATTTTTGGGTCGTTGTGAAGCATCTTCTCGGTCAGCAATTGTGAAACTGGTGGAAAAATTTGAGCTGTTGGGACAAGTTAGTGTTGTGAAGAATCGAACTCGTTCACGTCGCTCAAGAACAATTAAGAATATTGCTGTTGTAGCACATAGTGTTGAGGAAAACCCAGGTTTGTCAATTTCTCGTCGATCTTTGGAATTGGGCATTCCACAAACGACATTACACCGTATTTTGCATAAAGACTTAGGTCTTAAGGCTTTTAAAGTTCAGTTAACACAAGATCTCACGCCTACCGACCATCAACAACGTCGTGTTTTTGCTGATTGGGTTCTTAAAATGTATCAAACTGACCCGGGCTTTCATCGAAAAATCATATTGAGTGATGAAGCCTATTTTCACATCGGAGGCTACGTTAACAAGCAGCATTGTCGTATTTGGGGCTCGGAAAACCCAAGAATTATTGTTGAAAAGTCTCTCCATCCTCAACGTATGACTGTTTGATGCGGTTTTTGGTCTGGCGGGGTCACTGGACCTTACTTTTTCGAAAATGAGGTTGGAGCAACTGTTACGTGGAATGGATTGCGCTATCAAACGATGATAATGATTTTGTATGGTCGAAGTTGGAAGATATATTTGAAGGATGTTTATTTTCAACAAGACGGAGCTACGTGTCACAAAAGTAACGATACCATTCCCTTTTGCCTGAAAAGTTTCCCGATCGTGTGATTTCTTGAAGAAGCGATCACAATTGCCCACCGAGATATTGTGATTTAACACTTTTAAACTTTTTTCTTTGGGGCTACGTGAAAGGTAAGGTTTATGCTAATGGCCCACAATCGATTCAAGACCTCAAAGCGGGAATTAGTGAAGTTATCGAGAATGTATAGCCGCAAATGTGCGAATTGATGATGGAAAATTTCACGAAAAGAATACAAGCGTGGCCGTGTCGACCACTTGACTGATATTGTTTTCCATTATTAATGGCATACCCCCCTCTTTACAATTAAATAAACATCCGAGATGATTTCGCTTAAAAATACTCGATTTTTACGTATAGAAATGAAACTTCTTATTGGAAGACCAGTTACTTTTTGCTATTGTCAAATTTTGAAACATTACACAACAATATTTACATTAGTAAATTTTGGCGGACAAGTATAGAGAAAATAAGGTTACCAATTAGAAATTCATAACCTACCTTTCATCTGTGTTAAATATTATTATTTCTAAATTAAAATTTTTAATATGCAAATGAATTGGTTTAAAATATATACTTTGTTTAATTTAATGAATAACTGAGGGAGGCATTCTCAGATATACATACATACATACGTTTTAGTCCCATTCGATAGTCTGATAACATGTTACGAACTGTATCGATATTTTCGACACAGAAATTACTCTTTCTGGTCTTTGTACATTCGTAAATCTGTTTACCTTCTAATTTTTTTAAATAAATGTGTTAATGATGGTTCGATATCTTAGTTTTCCGATTCACACAATTTTAGACAACATTCTTTTTTTCAAAATTAAATTGTACAACCACACTTTGGTTTTTCTTTACATTTCTCTTTTCTTTTTCTCTGTTTTCTTTTTAAAGTTACTGTTTGTTGTCATGGTGTTGAAATATTTTAAATATGCAAACAACCATTCAAGGCTAAGTACATAGTTAGCCTTGAACGGTTTCTTGCATAAATGAAGGTTTATGAAGGTGTATTGATATTTATCTACGCCTTCATAGTGCTTTAATGCATTTTGTGTATTAAATTTTCTAATTAGTTAGTTAATTACTGGTCTACCTTCTTATTTTCTTCTTGAGTTTTGACTTGCAGACGTTTCATCTGCAATATAAGACGTATATTCAAAGTGATTTTGTGCAAGTTTCCATTCAATATTACCAGCAGCCTTAAAATATGTTTTTAGAGCAGAAGATAGAAGAAATTATTTTGCAATTTCAAAAGATATAATATTTATTAAGTCTATATTCTTAAATACAAAATACAAAGGTCCTAGAGTGTGGACAGAGGGAATTACCGGTTGATTTATTTTTTGATGGAATTTCTTGCGGTTTCTTTTTAGTAATTGTTAGGATATCTATTAGAAGATGTGCTTTTGTAAATATTTTTGTATAAGAAAAGGTTTTGATATAAATGCCAGCAATTCCTATTTTTATAAGATATTGTTAATACAATGTTTCTACCGAGTGCGCTCCGTCTACGTCGTGACTATTATTAAAATAAGGAAAACAAAGACGCAAAATGAACATAACACATATCTACGACTCTCCAAATCCCTTTCTACCCCCCTTGACGGACCACCCGAAATCAATCGATTATCATAGGAACAGAAATTTACTAAAAGCGAATTCGGTATTAGTTGTTCCCTGTCTGGCTGATGGCAATAGTATCGATGGGGGCCAAGCGGGGGATATATCATTTGGGGAGGCGGAGGGTATCTTCGGTAACGGAAGCACTGGTAGCAGTATCACTCTAATTGTCAGCTCTCACTGATGAGGGAATACACGTACATAGCAGTTCGAGGGGTTCTTCTGAATCTACGGGATTCGATTAGAGGGGAGCGAGGGCAGGAGAAGAAGAGGCGAGAGCGCGAGAGAGGACCGAAGGTAAAGGCTGAATGACGATGCTTCGACTGTATACAGTCATAGTAAGAAGCCCGTGTAGACGTGAAGGCGGCGGGGGAGAGCCCGGCTATGGTTGTAAAGGGGTCGCCGATTTTGACGGGCAAATTGGTGGTGGATGGATTGGATAGATGCAAAATATGGAATATAGATAGGGTTGTGGAAATTCGGAATGGTATGAGGCGAAGAGAATAACGTGGACGGGCTGTGTCAGAAAGAGACAGAGGTTACACGATGGGGCCGGAGAGCGCGAGCGGGGTTCGGAAAATTTACATTTTATGTGTGAAGCAAATAGAATGAAGTGAAGGGGTTTTTGGAGGGTAAGATTTGAGTTTAGATTTTGATGTTTGTTGTCCTTCCTGGATGAAGTTATTTAGTTTCTTTTGAAGTGTTATTTTTAACTATTTAAAACCCCTACAACTACAGGATGCATTTGATGCATTAATTGTAATTTGTTTCAGCTTTACATGTAAGTAATTTCAATAAAAAAAAATGTTTCCCAGCTAAGGAAAATGTCATAATTTTTATTCTGATATTGGAGCAATGTTATAAGCAAATCGAAGCATTCTTTAAGAGTGAAACAGTTGGTCATCAATCTCTCAAGATAATGAACTCTAGTAAATTATAGGCCATAGGCCTAACGTAAGGAGAAGAAGAACAATTATCAACGAAGATCACTTTTAGGTTCCATTATAATAGTGAAAACATCAAATTAAACGTTGCCAATTAATCTATTATATTTTGATAGGTACAAAGAAAGTTTTTCAGTATTTGATAAATTTCTATTTATATCGACATTTAAAATATTGTTCATTCAATAAGGAGGAATGTAGAAAGTGTTGAAAGAAGCTGGTTATTAATCAATTCATTAAATAGTGTCATCTGGAGTATTACGAGGTTCTAACTTAGGTCCATTGTTGTTCAATATTTTCCATTAATGAAAATATTGAACAACGATGTCTATATTGAAACTTCTGAATATAATTGTTAGTAATCAATAGATTAAATAGTATTATCTGCCGTATTACAAAGTGCTAACTTAGATCCATTGTTGTTTAATGTTTTCATTAATGCCATGGCGCATACTGCATCTTCTGAAAAATTGCTTCCTGCAAACGATGAAAGATGCATATTTGAAAGGTTTGCCGAGGACATATTTAGATAGGAATATATTTTCGGAGAAGAATCTTGAACTATAAACTTACAAACATTGCAAGGATATGCCGAGTATTATATAAGACTTCAAGACTTACAACATATCTTTGCGAAAGTTTATATTTTTAAATATTTAGAAGAAATAATGATTATCAAAGAAAATTCTTTAGTTTCTGTTATAATAGTGAAAACATAAAATTAACCGTTGCAATTAATCTATCATATTTTGATAAGTACAAAGAAAGTTTTTCAGTATCCGATAAACTTCTATTTATATCGACATTTAAAATATTGTTAAAAAGGAATAGAATAGATAGAAGCGTTCTTGCTTTGTCGGTCAATACATTTATGTATTGGTCGAGAGAGGGAGATATGATATTGTTCATTATTTTCTGTATCGAAAGATATGATAATACACTCTGAAGGAATCGTTCATTAATAACACAAATCAACCTGACGATCCGTGATATCGGTGAAACATATGTAGTTGATAGGGTGTTATTAATAATAGAATGATTCCTTTTTAACATTCTTTAATTGGCATAAAGCCTAGATGTAAGTTTCTGTCTATTATACACTGGAAACATAGTCTCCGATCTGTAAGATAGAAGCGTTCTTGCTTTGTCGGTCAATAAATACATTTATGTATTGGTCGAGAGAGGGAGATATGATATTATTCATTTAAAATATTGTTCATTCAATAATTTGTATAATTTAGGAGGAATGTAGAAAGTGTTGAAAGAAGCTGGTTATTAATCAATTCATTAAATAGTGTTATCTGGAGTACTACGAGGTTCTAACTTAGGTCCATTAGGTCCATAACGATGTCCATATTGAAACTTCTGAAAGTAATTGTTAGTAATCAATTGACTAAATAGTATTATCTGGCGTATTACAAGGTACCAACTTAGATCCATTGCTGTTTAATGTTTTCATTAATGACATGGCGCATACTGCATCTTCTGAACAATCGTTTCTTGCAAACGATGAACGATGCGATGCACCTTTGAAATGGGCGATAGGTTTGCCGAGGACATATTTAGCTAGAAATATTTTTTTCAGAAGAATCTTGAGCTACAAACTCTTTCAAACATTACAAGAATATTCCGAGTATTATATAAGACTTCAAGACTTACAACATATATTTGCGAAAGTTTATATTTTTAAATATTTAGAAGAAATAATGATTATCAAAGAAAATTCTTTAGCTTCTGTTATAATAGTGAAAACATAAAATTAAAAGTTGCAATTAATCTACTATATTAAGTAGACACAAAGAAAGTTCTTCAGTATTTAATAAACTGCTATTTACTATAAAATTTAAAATATTGTTCATTCAACTGTGTAACTTAGGAAGAATGTAAAAAAATGTTGAAAGAATCTTACTCAATGCCCAGTTTGAATAAAACATTTTCTTAGATATTATAAATGGTATAGTGTTAAAAAGAATATTAAAAAAATTCTTAAAATTTCCATGTATGTACTTTGCATAAATTTTACTTCCGTTATTTTGAGAAAACCTTATATATATGCATGTATTATAATACCGTAACATATTTAAAAAACGCAAAACATTTTAATATTTCTACGATATAAGTTGTATGAGCGAAACTACGCTTTATACAGAATTAAAACATCGTTAAATGTAATTTACTACATGTTTTCAAAAAAATTTCTCTTTTTGTCATATGATGCAAACAATTGAAGTTGTAGACATTGTTTTCGTTACTTACTGCGTTAATATAGGTATTTGTTTGAATAAATATGGAATTACAATGATTTATGTTATCAGAAAGTTTCTTTATAAGTAATATAAAATTGGATAAATTATCTAAATTAAATACTTGTTTTTTAAAGCGTAATAAAATTTACCGCGGATATTTTTTATGTCTAAATATAGAAAATTATCACATTTGTAATTGCGCAATTTTACAAAATTCACAGAGATTTTTTAAATTTTATATACAGGTTATATCATAATGTATGTGACCTATGGGAAGTTCCGTAATTGAGATGATTTCGAAAAATAGAAATTAAATAGTTTATAATGAAATAAGAAGAATTTTAATTATTAAATTAAATTTTAATTAATATTCGATGATTTCCAAGCTTTCGCAATATTTTAATGCTTCTTCGGAATAAAAGCGGCAGCGTAGAAGCAATTGCAATAGAATGAAATAGTGACTATGTTTTCGATTTGATTTAAATCGATTTTTATCTTTCCCATGTACCAGGAAAAAATTTTGGGCATCAATATTGATTAACTTTTTATTACGGACGGAATTTGCAAAACTTTCGATTTTTTTTCTTTCAAATTGTTCAGAATTTTCAATTCTTTTTCTACTTGGTTTGCGTTGTCGAAGTGACAACGTCCACGTAGTGTACTAAAACTGATTCAGCATTTTAAAAAGAGAACAATAAAAGTTTGATAGTAATTATGGCTAACATTGAGACGATTTCTAAAAATAGAAATTAAGTAGTTTATAATGAAATACGAAGAATTTAGTTATTAAATTCAATTTTAATTAATATTTGACGATTTCCAAGCTTTCGCAATAGTTTAATGCTTCTTCGGAACAAAATCAGCAGGGTAGAAGCAATTGAAATCGAATGAAATAGTGAATATGTTTTCGATTTGATTTAAATTGACTTTTATCTTTTCATTGTATCAGCAAAAAATTTTGAGCGTCAATATTGATTAACTTTTTATTACAGACGGAATTTGCAAAATTTCTGATTTTTTTTCTTTCAAATTGTTCAGAATTTTCAATTCTTTTTGTACTTGGTTTGCGTTATGGAAGTGACAACGTTCCCGTAGTGTACTAAAACTGATTCAGCATATTAATGAGAGAACAGTAAAAGTTTGATGATAAATATGGCTAACACTCCCCAGAGGTGATTATCATTAAGGACAGTCGGTGTATGAGTATGGGAGTTAATGCTCCCGAGGAACCCGAGCTAAGCCCAAAGTATGATATAAGGTAGCGTGTTGAGAGTTACGTGAGTACGGGGGTGGTTACGGGAGTGCTATAGTCAACGTTTCTTTGGGAGCCATAAATGCAATGTCCATGTATTTACTCCTATCTGGTCAAGCAGGATCCTGATTGAGAGGATTATTTACCTTGCTACTTGTGGAAAGAGCAAGGACAAGATACAGAGTAAATTCTGAAAACATAAAAGTTGAAAAGAACATGTGAGTCTTAAGTTTGTAAGACAAAAATCCTTCATGGGAAAAAGAGCAAAGAAGGTAAGGTTGGACCATGATTATCTACACAAATAAAGACATACAAAGCTGCGAAGAAATTTGATTTTTGTTGGCGAGATATAATTGGCTACATGATCTGGAATTTCTAAGGCAGTTAAAATGCAAAAGTCGGGAAATAGAGCTAAAATTATATAGAAGCCAAAAGGGCTGTATTCTAAGATAACTTTAAGTACATGTGACGAAGTCAAGAGATTTCAAAGCGATATGAAGACAATAATGGATTTGGATCGGTTGCGATAGCGTGTAATCTATATCTTGATCACGTGTAAAATAATAATACTCTTTATCGGCTCCCTTGGTATTTGATCGTTCGAGGGCTTTTGAATGAAGAATGCCTCAAGATATTGCTTTTTATGCTTGGCCTGTGGGATCCACAGAGCTTACTATACGTGATTTTTTTATGGGAATATGCAAAAGATCAATTTTATATCCCTCTGTTACCCAATAACTTAGATGACTATAAACATCGTACGACAACAGCAGCCAACTCAGTGGATTATGTTAGTAGAAATTCTCGTATCGCCTTGATATTGACCGACGGCGTTGCAGGTTGTTGCCAGACTGAAAACTTGTAAGATACTAAATAAAAACTTATGAAAAAATGTGATTTTCTCGGAATTTTGTATTGCTTTTTCTTAATAAAGTATCGTGCTCTGAGATCTGTTATCTCCTTTAGAATAATCGTGTATTTTTGACATAGAATTTCAAAGAACATTAATGAGTTCTTATCAGTCGAAACGCGATCATTTATATTATGTCACATTATATGGCGTTGTCATTTAATAATTCCGTCTATGCCAGTTGATCAGAAATAATGTCAAAACGAAAGAACAAATAAAATTAGGTGGTACTAATAAATACTAGCACACCTATAGACTTAGTGTCAACCTTATTTTTTCAACTGTCTCGGATTATCTTCGGAAAAACAAAATCGAATCTATTACTTGCAAAACTTTATATTAAAGGAATCTAATCGAAGCATGTATTGGTAATAGTTCAATACTATGTGTCGATTACACCAGCAACCGTTTTCAACTCTTAGAAACGAAACGGAACGCCGTCGAATCTATCGTCGGGGGGCGAAATCGCGCGCTAGACCCCTCTCGCCGCCCCGATACAATAACTCCCGTATCACTGGGATCTATCTTTCTCATTAACACGCTTCCAAATCAGCATTCGCCATCCGTGGTCCTCTTTTCCCTTTATATTTGAATATAATTATTGATTATCGGTTGTACTACTAGCAGTAGGTTAGACGAGTATGGAAACCCAAGTACAGGATGGATTGGAAGACTCGCAGAGGAAGGGTCGAGGGGGGACGGGGGCCACGTCGTCGGGGGGGTGGCGGAGGGACGTAAAGGGGGACACCCGTGCACGACGGGTGATTAAGCTATGTGCTGCCGCCGACGCCGTTACACCACTACCACCCGGTATAGACGATACACGCCGGGGCCCGTATAACCCCTTTCCTTGGGGGGAAACTGCCGACTGACTGATTGGGGCAAAATTCGAGAGATGTTATATTTAAATTACTAGTTCGGAGATGTGTAGCGGTGTGGGAATCATTCAGAAAGGACCCGGTGCGAGGGTGAAGAGACCGGCGGGGCTATAGGGACAGCGGGGGTCAGAGAGGGGGATGATTCGCGGTAAGGGACTCTCTTGCGTTCGAAGAGGGATTGATATGTGTTCGAAAATTAAGGGGCGATTGAGGTGACAGGAGGGGGATGTAGATAAGTACTTTCCCGTCAAGTAATTGAAGGCTTTTTCATATCTCGTCGATTCGTTAAGGATAATTTTTTCTCCTTTTCTTCTACGGAATCTGTTATAGTTGATATCTAATCAGTATTCCGATTTCATTTTTGCTCTAGAAAAATGATTTCTGTATCAAGTGACGTCGTTAAAACATTCGCGAGATCATTGTCGTCCAACCAAAAGAATTCAAGAGTAATAAATATGAAACCCAAAATTTTGAACTAAATTTCATTTACATTCGTTTTGTTTTTCTTGTATTTGAAAGTCGCTTAATTATTAAATTGAACACAAGCATCGTAACCATGTTATCATCTGTAAAGCTAATGAAAGCTATTAAATTTCTTGAAAGTTTTGAAACATTAGCGTTACTCTATAACTTCAAGTTTGAACTAGTTTGCCCAAAAACGAATAATAAGTACTATTATGTTCTTCTTACGCTTTAAGCCCTTTCTACAGGGAAATTTTACATCAATTCTGCCTGTTTCTTTTCCCACTTTTTTCTCGGTTTGCTATTCCTTTATAGACTTAGTAAAGTAGAACATAAATCAAAGTCCATTTATTTAATCATCTTGAAATGGGTTTCCTTGACTTGGTAAAATTCGGTTAAACGACTTTTAACTTCTCTCAATCTTTTTCGATATTTTGATTATTATTTTCGAACGGGTCATCGTAGATGTGGCCACATGCTATACAAGTGGGGCATGAGGTCCAGTCCTGGATGTGACTGAGGCGTGGAGAACCAAACAAATATAGTGTATGATTGTAGTCGTTGAATATTCCTTGGCACACAAGGAGACTTCGTAAAAGCCACATTTTAAGCCGTTCAGTGGCTCTTAGACTTTGATTAAAAGCTGTGATTTTCGCAAAAGCTGTCTTGATATGTACTTTTCAATAAACCAAATAATAAATCGTAGCTATCGGCCGAGTTCGATCATTTTTGACCAAAAAGATATGAATATCTCGGGAACGAAAAGAAATTAGAGAGTTCTGGTTTGGATGAGCGTAACTGATGTGTCATAATGCAAAAGATAATGAATATCAAAAAGATATGAATATCTCGGGAAAGAAAAGAGACTAGAGAGTTTTGGTTTGGACGAACGTAGATGAAGTGTCATAATACGTAAGTGGGCAAAAAAAGGATCACTTTTAAAGGTAAGTTTTGTAGTTACTAGACAAGTTGGATCATTTTCGATCAAAAAGATACGAATATTTTGGGAACGAAGGGAGATGGAGATTTTCTGTTTGGACAAAGCGCAACTGACGTGCCATGAAAGAACTAGGGACATGATCTTTAATATATAATGTCTATCATTTAACAGGTTAATATCTATAGATCTTTTCCAATTTTTTCCAGATTTGAGCAGAAATTTGTTTAAGAATAGAACACATTATTGTCTACTTATGGTCGAAAAACTATTAGCCCTCTTATAATGCAAAGGTAGCTGCGATACCAAAAATAAATGGGAAGAATTTGAAAAATCTTACTGGATACTTTTTTAATGGAATATTTAACTAACAAAAATTGTTCGAGATTGCTAAAAAAACTGAAGTTCAAAGATTTGATCAAATTTTTAAAGCATTGTAATTATAAAAAGCACAAAAGCATTATCTGCTTCTGGGCTTCCGGGCTGGAACCGCGTTACTTGTATATCTGTCGACGTTTCGTACCCATTTGTATAGGACATCTTCAGGGCTCTGTTTCAGTTTCAGTGCAGTACAGCTACAACCTTTACCTGCCGTTCTAATGATTTACTCAATTGTTGGATGGCGTTTTGCAGTAGTTAATCGCTTACTTCTTGTAAATGGTGCGATTTATTTTAGAGTTGCATTTGATGTTAACTTTTAGAGGTGCATTTTTAATAAAAGATTTTAATTCTTATTCAGCAATTGTAATGACGATATATATTGCTATTTCATTTTCTTTGTATAGTCTACAACAAGCTCCTACTTTATCAACAAGTTCTTGAACCAGTTTGGACTTATGGAATTCAACTTTGGGGATGTGGAAGTAAAAGCAATTGAAATATCATACAAAGATTCCAGAACAAAGTACTTCGTGGTATTGTCAATGCACCCTGGTACGTACGGAATGAAAATTTCCATAAGGATTTGGATGTATAAACTGTCGATAGCGTCATCAAAAAGTATGCTCAAAGTCATGAACAATGACTTCAACAGCACGTAAATCCCGAAGCCCTTCAGCTCCTGATTAATGCAGATATAAAAAGGACACTTAAAAGAACTAAACCATTTGTTTTGTTAGTTTAATGAGTGCCAAAGCAAAGTGCGGAAGTGTACATTTTAACTTGTGGTGTGCTAGATCATTAGGACACTTTGGACATTGGTAAGTATACCTTAGTTTAATTATCTTTTCTTATATTAGTAAATTATGTTAGATAAAAATTGCTCATGACCAGATTGTAATGAAAATAAACCCCACACGGGTTTGTTAAAAAGAATTTTTTTTTTTGTATATACTTGCTTGTAATTTATATTTAGTTTGCTATGCAGCATGTATAGATGTCTATATACAAAAATCGCCTGACATTCAATCAAGACCTATCAATTATAGTTCCAATAAACGAATTGATCAACTATAATAATATCATTTCTCGATGCCGCCAACGTTGTTTCGTCGATTTTCCCCCTTTTCTTTCCCCCGTCCCTTCCACGTCCGCCCATCTCTCACCGATATCTTCATTCGCGATATCGATGGTGGTGCAGTTTGTCTTTAAAATCACTACCACGGCTTATTACATTAATTAAGCCGTGCCTATCAACTGTACGGCGTAGAGAATCGAGATCGGAAATAACGACGTCGAGGAGAGGTGGCGGAATCGGGGAGATGCGGGGGTAGAAATGTCGGATCGTCAATTTTTGGAGATCGGGACGATAGATAGAGAAAGTGGTGGACAGGGGGGTTTTTGGTGAACGGCTGCAGGGTGGACGCGCTGGTGAGGGGTAGAAAATGGGCAGAAGAGGGTTGTTGTTGGGGAATATTGAAATAATTGATTATTAATTTGAGTATTGGATGGGGATAGTTTTGGAGGATCTTATTTTGGGAATGGGGGTAGACTACCAAATGAGGTATAACAATGGAAATTGCTTATGGTAATATATCACTTGATTAGGGTGACGCGTTATTAAAGATTTTGTCAATTCTACACTATTTTGTATACGTAAGTTTAAATGAAGTTTTAAAAAAATACATGTAACTACAACATAATTTCCTATTTTATATTTTTATGCCAACTAGAAATTTTTATTGCCATAGCAGAAGTCTAAAGATGTAGTTACTTAAAAATTTAAATAAATCTGGCAAATTTTTTAACCTATTAATGCATTAATCACTTAAGGTTGATATATGTATAATCCCTTCTCACATTAATTTTCGTATTCTGTATACGTATTTCGACAAATAAGTTGTCATCATCAGCAGCTAATTAAACATTGTCGCACATAGAAACTTGTTTTTGTTCATACAACTTACCTTCGAGTTGGAAACAGTTTTGGGACATATAAAGAGTTGTTAATCTCACATATTCCTTTACTTTTTCGGGTTCGATCGTATTTTTATAAAGAAATTCTTTTAAATAAGGAATCGGTGCGAAAGGAAACAATGACGTTACGTCGAATGATTCTAAAATTTGCCTGTATTTGAATTTACAATATTTAATTCTTTGAATAAATTCTATTGCTTGCGTAAGTGATAGGCTTTCATGTTTTTCTGGTAAATTTTTGTATTCATTCACTAACCATTTTGAAATTAGGTAAATGGGGGGTTGATCTTTGAGACAATTAGTCTCATTGTGTTGTCTGGTTTATGTATTTTAGACAAACACTACAGTCTTACAGAACTTAATTTTACTCTTTGTCGATCTAAAAAGCCATATGACCATGTTCCACCTGTCCAACCCTGACAAGCTTTTTAGAGGACAAATATTAATGTGGAGTTAGTAAAAGTTGCTAAAACGTTCTATAAAAAATGACAGATAACAATTGAAATTAGATGTAATGTTACATAAGGACTAAAACTTTGATTAAAATTTGTGTAGAGATATGGTCATGCATATTATTGATAACATGCCATATACTTGATGTTTTGCAGATGATCAGATATTGGTAGCCCAAGACTAGGATGACCTTAATTACATGCCCCACCTACTTATAGAAGAATTTGCAAAATTGGGATTGGAGGTAAATTTAGATAAAACTCAATACATGTGTGCTGGAGGAACATAACAAGATTTAATACTAAATAATGGACAACACATAAAACAATGTAATGAATATAAATGTTTAGGAGTGAAGATATCATACTTTGGGACACTTGATGAGGCAATACTGGAACGAAACGTACAGGGAAGGAAAGGTACTGCTATGTTAAATGGTACTTTATGGGACAAAAAAATTACCAAAAAAATTTAAAAACCTACTACTAATAATAATAAAAATAAAGACTATTAATTGAATGTATAATAGAATTGCTTATTGTTGAAATTATATTTTTTAGATGACGTGTGAATGTGAATTTATTAACAAAAGTAAAACCCAAATCTTTAATGTCACAACGATTCAAATCTATGTTGTTAATATTATATTTATATATTTTATAGCAATTGTTCTCCGAGTACATGAAATTACATTGCATTTGGATATATTTAAATCAAAGCAATTTTCGATGCACTACAACTGCAAACTCACGATTTGTTTTTTTAGATGGACGCAACTAGAAATGGTGTTGCTTTTTAAATATAATTTTAGAACGTCAACAACCAATAGCCTCACACAATTCAGTTGCGGAGGAACCATTAACAAAAATCAAAAACAGAAGTGGGCCTATACCGCCTTCCTGCGGAACACCAGACGCAGTAGTAGAACTATTAGATATGTGACCTCTGTAGGAAACATATTGAACTCTGTTATATGCGTATGATTGAATAAGTGACGACCACCGAAGGTGAATACTCGATAGAGTTGAGTTAGTAGATTTAGAAAAGTTGGTTAAGTGGCATAAACAAAAAATTAAAGGACAGAAGAGGGGACCTTTGGAATAATAGAGAGAGATGACGATTGGGCATTTTGAGGATCATGAAAAAGAATATTACGAAAGCATAATGCATAATGTTATTACAGCATTGTTAGTTCAAGTGTGGTTCGAAGTGAATAACCTATATACTTTTAGTAGTTTCAAAGTTTCTGATAATGTGATTTTCAAAATTGCTTTGTGTATTTAGTATAACAAAATAATACTGAAAATAATTTAAAAAAAGTGTTTATGTCTTTGGTAATTTTAACTTCTATAATAAATAAATTCATTAAATACCTTTGTTTCCAAACAAATCCATTAAAATACATATAAAATTAAATTTTATTATCAGAATATCTTAGCTTTTTCTTTTTATACTAATATAAATATATACACTGTGTTTCAAAAATAATGTATTAATATATAACGCAGTAAATTTTATCCTGTTCATCTGTCAATAAAATTTAAGAACATGAAAAACAGATTACATATTTTCAAACAACGTATTATTTACGATAAACCGCCGGAATTTTCGATATTAAAAAATAAGTGATGACGTCATATATCTGATGTAAAGTATGAAAATAAATTTACATGAAAATTTGACATCCTTTATGGATCGTACGATGTAATTTCAAATACAAATTAATCTCCGAAATATTCCAAATTCATTCGGAATTTGAAAACAAATTCAAATAAAAATTATCTCTCCCTTCGGCACGGAAAAAATTAAAATCCTTCGAAATTAATATAACTGTAAAACATCCCCCTCTTCACACATAAGCAGTCATTAATAAAAGCGCGATTTCCTCTGTTTCGAACACGAGAAAATTATAAGGGGAAAGGGGGGTACGTGTACACGGGGGGAGCTCCCCAGGAGTATAGATCAGAAGGAATAGGGAAACGTTAGGTTGAGTGTCGAAGGGGAGCAGGGGTGGTGTACGACCAGTTAAAAAAACTCCTTCCTATCGTTCCATCTTCCTCGATCATTACCCATACATCTCTTTGTCTTTTTCAAAAAAACCAATCCCTGTATAATCAATATCCATAATGAATACAAAGGATTGAAAAGTATAAATGGTTATATTATGTTGTCGTCTATATATATGTATATACAAGGGTGGAATCACTCCGTGAAGTGAAGGGTTCGCCGGACGGACTTCTCTTTTGACGGTGGCGATGGTGCGGGTGGTTTCGAGCTTCGTTTTGCGAATACATTGTGTGTATGTGTGGGGGGACGTTAGGTAAGGGTCGGCTGGGGGTGGTGGTGGAAGGTGGCAGAAGTTAGTCGTAAGGGATGAGCTGGATGCGATTTCGTCGAAGCTAACCAACGTTGCAACGTAAGTGGGGGGTAAGGGGGACCGGTTCGGTCGCCGGTTAAAAAGAAAATATGAATATTCAGATCTAACTCTGAAATCAGATAATTTCTGAGGGGTTGGCGAGGCTGTGTGCGTGCCGGGGCGAGTATTTTTTGTTTTGTGTCGCGTTGCGATCTCGGTTTTGTTTTGGAACCATCGCCGGGATGTGTATCGCGTTTAATAAAAGTGGTCGAATTTCACCCCCGCCCTCACTACTGCGAAAAACTAATAATTTATTTACATATCGATTCTGTATAATAACATTCGCATAAATTTTGCCGAGAAAGAAAGGGGTGTTTTATGGAGTCATGCGAGGGGATGGGGGAAGGGAGAGAAACGCGATATGGAAAGAGAGGTAAAGCGACAGAGACAGAAGTCAGAAGTCGAGCCAGATCGGGAACCATTTTAATTAATTTAAATACCTCTAAAATGAATTATTATTTTAATATAATATAATGATTATCATTTGTTACAGGGGTTTTACAATAAGTTACTTTCACAATATTTTGCGAATAAATCTTTAGAATTTCTTTTTAATATTTTTCAAACTATAATAATAATAATAATAATAATAATAATCTTTAATGCCCAACAGTTACATAGACCATTTACAGGACATAATGCATCAATAAAATTAAAATTGAAACAAAAATACGTGCAGTTAATGTACTACAAATCAAAATAAGAATTCAATTAACAAAAAAAAAATATATACATACATACTTACAGTAATGTAATCCAAGTCATACAAAAAAAAAACTAAACTAACAATAATAGATTCAAATTAGCGAAAGGGATCCTCATATAAGGCATTGGCATTTCTGGACATACATACACTCCGCGCAACATGAATATCGACAATGCATATATGACATTTTTTTGGTATAAACATGGTAGCGCACTGGAATTGCTATTTTCGAAAATAAGAGGGTTGATAAAAAGATGTATGTAGGTACCAAATATAATTTTTGTAAAATTCAGTGCAAATGTACGTTACTAATGACAATAAGTAGAGTAATTAAACGCCACTTGAATACTACCAATCTACAAAATAAAAGATTCGTTTGCAATAACATAATACTTTATTGTTTAATAATGAGTACTTTTGCCATTATTTGTATAACCTCAAATAGTCGGGATGGATGGAATTATACAGGGTTCTCAAGTAGTCAATGAAGTTCCGCCCAACTTCTTTCAGCGCCTGCTCTAGTTCGCCAGCGCAACTGAATTGGGTAGCATTGGAGTACAATTTACGCGACAACAATCCCCAAACATTTTCAATGATGTTCAGGTCGGGGGAGAGCGATGGCCAATCGAGAACCTCCATGCCTTGTTCAGAAACCAGCGTCGAACAATGCGCGCGGTGTGAATACTGGCATTATCCTGTTGGAAAATAAATGGCCCACCTGCCATAAAGTTGGAAAATTTGTCTTTCACCTGTTGCAGCAGCTGGACGTACTTTTCCGAATTCTGTCTGCCCTTCACTATTACTAAATCAACAGGTCCGTTATAGGAAACAGCTCCCCATACCATGACTGAACCAACATCGGCTCGCCTTCGTGACTGAATCACTTCATCTTTACGTAAATCGTGGAAATAATAAGAAAACCCATCCGGGCCATCTAAATTAAACTTCTTCTCGTCACTGAAAATAACAGTTTGCCATTCTCTTGTCCACCCCATTTTTGCTTGAGCAAACTGAAGAGGTGCAGTGCGCTGAAATTCCCTTAAAGGAGGCCGTCGTTTAATTTTCAAACGTTTTAAATGCGAACAGGTCTTCAGTAACTTCTGTACAGTTTTTACCGATGCATTCGTTCCAACGTTATTCGCGATTTGTCTTGCCGTTAATGCCGAGTTCGATGCTTCGCGTAATATGGCTCAACGTTCTCTCTTAGTTGTAATGGATGTTGTTCGCCCTTTAAAACGTTTTCCATAATTCTCGGGATCCCAATAAAATTGTTCACAACCTGGTGTGATCGACTTATTTTCTTTGCAGTAGCCCTTGAGGAATACCCTTCTTGATGGAACGCCTTAATTTTTCCAATTTCTTCCATACTTAAGCACTTCTGTCGTCCCATCGTTGCACACTACCCTTAATTACAGATGTTTGTTTATCCGGATACACGTTGTAACTCGACACTCATCCGGTAGCTTACTATTAAATACTGGTCGTATCCAACCGGCGCGGTGCATTTTATATGTATGTGGTACTTACGTCACCCAATGCATAACGTTAGGCACTATTGCGCAATAATGCGTATTATTTGCCATATCATACCATTACAAACTTGCATTGTATTTTTAGTAAATGAATTGTTTTTCAAACCACCGAAAGATCCTGCATATAAGGCATTGGCATTTCTGCGCGGAGTGTATGTACTAATGGAGCCTTGTAGAGAACATTGGTTCTTGCCCTAGCTATTGAGAAGTTTGCCGATGATCTAGTCTCAAAACTAGGCACGAGGAAATCAACCTGGCATAACAGCACAAAAGAATCAATAAAATTATTTATTAATTTATAAAGAAAACCGCCACTAGCTTTCTCCCTGCGTATAGCAAGAGAATCAAAATTGTGCCTAGCAAGCAGACCCTCATACGTCGAACCAAAGGCAGGATAATGACCATCAATCCTGTAGGATAAGTATTTATATATTAGCTTTTAGTTTAATGGATACCAGAACGTTAAGAAAGACAAGCTAATTTCGAAGAACACTTCCTATACAATTTCTACATTTTTATTCGACAATAGTTGGAATTTTGTGTGACCGTGTGACCTATTTAAAAAGAATAAACTTCAAAGCTTGACAATACACTTATTTTTTTCATTTTTGTAAAAGATATTAAGAAAACTCGCTCGTTCAATAAACTACATATTATATTCTGTTAATTGAATTCGAAGACGTTTCTTGATGAAACATGCTATATAAGAACTAATAGTTAAATTAAATTAAGGCATTTTAAATTTGTTTCGCTAGATTTTATTATTTATTGCTAACATATGTTTCGGTATTATTTATACCATTTTCAAAGCTGCAATGACATAATTGTAGCTTTGAAAATGGTATGGATGACTTCACAATGACGTTATTGTAGCTTTAAAAATAGTATGAATAATACCGAAACATATGTCAGCAAGAATAAAATCTAGTGAAACAAATTTCAATCATCATAATTCTTACATATTATATAAATTACTGTTATTATTTATAATGAATCTTTTTCAAGGTTTTCTAACTAGATGGATATGTTTCGGAAAAGTATAATACTACATATTGTACATGAGGTAAAGCCCTCATATGTGTTACTGCCTTTTTGATAAGAGCAATCCATCTTGGTAGTAACATCTGCAGACGATACCGCCGTTTTGACTTCTGATTCTATTCTTATAGTTTCTTCTAAGGCTTAGGAGTACAGTCTTAAGAAAATTGGTTATTTAAATGGGGTATTAAGATTAATGAACAAAAGTCAGTTCAGGACAGCTGTCCACTAGTTACACTAAATAATTGCTACTAAGAAAATACAGATCTTGTCAAGTATTTGGGAATTCATTAGGGTTGACGACTTACGTGTTGAAAATATATATTTATCAAATGCAAGTAACTATGCCAAAAACGATGAGACGATATCGAACGATATTGTTATTGACGCTCGCAAAATATGGATAATGAAGAAAAAAATAAAAACGAATTTGAAATATGAGAAAGAAAAAACTAGAGCAAAATTTATCTAAAGGTAGCGAGAGAATTTAGAAGAGGAACAAATAAAGAAATAGACAATGAAAAGTATTGTTTAAGTAGTCAGAATGCTAAGAGCTAGATATGGGATATACCAGGATGCTTGATAACAGATGGATTAAAAGAATGAGGGAAAAACAAGACGACTTAGAAAAGGATGTCAGGAGGGAATTAAGCAAAATCTGAAACTGGAAGGAGTAACGAATTCAAAACAAGAGGCAAAAGGCAGAAAGGAATCGTAAAGAAAAGTGTGAGAACTCTGATCGAAGGGCCATTAGATCTGTAGTACTGCTTAGGAATATAATAATATATATATGGTACGTGGTGGTTGGGAGCAAATCAAAGATGCCAACAGAGAACAAACCGCTATTTCTTTATTGTTATAGTTATGAAACATGTTGGAATAAAAGGAGTTCGATAGACTTCCATTGCCTTTATTTAACGTATAAATTGATATTTTAGCAAATTAAAGACCTCTACTATTTTTGCGCACATGACTGCATATATTTCGTATTATAGACAACAACTCTGTGTTAAGTAAGTAATTTAGAACACAGGAAATAAACGGCTATAATACTGAGGAAGTAAAAGGACTTTGTTATTTAAGAAGTATTAAAAGAAACATAGGTGTCATAGAAAAATACATCGAAAGAAGAATTGATTTGGCACAAAAACCTTTCAACATGCATACATATATCAATATATAAACAGATAGGTATATTTAGAATTGATATAGAAAATGTATATTATACTGAAACTTGAAAAGGATTCGAAGGATGCTTAAAAGGCAAACCTTACATAAGAAATGCTAAAGGATACCGAACAGAATATTTTGGCCAAATAAAATGATTAACAAGGATTTATTGGATATAGCAAGCAAAGAAACAGTATTTATTTAAAACAATGAAAGAATGCGAACAGAAGTGGATAGGATATATTCATAAAATCGAATAGCAGGTCCTTCAACTGTATCGCAAAAAAGGAAAGTGGATAGATTCAAAAAATACATGGAAATGATCTGCAGAAAGTACTGGAGCAATTGATAATGGTATGGTATGAAACCAAGAGATTATCTAAGAGAGGATTTACAAACAGAATTTTTGAAAGCATAGACACAGAAGAGTAGCTATTCAGTCGTTACTGCAAATTTTTGAAACACCAGTTAAGATATCCTAAAATTTTTGAAACGTAAACGCCTTGGAGTAGTTATTCAGTCGCTGTTGAAGGCTCTTAAAGCACTAATTACGGTGTCTTTTGTTACCTGTGGACATTATAGGATTATACATTTAAAAAGAATGACAAATCGGCTATGAGATTGGAATGGTAGTAAATTTTAAAATTCTGACACGAAGTATAGTTTACAGAAACATTAACTAAAATTTAATCACTGAAGGTTGATATATAACCCCTTTCCACATTAATTTTCGTAATTCTGCATACGTATTTCGACAACTAAGTTGTCATCATCAATTAAGCAGTGTTGCACCTGGAGAACTACGGCAATAAATACCCGGACGAAACAATTAATTCCGCACACGATCCGTACCGCTGAAAGCCAAGACGCACACTACGGGTATTTATTGCCGTAGTTCTCCAGATGCAACACTGCTTAATTTATCTGCTGATGATGACAACTTAGTTGTCGAAATACGTATACAGAATACAAAAATTAATGTGGAAAGGGGTTATATACCAATCTTCAGTGATTAATGTTTAAACCCTGCGGAATACAAGTATCAGGTTGTTACATATGAAATGTCCGATTTTGTAAGGAATAAAAAAAGTCTAAATTTAAAAAAATATAAATATTTATTCTGCAAAATAGTCTCCATTTACATCAATAGTTTGTTGCCAACGGCCTGCAAGCTGAAAAATTCCCTTTGAAAAGAAATCTAGGTTTTGACGGCTCACATATTGCTCAAACACTGCTATTACAGACTTCCGGTCAGGGAAGTCCCTATTTTTTAAGTGATTGTCTAAACTTCGGAAGAAATGAAAATCAGTTGGCGAAAGGTCAGGTGAATAAGGTGGGTGAGGGAGAATTTCGTAACCAAATTCCGAAAGTTTTTGGATTGTCTGTCGTGCAACATGAGGTCTTGAATTATCATGAAGAAGTATGGGTCCATGTCTATTGACTAGTG
Organism: Dermolepida albohirtum; assembly: GCA_031893035.1. Taxonomy (NCBI): domain Eukaryota; kingdom Metazoa; phylum Arthropoda; class Insecta; order Coleoptera; family Scarabaeidae; genus Dermolepida; species Dermolepida albohirtum. The sequence goes on from JAVIWB010005051.1 coordinate 648,661, forward strand.
AGGGCTGCAAGTGGCTCAATTTTCCATGCATAGTTTCCAGTTCGGCACAATAGGACGCTGCCGTGATGGTTTCACCAGGTTGCAAAAATGAATAGTGAATAATACCCTTACTGGTCCACCATATAGTCACCATAATCTTTCGCGGGTGACGTGATGCTCGTGCATGCTGTCTTGATGCTTCACCTTGATCTAACCATTGTCCTGACCGTCTCCGATTATCATAAAGTATCCACTTTTCGTCACACGTTACCACTCGATGAAGAAACGGTTCAACTTTCTGTCGATTAGCCAAAGAGGTAGCCACCTCTAATCGACGGAGCTTATTGGCTTCCGTTAATTGGTGCGGCACCCATCGATCGAGTTTCTTCACTTTGCCAATCGAAGAAAGGTGACGACTAATGGTAGCAATGGACACTTGAAATGTTTTTTCAAGGCTACGCACTGTTGTCGACGGATTACTTTCAACTTCTACACGCAGCTCGTCGTCATTAACGGTGCTACGCGCATATCCGCGAGGCTCATTTTCCAAATCAAAATTTCCCTCGCTGAATTTTTTAAACCATCGCCGTAATGTGCGTTCATTACACGTGGTTTCACCGAACGTCTGATTAATTTCTCGCGTTGCTGCAGCTGCATTTAATCCCTTTTTAAATTGAAAGAGGTAAATTGCCCGAATATCTCTGGCCGACAGCATTTCCATAGGCGAGACAAGGACAGGTGTATTAATCTTTCCAAGAAATGGAACAGGTACACACTTCAAAATAAATACCCTTTTCTACAAATACAATAATAATTTTCACCAAAAACATACACGTCTTCACACAGGTGCGATTCAGTTCAGACTGAAGGAAAAAACGGACATTACATTTGTAACAACCTGATACAATAATAGAATATACATATGGGAAGGCAATGTTCAAGGAATGCTAGGGAAGTTAAGTTGAAGTCGAAACACGTAAATTTACTAAGAAATCCATATATTTCTTTCAGTAATATCTAATTAGTATTAGACTTCTATTATATTCGTGTATTACATGTACGAAAAACTAAAAGGAAAAATATAGGTACAAAAATACGTTAATTATTGATATTTATCAACAACTAACACAGCTATTAATTTTGTCCTATTTAATTGGATCAACCCGGAATAAAAGTAAAACGCGAAAAGAAACAAGAGGCCCAAAGGTAAGGGGGATGGATCGCTCACACTCACCCAAAATAAATATTCATGATTCTAAATGTATATTTTCAACATTCAATCTTGTAATAATGTCGCCTTATTTTCCTTCCCCGTTTAATTAATAACAGCAATTAGATTTTATAGATTTTTCCCGTACAGGTTATGTTAATGTTGTAACTACAAATATAACGCCATCTAGTCATCGGCACGAAAGTGAATAATGAAACGATAAATACCCTAAATGAAGTGGTGAAAAATTGTTTCCACATGTCGAGCGGTGTAATATTAATTCGGACTATAATGACTATATGAATTTGTTTAAAATATAGATTCACTTATTATCAATTTACAAGAAATAATATTTTTCGTCAGTGAAGCAATCGGCAGCCATTTCCAAAACGGTGTGATTTTACTAAAGCATCATAGCAGGTATTGAAACCTAAGTATATTATCACTGAAAATAGATAGCTAGTGGGAATGAATTTTATTACAATTGACTTAAAAGGTTGAGATATCTGACAGAAGTCCTGATTTCGCCAGCATATCGAACGTACTTATTTAGCATTGAAACTAATTCGTCTAATTCGAACGCTTTAAGGAAATTTTTAAATGAAGTAAAGAATATAACAAGAATACCATATAGACTTGGTGATGGCATTGAAGAGTTTTAGTTGAATTTGATGGAGCCTGTGGTTGATTGACTTGATCAATAAGGTTGATATGTAACCCCTTTCCACATTAACTTTTGTAAATTCTGTTATACGCATTTCGACAACCAAGTTGTCATCATCAGCAGATAATTTCAAAGTGTCGCACCTGGTAAAACACGGCGAAAAAATTGTACGAAAATCAAACTCCGTACGCGATCCACACCGCTCAAAACCAAGATGTACACTGTGTCTGTTTCACAAGATTTTTAAAAAATTACTTTTACTTAAACTAACATGCACTACATTGAAAAGGTTATTATGGGCAAGCAAGTGTCTGTGTGATTTATGGGTTTATGATATTGTTCCTCCTGTCTTTCAGTAGAGAGAAAAGAGGGGTTTGTAAGGGGCCGGCGTCATTATAGTTCACCAGATGGCTTAAATTCTTTAAGATGTGCATGCTTTCATACGCGTCCAGTTCGCGATAATTGTACACGTTCTTTATCAAATGTAAACAATCCATATTAACACTGTGGTTATTTTCTAATACATGTCTCGCTATACCCGATTTTTCCGGTCGGTTGAATTTTATGTGCGAAAGGTGTTCTTTATACCTGGTTTCGATCGATCTTTTAGTTTGGCCGATGTATTATCTATTGCACTCTAAACATTCAATTCGGTAGATTCCCGATTTTTTATTTTCTTCTTGCTTGCACTTGCTTACCCATAATAACCTTGCTTGCCCATAATAACCTTTTCAATGTAGTGCATGTTAGTTTAAGTAAAAGTAATTTTTTAAAAATCTTGTGAAACAGACACAGTGTACATCTTGGTTTTGAGCGGTGTGGATCGCGTACGGAGTTTGATTTTCGTACAATTTTTTCGCCGTGGTTTACCAGGTGCGACACTTTGAAATTATCTGCTGATGATGACAACTTGGTTGTCGAAATGCGTATAACAGAATTTACAAAAGTTAATGTGGAAAGGGGTTACATATCAACCTTATTGATCAAGTTGAAGAGTTTTCTCATCCTGTGGTATAGTAGATGTCTTCATTGATACATTCTCTGTCTGTTTAGAAAATAGCCAGGCAACATATTCTGAACACCACAGTAACTGACTCTCCTTTAGTATTGTATGGGTATCCCGAAATGATTTACTTTTCCCGCTATTAAGACTTGCTAATAAGCGTGATTTTTGCAAAGTTTCTTTGTCCGCGATCGTCAATATGTTTTCGCGAATACATAAATCAATTATCAATCTCTATTTACGAACAGCTATCTTTCTTGACGTTTGGAAGCGCGTTTTGGTTGTCCTGTCCACAAAAAAGACGCCAAGATACTTACAATTTCTATATTGTCAAACTTTGTAAAAGTTTATGAGCAAGTTACGCATACCTCCATAATTATATCTTATCATTTCTTTCGCGGGATCAACATGGGTTTAGTCGCGGTCGTTCAAATTTGACAAACCTTTGTATTATTTCTCAGTATCTGAGCGAAGTATTGGACACTTTAGGACAGGTTGAAGTCTTATCCACTGGTCTATCACATGCTTTTGTTGTTATCTGTCGCAATACTTTACTTTCCAAACTCAATTCTTTTGGATTTGTTTCGTTTGCGAGTGCACTGATGACATTTGAGAAACCGTGTCTTTTATGTTTCCTACAATGGCTTTTCATCGCACGTATTTGCAACCAGCTCTGTGCTTCCACAGGCATCGTTTTATGGGCCGGCGGAATCATTGGTCCATATGTCTGCAAAAATGATGATGGGTTAAACGTTACACTCAAGGGTGAGCGGTACAGATACGTGATTACTAACTTTTCGTGTCTGAACTGCAAGGTATTAATGTTGCAGACATGTGGTTTCAGCAGGACGGCGCCACATGCCACACAGCGCGCGATACAATTAATTTGCTGAAAGAAACATTTGACGAACGAATAATTTCACGAACTGGCCACTTCGTTCGTGCGATTTGACGCCATTAGATTATTTTCTCTGGGGATATGTAAAGTCGCATGTCTACGCTGATAAACCTGAAACAATTGGGCACAGTCGACGCGTTAATGCCGAAATACATCCTGATTTACTGCGAAGAGTGTGTGAAAATTGGACCTCCAGATTACGCCATGTACGCGCCAGCCGCGGCAGCCATATGCTCGAAATCATATTTGAACATAAATTCCATAAAATTATCTTTTAAATAAAGACAATTTCATGGATATTAAAAACATTCTTCTGTGTTTTATTTCAATTTAAAGTTCTTCTAAAAAAACACCACTTATTTGTATGTTTCACTGCAAAATTGATGAAAAAATGATTAAAAAAGTACATGATATGGTGCTAGATGACGTTTAAATAAAATCATGTGAAATAACAGAGGCTCTACATATTTTCATGGATCAGTAGTTTCGATATTGCATAATGAATTGAGTGTGAAAGATTTTGTGCGAAACGCGTATTTATATTTGTTGCTGTAGATCGCAAATGCAATTTATCGAAGTTAAAATATGGCACGAAAGACATTTGACACAAAATAATAATGGCTGATGAAACTTGGATACACCAGCATACACTCGAAATGAAGCAACAATTGAAACAATAGACTGAATCCGTCACAAGTGCTTTAAAAAAGGGAAAGGCCGTATCTTCGGCGGAAAAGGTCATGGCTACTCCCTTTTGGGACTTTAGTGGGATTCTTCTTATAGATTATCTTCAAAAAGATAAACAGGCGAATACTATGCAAGCCTTTTAGATCAACTGCAAGGTGCGAAACAATTGTTATGACTGTTTCAATGGCAAAGATTCATGATTTACGACTTTTCTCCTCTTGCCCAACTTGAAAACATGGCTCGGTGGTAAGAGAATTGGGTCGAATGAGGAGATAATCACTGCAACTAATGCATATTTCGAATAGTTTGGTAAAGCTTATTTTTCGAAAGGATTGAAAGGACTTAAATATCGGTAAACTCAATGCGATGAATTCCAAGAAGAATACGTTCAAAAATAAAATATTTTTTTGCCAGAAAGTTTGGCTCTTTTTATCTAGTCTCACTGATTACTGCTCTGCCCGCGATCTTCTTGGAAGTGTCATATTTGTAGCTATAAAAGTCGTGCCTATAATTCTTCCTGAAGATAACAACCTAAGTCGTTTAAATGTCTTTCACTTTATTAAAATGTGTTAAACTAATTGGTCGAATTAAAATAAAAATTAATCCAGTTAAAATGTCTATTAATAAAGAACAAAAACAGAAAATCGTTATTATTAAAGTCGCCATCGCGTTGCACTTCGGTTTTCTAAAAGATAACAATCGCACCAGCGCGTAGTAGCTAGCGCAGCGGTTGGAAGAAGGAAAATTTACATATCTCCTTGTTGTTCTTTACTTTTATGACAACAAACAGTGCGACAGCAACGCCGCCACACCACCTCGCCACGCCACACTACCACTACTACCACGGCACACTTGGATTTTATTATTCAATTTATCGTCGTGGCCTTAAAATGTCTAGAAATAATTCATTCAGTCGCGATTAGGATCTCTAACTTTCATAAGTTTAATACGAAAAATAAATAAAATTGTCCAGGTTTGTCGTTATAGTACCACGGTTACACAAATAAATGCGTTATTATTGTTTTTATATACAAAAGAGAACGACGAACACACGTACACACAAACTCTCTAAGCACATTTATCGTGATATATGCAGTTAACATCAGAACATATCAAAAAGAAACGATTTGCTGTCTCTTGTTACCTTTATGATGAAGTTAATAAACGATTGTGAACAGACAAGAAACTTATAAATAAATACAAAGAAACCGCGCATACACAAAAAAATCGCGTTTACGATTTTTACATATTAATAATTATTATGTACGAGGTATGGTCAAATACTTCTGCATAGTTCATAATTAATTTATGTAAAGTTTACAAGAAAAATGAAAAATAATTGTAGTCTGTATGACTGCTCAGAGTGTCAGAGACGTGCATTTGTGTTAGAGGTGGATGAATGGGGTGCGTTATATCCATATGTTGGAAGAGATTCTTGAAGCATCTATTGCACAATTTTACGATATCGATTCGGACGATTATTACTTTCAACGGGACACCCCTTGTCGCAATGCTCGACTTAGATGCTTTGATGAGAATCAATGAAGCTCTTGTATAGCTCTGTCACTATTAAATATATTGTTTTTATTTTTCACAATCAAGATGCTCTCATAACTCTCTAATTCACCGTAATTGTTTATATTTTTGATTAAATGTATACAATCTGCAGTAACATTGTAACACATGTTTCACTATACTAGATTTCTCAGGCTGATTAAACACAATCTCACGAGTTTATTTCATAAATCCCGGATTTCTGATTAACCTCGACTTTATCTTTCGTATTTCCTAAAAGAGATTTTATAGTGTTTCTGGACCGAAATGTAACTTGAAATTCACTTTCTGGAAAAGCCGATGCAAATAATGTTTTTAAGGAATGCGGGTCTACGACATAAACTATCGAGATTGCGACCAAAAATACATCGTATAACGAAATGATCAATAGGATACCGGCTTCCTACTGAGCATTTCGTTTACCGATGTATTTTTTGTCACAATCTCGGCAGTGTATTTCATAAATCCCGAATTTCTGATTAATCTCGACTTTATCTTTCGTACTTAATAAAAGAGATTTTATAGCGTTTCTGAACCGAAATATAACTTGAAACCCACTTTCTTAAAAACCTGATGAAATATAAAATAAGGTTTTTAAGGAATGCGGGTTTATGACAAAAACTACCGAGACTGCGACCAAAAATATATCGTATAACAAAATGGTCAATAGGATACCGGCTTCCTATTGAGCATTTCGTTTACCGATGTATTTTTTGTCACAATCTCGGCAATGTATTTCATAAATCCCGGATTTCTGATTAATCTCGACTTTATCTTTCGTACTTCCTAAACGAGGTTTTATAGTGTTTCTGAACCGACATATATCTTGAAACCCACTTTCTTAAAAACCTGATGAAATATAAAATAAGGGTTTTAAGGAATGCGGGATTTGACATAAAGTACTGAGATTATGATAAAAAATACAACGGTCAAACGAAATGCTCAATAGGAATAACGGTATAAAGCATATATATCGCACATCAAGTTTAATCGGTCTAAGAAATTCAGTTTAGCGAAACATGTGTTACAAAATAATCGTAGTGTAACCGCGGTTTGTCTAAATTTAATCAAAAATATAAATAATTAACGTAAATTAAAGAGTTACGAAAGTATCTACTGTGTATGTGTTTAATGCTGACAGGCGACCCATATTATGCTCTGGTCTCTATGAGTACCTGGAAGATGCGATTGTTAAAGGTCCGTAAGTGATTGCAGGGATGTACAAGTGTTAATTTTAAAACCAGGAAATATTGACTTATAGGTTTCTTCTGAATGCCAATGTGTGTTTGGTTTTGGTGGAATGATTACACGGACTTTTTTCTGTGTGAGTTCGCTGATGATGACAACTTAGTTGTCGAAATAACAGGGTACAAACATTGATGCGGCAAGGGTTTTTTGTGCCTTTTCTTGATTACTTCGTACTATCTCTTTTTTCAAATGATTTTCTCTATGCAACGAACAATAAGTATTTAATCTTTGTCATGCTTTGCCGAAACAACGAAAATAACAGCTACTTATTCAACAATTTATAGAGAAGTATTAGAATTTTTCCGAGTGCATATTTAATGAACTGTAGCGATTCAAAAAAACAATCTTTATTCAATAAACATCCGTATATATAACTACATTAATAATAAATATTTGATGATGGATCGGAATTTTTTACGAACTTTATACATCAATCGTTCGCTGCTATTGTCTTTGTCTGGCACTAACTGGAGGAAATGATCAATTTTAGTCATATATGTAGTGTGTATGTATACACATAGAGACGTCTGTGTTTCAAATCCCAAGGCCATCTAGATCTACTGAACTATTGGACGTGAAGTTGAGCAGCATGAATCCGGTTTTTTTTTCATATTTTAATTTCTATGTATCCGAAACACCTCCCACCCAATCACTGTTGCAGAATTATTTACAATATCCTATAGGAACGCTTGAAATCATTTTTTGTCGTAATTTCGAGATATTGAATGCGTCAGCCAGTGGTCGCTCTTGTATACACTAACGTTCATTAATATTTACACACTTGTGTTGATATGTCTACTGTAGAAATTATAATCAAAATACAAAGATTATTTCATAAGAAAATGAAAAAAATTATAAAGAAGCATAATTAAAGAAAATATTTAAACGTTATAAGAATTATTCAAATGTTAATAACACTCTTTACTACGCGTTTCGAAGAATGCACCTCTCTTCAGCAAAACTTTCGTTATTAACTAACGATTCTCTGCGGTTTTACCCTGCATTTTCGATACAGAAAGATGATAAAAAAACAATACCTTCCTCTTTCGTTCAAACGAAATGGCAATTTCGCCAATTTTTTAATGTGTTTGTCTACATACGCAATGGTAACATGGTTACCTATTTTAGCCAGACGACGCGATCTTGTTCCTCCTTTCGCTTTAACGAAAGAGGGAGGTATTCTTTTTTCATCATTTTTCTGTATCGAAAATGTACAGTAAGATCAAGGAGAGAGAGCACCTGAAGAGAAGTGAGTTCCTCGAAACGCGTAGTAAACAGAGTGTTATTAACAAGTGAATGATTCTTATATTATCTTCTTCTGGACTTCCGGGCTGGAACCGTGTCACTGGTATAACTACCGACGTTTCAGTTTCAGTGTAACAAACAGTAGCAGTAGTTGAGTCCTGAAGATGTCTCATAGGAGTGGTCACGAAACGTCGGCAGTTATATCAGTCTGTGTACCAGATTGATTCTTATATTGTTGTTAGAGATAAAGGAAGATAGATAACAGAACTCAATATCATACAACTTAAGAAATAAAGAAAAGTCTTTAGTGCCGAAGCCGAGGAATTGGGGACAAGCGAGGACGAAAATGTACTTAAATGTAACTAACAAGAGAAACAAGAGAGAAAATACGGTAAAATAATTTTGAACTATGGTGTATGTTGAAATGTTCAAGAAATTTTGAATAATAAAAAAAAGGTACTTAAAATGAAATGAAAAATAAAAATTAAATAAAAACAAATCCTTCTTTAATTATCCAATTTATTTTATTAAACTTTTCCTTTGTGAAAACTAACGAATCAATTTTTATTTATGAACAACTTACGAACCAATCAATTAATGACCTAGCGAGTTAATCCTTCGAAAAAACAAAAATTATCCCCAGTTTGGTCTACTTTACCGACCTTTTTCTGTTCCTCCATCGTTACTCACCAAAATTTACTTCTCTCGTTCTCTCTCTCTTTCCACCTCATTCACTTTCTCTCTGTATTCTTCCACTGACGATCGAATAGACATTTGCACTCTCTGCTGCGTCTCACTCAAACACTTTTAGGAGACGTTTAACGCGACTTTAAATGCTTCTCGGTTAGTCTCGTCTCAATGGAGTTCGACTCTTCTGTTTGTCAAATAAGTTTTTAGAATTGTAACGACTTTAACGATATTCGACAACCGTTATGCAAGATAAATTATGTACGGTGATTTGGTGAAGATATCAAAGACAAACAAGGGTTTGTTATGCTAATGTTAAGAGTATGTATTTTCGTAATAGCAATTATTTGAAAATATGATGTAATGGGGTGTTATAGAATGCATATTCTGCTTTGATTTAAACATATTTTAAAGGAAATACTCACCCCTTCCTAGATCCACAAAGAGTGTTAACTGGTATTGTTAAGACTATATTGAAAAGTAATTATAATTATTGTCAAAGTGATTCTTATTCTGTTAGATAGGCTCGTATGAAGTTTTTACTTTAAAGGCAGAGATATTGTGCAATATTATGCAATATTTGTGGTGAAAAGAAAAGCTTTTAATGTAGATATGAAGCCTAACTAATTCATTTAAATAATCATTTACTCAAATGTGGTATTGTTTATTGAATAATCTACAGCAGTACCAGATAAATATGCATTGTAATATTACAAAATCATTTGATGAATTATCAAAGACGGTTTCTTAAATTTATAATTAATAGTGGTCTCTCATTAAATACTTTAACATACTTACACTATATATTACAGAAATAATTATGGGATAAGTATTTCAATAACGAAGTTGTAGTATTCAGTAGCCGAAGATGAGTATGGATTAGATAATTTCTGACATTTAGAAGACTACTTAAAATGAAATGAATCTGCTAATGAAGAACTGAAAGAGACATCATTCATATCTAAAACAGTTTCAGAGATTCAGATTGAAGATTGTTATGGATTTATATGCGCATCTGGTATCAAGAAGTAATTCTTAGACTAGAGAAGGTATAGGAAAGTCGTACGCGTTGGCATTGTGTGTAGCGCTGATGAGTCAAGTATTATACTATACGCATATACCATCCAGTCTCTTAGGTATATAGCTGCTTACACATATACATCCAGTTTCTTTGGTATTTACTTGCTCATTATTAATGTTTTTCTCGTTTTAGCGGGTGTTTAGAGGTTTAAAAGTATTTCACGAGGTAAAATTTATGAGATGATTTATGAAATGTGGGAAATATGAAACCATGCAGTTTTCACCACCAAATCTAAAGGATTTACGAAGACAATATTATGGAAGAGCTATTTGTTAGCTGATGGTCGAAATTTCAACTCGGCAAGAGAGAACGTTCATGATGAGTGAAGAGAACGCCTTCTTGTCAGTACGAGTAATCTGTTGTGTTCAGATAATATTAATGAAGTGCAATTGTTGAAAATAATAAAATACAAAAAAAAATTGTGGGAAGTGCAAACTTCACGCGCTTGTTGATGACGATATTAGCATTAGTTTAGTGGAAAAGGGCGATATTTGACACATTCTGTTACTGGGGATAAAACATGAGTTACTTATGCAACGTTCAAGAGCAAAGCTCATCCCATGCACTGGTATTATATTCTTCACTAAATAAAACAAGTTCAAGAAAAAGGGATTACCGCAAAAAAATTACCATAAACCTATTTTCAAGACGAAATTATTTTAATGTAAATTAGTGTTGATGCATATTGTTATACGTGGACTATTCTGTGTCATACCTGGCCATAACAATGCCCTACCTCATCATCTACGTTTAAGTGGGAATATTTGAACTTCCACTTTATATCCCAGACCTGTCTCTTTCTGATTTTCATTTTTTCTGAAATTTGCAGTTGCTTTGAAAGAAAGAAGTTGCCAAAATGATGAAAACATGAAAGAATGAGTAGTTATCTTTGAATGAAACAAGTTTCTAAAATGGTGAAAATTTGAAAGAATTGGTAGTCAACTTTCTTACGGAACTAGCGATGGACGGGATACGAAAATTCATTTCACAAAATTAAGTGTTTAAATTTACACGGTGATCGAATAGATAAGTTCTGTAAGTTACGCTGAAGTTAACCAATTTTTTTTCTCCAAACTTTTTTGCTGGTTGCTTTTTAATTATTAGATTGTTGTAAAAATAATGCAGTATTTAGCAAAACGGGTTTAAAATGCTCTAAGTCAACTTAAACAACTCAATGTTATTCATCAAAGTCTAAGTCACTGGAATAAACACATTTTTGCCAACGAGAAAGTTTATTTATCCCAGTATCATAAAAGTTTGAAGTTTAGAGTTCATAAATTCTTTAAAGACCTTCTGAGCAGTTGTTTGATTTTTGGTGAGTCGCTTTTGCAAGTTGTTGAGACTGCTGAAGAATTGATAATATAAATAATAATATAATAATAAGTAGGTAAGGGGCTCGGCGAATATAGTGGAAGAAACAAAGCTTCGCAATCCAACTCGTTTAGCTTTTGCTGCGCTATTCGTAAGACACGAGACCGAGTGTTGTCGCTCAAAAAAGACATTTTCTGTTTATCTATGTTGGATGAATACGCTACAGTTCTTTATGCATTATGTCAATTTCCTGACTATACTTCTGTACAGTTATGATTTCTCCTGGATTTAAGATGTAGTGGATTACTCCAGTTGCAGGTCACCAAACTGTTGTAGAATATCAGCTTTTTGTCGCAGGTCATAATGCGGCCCAGAAATGGGTTGCTTTTATTGTGCAGAAGAAGCGCAAGATAGTCTTCTTGAGCTTATTAGTACGACTATTAATCTATTATTTATTTCTAAGCTATTTCAGATTTTGTATGACGATCGAATGATCTGTCAAGTTTCTTCTTAATCTCTCGTGTAGTTTCTAATCAATCAGTCTTAATTCTTTGTTCCTTTCTTATCTACGAGACTGAATTAGACACTAGGAAACTTGTGAAATTAAGGCTGCATTCATTAACACTTCCTTAACCCAAAATCTCATTAATACTTTCAATCTTTCGAACTGTACTACGGTTGAGTTTAAATTCATAAAAGTATATCTGGCAACAGCCTCGCTTTGATATCATGCTTCATGAGAGACAGCTACCTTCGATAAATTGCCCGGTCGACAAGCCACTGTCTCGCATTAATAACTTAAATATATATAACATAAACATACAATCCTTATCAAATAAAATTGATGAGTTAAACATCTATCTATTTGAACACAAACCGGATATAATGTGTATAACAGAACATTGGCTCACTGATTCATCGGTAAGCAATTTGAAGTTAAATGGTTACAATGTAGCTTCGGCATACTGCAGAAAAGAAAAAACCCACGGTGGTGTTCTAATCTTGACGCGAGAAAATATAATTTTTCACAAAATAGACAAAATAGATTGTTTTTCTGTTGAGTTTGACATAGAGATGGCAAGCCTTTATTTGGTAAATGAGAATGTAGTGGTAATTTGTGTATATCGATCTCCGTCGGGTAGATTGGAAAATTTCTTAGGAAATATAAATGATGCGATATACGAAATATCTGAATATTATCCTGATGCCAACATAGTGATAGCGGGTGACTTTAATGTAAATTTTCTTGAAGGAACTAAGGATTCAGTGGATGTAACCAATTTGCTTTCTTCCTATGGTCTGCGTAGAATATTCAGCGAGCCTTCTAGAATTACTGATCATTCGAAAACATGTATAGACAATATATTCGTACCGGAGAAAATTACAATTGATTTATGTGAAACGTCAAACCCTCATTTATCTGATCATTTGGGTCAGAGATTGCTTCTGTCAAGTAAATATTGTACGGGGCCAATCAAACAAATTTATAGAAAAATAAGACATATAAATGATGCCAACACCCTTATGTTCATTAACAATCTGACAAATGCGGATTGGATTGCACTCCAATCAATTGATGATATACAAGAACGTTTTAAGTGTTTTTTTGATCTTTATCTGGATGAGTTTGATGGAGCTTTTCCGGAAATAATGAAAAAGATAGGCCATGGACGTGGCAATATGTCGTGGTATACGGAGGATGTAAGAGCCGTCAGAAATCTTATGGATGGGGTCGAAGTAGTATGTAGGGTGACAGGTGATGGAGAGTACAAAGAATTGTATAGAAAATTGAAAAAGGAATACAAAGATCGGGTGACCCAGAGTAAGAAGGACTGGAACTCTGATTACATACTTGGAGCCGAGAACAAAATTAAGGCCACATGGGAAGTGATTAGGGGCGAAGTAGCAGGAAATAAACGCAATCAGAATATTCTGCATGGGGTGACTGCTGATGATTTCAACCATTACTTTGTTGGGGTAGGGAGAGAAGCAATCAAGTTAATACAAAGTACCAACCGGAGTCCGCACGATTTGATGAGGCGGGCCATAGGAATTGTAGAGAAAACTATCTTCCTCCACCCTACGACAGAGGAGGAAGTAAGAGAAGTTGTTTTTGGCTTCGGGAGTCAGCGGACTACTGATATATATGGAATGAACGTAAGCATACTAAAAAAGAGTATTGATTATATAGCTGCCCCAGTAACAGACATTTTCAACGAGTGTTTGGCCCGGGGGGTATTCCCGGACCCTCTGAAAATAGCAAAAGTGCTTCCGATACACAAGGGAGGATCGACTGACAAAAAGAATTTTAGACCAATCTCCATTCTACCCGTGATGTCTAAAATCTTGGAAACCATTATCAAAAAGAGATTAATCCAGTTCTTTGAGACACACGCACTCATAAATGCGAGTCAGCATGGCTATCGGAGGGTAAGTCCACGACTACCGCGATTGCGGAGGTCCTGGAATATATAGCGGATGCTCTCGATGCTAAAGATGCGGTAATTCTGGGATGTTGCGACCTGAGTAAGGCTTTTGATACAATGGACCACGGGATACTCCTGGGAAAGTTAAACATGTATGGAGTGAGAGGACAAGCAAATCAGCTGATCGGTTCGTATTTGGCAAACAGAAGACAGAAGGTATACTGGAATGATCGACTCTCGGATGCAGCCCCTGTTGATCGGGGGGTTCCACAGGGGTCAATATTGGGGCCTCTTCTGTTTCTAATCTATGTCAATGATATGCCCCATAATGTCACCGTGGGTAGAGTCACCCAGTTTGCAGATGATACGTCAATAATAGTGCGTGCCCAGTGCAGGGAAGTTGCAGAGGTTTATATGAAGACTGCGTTGGGGGAAGCAAGTGAGTGGTTTAGTAGCAATCTTATGAAACTAAATCAGGACAAAACCCAACAGCTGGCAATAACAACTAGAGGAGTGGCGGGCGAGCCCAAAGTGAATATCAAGTTTCTGGGCCTGCTGATTGCGAACAACCTGACTTGGGAGTGCCACATTGATAACTTGTGTCGCAATTTGGCATCAGCAATATACTCAATACGAAGAGTGAGACTAGTGGCTACACCCGAGGCGGCTAGGACTGTGTACTGTGCAAATTTTCAGGGCAGGGTTTTGTATGGCCTATTGATGTGGGGAGCGTCTGGCGCGGCTGAGGCGGTTTTCAGGATGCAAAAGAGTGCAGTCAGAGCCCTTAGTGGTGTATCCAGTACTACGAGTTGTGTAAACTTATTCAGAAAACACAAAATACTGACCCTCCCATCCTTGTACATACTTGCTTGCCTGGAATTTGTTCACAAGTCGCCGGATAGGTTCTGCAAAAATGGTGATTTTCACAAATATGAAACACGAAACCAGAGCGGTTTGGTGATACCGTATCATCGCATTGGGAAAAGTCAGCTAGGTTCGAATTACGTGGCCGTGAAGATATACAATGCTTTGCCTTATAGGTTTAGGGACCTACCATGGATTAATCTAAAAATATTAATAAAAAAGGTGCTGATGGAGAACGTTTTTTATTCGGTAAATGACTACTTGAAGCATAAATTTTGACATAGCCTTTTTGTGTTTTTTATATTTTTATATTTTCTTTATATTTTAATTGATACTCTGGTGTATTGTTTTGTATAGGTCTTGCGGTTTTTAACGTATTGTGAGCGCATTAATAGTGTTTTTGTTTATCCATGATTGTTCCATGACGTGTATATGTACATATATATCAATAAATTATTATTATTATTATTATTATTATTATTATTATTAAAGTTGAACAAATCTTCGGGTTCGTAGAACGCGTAGAACATTGCTTGGAAAATAAGATAGATCCGATTATTACATATATCCCGTTTAATTATAGTTCTTGCATATTTTAAAGTAGGAAAAAATTTTGAAATTTATTTACACCCGTCGCAATGAACAATCTAGCTTAGCAAGGCATCCTCACGTCACTGACATGATGTAAGCTATTAAATAGCTAAATTCTGCACGCCTTCGCATTCCATCGGTTTCTGTCGCTGATTAATCGGAGGGTTGTTTGACTTTATTTATAACTCCTAAATATAGACCAAAAAAGTGTTTGTTTAAAAGTGATTGTATAGAACGAAAAAGAATAAGATACGGTTGGAAGAAGTGTTTACGTATTTATTATGTGTGCATAATATTCAAAATAGATCCTGCATTACGTTTTGCAACAATCTAATGTAAAATTGTTTCCACTTTATCTACATCCCTCGTAAATAAAGAGAATAGGAAACAGCTCAAACAATTGATGGGAATACAAAAGGAATTATCAATATACAAGAGTCTTATTACACGGTGTTCTAAAATTAAGCCTTTGTCCTTTTCATATGCATGCGAAAATATATAAAATCTATCTTCCTCAATAATTAGTTTTAATTCGATGTTGTCACTATATCCGCAGCAAATAACGAAAATGAAAGCATACGGATTCGGATGGCTGAACGTCAATAATAGTCAAATATACATAAAACGTAATACGTGCCGTCACTTCTTTCAAATTTATATTTTTAGACGGGACCCTGACAGAAAAATGACCGTTTTAATTCCGCCATTCCATCAGTTCGGATAATTTATTGGTATTTGAACTAACTAAACGCTTTTGTGCTTGTAGGGGATCAACACGTGTACATACATTACACGCACTTTCTAAATGTACGTACTTTTTTCCTAATTCCTCGGTAATAACGCGAAGAATCCGGGAAAAATAGGACGGGGAAGGATAATTTCGTGATGTCGACTGGCGTGATTTCATTTTAGCTCTTGTCTTACGTTGAGTTTTATTATTTTTATTTTCGTCTTTATTCGTGTCTTGTGACAAGAACGATTTCTGATAGGTCATGCGATCTTACTGAAAAACGTTATATTAGAGGGAATAAGAAGTTCTTTATTTCGAGCACCGAGAGAGATATATCGCTTCCTTTGTTCGTTTACGTTCATTTCGTTGTTTTTTTCCTACAAGAATCGCTTGAAAATTTTCCGAAATTAAGAGAGATACGAACACGACGACGAAGTTTGGGAAGTTTTGAAAATAGAAACTGAAATTAATATTTGAAGACGACAGTTTTTGGTTATTAAATTATGGTAGGTAATTTTTATCTTAGTTTAAGATTACAACACAAACTTTTAAAAATTATGTGAAACGAATATACAGTGTGCGTTTTGGCTTTCAACGGTACAGATCGTGTGCCGAATTTGTTTTCGTACGGGTATTTTTGCCGTAGTTTTCCAGGTACGACACCGTTCAATTATCTGCTGATGATGACAACTTAGTTGTCGAAATACGTATACAGAATACGAAAATTAATGTGGAAAGGGGTTATATATCAATCTTCAGTGATTTTGATGATAGTTATTACGAAATTATTATGACAGTTTTTCTGAAATTCTAAAGGACAATTATAAGAAAGGTATTCTCAACATTCTATAGATTTTCATAGCCTGCTTAGACCAGATTTTCTTACATTTTACATCTCATCAATAGGAAGTATTGTATTGTCATCTTTCCGTGAGCTTCATAATTCTTCGTACATAAAGCGGCTCGTTTTTATAGAGAAAAAGTTTATAAAGCACTGATTCACAGGTTCGCCTGAGTCAGGCATTACACCATTGTTACCTTTTTCGTTCTCTTCAAATAAATTTTGAAGAGAACGAAAAAATGGAATCTAAAGGAGCAAAATCAAGCGAATGTGGCAGCACATTGTATATAAGATCCAATAATTTTTGACGGACAATTAAACCTGTATGTGGTGTGATGAAATACCATTACTTTACGGTTAACAAGCTCTGAATGTTTCTGATTAATGAATTCGTTCCAACTGCCCAATTTCTGACAGTACATACTTGAAGTTCCTTAGTAGGAGCTCCAAAAGCACGACATCTTTAAACTATCACCACACTAAGAGAGCATAATCTTTCGACGGTAAATATCTTTTTTCAATGACGTTTGAGGCTGATTTCAATAGGCATAATCAAAGAAGCTAACAGACTCTAGACATATAAAGAAGCTATTCATAATACTCGTAGACCTGGACAATATATTTTATGACCATTCTAAGTAATCTATCCACTGAAGCTATCATGGAATCAGTGGAACATAATGGTGAGACTTTTGGAAACTAGCGCACATTAAGCGCATTGTTTTGTGATCCCTCAAACACTTTTAATTACTTCAATTACTAATACTTGACGACATCCAAAGCTAAGTTGGATTTTTTATAACTTGTGCGAGATAGTTTAGGTCTTATTCATGTCATACTTAGCGAATCGGATAAAAAAAATTTTAAAAATGTACTAATTAATCAACTCAACATTGGTCGTGGTATGCCTCAGGGCTCTATACTCGATCTTTTGTCATTTATCATGTACTGACTGAGAGAAATCGTACTTAGGGTTATACTACGAATCAATGAGAAAACTTTAAACCACAAGTAAGTAATACGAAAAATAGACGGGAAAACAAAGCAAATTTGCATAGTATAGAAAGGGAATTCAAGCGGAGGTTAGTTGTTACTTCTTCGCTAATATAGGAAGTATGGTAATGCTCGCAGTCTAAGACATTGATTTTAATTTTTTATCTAGTAGCAATTATTGATGAAAATAGGAAATTGGACAGCGAAATCAATGAGAGATTGGTAAGAACGGAAAATATCTACAATCTAGTCAAGACAACATTACTAGGAAAAAAAGAAATACCAAGGAAGATTAAACCTGAAGAGGTGAAGAAAATGGTTAAACCTTATAGAGTAGCAAGTCATGGATGCTAACAGAAAGACAAAAATCTAGAATTAACCCAATAGAAATGAGATTTCTGAGAAGAATAGAAAACGAAAGAAGCAGGATAGACAAAATAAAAAGTGAAATTTACAGGCAAAACTTACATATCGAACAAATCAGCGAAGAAATCATAAAAAGACAATTTAGATGCTTAGGACATGGGTGTCGAATGTTGAAGGATAGACTTACCAGAACAGTGTTTGAAAGGCGAGTGCCGGGAGAAATAAGGGTGGAAGGCGAAGAGCAAGATGGGTCGATAGGATCGGAGAAGCAGAGAAAAAAGGGATAAAATGGAATGGAATCCGAAAGCTTACGGAAGATAGAAGACAATAGAGACAAAAAGCAGGACCTAATTCCATTAGCCTTACACCTAAAAGGTCGAGAAGCTATAGGATTAAGAAGAAGAAGAATCCCAGTTGTAATTTCTCGCCCTTTGTATATTTATAATCTTCCACTCCTACTTTTCTATCTAATATATGTTCTACATGGCAAGATGAAAAAGTGTTGATATTGATAGATATTCCTTGCAAGCATAACCATTATCCCCAAGCATCCAGCCATGTAGAAATTCACCAGCTTCGAATTATGCTCTCAGTGCATTAGAATTGAAAATGGTTTTATCATGAGATCCAAACCGACAAGCTTCAATATATTTAATCCTCAATTGTGTATCACAAACTGCTTGCACATTAATAGAAAACCAGCTCTTTCCTTTTCGATAAATTTCCGTATCTTCTCCACCAGGCGATAATATTTTAATATATACAGTCGATGCAATCAACAATCTTTTGGAAACAACGAATATTATGAAAATGACTCATTGTTTGTGATATTTCTTGTCTTGTTCGAGGCATTTAAATAAAATATAAAAATAAATAAAGAAAACTAAGCAACTGAGCTTTGAAGATAAAAAGATGGTGGAGCAGAAACCACCGAGGTTCTGGAGGTACATCTCAATCTGTAAATGAATTGCATATGTCATGTGGATGACATATTCAATTCATATGTTCTGCGAAGACTAATTTACATTGTTGGCTATGTGCATGGGATATTTAAGGACTTCGAGTATTACCTGTTATGAGGAATTGCCATGGGAGAATCATGAAGGAAATCATTGGCATAGAAAAAGGAATTTGTGACGATGAAGAGAATCATTTTGATAGAGGGAAATATAATTAAGTACTTAAAGTTTTAAATGCTTTTGCCGCACGTCTTGTGGCGATAGAAATAATCTTAATGATTCAGTTTAGAATTAAAGATTATGAAACTTAACCATTGCTTGTACATTCTCTCTTTAATTTACTGATGACCATATCATAGCAAAGGTTGAGTTTGGGGGCTTTATAATCTATTCAATTGTACTTATCAGTAATCTATTTTGGTTGTGTTTTCCAATTGAAGTTTATTTCATTTCCGTTAAATAATCTTTTTAAATTAGATCAGAATTACTCTTGAATTTTATCAAATGACTAACGCTCGACGTAGAGACACCCCCCGAATTCTAATCTCGCATCTATCTCGCATAATCTATTTCTTCCAATCAAATTATTACCGTACCGCCATGGATTAAGAATTACACAGAACAAAGACAAACACTTTGGAAACTTATGGAACATGAAAGGTGAGACGAAGACGCACCAATTCACTTATTACACTTCCTCTTCTCCTGATGTCTTAAAACAAATTAAAATCGGTACGCTTCCGTAAATTCCAGTACATATATTCCCTTGAGTGTCATAGATAGATAGATTGAATCACAACGGCATGGTGGTGCCGTCTGTATATATTCGGAAGATCCGTTTTCCGGTAGCGGTAGGGAGAGGGGACACTTAGAGGACATAATATCACGTTCATCCGTACGAAAGATCTGTGTTATGCCGCGATCCGTAATGTCTTAACAATTCATTTTTGACTTGGAAAAGTGATCGGACGTTTGTCAGTCTTTTACATTTCGTTGGAAAGTTTTCATGAAATAGTGTATCATTTTAAGTATGAATATCATTTGTATGTGTTACCGGATATAATTATAAAATGATGTGCTAGGTTTGCCTTATAAAATTATCGACTTAATATTTTATTTTCAAGTTATACGAGGGAGGTCCCATAAATACCCGGCCTGACTTAGAGATGGTGGTAGTTGTTTGCAAAATATCACTGTATTAGAAAGTACACAATCTATAAAACATATTTTAAGTTTGGAAACGCCACGTTGTTTAGTATTTGTTTGGCAGCCATCAATAGTGAACGTTTTCAGTGAATTTGTAAAAACGGAGAAAATTGGTCATCGTTACGTGATACAATACTTTTATTTGAAAAGCCTCAGCCCAACCAATATAAAAGCTGAACTGGATTCTACTTTGGGTGAGACCGCTCCTTCGTTTACAACAGTGAAATATTGGGTAGCAGCGTTTAACGAGGCCGTATGAGCTGCCAAGACGAGCATCGCAGTGGTCGACCAAATGGGGTGAGGATTCCAGAAATGGTGAAGAAAATCCACAAAGCGATACTGGATGATCGTCGACTGAAAGTGTGCGAGCTAGCAGATATAGTAGGCATTTCAAAAAGGGCAGTACAACACATATTATCTGAAAATTTGGACATGAGAAAGCTATGTTGTGAAGATGTTCCAATTGAGTGTTTAGCGAAGTTTCACAGCAACAAAGCAGAATTTTTGCGCGGTTTCATAACCATGGATGAAACATGGGTCCATCACTTCACACCAGAAACAAAAAAATAATTAAAACAACGGACTCAAAAGAGAGAGCGGGCTCCAAAAAAGGCGAGGACCGTTTCATCTGCAGCCAAGGTCATGGCATCGGTTTTTTGGAATGCACGTGGAATAATTATCATTGACTATCTTGCAAAAGGTAAAACTATCAACGGCGAAAATTATGCGAACTTATTGCGACATTTGAACGAAGAAATCAAGCAAAAACGGCCGCATTTGGCTAAGAAGAAGGTGTTGTTTCATCAAGACAATGCATCAGCTCACAAATCCGTTATTGCAAAGGCCAAAATTAATGAATTAAAGTTTGAATTACTACTTATTCGCCAGATTTAGCCCCCTCGGATTATTTTCTGTTTCCAAACTTGAAAAAATGGCTCAGTGGTCAAAGATTTTCCAACGATGAAGAAGTGATGTGGGCAGTTAATGGCTATATTGAGGAGCAAGACAGTTCTTATTATAAAAAGGGTGTCGAACTTATTGAACATCGCCAGGAAAAGTATATAGAGCTGAAAGGAGATTATGTTGAAAAATAAATATATTTCTTTCCAAAATTTTTGTGTTTTCTTTGTTGGGTCGGGTACTTCTGGGACCATCCTCGTATTGTATATAGATACATTGAATAGTTTTCTTGCATTGACCGTTCTAAAACGAAGAAAAAATCTTTTCTATTAAATAGAATCACTTTCATTTGCCGTATTATACATTTAATTCAATAACAAGGCAACGTATCCAAACTTAACGACTTTCGCCACAGAAAAAAGTGCAATCGTTTGTTTACTAAAGAATTCACAAACACTTAAGAGACAACACAGATAGCGCTCTTAACGTACACAACCCGCGAATAAATAGCTTAATTCTTTCTGCGTGTTTAAAAACTACATTAACCGAAAATCGCACAACATCCCGACTGATGGCCAACAACTACATGGAAACAACAAATTAACGATCGTTGTACGACATCCAAGAGTGCTTAAATTTTGTTTATAAAACGTCGAAATACGCTAATACCCGTCCTATTAAAAAGATACATAACCGCACAATGTATATACACGCGTTTGGCTGGCAACTCTTCAAGAAAAATTTAGTGAGTGGCTCTGGCGATCGAAGGCGTGAAAATAACATTATTTAAATAAGTATTATGTATGTTTTTGTTTATGATGGAGATTATATTTTGTTTAATATTAAAATAGAATATTTTCTTTTAAATGGAAATCAATAAAAATGCTCATTATTCGTGGACAAAGGACGGTTTTTAAATAGCAGTTTTAAATTTGATTTAATTAGTTCATCATATATAGTCTAGATTAGAATAATAAGTCGGGTAAAATACTTGACGACGATTTTTCTTGCGAAGAATTTTTTTTTAAGATGCAATATAGCATTAAGTCGTGGTTCAATGCCGAACATTTTTAATTAAGTTTCTATAAAATATAAAATCGTTTACAAGCACCGAGTCAAGAGAGGAAACTCATCTTTGCATGTCAAGAGTATGTGGAAAAGAAAAATGACGAAATTCTAAAATAAAATAAGGCATTGCATTTGAGATATAGAACATTCATCATTGATGTGCTTCTGGGCTTCCGGGCGCGTCATTAGTATAACTGCCGACGTTTCGTTCCCACTCATATGGGACATCTTCAGGGCTCAACTACTGCTACTGTCTGTCGCACTGAAATGTCAGCAGTTATACTAATGACGCGGTTCCAGCCCGGAAGCCCGGAAGTAGATAGTATGGATAACGATCGCGGAAGTCTACGTACCAGATTCATCATTGATATTTGGGAAAAATCAAAATACAAAATGTAGGGATAATTCGATGCTTAAGCTTTGGTTCTGAAAACGCGAGAATTTCAAACATTTTAGTTATAATTTCTGACACGCTTTAATAATTAAAATTAAAACGTAGTTTGCACGGCTTCTTAATCTTTACCATAGCTAACTTTTTAAGGCAGAAGTTTTTAATTTTTGAACACGCTGTGTCCAAATATTGCAAAGGGAGTATTGGGAAATTATGTACATTTGAAATTCCCGCCTTTTCAAAATCTAATCTAAATAACGACGTAGGAGAAAAGACCTCATTTTTTATTTCACATTCCGCTTTCCTGTTTCGGTTCGATCAAGTTAAATGGTCTTTTGTACCGGATTATGTGTTGTTTAGTTATAATGTCTGACACGCCTTAAGAACTTTAAAATAATTAACATGAAAAAGTAGTTTGTACGGGTTCTTAATTTTCATCACAGCTAAAATTTTAAGACAGAAGTTTTAAATTTTTCGACCCTATATATAACTACTTACACCCGCATAAAAAACAACAACAAATAATCCGGTGTAAAAGAGCATTTCGCTGTTTAAATATTGAAAAAGAACGACACAGCTAAAATTTTAAGACAGAAGTTTTAAATTTTTCGACACGCTGTTTAAATATTGAAGAACGAATATTGAGTACTATATTATTGATCATCCTATATATAACTACTTATGCCTACATAAAAAACAACAACACATAATTCGGTACAAAAGAGCATTTAACTTGATTGAACCGAAACAGGAAAAGACAATGGAAAATAAAAAATGAGGTCGGTAACCCTCTTTCCTCCCACCTCGTCATCCTTCTTTTTAATCTCCACGAGGAACCTAATTGCGAATCGAAATCGAAAAACAAGAGAATGACATTTTAGAGGCGATCGCCTACATAGAGGATCACTGTGGCAGTACATATAGATAGGAACAACAGAAAAAAATTAAACAGAACTGCTCCCAGAAGACCGATTGCAATTAGTTCTCCTTCTATACTACAGCTTCCTTCATCTCTACGTCTCCTCCTCGCACCCCTCCCCACACTTGCACTCGTGTATTTTATCCAGTCTCCCAAACACTAATGGTATCAAATGTCTTTTAACTTTAAGATCCAATCAAACTGAATGGCATGCAAAGAGAAATGGGTAAATACAAATGAGAAGTCTTGTTGGATGACAAAGGGAGATAATGTGTGGGGTCCCGGTGGGGGCGAAGGGGAGGCGGTCGTACGAGGGGGTGAGGTGTAATACACGAGGGGTTGACGTCGAAGTTTAGAAGACTTGAAATTACATTTGGAAATTAATATTTTGCCCATGGATTGAACGAGATATGTGCGTGTTTCGTGGGATATCTCCTAGTGAGATTTCGGATTTAAATTCGTAAGAGTTTGTAGAATTTCTTTATTTTTTTAGAAATTCATTTGGAAGTGTTATTTCCTATGCTGAAAATACGGAAAATATTTTGCAAAAAAAATCTTATTTCCTTTGTTGTCGTCTAGAATAATAATAATAATATATTTATTGCCCAACAGGCGAACCCAATTAAAGGACAAAACATTGAATACAAATAAAACGAAGTACATATATTAAAAATAAATTTCAAAAGTACTTAAAAATGTAAAAATAAAAACAATACCACTAAACAACATAATAATAATAACTTAAAATAATAGAAAATTAAAATAATAGAAAATTAAGAACTGAGAACTAAGAGAACCGTCAAAAATAGTGATGTAGAGTTTGTTGGCGTTCAACGCCATATGATACAGGGGAGCCTTCCAGAGGAGATTCGGCCCCGGCGCACCGTAGACGAATGTGGCAGCGCTTCTGGAAGAGGAGCGAGAAATTGCAAAGTTTAGTTTGACCAGGAGGTCTGAACAGTCAATCCGACCATTCGCCAGCTTGTAAATAAAGCGAGCACTGTGTCTGGATCTGCGGTCCTCCAGTGGTTGGGCATTGTGCTCCTCCAACGTAATAATAAATAATAATAATAATAAGAATATATTGATGTATATGTACATACACACGTCATTACATTATATAAATAAATAAAAACACAAAAACGAAAACCTTTGTGGCTCACAGTTTATACGCCACCAAACACGTTAAAACACGCAAGATTTATACAAAACACAGCAACAATGAAAACAGAAAAACATAAAAATGGCAATGTCAAAATTTATATATCAGAAAGTTATTTACTGACTAGAAACAGTTCTCCATCAGCACTGTCTTTATTAATCTTTTGAGACTAATCCATGGTAGTCTCCTAAACCTATAAGGCAAACCATTTTATATCTTCACGACCATGTAATTTGAACTTAGCTGACTTTTCCCAATGCGACGATACGGTATGACCAAATTATTCTGGTTTTGTGTTTCATATTCGTGAAAATCACCATTTTTGCAGAACTTATCTGGCGACTTATGAACAAACTCCAGGCAAGCAAGTATATACAAGGATGGGAGGGTCAGTATTTTGTGTTTTCTGAATAGATTTACACAACTTGTAGTATTAGATACACAACTAAGGGCTCTGATTGCACTCCTTTGCATCCTGAAAACCGCCTCAGCCGTGCCAGACGCGCCCCGAAATGTTTTAATCAACGCTCAGGATATATGCCCAAAGACTCGAAAGTAAGGAATTTCAGAAATCGACGTTGAACGCGTTCGATTGTGCTTGGATACCATACAATCGACCCATATTCCAGCTTACTGACAACAAATGCAAAGAACAGTATTTTCAATAAGCTAATATCGTTGAAATACTGTGTTGTCCTCATTATAAAGCTAGCACTTTTAACAGCAAAATGACAAATATTATGAATATGTAAATTAAAACTCTGTGAGAAATCAAACAAAATACCGAGGTCCTTGATAGAGTTAGCTTTCAGAGTGTGTCTATCTATGGATTATGAGGAAGAGATAGGGGATAACTTGCGGGTAAATGACATGGCAAAGCATTTATCTATGTTCAATCAAAGACAATTAGGCTTAGACCAAGCTGAAATAAGGTCTAGACCCACTTGAAGCCGACTGACATCTTCAATGCAAGAAACAGCTGCAAAAATCTTTACGTCGCCAGAACAAGGCAAGGCCAATAATAAATTATTTATAAAAAGTAAACACAATAGTGGGCCAAGGATGATAAAATAGACGATATGAGGGATACTTGGAAAGCTAGCAATAAGTTCGATTGTTATAAATGCGCAGTTCTTACACTTCGTCAGTGTCGTAATACTTTTCGTCCAGGAAGTCTTCAGATGTTGGGAGATGTAGTAGTCGCTAGATGCAAGGTCTTGATTGTACGGCGAATGTTCGAATTTCTTCCAAACACAGAAATTTGAGCCGTAGTAAGTGGTTTTTATTCCGAAGGGTTTGTGATAAAAACGATTTGCAAATTTTATTTCTTTGGTAGACAAATTTTAATTGTTTTCTTAGATTTTATCAATAAATATAGTACCAGTGCCTAATCATATGCAAATAGCGATGATTGAGATTCAGTGCGATTCAAATTTGAAAGTAAAATTCTTCGAAGTTGGCGTGCTTAAATTTTACAGATATTTACTAGGCAGGCTTGAAAATAAACGATAGCTTGGCCCAATTTTGAAAATAATCATTCTGAGCAACATTTTCTCTGAAGTGGGACAGATAGCATAGAGGAGATGCCAAGTGTTGGGAAAAAAATAAATTGTCCTTGTCCTTTCATATTCTCTACTTTTCGAAATAAACCTACGTTTCTATAAATATTATAGTCTTTTTCTTTTGGCCCATCTAAACTTAAAAACCTTCTTATTTTGGTCAATGTTAGCCTTTGAGTTTGGTATGCATTAGTCGAACACAACATTTTTTCGATTGGATATAGATTCAAAACCTACTTCGAACAAAGGCCATGACTTAATGGAGCAGCGCGCAACCTTGACGATGACAACAATATAAGGAATGTCACGTGTCAGTCCTCTAGCGGCTGACTTTGGCCCGCTCACAGTTTATTTGCAGAACAATCGGTCAGTTTGCTTTATAGCCACACCCCGTATGCAATAACAGATTGAAAACGTCTCTTCGCTTAATATTTTCGATTATCAACGACTGTTAAAGAGAAAGTACAATTAATATTTATTGGAATGTGAATTTTGAGAGTGAAGTTCTATAATTACAAAATATAATTCATTTAATAATTAAAATTTGATTTAGAAATGTGTTTTTCCATTTATTAGATTAAAATAAAAATACTGACAAATTATAATACGAATTTCCTTGTATAAATATGAAATATTACTTCGTTATAAATATGAATGGGTATCGTAGATACGAAGCAGTAATATTCATTTAAATTTTTTTTTTTATGAACACCGAAATAGCATCGAAATTTTATTCCAAGAAATTTTACAATAACATACACCAACTTAATAATTAAAAGAGATAATGACTTGAAACAATTAAATCATTTTCGAGCAATTAATTAAGAAGGAATTATAACCGTTTTTAATTCAGACCGATTTAAAAGTATTCACACACAAACTTGTCCGCATAAAGATATATATGTTTCTATTTCTAATTACACTTGAACGTCATAAATACGAAATTTCTAATCTACTTTTACCAAATAATAAAAAAAAATTAATACATTTAATACAATAATAATGAAAGATCGGTATTAATAAATAACGAAATCCGAATCAGTGATTCCAGAATTCCGGCTTAATTACCGAAAAGAAAATCATTTCGAATTATTAATTCGTCTGTGTTAAACAATTATAAAAGTAATTAATTAATTTTTGCTATGCTATTAAGCTTTTGTATAACGGGCGTTCCTGCAAAATCGGTGTCGAAGTTCTCTTCGAAATATATACAGTGTGTATCAGCCAAATGGAATAAATTCGATAATAATTAAATGGAAGGGTGTTCGAAAAAACGCTCGGACACGTCGATTGGGATTTTTAGTTGCGTATTTTTTCAAATAAAAAGTTTATATACAGGGTATGTTATGTAAAAGTGGTCAATACCAACTTTCTTATTTTAAATGTAACACCCTGTCAAATATTAAATTTTCGGATTCTTTAGAAAATTCCAGACATATTGCATGTACAATGTCCTAACCTATTTTCGACTGTTTCGGAAATATTAAATGTTTTCAGATTAATAATTTTGTTTACAATTAAAATAAGATTTTCACATAATAGTTTGTTTACCGAACTACTAAGTGAAAGTCTTTAATTGTACTTGTACTTCGTTTTAAAATACCTTGCCTTAGCAAAGTGTTGTCAGTGTCATAGTGTTGTCAGTGTCATAGTGTTGTCAGTGTCATAACTGCTTGAATTTCGTTAACTACATTTCAGCAAAATGGTTCATTTAACAGAAATGCACAAAATAACAGTTCTGCAGTTGATTGGTTATGGAGATAACACACGGACACAAATGGAAGTTGCTCACTTATTTCATGAGAAATTTCCAAATTTGCCGCCTATTTCCCAAGGAACAATTAGTAAAATAGAAAAGCAGTTTCGCGAGTTTGAACATGTAAGGCAAATAAAAAAAGCAGCTGCGAATGCAGTAAGTAATGATACCAAACTGGATATTGCGCTTG